>CM030891.1:15007459-15607459 GCA_018136845.1 Heterotis niloticus
TTAGAAGTGCCTCAGAAATCCAAAACTCCTCACCAGTCTGAAATAAAACATGAATAAGGCAGAGGCAGATCCACTTTGACAGACACAACCTGCTCTTTGTACTTTTCTTTCGAAAGCAGAACCATAGTGCCCATTTAATTTGTGTGTGTGTGTGTGTGTGTGTGTGTGAGAGAGAGAGAGAGAGAGAGAGAGAGAGAGTGCACGTATGCGTGTGTTTGTGTGTGTAAACTAGCCCCAATGAGTAATTTGCTTTGCACGAGTAGTTTTAGGATATAAGTTTGGAGAAAAAAAAACAGAAATGAACTATGATTTCAGCACAGAAATTGATTGGAAATGTGTAATTTTCCAGCTGAACAGCAGTCAAGTTTGCAAGCAACAGCTTGTTCCACCTTCACAATGTGCGGTAAGGATTCGCCAGGAATGTTTATTCGCATCACGGCGTTCCTAATAAAATTTCAGTAGTGCCATCAGTGTGCCAAGGGATGGCTAAAGCAGATGTTTTGGAGATGCTTGGCAAGGAGCTTATAAGGCAACATCTGCAGCACTTTGTACCTGGATCTGTTTTACAACAGTTTCTGGGGGGTACACATATTAAACCATTGTGGGGTGGCCAGTTCCTTCAAAGCTTTCACCAGAAGAATTATGGGAATTTCTGTTCAGCTTTCATGCTGTGCAATAGTAATTATTCTGGTTGTGACAAACCTTGGGAAAAATATGGGTGGTTTGAAGCTGAGGCTTGTTGTGTTGGTCATGAAAAAGAAGTCATAATGAGACCGGAGGACAGTAAAGTTTAAAATAATAATTTGAGTCAAATGGAAGTTCCTTGAGGAACACAGGTGGACATGACTGAGCACGGGAAATCACAGTTAACAGCAGGGAGGGTCTCTGGCACATTTTTGTGCCACACTGCACCCATGTTGAGGGCTTTACTAATCTTTGTTTTAATTGCAGCTGTAATGGTGCGTACGCTGCAAGCCTCATGTCCCAGCCCCTGGTCAGGAAGGGATTACGTTCACGAACAACGGGTACAGCCATTCATCCATTCCTATTCGGCAGGTTGTTTTATCCCATTGGTCTTGTAGTAATCCAGGCCAGGACGTGGTACACTTTCCAGTCTGTCATAGGAAACTCATAGATGGGACCCCGAGGGCCATTTACCAATGTCAGTTGTGAGAGAAATTTAGAAAAGTTATGCTTTTAAAGTTAAACATTTACTGCATGTTTTGTGCTAGTACTATGGTAGAGGCATTAATGAATAGTGGAATGAATATTTTATTATAACTATATTTTTTTAAATATTATTCTACAACTCTTGTATCTTGTAACCTGTGAGCTGAATGAGATATAGATGGGAATTTGTTCTAGGATGTAATCATTTGTTCGGGGAGACTCTCTTTTTGAAGGGGCTCTCCCGCACCGGTGTGTATTTCTGTAGAAAAATAAACTGTAACTCTCTCGACACCTGAAGTGCTACTTTATTTTTTTCTTCCACAGATTTTGGGGCTCATCCGGGATGGAAAACTTTTGCTGAGGTGACCCATGACTCCTGACCCAAGGGAGGTGGGGGGGAACCAGGTTCTGGGCTGCTGTGAAGGATTTAGATGACATCTTTCGACCCAGTGGAGGTGAGTGGACACAAGTGTTCCGCCGCGGCCTGAAAGGTGACTGGAATGCAGTGAAACAAGGATGGAATGGGTATAATCGTGATAATAACGAGTTTGCACGGGAATGGCAAACCCTAAAAGACTAAATAGAAGAGAAATACAGGTGTTGCCCAAACTGGTCCAAAATCCAGGGAGAAAAATAAAAAGATGGTGAAAGTCTCATTGAATGGGAACACCGACTGATGGACCTGATGTCCGACTATTCCGGTATCGAGGATAGTGGGCAGAGGAAGCGTGCAATGCTGTCATTATTTGTTGCAGGCCTCAATCATGAGATCCAGAAGTCAGTAAAGACCACGTGCATTGGATGGAGTCAGTCTGACATGAACAAGCTGCAACGTCATGCCATCCATGCTGAAAACAACCTGAGAGATGCAAAGGAGAAGAAGGCAAACAAGTTGATGGCCGTCCAATACGCCTACTATCGCGACCATGGTGAACACCGTGACAATGGCGAGCCCTGAGGGAGGGGAGGACGCGGAAGAGGGCGTGGACGTGGCAGAGGCAAAGGAAGGGGAGGTGGCCCACCCCTCCCAGAAGGGGGCGACAGACACAACTGTTGTTTCAACTCTGGGAAAGAAGGCCACTGGCAATACAACTGCCCTGAACCGCGCAGAGACGATCGAAAGGGGGGTTGGCCAGACGGCCCACCTGAAGATGTCACCGCCTGTCCAAATATCTAGGGTTGGCGACGGAGAGAAGAGGGTTCAGTATGTTTCCCTAACCTCATGCCCTGCCACTGATCCCATGTTGATGCTCTCTGTTAACCATTGTAAGGTGTCATTTCTAGTGGACACAGGGGCCACATGGTTCACCCTGAGAGCAACATAGGCACCAGGGACCCCCACCAACGGACAATTTGTGAAGGTCATTGGAGCTGCAGGCCTTAACACAGTTCCTGGCAGAGATGCAACCCTTTACGGTGAGTACTGTTGAAGATAACTGCCTACCCATGTACCATAAATTCCTGTTGAGCGACCACTGCCCTGTGAATCTCATGGGACAAGATTTACTGTCCAAACTGGGTGCCACAATCCGAGTCACCAAGACAGGAATCACATTGACAGCCCTGACCCTGGGACTGTTCCACCTGTCAGTAAAAAATGCTTCATATTGTACATGGACTTCAGATGATAACACATTATATCGTGACACAGTTCCACTCTCACAAGAACAACCTGACTGTTTGCATTGCACAGGACGATTCTTTGCAGAAGGCCAACAGGACGATGAGGAATGGAAGAAGGACTTTGTCGCTGCAAGTCCTTCGTGTGAAGAGGTCCTGGTCATAAACTTGTACCGCAGTGACTGGCTGACGGCTGCATCAGTCATTCTATCAGGAGCACAACAAGAGTGGTACAAAGAGAGGTCAGTCCCACATCTGTCGCTGGGAAGAACCAGTCCGGTGTCATGGCTGGAGTTAGGTCCATGGGTTGAGCAATGTGAGGCTAGAGATGATTGGGTTCAGGCAGAGGAAGCAAGATGGATTTCACAAGATGGTGAAGTGCATAAATTTTGTATTAGTCAGCGTATACAAGTACAAAGACGGATTGTGGAAGCAAGTGCAGGGGTACCTAGATCTGGAGAAGACAAAAAAGTGACAGAACTGCCTTGGTTGCAGGAAGTCCCTGAATATCTGTGGGCAAAAGGGAAAATGATTTTGGGAGAATAAAAACAGCACAACCCCTAGCGGTTCTACCTAAGTCAGACTATAGACCTCATCGAGCACAATATCCGCTACCTAAAGAAGATGAAGAGGGTCTTGGGACAATGCATGAGGACTCAGTTGCGAGGGGTATCAATAGATTATTCACCTGTTAATTCACTAATTTTTCCAGTTAAGAAAGCAGATGGGTCTTGGCGATTTGTGCAGGACCTAAGGGGGGTTAATGTTGATGATCTATTACTGTGCTTAAAAAAGATTGTGATATTGATACAAGAGCTCTGTTAACATTCCTGGCCAAAAATGACCACAAGGCCTCTAAAACTAAACTCCAGCTGGTGTGTCAACAGGTACAGTACCTTGGACATGTCCTTTCCCCTTCGGGTCGCGTCCCAGGGGCCAAAAAAATCAGTGCCATTCTCCAGAAACCAAAGCCTGTGACTAAAAGACAGTTAATGTCATTGATGGGCATGATTGGCTATTGTCACCCCTGGATCCAAGATTTTGCGTAGCACTCACAACCAAGACATGATGCATGGTAAAGACCTGGTACTGACTGACCGACTTACCTGGACTGAAGAGGGTGAAGCTGCCCTGAATGACCTGAAACAGGTCCTGACGACTGTTCCCGCCCTCAGTGTCCCTGACTACAATGAGGTGTTTGTGTTATACATTTCAGAGCATCATATTCATGACAGCGGTCCTAACTCAAAAGCATGGTGACCGCCAACAGCCCATAGCCTATTATTCTAAACACCTTGACTCTGTTGCTATTGCTTTGCCTGCTTGTTTGCGTGGAGTCACAGCAACCACAGAAGCAGTTTTGTCATGTGCAGATCCGGTACAGATGCATCCTCTCACTACGTGTGTGCCTCGTGCGGTGCATTCTATTCTAACTCAGGTGCGCACCTCACAGTTGACCCCGGCACAAATGCCTCATTACCAGAATGTGTTGCTCACTTTAACTAATGTAACATTGGAAAGATGTTCTGTACTGAACCCTGCCACTCTACTTCCTGTTGAAACTGATGGAGACTTTCTTTTTGAGAGGGCTCTCCCGCACCAGTGTGCATTTCTATAGAAAAATAAAGTGTAACTCTCTCTACACGCAAAGTGTTACTTTATTTTTTTCTTCCACACAGTCTTAGTACATTTGACCTGCGTCATAATTTTATTATTTTTTTTGTATCTTCTTAGCCAATGTCCCTAACCCTGCTAAATATTGTACCTCTTTGAGCTGTGCTCGTGTACACTGCTGCACCACTAGTTTTGGTTGGCTTTTCCATGTGCACCCCATGGACATCTCTCCTCATCGGGTTCTCTTATCAAGTTCAACACTTTGGTTAGGGCCTGCAAGATGGTTAGAGAGTCTGGACCCCAATTCCTTCATGACCTAACTTCTACCTACACCCCAGGAAATGTGAAACATTCATCCATCTTTGACCACTTGTAGTTCCACTCACAAGTTATCCAAAACTGAAAGTCTCTAAGGTCTACTGGGTGGAAAGAGCTCCTTCGAAGCTTTTGAATGCTTTCTAGTACTCAAACCCTAACCCTAATGTAAAATTCTATGTTTAGGACCCAATTCTGCTCTTCTCATAAGAGCATGCATGGGGCAGCATGGAGCACAGTGACTAGAGCTGAAATATTGCATTTGAAGGATTCCAGTTCTGATACCATCTGCTGCTGTAGCACCTTCAGCCAAGGCAGCAACCCTAAGTTGAGCTGCATAAATAATGGCTAAATATTCATAGGTCACCTAACACTGAGGTGCTTTAGAGCAAATCTAAATAAATGTAACTCCTCCATAATTTTGTCACGGTATCTACCACAATTGCCTCTGACTTCTACGCCTCTGCTTCTTTTAAGATTCTGTTCTTTATACACTTACTCGTGCAATGTGCACATGCAAAAACATGCAAAAGCAAAATAAAGTGTGCTTCAGCAATCAGGCATCGGGACCTAATACCCCTCATCTGTGTTGTTTAACTCTGAATCGTACGTCACTGTGGAGGAAAGTGTTAGTCTTAAGGTGCTAAATGAGTAAAGAGAGTGTAAATGCAGTGTAAATGTATCCGAATTTTTTCAGCATACTGATTTTGTCTCTTTTTTGCCCAGCTTTGTTCAACTATTCTGTTTCTTAGCACATCTTTGTGTGGTGGACAGTAACCAAAGAAGAACACAAGGAGGATGTGTGGCCACGCACTCTTCTGCCGCACTTGGAGGCACAGCTCGTGAGCGTAGTTGCATTTAAACTGGGCCTGCGGCAAAGAATTTGGAGATTTTGATGCTTTTCTGATAAGGCTGCACAAGGAAAGGAGGCTGCGTGAAGCAGAATTTCAACCCTACCAATTACAGCACTGCCACTAAACGTCCCAAGATAATTTGCCCTGACAGCAGTAAACGCATTCTTCCTATTGCGCTTGCCTCGAGACCCAGATTAACACCCCAGGTTACACTAATGAGACTGAGCGAATCCTGAACCCCATGCTGCCAAAAAAATTAAAATTAACAAAAGACAAGAAGTCATCCCAAAATAAAGATAAAGGTTCTTATTTAGATTTCATCTGCGAGTGAACCTTTTCCCAAAAATTTTCATTTTGCATTATTATTTGTCCTCAGCTGACTTGAGTCGTTCACATTTGTGAACTTGTGCCTGCTTAAGCAGAATAATTTAAAGTTTACTTTTGGGCACAAGCTTGGCCTCCAAATCAGTGCTTTAAGTTCAGCCACTAGACCTACACTTTTGGGTGGGAAATGTTCACATGTAATGAATTTATTTGAACATTTCACTAACACAATCAAGGTTTCTAAAATTACATTTTCAAGGTTCACAGGGGCAGTAAGAGCTATAGGAGCTACAGCCATCACCTTGCACTTGGAAGAAGATCTCTGGCTTGAGTCCCACCAGAGCCTCACCAAGATTTTGTCCCTTTGACAAAATGACAATTTCAAAGATTTTAGGTAAATCTGTGTTTAAAATTCCCTGCACACCTGGGGGACTCTTGCATGCTCAGCTCAAGAGACTCTACATGAACCCGGCGCTCATTGTCTCCTCCGGTTTCGCCTTTGTAGATTTAAAAACAGTTGTGAGCAATTTGAGCACGGAGCAGGATAATAGCCCTGCAAGTTATTCTGTGAGTTTGCTGTAATTCCCAAACGCGGCGCTTATTATGGGAACAGCTCGACCATCAGACGCAGTATCGGTTGTCAGACGCTTGTTTGGAAGCTGCGCGCTAAGTGTATTTCAATGAATGTCGAATTATACGTGATGGGTGGGCTAATTGGGAATAATTCTTCCATTGGAAAATGGATTGTTTGCGTTCAACCCATCTGTACATCATTTTTTATCCCCCTCTACTGATGCAATTGCATGCCGACCTGTGGTGCGACTGCCTCTTTGCGTGGCCTGGCTCTGATGCTCTTTGGTCCGATTATTGCAGATTTTCAGCTAAGGCTCACGAGCGATCACATTTCATATGCATTTCATATATTTCAACTTTGTGCCATCTGACGCATGTGAAAATGAACAAAATGACCCAGCACTCAAAGGACATGGGTACGTGTGTGGAGACCGACTTGTGCGACTGTGCGAGGGTTTTGGTTTCGCACAACCCGTTTTCACCAGCCAGCTTGACACAATGAACTGCAGTGACAGATATCCTTCAAAGTGTGTCCTCTACATCAAGGTGAGATTGCCCGTGAAACTGGGAACTGCGTAACTAGGAGTCCACGGGCTGGGAGATCCTTCGCCGAGATACTAGAAAGTACACAAATCAGGCCTCAAGCAGAAGAAATGAAGGACTGGAAGCCTCTAGAGGCAATGAGAAAGGTTTCCATCTCTGTCACATCCTAATCTTTAAATTAGGGGTTAATAGACAGTGCTGTGGTTAAGGCCACAATCTAGCAGTCAGAAGGTCTGGGATTGGAAGCTCTCTCTGGCTGTAGTACCCTTGACCAGGGTATAGTAAGAGTACCCTACTGTATTAATGGCTCAATCCCTGCAAAACTGCTCATCCACCACCGTGAGCCACTTTAGCTTGAGGAGTGAGCTAAATAAAGGCAATAAAACTGCTGTGTCCAAGATGCGTCCTGGTCAGAAGGTTCAAATGAATCAAATGGAGAGGCATGACAGGCAATATGAGCATAAATGTTTCCAATAAAGCCCAAGAGGGGTGAAGAGGGAGCACCAAGATATGGAGGGAGGACCCTTTATGCCAACACTTGTGTTGCTGGAGGCCATTTACAGTCCATCCTGGCATGCTGGTGTTAATCAGGAGTGGAGATAAACCACGGAGTTCAAGTTAGCCATTATGGACCCTGCAGAAACCCTGTCTCCCCTCCCCTGCACTGTGAAGCTGGGCTGCTGTTAGCCTGGCCCTGAGGAGCGCTTTGCACTGCACAAACTGAAGATCCTTTCTGGCCCACTTTTGAGATGTTCTACATTAACCTGTTTATGTAATCAAACATAAATTGGAGTTTAAGAAAAAAATTAGTCAGCCGCCTGTGTTCAGGAGTTGGAACGTTGGATCCAATACAAACTGGAATTCAGCCAACCGATCTATTGAGCCAAGACCTGCAGCACAGTACAATGGTCTAATTGCAGCTGAATTCGTCTTGTTAAGAAGAAATCGCAAACAATTATGCCTTTATTTTTTTTAATCAACTTTAATTTCTTGTAGGTTTAAAAGGAATAATCTTGTAATGAGAAGTACTTTAAGGAAAACGCGGTAAAGGGCACATGCAAAGACTGTCAACCTGTTACCGGCACTCTTAAAGGGACCTGAAATAAATCAAAGTTCTCCACGGTACACGATGTACTGAAGGCCAAGTTTGTACCAGTTTCTGGGAGGTAAAATCGATAGTCCTTATGGTAAATTTATATTTAGAAATATACATTTTTCAGATGCTTTTCCTGAAAGCAAAGCACATGCTCAGTGGAGCAAAGATCATTCACTAATAGATACAGATTTTAGATACTGACATGATTTTTACACAGCTGTACATCTGACACCACAGTTTTGCTGGTAGACATCTGTCAAGAGGCTCCTTACAGGATTTCAGTCAATGTAATCTCTGTATCTGTAGATCTCAGCATCTGTTCACAATTTGTCTGTTTTGTTTGTTTTGCTGTTCCTTTGTTCTTCATGCGCAGCTTTGTTTTTCAAGCAACAAAATTTGGCACAAGTGATGTTTTGTGAAGTCAAGTTTATTAAACATGCAGCACAGAGTGACATCACACACAGCGGACATACAGTATATCATGCTGGCAGATTGTCTTGCCACACACACACACAGTACACTGTGTACATGTCACTATGGCCAGTACATGTTGCTGTTAGTGCCATCCACGTGTTTCATCAAAGAAGCCAGTAGCTATTAAATGTGCACTGATTAGAATGTAAAAAAGGACAAAACATGATACATAACACTCACATGTGGGGCTGTAAGCTTTAGCGATGTAAGAATTAAAAAGTTTGGTCATATATACTTTCTTTTTTTCCCATTTTCTCTTGAAAGCGATTGGTGCGCACATCATTCCCCATGGCATTCACCTGTACAATGCCATAAACAATATTTAAGCACTAAATACAGGTACCGTATTTTCTGCACCATAAGGCGCACCGGATTATAAGGCGCAGTCTCAATTACGGGGTCTATTTCTGTACTTAACCCATACATAAGACGCACCGGATTATAAGGCGCATGCTAAAACATACGGTCTACGAAAAAAAGGTTACGGAAGCAAAACAGTGCGTTTAGTTGAACTTTATTCTACTATTTAACAATACACACATTATTTTTTATCTTTGTAATCCGCTGGCAGTTGCTACGCCACGGTAGTCCTTGCCTTTTCATAAAACGAAAGCACCAAGACGGACCTCCTTGAAAGTTTTCGATCTTCATGTCTTGCGCTATCGTTGTTGCCTTCAGTCGAATGGTGACTGTAGAGACGCTTCTCCCGGCTGTTGTTTTGCAGCATACCGGTAGTATACCTACCGGAGGCGTGGCGGAGGTAAGCGTACGTATCCCGTCCTGTTCTCTGATGGGTTTATCGCTGCCAACGTACGTGCTTTACGTATTACGTAATGTTCTCTGATTGGTTTATCGCTGCCAGTATACGTATTACATCCCTGTGTCAGCGGGAAATGGTCCGACAGTCAGTCAAGCGGAGCGCTTATCAAAGTCGCACAACAACATTTTGACAGATTTTGGAACTCGGTGCACACATAAGGCGCACCGGATTATAAGGCGCACGGCCGATTTTTGAGAAAATTTAAGGCTCTTAGGTGCGCCTTATAGTGCGGAAAATACGGTAGTTTAACAGTTTGGTGATTATATAAAGGTATTATTAGTTTCACCTTTCCACCAGTACACCTTTCTAACTTAGGAAGCTCAGCTAATACATTGATAAAAGCAATAATTGTCAATTTGCAAGTGTGCCAAGAAATAAGGTGGGCAATTGGCCTGAAAGCCTTTTGAGACCCTTCTGTATGTGTGGAGAGATTAAAGAGTGACAGAGGGATTTCACTCCACTACTTTGAGGTTAAGAATTATGAAATTATTTTCAGTAAATTAATCATTTGGCTGTCCATAATCGATAACTGCTTTTCTTTATGCAAGGTTGTGGTGGTCCACAGGCTGTCTTGGAAACACAGGACACGAGGCAGCATCTACCCTCACCCGTAAACAAGGCAATGGCAATTCGGAGACATCGGTTCACTTGGAACACACTTCTTTGGACTGTGGAAAAGAACAAGTAAACCTGACAAAAGCTGAGCCAGATTCAAGCCCACATCAAAGCAGCTGTGAGGACCCGGTGATGCACAAAGTGCCACTGTTCTGCTTTTAAATTAATCTGGTTTAAATGCCAGCAGATCATCGTTCTACCAACACTATGAATGCACAAACGCATTAGTTATGTAAAATAAACCTTTCTGCAGGCTGACAGCTATCTGATTGTATTACACAGTTGTCAAAGCTACACTTTGGTGTTAGGTGTACACCTGCATCTGTATGTTGTGTTTACTAATGCTCCGTAATTCAGTCTTGGATAAAGGAAACCTGGCAAATAAATGCACAGTAAGACCTTTCTAGTCACATCAGAGGGTGAATTTTTACCGCACTGTGCCTCTTTGTACATGAAAGAAAACAACACCAACGATTGCATTAGTGTCCCTGGTGAGCAGACTCCAGTTGCACTGAAGTGAGACGCGACTCGGTCACAGCACCTGATCTCTCGCCTGGAGCGCGATTTGCAAAACCGATTAAAGACAAAAGGGCTTTGTGCGGCTGCACAGATTTCAGCAAACAAAAACGATAAATTAAAGGAAAAAGAAACAGCGGTTTGGATCCGCATGCAGCTTGTGCCTATTTCCAGAGCCGTTTTGACGCTGGGAGCGTCTCAATTTTTCTTACGGCCTCCTAATACGTTATTAAGTAATGTAAAAATGGACCTTCAAAATTTAAAGCCGGGGCTGCAAATCTCTTTAATAATGACCTATATGGGTCTAATGAGCTCTTCAGGACAATGAAGCTATCACTTCAGGATGGTTCAGAGCAGACCCAGGCCTCACTGGAAGCGGTCCAGCTCCCAGATAATATGTTATTAATGCGTGGTCCACTGTGGGTTTCAGCTTTTATTACCAGTGTATTAATCATTTTGCGGGTGGGGAAAATGACCTGCTTTAATTATGCTTAGTGAAAAAGGGTTCAGAAGCAGTACAGTAGCAAAATATTTTGCCTGAGGCTTATTTACATTTGGAGAATTGCGGGTATAGCACGGTTCCGGGACAAAATCATTTCTGGTGATCTTCTGTGTTTTAAACAATGTCTCTTCTGACTTAACTATTGTTAACGTTATGCAGCGTACAATACGTGAAAACGCACATGGAACCGTTTCATTCAGGAAATATATTTTGCACGCAGTTCCTGCTTTTTACACTTTTAGAACTTTAATTGGTCACAGTACAGTTGTGCCACCTTGTATTGGTTTGACGCACTCAGTTGTAAGTACTCTTGTTACTGTTATTGTACCCTATATGTAATAGGGTAATAATAATAATTCTGTTTGGGTTATCAATAGTAATGAAATGTGATTTTTAATTTTATTAAACTTGGACATAAGTGTGTGTGTGGGGGGGGGGCGCTAAGGTTCAGGAAACAGTTTCCTAGATGTTCCTGTTCCTTGTCTGGTGCTTCCAAGTGAACAATGGAATTGTCTTCCCAACCTCAGTATTCCCTTGCTGTCTGAACAGTTTTTTGTGCTGTGTTCATTGTCAGCTGACTGAGTCATTGATTAGAATGTACAGCTTAAACAAAGGGAAAAAATATATGTAAGCCCTGACTCTTTGCTCATTTTTTTCCTCTGCAAAGTACACGTAAATGATTTCTTGTTCAAGATCATGAGCACTGCCAATGGTGCAGTATACTTATACTCTGTAATTGGACAAAGTTAAGTACCAGCTTCAGTAGATGAATCAAATGTGTACATGTGTCTCTTACAAGTGTAAATAAAGCAAAATAATCTCTTGCTCCTTCTTGGCCACCAATTGACCTAAGGCAGGGCTTTGGTGGTCCAGAGCCATGAGGTCTGCTCACTAACCTACTACGAGCAACTACGGGACTAACTCACCTGGTGCACTTTTGGTTTTACCATTATAACATGGAACACAGACTGAGCCAGATTCAAACCCACATCCAAAACCTCTGCCCAGGGTTCAAAGAACATGGATTTAAATTGAAGCTTTTATTGTAGGAACATTTTTTCAAGATGTATCAATGTAATTGATACAGAATATGTGCTAGATCAAATGGGAGAATTATTATAAGTCTCATCATAGCTGATTAACTAACCCTGTAATTCAACGCTGGCCAAAGGCTCCGATAAATAATGATTGTAATAAATAAGCATATTCAGTTCATGAAAAAGAGCTTTTGTCTTATAGCAATGTGCTTGTTCAGGTATAGGTTCAAATCCACTTCAGTTGTTCCCAGGGTTTGCATCTTCTCCCCACGTCTATGTCAGTTTCCTCTCATAGTCCAAATATATGTGTCTCAAGTTAATTGGCTGCTCTAAATTGCTTACTGTGTGTCTGTGAATGTGTTGGTGCCCTGCCACGGAGCGGCATCCTATCCAAGCTGTAGCTTCACAGTCTGGCACCTACCGATTCCAAGGACAAGAATAAAATAAATAAGGAAGAGCAGAATACAATAAGATCAGGTGGCCGCTGTTCAAATCGTATCAACGGGAGGAACCAAGGTGACACCAGACTGGGGTTTAGGTGTCTGAATTCTTGTCGAGTTTGGGTGGGGAAAGCCAGGGAGCCGCCATGTGACCTGTTAAATGAGCTTGCATTCTTCGTTCTGGTGAGCTGCATGCTATTTTCTCTAAAGGGAACTGGGGCTGGAAGCGGTGAGTACAGCGGGCCTGGAAGAAGAGTGGAGCTATGCTGGCCAGAGGAAGGGCCCTCCACATGGGTACCATGTGACAGGCTGACAATAGGCACTGGATCCAGAGGGAAGCATGCTTGATGGGGGGACTCTTTGTGTTAGAGCAGAGCATGGATGGCAGAATGGATCTGTCAGAGTGACAGAGGGACCAGGGGAGAGTGGGAGTTGGAAAGCGAGAGAAAGGAAGGGAAAAAGATGGGGGGAGAGAGAGAGAGAGAGAGAGAGAGAGAGAGAGAGAGAGAGAGAGAGAGAGAGGGAGAGTGCGCAGGCCAAATATGAAGGGAAGCAAAAGGGAAGGATCAACACACAGCCTGCATGAGCACTGCGTTAGGAGATGTTTTTTTCTTCATTTTTTTTCAAAGCTGCATTTCCAAATGTTTTCATTTCTATTTAGTTGATAGCCTTTTCCAATTGGATTACCAGGCAAATCTGATTGCATTACAGTTTCAGCCGAGCGGTGTCCTTTGCAGTCAGATTGCAAACAACTGTAGGACAGCTATAATAGCGATGATGGAGTGCCACATGTAATGTGATCAAGTCTTCTCGCTGCAGGACACACAAGCACAAACTCGCGCTGCTATTCGAGCTCCCGCAACAGTAGGCAGCGAGGCAGCCGGCCTCGCTTTTGCGCCGAAATCTGGTTCACAAACATCGTAATTTTTTCTTTTTTTTCCAAACCAGGACAAGCGAGCTGACTCGCACACAAATTAGCATTCGAAGCCAAATTGAAAAGTAATTTAATGGGGCAGAAACTCAAAGCAAAGGGATGCTCGCAGAGGCAGGGGCGCAGCACGGGGTCTCTGCTGCCCGACTTCAATTCCTGCAGCATGCCACGTAAAATTTGATTAATGGCAACACAGGGGTTTTGTGTCAAGAGGCAGTAAAATATGAAGGCATAAGTCATCCGCTCATCCTCAGGTTGGCAGCCACTCAGGTCATCAGCCACCGGCAACTTCCATGGCAACTCAATCCGTGGCACCTGGAAGGAACCCACGGTCCTAAATTGGTGTCAAACCGCAAATTCAATTTGCTGAAATGCAAGATTAATTTTTTGGAGCACCAGTTGCACCAGTTAGTAGTTTTCTTGGACCTTTTTCTCCTTTTGAGCCCACAAAACCGATTGCAGTGCAAGACTCGGGTTGAAAGTTTAACTAGATGGAGGGGGTTGTCCAACATTGCACAATGACTGTTAAACAAGCATCCCAAAAATAGCACCCGGATGAAAACAAATGTGTGGCAAAAAGCAAATCGTATAGCGTGGAGTGTATTTTCAATATTTCGATCAGCAAGCACCGAAGTTCCGACACGTCAACCGGAAAACAACAGCGAACAAATGAAATGAAATAGGGACCCTGTAAAGTGAGAATTTACCGCAGTTATGTTGCCGAGCCCCAAGACAACCGAGTCCTTCTGCCAGCTAGCTTGCCTGAGCAGTTGCTTGAGAGATGTAACAGCGGTAGGCAGGGGATGACCTCGTCTGCATATGAGCGGCACGCAGGTGCTCGCTCACCTGCGTCCACCACGCAGGCACGGTTCAAAAGCCAGCAGCACCAATTTGGAATTAGCAGTTCACACTTTGTTTTCTGGGAATACATTTCTTACTTTTCTCGCAGGCCGCTTACATAACACTGGGGTAATTTTTCATCTAAGACTTTTAATTAGCCTACAGCCATGTGGTGCAGGCCTGCATAATTCAGTAGCGAATTTGTGACAATCTTATTTTCTGTTTTCCACCCTCTTTCCTGTCCTCCCTTTGCTGCATGGCACTCCTCAGCACATTCCATCTAGGGCTCAAGAAAGGTAAATAATATCACAAAGCACCTTTTGAATTTCATGAGCACACGGGCCAGCAGAAGGTATAGCAAAAGCACAGTCTCGGTGCAGAAGCAATTCCTGGGTGAGGAAGTATAATGCAAATATGTTTTCATATCCAGAGTAGTGTTAAAACGAGTATTGTGGAGACCATTATGCAACCGAATGTACTGAAATACAAGATCTGCAGTTATGCAAATACGCTTGTGGTCTCCTGCAGTGTGCAAATATTTTTAAGTATCTTATATGCAGGCATCATAAACATTCGCTCATTTAGCTGACACTTTCCCCAATGCAGCATGCAGCAGCTTACCTTTTTGTGAGGCTGGAGTAAATCGGAGAAAATACCTTGATCCAGGGTACAACAGCAAGAGGTGAGCATCAAACCTGGGCTCTGTGTCACCTGCTGCACCTTAACAGACCAAGTAAATTCTTTGAAGCAATTAAGATGTCCTAAAATAATTTAAAAAGACACACTTTGCTATGAAATGATGAATGTATTGGCAGGAGTTCAGTGGATCACCATGCTGGGAGACCTCCCTCTCGGTTAGGCAAAGGGACACCTTATTTTAAAAATCTATGGGATGGGTTTTAGGTCTCCATGCCTACTTACTTAGTGTGCATGCATCATGGAAAGTTTCCAACTTACAAGGAAAGGAGAAGAATTGTAAAGAAAAAACAAGGTAAAAAGATGCTACACTGTAAGGATAACAAATGTGCCCTTCTGACCTTTCAGACAGTAAAAAACCTTTCGCTTCCAAAAACACAGCTGAAGGAAAGATAAGACGAGGACAGCACGTGAGATTTACAGAATCCGTAAAGCTATGTCATCTTAAAATTTCTTGACAAAGATAATTGAAAAAAATCGCTGCATAATTTCCATGTTTGCTTGGGAACTGTGCTGGTACATCGCCCGACCGCGGCACTCATGCGCGTCTCTGCCCAGTTTGGTGCCCACTAGTAGATTATGAACTAGGATTATGCCTCTAACCAGAAAGAACACCGATGCTGAAGGACGAATATTGCAGCTTCAAGTGTCAGTAAGGAAAGATTAAGATGTCAATACTAAAGGTAAAATATTCTTCTGCTTTAATGGGCAAAATTGCATTGTATGAAAGATATTGCTAACTCATCAGATAAACCGATCAAAAATTGAATAACGCATTTGTGACCTTGCTGAATGGGGGAAATAGGAGAAAGGCAAACTGCACGTGCTTTCCGCTCCATGGGATGCAGTGCACGATGCTACAAAAACAGGGAAAGTAGTGAAAAGCGGTGCTGCCGACTGTCAGCGAGATGTTTTCACATGAGCCCGCATCGCTATATGATGATAAAGGCCAGTGCTTCTGCTGTGGATGTCCTTCTCTGCAACAACACAAAAGGGCTGAGCGGTGCAGTTCCCTCGCAGAACGTTTGTGGTGGTACAAGGCTTGCGAAAACATCTCTCCCACGGGTTTGTTTGGTTTTTTCCCGTCTACTTTGCTCCCGGTGTATTATCTGGGCAAGGCAGCTGCTGTCTCTCCGCTGTTTAACTGTGATCTGTGAATTTAAGCTCTCGAGAGAAGCTGCTGCCTTGCGATGAAAGCGCATCCGCTGCCGACACGTTGCCTTGCAAAACAAACCCCATTTGTTCCCGGATTCCTCCTCAGTAACCGTGATGCCTCTTAATGCGCTGTGAGAGCTAGAGGTCAGGCCTCTAACCACCATGCCATCTGCTGTCCTTTGCAGTCTTCATAGACCCCGTAGGATTAAAAAATATTAAAGAAAACCATTGCCGAGTTCTCATTATTCCTATGTGGTTCAAACCCTTCTTTGCACCCACCGTGCTCACCTGTCTTCTGTTTGCATTAATGAGTTTGCTCCATATCATACTTTAAGCAGCGTGAATTAAGCACACAGTATAAGTTTATGTTTAATGCCAAAAGCCAACAAGATTACGGCTGAAATAATGTTCCCACACAACAGGATCTATATTGCTCTCATACGCACAATTTTTTTTTTTTTTTTGCCACTAATTTATAGGCAGCATACACTGCAGTGTTGTTTACATTTGGGCAACAAGAAAGTATGTTTTGCATTACATTACCCACAAGACTTGCATGTGTAGCAGAAGCAAGAGGAGACTGCAGGAGCTGTGCGGCCTGGACTGTTAATGAAGACGGGAACGCGAGTTGGACCCTTCACTCTCAACAGGAAGCAGCCGGTAAAATAAAGTGCGTCTTTCTGACCCCCAAGGACTGCAGGAACGTGATTTGGTCATGGCACTGCATGCAGGTGATGTATGTGGCAGAGACAGGCTGGTCAAACCACCTTAGCTAGAATTAACCCTTCTTGGTCAACCGTGTTTACTTTAGTTTTTCATCAGTGGAAAGTTTCTCTGCATTCTGTCACTTTTACTTTTCCAAAATATTCTGTACTTTAAGTGAGCAAACAGAAGGAGCGAGTGTACAAGTTAAAGTTTTGTTATGTAGTTACACACTATTTTTTAATTTAGTTTTATAGTAAAGCACCATACCAGGAGCGTGGACACTCGTGCTGCATATGATGGGGACGGGGCTCATATGGGGGCACCACTTCCCGGAAGTCAAAGCATAGTTATTACCAGCAAGAATCACAGCCAGCCAAAAGTCGACAACTTCATCCTCCTTTTCTGTCTCTGAAAGTGAACGGCTCCTGTGCTGCCTGGCTAAGTTTTATTTACTGTTTATTTATTTATCCGTCCATACTACACTGCTGCACTTTGAATCAGATGAACTTGATTCAGTTTCAGAGGGCGCATTTCAAACAAACTGTAAAGATAGAACAAAGGTCAGGAATGGCAGCGGAATCTTTTCCTTCACTTTTCTTTCAAGGACCCATGATGATAATTATTAACAGACGGAGGACTTTACAAACCCGAGTTCTTCTGATGTATGCGCTAATTTGTCTCCTTGGAAACAAATATGTTAAGCAAATGCAACCTTACTACATGGCAAGGCTGTGGGTTTTGTTGTGTCAAGCACAACATATGAACCCTTAAGGTATTTTCACCACCGGATTTGATGGCTCCGAGAAGCCTAAAGTGAAATCCCAACACATATATGCGCGTAGTTCATCTTATGCATCCTTTGCCACAGTGACTAACTGTTTGATATGTACTTTGCTCTATTTTGGTCTAATGTGTGCACAAGTGTGTCATTATAAATATAAATTGCTTTGTAACTGTTTCACATCCATAAATAATTTGTTTACTTCATGAAATCAGAGCTCTGGTCAAGCAGAAAAAAATAGGTGTGCTTTACATAATTTACCACAGGGGGGCGGCAAAAGGACCTCTGGCTTCAAGGTGCTCGCAGTCCACGTGCTCGGTGGGTGACTGGGATTTTATCTGGGAGCAACTTGTCCTTAATAGGAGGTAAAACCGATTTGACTGAAAGGTTTCTCCAGCTGAAGTGCCTTTTTAAAGAGTATCCGTGGAGCTATATATGTATGTATACAGACACACACATTTTTTTAATACTAAAACAAGCCCGTTTTATGTTCTGCAGCAGTGCAACTGCACGAACATGTCCATGTCCTGGTTTTCTTTAATATTATTTAATGTCGGTTTGGATAGCCGAAGGCAGAGTTGGGGGGCGGACAGGGAGTTACTTAACACTTGGATTACAAATACTAATTAAACCGGGAAAAAGTGTAGCCTTTAAAACGTAATTAGCCTGCAAAAAAATTCAATTAAATAATGGAGTGCCGAGCTCTGCTCAGTCCTTGTTTCAAAAGCGGCCACAATGTCTGCCGCTGTGATGAGCCCAGCATGAGTCAGTGGCTCTAATAAGAGAGGTGCTTCCTTTGTAGGAGTTCCAAACGTGCAGGTAGCCCCTCTCCGATCCAAACGGCCCCGCTGGGCTTCTCGCCGCGTCTCGTCCTCGTCGGCTCTCATCGGCCGCGCTGAAACGGGGACACGAAAGGGTACAAAGAACAACACGCTGGGTCGGTCCAGCCTGCTTTCCCTCCCTCCACAAGAGTCCCGCCATGGGGAGACAACGGATGGAACGAGAGGGAAAAAAACAACGGTGCGCTACGATGCCGAATGATGCCATTCGGTACTGGCAGAGCTACTGTCAGAATCCCCCCGCTTCCGACTCGGCCCGCCTTCGAGGCGTGTAATCAAAAAGCAGCACGGCCTGGTTACCCAGACCAGGGACCGAGAAGGAATCGATTTTTCCTTCCTCATTCTCGAGGCTTTGCTAACAACTAGGCTTCGTTGCCACACCAGGTCATTAGCCTTTCCGGTGCGGGGACGCCAGAGGGTGCCTATTTCACAACCCCAAATCAAAGGACGGGAGGGTCTCTAATGACTGTGCCACTGAGTCCTGGAGCCAGGCCGCCTCTAGATGGGAGCTGGATCCGGGTTCAGGCGGTGCGAGGACAGAGCCAGGAAAGAAAGAGCAGACTTTGCAAGGTGTCAACCACCCTGGCTACACTACAGTCTGCATCATTTCCTTCATTTACTTCCATCAGGCTTCATTCATTCATTTATTTTTTTATTTCCCTATTTGTGCACTGTTTTCTCCCTGCCCTGTGACAGACCGGGTCTTCCTTACAAGGTGCAGTCCGGCTGATGCCGTGGGCTTCTGGGAGAGGTTCTGGACCAGCGCTTGTCATTTCCATTTGATGTAAGTAAAGCATTTCCAGCGCAATTCAACTGGTCGACTACTTACTGATAACCGAAGGAGGGATGGATGAATTTTCCCCATCTCCTTTCCTCCACAGCGTTAAGCTGTTTCCATCTCTGTGATTCCTGTGCCAGACCACTTGATTCCACGCAGGAGAGCTAAATGTGGACTGATGCAGTGCCGACAGCCGGCGTCTCATAGCATCTCGCCGGACGGCTTAGCTGCGCTGCCTTGCAGGAGCCTACAAACCCAGGCCAATTATTCCCTCCCTGAGCCACTTGAGAGGCCCTAATTATTCCTGTTTAATTATTCGCCTCACTTTTCACCAAACACCCTTTCACCATTTAAAGTTTTACTCTTATGGGCATACGGCAAAGGCTGGGAGATCTTTAAGTTGAGATCTTAACTTAACCAGACAGCAATGTCCACCACAGCTGTCAGCCACCAGCATAAAGGCCCTTTGTTAGAACCTCCACGATAGCTTGGCATCGCATTGCTTGAAGGTGTCCCCGTGCTCTGCCAGGGTCTATTCGGTGCCCCCTGTTGAGAGGGGCTGGCATGCTTATTGCTTGCTCCACACGCTTCACCCTCATCTAACTGGCGGGAACACCCAAGAGTGAGATCCTTACCCACCATACAACTTCACACCATTCTCAATAAACCAAATTGGCAAAAGTTTCCTCCTTGTAAGAAAGATGTGGGGGAGCATTTGCTGAAGCTCTCCAAGCGCTGTGTCCACAGATGAAGCAGCAGTGCCACAGCGATCCTGCAACGTAGATGTGTGGACCCCACTCCCGCAAAGCAAAATTCTGAGTTCAATGTAAATATACTTTAGCCAAACTTGAAAATTCAGGAAAAGCAGGTGCACGGGGGAGCAGCACAATCGAAATGAAGCAGTAATTTTTCGCCTGTGGCTCAGATTTATGCATGACAGTTGCCACATGCATCCCTTTCTACCTGTACTTTGTCTTATTAGTGTGTTTAAGGAAAAGTACTGCTGTCTCCTTCTGTTGCCTCAACCGTGCACTTGTTTTGTCTGGCAGCGTGAGACCCAGGTATAATATACATAATGAAAATCAATATGGCCTGCTAACTCTCCTTTAAGCAGCCTTGATGAAAGCAAAGGTTCGGGCAACAGGACTTGCATGAATGGGAGTTGGAATTTGCAGCCCAGACAGAAGATTGTCTGCCATTTGGCTATGAGAGATTGCTTGTATTACTTTGTCCTCCTAATGGGTTGACAGGGATCTGCCAGTTTATTGTGTCAAGAGGACAATAATTATGAGTGTATGAATAAAAAGAAAAGTTGATTTTTAAAGGAAAGCTATAAATATGTTTCATATCATTTCTGAGGGATTGCTTTTTATTTATTTATTTTTTTTATTGATAGCACTTAGTCAGGAGAAAATAGTACGCAGGAACAACGCACCAAGAAACGGCAAACACAACCAAATACACAAAGCAGGGGCTGAAGGTGACGGGGTGACAGCATTTCACATTTACCATCACACAGGGCTGTCTAGTAGGTTCAGGAAGGATGTCCAGACATTCCCAGATTTCAAAGAACCGCCATGCGGATCAAATGTTAATATATAACCAAAGCAAAAAAATATCTTTATTCAGCAGTTATGTAAAAGTGGCCAGCCTATGTTCTATAACAGGATAAGAATTTGGCTTGTAGTTTAGCAAGGAAATAAATCTTTTTGCTAAAGATTTTTTAAACAGCTGAAGGAACGCCATTTCAAAATGTCCCCAAAACAAATATACGAAAGTGTGAGGAACAGGCTTTATGTGAGACACGAAACTAATATGGCCAAGAACATCGTACTGTAGATATTTTCTTATTAGATTTTACAAAAAAAGGCACCCTGGACAAAAAAAACAAAAACTTTTTTTTGTGTACGCGATATGATCGAGCTTATTATCTTGGTTCTCCTGTATGTGTACATCTGTGACTTTGCGTTTGTTTATGTGTGGCCTTGGCAGAGACACAAAACAGGTAGTAATGCCCATAAGACAAAACATGTGTTCCCTAGTGGCTGTCGAGGAGTTTTACTGGAGATGAGTTTCAAACAGCCCGGTACGCCAGCACCAAAACCAAGCAGACGGCGTGGCCGGCCAGAACCCTCGGTGAACCGTCTGACGTTCTGTCATTCTTCATAACTCGTGCTGCAGGGAGGCTAAATAGTTTATGGCGGTGCTACTTAGTGTCTACACTTAGGTTAATTATGTAGAGTGGAAGGGCCTCCTGCGCTGGAGTCCAACAAAATAGATGCGTTTTGCAGTTTTCGGGTTTGCACAAGGCCAGGAGCCGCCGTTTTACTGCTATAAATCTTTTACATTGTGTGTGTACCAGGAGAACACTGAAATGAACCGGGCCGCAGTAAACAGCGCGGAGGCAGGTATAGGCTGTGCTGCGAAAGGGGAATGGATGCCCTTGCGGTTGCTGCCCGTTTGCTTCACTTTTCGCAGATGTATCTGAGGACTGCGTTTGTGCATAAATTATCCAAGGTTACGTGGAATTCTATATCAATTCCCACCTAAGTGCAATGTTCTAACAATGGAAGTGCCTAAATATTGTAGCATGATACCTTTTACTTATGAGTGACATCACGTTTGGATAGCTGCCTTTTAAGTTTTTCACTGAAATTCTGTGAAAGTTATATTTTCCACAGCACCATCTGCAGCCGTTTGTCCTCCTAAACAGGGTGGTTCTCTTCACAAAGGGAACCTTTAGCTGCAGGCTTTCCAGCTAACACAGCTACTTAGCTATGCAGCTACCTGCCGCCCCTCACCAAACTTCCGCACTTTTTCACCAGGCCACGCAAGGGTCTTCCTTCTTCTCACCCACAATGCAACATTCCCGAGAAACGCGTGCTGGAGTTTACTCTTTTTTCGGCCAAATGACACGGCAACCCACGCTGGCGTACACAACACATTGACCCAAACCGCTGCTGTTTGTTTTACGGTTTCCTCCCTTCGCATCGCCGTGAGAACGCCGCGCCTATGGAAAACACGCGTGTGACCGTGTTCCGACCGTAATCACTTCAAATCAATTGCTATGGCCACTCAGCAGGGATTATTGGGTTGAACCTGTGCAGTCAATAGCGCCGATAATTTCTCCCTTTCCTCCCAGAAGAAATCTCAAGCCGCTTCATTTTGTATGCATGCATTTCAACGTAACGGTCAAATTTAAGCAGCTTGTGCCCGAGTAGTGAGAAGTTGCACATTCCGGCCATCCCCGCATTACTTTTACCATATAATTTAGTGTCTGTATCCTCTGAAAGATGGTTCCTCCGCATTTTCAGATTTCTAGAATATTGAATTCATCACTAACTTGAAAGAACATGATACTCGCTAACAGCACAATATCACACATACACACACAGGCACGTACAAACACACGCACAACATGAGCCTGTATTTGTGAATGAGTTATACGTTTAAAATTGCCTTTAATTCTATACTTCTTCAGCTTTGCTTAATATTTCTACTATATTTGGCTTGGCTGATTAAACACTTGCTGTTGACAGCAAAGGATAGGTTTTTTTTTTCTCTTACATGTCATTTGCCATATCCCTTAACCAAAAATAATTTGTTCCTGTCACTGGAAATGGTTCCTGCTAAATGGAATGACAGACAGAGAGGAGGAGATGAAATGCAAACCTCTGGGGGGAGGGAGGGTAACACACAAAAACCTGTACTTGACGCCTTTATTCTGTTTCTTCCTCAGACCTGCCAGCTAAACTTGCCGACTGCCATTTCTTGTAATTTCCTTTGAAGAGGTTGCAGAAGCATGATTGTAGGTTTATAAGGAGGCTGTTTTAAAAATGTGCCATTTCCATGAGGCACCACCTGAGCTGTTAGGAGGCCTTGTGTGTCTTCTTCGTGCTATGCTAATTGGACACTCACTCTCGGCACAAAGAAGCGTTCAAACACATCCTGGCAAAAGGCCTCGCGATGAAGCACTGAAGCGGAGTGCTAACCCAGGGGCTGGAGGGGCGGAGGGGTGGGGTGGAGTGCCCGACTGTCTTCTCTGGAAATCGCGAGGTCTTCATCTCAGGGTATGGTTGCAAACTGCCGCACTGCTCCAACCTCCCAGCGACCGCACCGCTGGAGCAAAACCATGGCTACCAGAGAGCAGCAGGCCTCACCGATGGCCTGCGTGCTATTTTACACCAAAAAAGAAAAAAAGAAAAAAAAAAAAATGGAAAATATGAAGTTTGCTTGTGGCTGTGGATTATGCAAGAATACGGCTGAGTGTAACAATAATACCTGGAGAAGCAAAGCAAATAAATAAAACAGAAAAAAGCATTTGATATTCATTTTGCTTGCATTCATTATCTAATTTATTTTCTCCAAAGTGACATACAAGTCAAAGTAAATTGAGGTGCAGTTTACTGACAGACAGAGTTACAGACACGAGATTCTCACATTGCAGACAGCCAGCCTACAACCACCAACACTGGTGGCAGACGTTGCAGCTGCAGAAAGAATTAATAGGGAATGCTTTATTACTAATTTCATTAACGGATGAAATGGATGTTAGTGAAGGAGGTAAGGAGGGTCTGAAGGAGGGAGGGTCTCGGGATTCGGTTGGATTCAGCTACTCTGAGTGAGAGAGGGAGCTCATTCCACCACACTGGAGCCGTAAGCCAACACCGCTTAGCATTTGAAATTAATAATAATAATGAGCAGTAAAGGATGACTTAGGAGCACCACTTCAGATAGCAGGCTGGTGCAGCAGTGGTTAGAACCATCTGTTAGCAGAAGGTGCTAAGTTGAACCTTAACCAGATATTTGCCTGGAATAATTCCGGTATAAATGGGTATGTAACTTAGTATGTAGATCCAGTGCTGTCTAACATAAGTCAAAAAAATAAAAAAGTCATTGAGCTTCTGTCACTCGAGTGTTTGAAGATCCGCAGCTATTGCTTTCAAGTTTTTTTAAACACCCTGGAATGGGCCTTGCTTGACATGTTCTACAAGCAGCTCTGCTCCCACCTCAGCTCACCAGCTTTTCATCTTTGCCCTCCTTCCAGTCCTGAGAAGTGGCTGGATTTTCCCTTCATCGTACTCTGTGGCAGGACGCTAATATCGCAGCATCCCTCACACACCTCCGGCACGATCACGCACTTCCGGAGTGCATAACAGCAGTGTTGTGCATTTGCCCTGAGGTCCTACAACTTGGCAAATTGGGACAATAACTGCACAGTGGGTTCCCATCACAGGTCACTGGCAGACGCCATGAACTCCGCTGCCTCGCCCTGCAAGTCCTGTACAGTTATCAGTTGCTTCCAAGTCACAGAGCTGGCAGCCTGTCCTGCTTGTGCTTGTGTGTATTCTCTGTAGGAAGTGATGTATGAAGAGAACTTTCCTGTGGCAGAGACACCGCGGGGGAGGCCATGAAATCCATTAGTGGCCATTAGCGTCTTGCCAGGAGAAGTCTCGTCTGTGTTTCAAACTGATAAGAGCTTGTCCAGGCAGACCACCAAAGGCTGGAAGGCTTCCCTAATGACCGGCACCGTCCCCTGGCTCGGCCGGCCGGAGCCCTGGATAGGGAAATGAGGGGGATTCTAGGTCTTGGCGTTTCTTTTGATTCCTATCCATCGGGTCAACGTGATGTTTCGACTAAGTGCTCCACCAAAGCATCGTTGTCAAAGCCATGTAAGGACATCCTGTGGTGGTGAGCAGCGGCTGCATCAGAGAGGGTGGGAGGTGCAGTCGTGTCACCCGATGGCTGAGCTCAAGGCGCCGATCAAGCGGAATCCGTGACAAAACAGGCCCATCCTGTGAGACTAAGCGGCCCAGCCAGGCACCCAGCTTTCATGTTCCGAGCGGGAGCAGAAAGCAAACAGAGAATAAAACAGAGCTCAGGCTGACAAGCTGTCTTGTGTGTGTGTGTGAGAGAGAGAGAGAGAGAGAGAGAGAGCGAGGCGACGTGATTTCATGAGCAGATCGCACTCAGCCAGAGACAGCAGCAGTACCTGTATTGACAATAATTCTTTGGTCAAGTTAAATTCCCCTCTCTCGGTGGCTGTGGTACTGTGATGGTTTTCTGTGTTTGGTTTTGAGACGCACCTTACGGTAACGTTAGACAATAGCTGGGTTTCATTAGCCACATCCCAGTGGACTGAGCCAATCCAAGCAATCCAAGCAAAACTGATCCAAGTTCTCTGTGGCCCCCGATGAGTTTTGTACCTGTTGATTTGCTGCCAGCTGCACGCCAGTTACACCAATGCTGAAGGAACAATATTTAGAGACTCTTTTCAATCACAGAATTTGTAGTTTTAGTCATAGAAATAAGGCTGTGGTGTTGAGGCCCAGCTGGGTTTTGATGCATTTTTTTCACTGTATTTTTCGGATGAATGCAAAGGAAGAGTTTATGAAAGGTTGCTCAAACCCGCTTCAGATGAAGTGTACTAGCAGAACAGGCACAATGATGAGTTTTCCAACAGGTTTCCTCCAGCAGTCCAAACATATGTGTTTCAGGTGGACCTGGGTCCTATAGATTGTCATTAACGTAGGACTGTGCGAGTGAGTGAGTGAGTGAGTGAGTGAGTGAGTGGTTACCCTGCGAAGGAATGGCATCTCATCCAAAATGAACCCTGGTTCACAGACTGTGCTTCCAGGATAAACCTAGTTCAAACCGATCAGGGTGTTTGCTCTGAAATGATACAGCTGTAAAAATGTGGGAATTATGGCAAGCTGCTTTGTGCCTAAATAAAAAAGTGAAGTACTGTTCTGACTGTAAGGGGCCATAAGACCCCAGCACTGCTGTACCGTATTTTTGATGTAAATGTACATTTATGCCCAGTGTATGATGGCAGACTTTACAGGATGCAGGAGTCATCTCCAGTGCCAGGCATTGTTTAGAGACAAAAGGGCTAGACAGTATATCTGACGACCCCCCCCCCCCCCTCCAAGCTCTCATCCACACCCCCTCCCCCAGAGTCAAGACAGGAATTCAATTGGTACTCACTGATGTGCAGAAAGCAAGGCGCCAGCGTGTTTGGCTTGAACACATGGCCCGAGTTTTGGCTTGTTCCACACTCCCTGCATTAGCACTCCTGCAGAAGGGACAAACGGCAGCGCTCCGAAACGTTCCTCAGAGTCGCCTCCAGGTAGAGCCGCCCCATCTTTATGTGGCGACAATCTGATAATTAGAATTGCAGAAGTATGTGTTTGCAGAGCGGGTGCTGTTTTTTTTTACCGTAATGATGTGGATATGGCAGTGTTGATAGGTGTGTCAAAGCAGGATAATAATAGGTTTGGTTCACATAGACACGAGGTGTCAGACTCAGCTCCTACTGGGCTGCCCGCCTGCACATTTTCCCTCCAGCCTCATCTCTTAATTACTTAACTGGCTTCATAAATTCAGTACTTCCAGTGAACGTGAGCTCCTATTACAACTCAGTGAATGTGATTTCTTCTACACCATGCCGCTGTTACTCAGATTCTTACTGAACAAAAAGGAGCATCTGAGCCACTAAAAATGTAACTAAATTATCAAAAAAATCACACAGTGCGAAGATATGTGTTTCAGGTTAACTGGGTGCTCTGAATTGCCTGTAGTGTGTGCAAGTGTGTGTATGAATTTGTGGTTGTGCCTCTCCTATTCAAGCTGTGACAGGTTCTGGACGACCATGGCCAGGATAAATGATGATTGGATGGACAGGCAAGCAGATGGATAGAAGCAAAGTTTTTTTTTAGCTTTTCTAATTACATTTTTTTGTTTGGTTTTGCTGTTACTCAGAATTAGTATGTTTGCCTCCTGGAAATCCTTGTGAATGCAAAATTGGAAAAAATGCGTTGTTTCCTTTTTCCTTTGCTAAGCCTGCGTTCGACTCTAAAAATGAAAGGTGGAACTAAGTGAGTACTTAAAGAAGTTCAAGCTTTAAGTGGATAGATGGCTATTTTAAAGGCAGGAAATGTCTCCTTTTTTGTCCATGCAGCCTTGCAGTGATGGGTTGTACTGTACTTGAGATAAATACAACAGAGGGCCATGGAGAGGGAGAGAGCGGAAGTGTACAGGGCCCGAGGAAGAAAATGAAAGGAAAGTGGACTTTGAAAGGACTTTTGAAGACCTGCCTTGATGGTATAAATAGCAGGATGATGTCTGGTTTCCTGCTACGACAAAATGCAGTGAAACAAACAGCAAGGCATGTGGCTAAATTTAGGTTGTTTTTCTGTATCTCCTGGCATTGGTGGTGAAATTATGCAGCACCTTGGGTAACGGCTGACCCGAATCCAAATGGTCATACGTGTCTCTGCCATTACTTTGTTGAAAGGTACCGTGGAGAGCGATCCAACAAGAAGGCAGCGCAGATGTCAACATAGGCAGCACAGCTATTATCTAAATCATCACAAAACCTGCATTCACCGCTGGCGAGTTTCAAAAAAAGGCTTTTGCTCACATAAAAGGTGAACCGCAGAGCCACAAGAATCAGGGGCCTGGAATTGTGACAAGGTGCCTTTTGGATTTGATTTATCTCGGCTGTGTTTAAACGGAACACCAAAGATGAGCCACAATTCATCTTCTTCCCTTTGTTGCTAAAGCAAATAAATTTGGATCCGAACTTGCATGCTACAATCACCTTGGCTGCTGTTTATTATGCATGTCATAATATGCCGGACTTTTTTCCACGGCCCCTTTTGCTGTAATAGTTTTTTGCATGGCCAAAAAATGTAGCTATTGAAGTCCATGAAGGATTCCTTCATTTTGACTAGAAAGGACCCCTGCTGCCGTGCAGCTAGCTCAGGCCCACTTTGAAGTGCTGCAGGCACCTTTCTACACAACTGGAAGTGGAGCTTCCCCCGGGGGCTGGCCATCTGGTGGAGGGGCGTGCCGAGCGAGCCACCTTTGGTGCCGCGCACTCCTCCACTGGGGTTCGAGACGCTGGGCTATGGACGCTTACCTGTGAACTTCACACCTTTTGCTTCTGATCCCCCTGCGGTGTAAACATTAGAAGGATGTTTCTTCTTCTAATTGTGCCCATTTGTACAGATAAATGTTTGATGTAGCTGCCTGCGACTGTTTGCATTTTACATATTTTTAACACCTCGACACGACCACTACGCTCCTCCACCTCTGACCATTTGTTTGTTCTGCTCGCAAACGGTCCAAAATTAGTTACTTGACCACCATCCCTCATACCTGCTGAATCCCTTCCGAGATAAAAGAAGGCTCCCACAATACATTTCTTTTAATCCAATCCCTTAACAGTAATTTATCAGTTAGGCTGTAAGTGTCTCCGTCACCACCTGTCCCATTTACCTGTGTATCAAATTTTCATCTACTATATGTTGCTTCTTGAACGAGTGAAAACGCCAGTGTTTATAATAAAGGCCGGGTTTATATCCGAATCTCTCTTTCATCGTTCGCTACGAGTTGCTCGTTTCTTCGGATCAAACGGCACTAAAATTTAAATCTGTTGTGCGCTCTTCCGGTTACAGGAGCTTCCACGAATGTGCAATGCAAACTCACTGGTCATTTCAGTTCAGCAAGCTACCAGCACCTCCTAGTCACTGCCGCCCAATGCCGGCACAGATTGCATCATTGTCTTATTTGTTTTTTTTTTTGTTTGTCTGTTTTTGCCGCCACTTCTCATTCATTACAAATCTGTGGTTTACCCTAAAGCACAAACAGCAACAATTAAAAATGCAATTTAACGGTACACAGAATTTACAGCACATGGGTTTATTCACTATAAACAATATGCGGCCTTCTTGCATCACCAGCACAGCCATGGTTTTAGTCTGAAGCAAGTGGATCAGAGGGAAACGTGCAATGTTGCGGACGAGACTACCACTAACTTCTCAGCACCTGGTTATGCACTAAGAGATGCCTGGGGTGCACAGTTGTGTCTGTGCCACATCAGTAAATTCATACATGCATGGAGTTCTTCATGCTGTTTTGTAGGGAGTCATTATTTTTCTACCTTTCGCTCGAATATGGCTCCTATTTATCACTGAATATGGAAGCCAAAGCTTTCAAGTATGAATTTAAAGCAGTCCCCTTTCAATTTATAATTACTGGTGGCATAATTTTATGCTAGTTTTTCTGCGCTACCCCTGGATATTACTCAACTTTTGAATTAATACGCCGGTTAAACACTCAAGCCGGAGGGTAGTTTAAGCAATTCCGGAATCTTGAACCAAATATTCTGGAAAAGGAGTCAGCAAGAGAGTGATAAATAGTTGTTGCACAAATCAAATTAAAGCATAAGAGAATGTTGGCACAAACCAATTGAGTATGCAGCAGCAATGGTTTTAGGAATTAATTTTTAACATTTTTCCAAAATTTGAATCATTACTTCTTTTCATTGACTTTAGGCTTAAACTAAATGAGGGCTGTCCTGTCTCTCTTGTTTTCATTGATCAATTTTTTTTTTTTTTTTTTTTTAAATTTATGTGCTTCCCATGCACGTATGTGCACCTCTTTAGAAGTACAGCCCTGATGATGATTTTTCAGCCTTCTGCAATAGGAATGGTGGTAAGTTTGGGTACAAGCAGTTGTTTCCACCTTGGTCAAAAATGCATTAGCATCAGGACAGAAGGAATTTTATGGGAGATGAATACATGCCGGTGCCTCGTGTCTCGGCTGTCATTCTGATGTGTTTTTGACACTTGGCTTCAACGACTTTTAAATTCCACTGCTCCATACATTCCTCAGAATACAGCACTCCATTTCCATTTTCAATCAGCAGGCGCCAGCGTCAGACACTGGAATATTTAAACTGTATTTTCAAATTTGGCTGTTGTCGACATGCATTATTTATAACATAATATGGGAAGTTTTTTGTTTTTTCCCGTCTCTAAGTACCATTTCAGCACTAAGTAGACGGATGCCCATTTTAAAGGCCGTCTTTTTAAAATGGCTCCAAATCCAAGTAGACCAAGTGGTGCTGAAAAGCGGGTTCCAGTTTGCTCCATGCCTCTGCTTCTGGCTCAGAGAATAGACAAAATCATTAATTTTCCATTTATATACACATTAGCATGGAAAGAGAACTCGAATTCGGGTTCTTGCTGCTGCAATTCAAGTGCCAGTGTTGAGGGAATGGTGTGTGTATTTCTCAGTAACTCTGGCCACTTGACCAGCACCCATCTAGAGACTATCCCCTCCTTCGTCAGCCTTCTTAACAAATCCCCACCCCTCCAGTTGCACAAGACTCTTCCCCTTCACAGTAACTGAAGCAACTGCGACCGAACCGAGTCTTTAAAAATTCAGCTGCTTATAATTCCGAAGACAAAACTAGTTTGTCTGCGCAGCTACAATGAGGTTTACCTAAATTGCCCTCATTTTCGTTTATTCTTCATCTTGTTATTTTAGTTTTGTCCTGAGATTCAGAGGTAAACAGCAGAATTATGTTCATCATATTTTATGGTAAGATGCCCTGAAGTGAGAGCAGATGGGAGGGTGGTGGGCTATCTAATCTCCAGAAAAACAATTTTAAATTTTGCTGAAAGTGATGCTACTGGAAAAAATAATGCGGTTTACTCTGGTCTAACAAACAGGAAAATAAACTGCACCGACTGTGTGCCAAAATATAAAATAAATTCCATGCCTGACGTTTTAAACCAGTAACAGGATATGCTTGGTTTTAATATGAACGATAATAGCCACAGCAGTGCACATAGAGCAAAATAGTACGACTGTATATAACCCCTTTACCATAGTAGAGGGCCACAAAACCTACGTCTGGCCTCTGGCTGCCTACTCTGTGCCCCCCATCTCCTGAGCCACGTTCTCCTCATGCCCCACACTGTGCCTTTTATTTCTCCTAAACAACAGCCTCTTCACCTTCAAGCATCTTTTGAAGAGTCATGTCAGTGCACGACTCCGTGGGACTGCACGGCCGCTGTGCTCCTGTGGCAAGTGGTGGCCTTCGCCCAGAAAGTCCTTCTCAATTCAGTTTTTCACAAACGTTCAACTTTACAGCCCAGATTTTACTTGCATTTTTGTTTTATATGCTGTTTTCAGTCTCACCTAGATCTCATGCAAGTTGTTACAACCTAACTTCTTCCTGGGTTGCTCTCATGTAACTGCTATCTTGTAGTCTCGATAGCACTAATGCAAGTCTTCTTGGGCAATGCTGTAATCTAAATAATATATATTAATAAAATTTGTCTCAGAATAATGCACTGTGGTGTAAATGGGCACAATGATGTAGCGCAGCAGAAAGTGCTGATGCCTCCTAGTTCCTGGGCTGTGGGTTCCCACTTTTGGATCAGTCTGTGGAGAGTTTTTGTCGTCTTTCCCAATTCTTGCAAGTTTCCCGAGTGGTTTAGTTTCCTCTCACCATACAAAGATATGCGTGCCAGGTGAACTGATGATGCTGAACTGCCTACAGTTAATGTTTATGTCAGTGAGTGAGTGTGTGGTTGTTCCAAGACACCCTTTTCTCAGGAAGTCTCCACACCACCACAGCCCTTCACTGAACAAGAAGGTATGGATAGAGGGATGGAGGGATGGATGGATGGACAGAGTGTATAATGAAGTCTTTTGTCCCACGTAGCCAGTGAGTGCAACTCTCATTGTCTGTTTTACTCATCCGCATTCTTCTGCTATCCAGATGTGTTAACTCCAACAGATTATGAATACATATATAAATGTTGAGTGTAAGCCTATACTGTAATTGTAACTTTAGTTGTATCAGTTGTGATGTTTTAACAGTGCCCAGTAACTAGATGCATGACTTTCATTGTTTTACTCTTGCATTCATTGTTGTGTTCTGTTAAAATGAATCCTTTTCAGCTAAAGCAGCAGGTTGCTTCTCAGTGCACGGATCAGCTAATTGTGTAAGCATTATTACGACACAAGCCTATGATGGAATTGTGGTATTGATAGAGACAGAAGGTAGCAAAGGTCATTTTAAAGCTTAATAATGTGTTCAGTTCAGTACAAAACATTTCAACAATTTCCCTTTATAAAATTTAAAGCTCAAACCTCTTAATTTAAACAGAACATTGGTAAACATGTTTTGTTCTTCCAGTTATTTTTTTTTTCTCCCGCCTGTTTCCAGTCTGAACTCTGCTAAAGGGCAAATAAAATATAGATCACTTTCGGAGGAAGCAAAAACACTAAATATGGATTTTTGTGTTCAGCTCTGGATGCACTCTGAGAATGTAGATTTTTAGTAGAGAAACACGAGTAGGCAGATGGGGAACAAGCTTTTGGGACAAGCAATGACTTCTTATTTGCAGAGAACATTTTTACCTTTAACAAAAAAATGGACGAGACCGACTGCAGGTGTACACTCCCAGCATCCATTGTACCAATGCATTAAACAACGTCATTGCGAGCTTGGTGAAGAATTGTAGTCCATGTAGACTTTCTCAAAGCAGTTCAGGGTTACCAGCAGGTCATAACTGTGGGACTTTTTCTTCTTTTACTGCTTTCGCAAATCTGTCAAATGGATCCAAAAATGCTGCATGCTTCAAACTGACAATCTGGGCCCTAAAAATAGTGGCCAGAATTTGATACTTAAGTATCGTAGACAACTTTACGATCTTCTCTTGCTGCTTCTTTGAACTTCATTTCCAGACTCCCAAAATACTCTTTTGTGGACTATGCACACCTGTTTTGGACAGGCAGCCTTGCCTGTTTTATGCCATACAGCTGGAATCCCCCATCTGACACTGAAGTTGTCATACTTTGGACAAAGCGTGGTAACACTGGCCAGTAATTCTTGGAAAAGTCGAAGAGAAAAGAAGAAGAGGGCCACCAGCATTAAGACAGAAGGGATCAATCTGGACTACAATGGAAAGACCCCTGTGAAGGGCAGAACCTTTCAGCAGCACCTATGGGAGTTGACAATGACTCTGTGACCCGTTCTCCCCTGGCTAAGAACCCGTTGTGAGCTAGAACTGCACATGCGTGCAGCAAACAAAAATGAACACAGACAAAAATTATAGGAGATGTATCAATGGCTCTAAAGAAAAAAAGAGAATGAGCAAAGTGTCCTGAGAAAAAGACAGTGTTGTGGTGAGGAGGGATTCTGTGAGACGAGGTTCTGCTTGGACCAAAAAATACTGACATCCGATGTTAGGAAAGTTGCTTATCTGCGAGGACATTGAGGAATGTTTAAAAACAAGCTACCCTTTATGTGTGAACTGCCCCTCTCCCAAGGCGCACAAAGCGAGGGCAGATCAACAAGAGAATGAGACAGGACGGATTACAGAGGGGCAGCGAGGTGCGAGACCTGAGAAGTGCAACACAGTCCACGCCCATTCCAAGCACCCCCCACCCTTCTGAAAGGGCCCGAGGACAGCAAGCCCAGAAGAAGGAACATGAGCAGCGCTTCTTCACAGCATTCCGAAGCACTATTTCCCAGAGCCCTCGACGTGCTGGAGAATGGCTCAGGGTTAGAGGGGTTCGATATCTGGGGCGCTGAGGTCTTGTTTACATGAAGCCATTAACTCGCTTCGGATAAGCATGTCTGGCAAAACGGGGGAATAACAAATAGAAAATGAACGCTATGTCAGACGAGAGGGCCCCCTCAGGCTGCCTGCAGCGTGAAGAACTTAGCACTGGTGGCCATATTTTTTTTAACACTCAAGAAAATAAAAGCTACACGAGTTTATATGTCGCTCATTTCCACTACAATTAGCCTTTGAATTGCAGGCAAAACATTAATGAAGACAAAGAAGGAAGTAACCGAGTAAATCGAGCAGCGGCAAAGAAACACTCGTCTTAAAATAACTTGCAGCCTTCATGCGGCTCGCGTGAAGAAAGCGCCAGCGCCATGTCAATGAATGCCGTCTGTCTCGCAGACGAGAGCGTCATGCGTTTTTTTGCCTATTCCGAAACGTGGAAAACCGTCAGGTGTCGCACTGTCTCTAAACTGCGCTCATGGCGCAGGTCTTTGGAGGCTCCAAGGATGTTAGCTTTCAGAAGCTTCCACTTAAGTGGAAATATTTTCTTCCTCACATGGCATGAGTTATAATGTAAATATAATGCAAATCTATTTTATTTAAATTGAAATAACTTTGGAGAGGCTAAATATCATTAGAGAAGGGGCATTAAGTTTGCTACACTTTACACACAATGTACATTTGTTCATTCCACAGATATTTTCCTGTAGAATAATTTACATTTCGAAGGATATAAACATGCAGATAAAAGAGCTTTAAACAGAGGCACCATCATCACAGTGGACTTGTCTGCCATGTATCACAGTAAGATTGTATATATGATCAACAGCTCTGCTATGCCATCAGGAGATCCAGACTGAAGCAAATCCATAAAGGTGGGTTTTGAGAGCCTTCATCAAGGCTGTGAGGATCTCTGCAGTGGGATGGCGAAGCTTTTCAGAAACACTGGGGCCAAAGAGGGCCCAAAATCTTCATTTCAGGCCCAGTGTGAGTGGCACAAGCAGACAACCAGAAGTGCAGGTGCATAGCAATCTTTATTTGGGCTTGGATTGAATCAGGTCTGGGAGATATTCAGCTTTTGCCTTGACCACCTTCCAGACTGTAACCAGATCATACATGTGGAATACGGTTAAGGGAAATGTGAGATATGTTTGAACATTTCGGTAGATCAAAATCAGCTTGAGCAGCAACTGCGGCAGTAGGAGCAGCAGCATTCATGGTGAATGAAGGGCCATTCAGGAGGGAACTGAACAGGAGAGGCCAACCTGGACCAAGTGCTGGTACATTTGGCCTTTAACACATGCGAGGCATGAGAGACAGAAATGGTTATCTAAATAATGGTTGTTGTTTTGTCTTTGTGACTTTGCATTAAATGAATTTTTACTGCCACTATTCAGCAGGTACCCAGAAACAAGTACAACACTGACTACAATGATATACACAGTCAATTTTTCAACCTTAAATTCACTAACATTCCTTAATCCCATAATTCTGCAAAAGCATAGTGAATTCAGCTTCTTCTGGAAGGTTCATAGCCCTGCATATGAAGCATATGATGGACACTTGGGAAACCGGTGTTCACGCACTTGATGTAACTTCCCAGCTTGCTTGGTATTCCTCCAAACCACCCAAGTTACATTGCACGAACATGCAGATCTGAACTCTGCCCAGCCTGAGATGACCCCAACCGGATGAGAGGACACTGTGCATGACAGAATGCAGGTGAACATTAGTCCAGTTGTGTGTCATTCTGCATTTTTCTTGCCCTCTAATGCGAAATAGAAAGCACAGTGAGCCCTATCCTGAAAGCCGAGTCCTTGATTCATTACAGATCGAACCCGAGCCTTGACTGTTGAAGTGTTATGTGAGCCCTGAACATCTCTTCTTCTTTCGGCCACTCCCGTTAGGGGTCGCCACAGCGGATCAAAAGCTTCCACTTCCTCCTGTCCTCTGCATCTCTCTCCGTCACCCCCACCACCTGCATGTCCTCCTTCACCACATCCATAAATCTCCTCTTAGGCCTTCCTCTCTTCCTCTTGCCTGGCAGCTCCATCCCTAGCATCCTTCTCCCAATATATCCAGAATCTCTCCTCTGTACATGTCCAAACCAACGCAATATCGCCTCTCTGACTTTGTCTCCAAACCGTCCGACCTGTGCTGACCCTCTAATATACTCATTTCTAATCCTGTCCATCCTCGTCACACCCAATGCAAACCTTAACATCTTTAACTCTGCCACCTCTAGCTCTGCCTCCTGTCTTTTGGTCAGTGCCACCGTCTCCAACCCATAAAGCATAGCTGGTCACACTACCATCTTATAGACCTTCCCTTTCACTCTTGCTGGTACCCTTCTGTCACAAATCACTCCTGACACTCTTCTCCACCCACTCCACCCTGCCTGCACTCTCTTCTTCATCTCTCTTCCACACTCCCCATTACTCTGGACTGTTGATCCCAAGTATTTAAATTCATTGACCTTCGCCAACTCTATTCCCTGCATCCTCACCATTCCTCTGTCCTCCCTCTCATTTATGCACATGTATTCTGTCTTAGTCCTACTGACCTTCATTCCTCTTCTCTCTAAAGCATATCGCCACCTCTCCAGGGTCTCTTCAACCTGCTCCCTACTCTCACTACAGATCACAATGTCATCTGCAAACATCATAGTCCACGGTGACTCCTGTCTGATCTCATCTGTCAACCTGTCCATTACCATTGCAAACAAGAAAGGACTCAAAGCTGATCCTTGATGTAGTCCTACCCCCACCCTGAAAGCATCCGTCACTCCTACTGCAGACCTCACCACTGTCACACTGTCCTTGTACATATCCTGTACCACTCTTACATACTTTTCTGGCACCCCCTACTTCCTCATACAATACCACAGCTCCTCTCTAGGTACCCTGTCATATGCTTTCTCTAAGTCCACGAAGACACAATGCAACTCCTTCTTACCTTCTCGGTACTTCTCCATCAACACCCTCAGAGCAAACAACGCATCTGTATTACTCCTTCTTGGCATGAAGCCATACTGCTGCTCGCTAATTGTCACCTCCCTTCTTAACCTAGCTTCCACTACTCTTTCCCATAACTTCATGCTATGGCTGATCAGTTTTATCCCTCTGTAGTTACTACAGCTCTGCACATCACCTTTATTCTTAAAAATAGGTACCAGTACACTTCTTCTCCACTCCTCAGGCATCGTCTCACTTTTCAAGATTCCATTAAACAATCTGGTTAAAAACTCCACTGCCATCTCTCCTAAACACTTCCATGCTTCCACAGGTATGTCATCTGGGCCAACAGCCTTCATTCTCTTCATAGCTGTCCTAACTTCCTCCTTGCTAATCCATTGCACTCCCCTATTCATAGTCCCTACATCATCCAGTCTTCTCTCTCTCTCGTTCTCTTCATTCATCAACCCCTCAAAGTACTCTTTCCATCTGCTCAGCACACTCTCCTCGCTTGTGAGTACGTTTCCATTGCTATCCTTTATCACCCTAACCTGCTGCACAGCTTTCCCAGCTCGGTCCCTCTGCCTAGCTAATCGGTACAGGTCCTTTTCTCCCTCCTTAGTGTCCAACCTCTCATACAATTCATCATAAGCCTTTTCTTTAGCCTTTGCCACCTCTCTCTTTGCCCTACGCCTCATCTCCTTGTACTCCTGTCTACATTCTTCATCTCTCTGTCTATCCCACTTCTTCTTCGCCAGCCTCTTCCTCTGTATACTCTCCTGTACTTCTTCATTCCACCACCAGGTTTCCTTGTCCTCCTTCCTCTGTCCCGATGCCACACCAAGCACCTTTCTAGCTGTCTCCCTTACCACTTCTGCTGTAGATGTCCAGCTCACTGGTAACTTTTCACTGCCACCCAGTGCCTGTCTTAATTCCTCCCTGAACTCCACCTTATAGTTTTCCTTTTCCAACTTCCACCATTTGATCTTTGGTTCTGCCCTCACTCTCCTTCTCTTTTTGATCTCCAATGTCATCCTACAAACCACCATCCTATGCTGCCTAACTACGCTTTCCCCTGCCACCACTTTACAGTCTACAGTCTCCTTCAGTCTGGCCCTCCTGCATAAGATATAGTCCACCTGTGTGCATCTTCCTCCACTCTTGTACATCACCCTGTGTTCCTCCCTCTTCTTAAAATACGTGTTTACCACAGCCATGTCCATCCTTTTTGCAAAATCCACTATCATCTGACCTTCTGCGTTCCTCTCCTTGACACCATACCTACCCATCACCTCCTCATCTCCTCTGTTTTCTTCTCCAACATGTCCATTGAAATCCGCTCCAATCACCACTCTCTCCCCCTCAGGTACACTCCTCGCCACTTCATCCATATCACTCCAGAATTCTTCTTTCTCATCCATCTCACACCCAACTTGTGGGGCATATGCAGTAACAACATTCAGCATCACACCATCAATTTCCAGTTTCATAACCATCACTCTGTCAGACACTCTCTTCACCTCCAAGACACTCTTTACATACCACACCATGGTAAAACAGTTTAAACCCCCCTCCGATGCACCTAGCCTTACTCCCCTTCCATTTGGTCTCTTGCACACACAATATATCAACCTTCCTTCTCTCCATTATATCAGCAAGCTCTCTCTCTTTACCAGTCATACTACCAACATTCAAAGTTCCTATCCTCATGTCCACTCTCTTAACCTTCCTCCTCTCCTCCTTCCTCCGGACATGCCTTCCTCCTCTCTTCCTCCTTCTTTGGCCAGCAGTAGCCCAATTTCTGCCAGCACCCTGTCGGCTAGCAGTGCTGGTGGCGGTCGTTGTTAACCCGGGCCTCGACCGATCCGGTTTGGAAATTTCTATTTTTGTCTGCATATTTAGTTTGGCAAAAATTTTTACGCCGGATGCCCTTCCTGACGCAACCCTCTCCATTTCCAGGCTTGGGACCGGCACAAAGACATGCACTAGTTTGTGCATCCCCTTTTGGCTGGATTGAGTCCTGAACATCTCTTTTCATCACAATCTTATGAAGGTCTATTATTGTCAGATTGTGTCACATTTCTTCACAACTCACCACTTGAGAGCGTGTTCTCTTTGCCACGTTAGACTTGCAAGCGGACATTCTTGAGCGTCGCGAGCCATCAAGCACAGGAGCTGGCCTGTGTTTCCCCAACTTGAGAAGTTCCCTTTTTTCCCCATCTCCAGTGACTGCGGATGTTCATGACCTGTGCTGATCTCATCGCAGACTGGATTTCTTATGCGGGTTGGGCCTCCAGCAGGCCTGCTTTTTAATGTTGTTTCTTTATTCCATTTTGGCAGGTGGCTTTCATGCAAATTTTGCCAAAAAGCAAGTTTTCCATTTGAAGTAGAAGTGAGTTGTAACTTTATTTGGCCACTCAGGACCTATTTCCCAAAACCATTTTCAGGCTCCCACAGCTTGTGCTTTTGTTCTTCTGTGACTGTCAGCCCCACAGTCCCCATCTGTAGGTCTCTAAATGCACAAAGACATGGAATCAAAGATGAAAGAGGAATTTCCATTTTAGCCATAATTCACGCTTAAGTCCACCTTATCAGTGGTTCCAATCGGCGTTCCCCTTTCCAAGGCAAAGCACGACATGATGAAACACTACCGTTGGGACATTTTCTCTGAAGCTTTTTTTTCTCCGACACTTTGATAATAAAAAATTAGTTAGAGAGCTAATTCACATGGAAAGATTGTAGTTTCTATTGGCTAGATCTTTTCTTATTTATTTATTTCTGCTTTTTTCTGTGAGGAGCACCAGAACATTGGGCAAGCACTGTGTTTTCAATCATTCATTCATCTGCTGCAAATTTTCTCAGTCCCTCATGTTCTTTGACTGTCCCTAAATTCCTGAACTTCTGCTGTGCTTAGTTTTTTAAATCACAAATTCACTTTGTGAGTATTTTCATTTTGAGAGATGATTTATTGTTTTATCTGTATGTTGTTTAATGTTGCAGTACAGTTCTGTGTTGATCAGTGACCATTTGTTTCTTAGATACATCATCTTAGTTATATTAATTACCTAAAATTGCTAATGATAGACACAAAGTTCTTCTTCTTCTTCTTAATAATAATAATAATAATTATTATTATTATTATTATTATTATATCATCATCATCATCATCATCAAAGCAAATAATTTAGCTGTCCCCTGATTTATTCAAAGGCATGGTTCTATAAAAATCATAAATCAAGTTATGGATGAATTAAAAATTAGCTGAATTAAAAAAGACCTTTGTTTGACTTATTTCACTTTCATCAACAGCTTGTCCATTGCTGGTGTGGCGCTCCAGAGCCACATATTCTCAAAACATATTCTTAAAACACAGAGCTTTGAGGGAGGGAACATTGCAGATGGGTCCACCACAGGTCCACCACAAGAGTTACACTTTGTCTTTTATTAACTTGAAACAACAGATGCGACATTTGTCCGACACCTTCAGTTAGTATTACGGCCTGTACGATCAATAAAACCACAGTAAGAGACGCACCTTGAATTATTTTTTGAATAGGTTCATTGGTCTCGATTTAGACATTAATAAAATACACTAAAAGACAAAGTTATTTAAGCATCTTTATTAATTTCAAGTTACACTAAAACTAAAACTAGTTCACACTCCGGAAGCTGTCACAGCACAGCTAAAGCTTTGTTGTTGCTACAGAGAAAAAACTTTCCAGTGAGCCAACTCTGTGGAAACACTTTGAAATCCATTTAGATGGGACTGCACAGGTTTGGAATCCACAACTGAGGGTTTGACCGAATCACAGTTTTTATGAATGAATTTTAATGAACCCTGTAGTGAAAATTTAAGCTGTGCCTAGGGAGCATGGACAAGCTGAAGAAAAAGAAGCAGCTCAGTAAGTGAAAAGCAGTGGTCTTACCTGAGAATGCTGGAGGAAACATCAGCTCAGTCCTGGGTGGCTCTATTGGATGATTCTTCTCCATTGACGTGGATTTCCTCTATGGATACCATACTGGTGTAACTGATCCCAAAATGTCTCAGTGAAAAGTACACTGGTTTAATTTCTACATTCTTCTGATAGGGGAGACATCTCAAGGGCTGCAATGAAAAAACGTTGAAAGCTGCCATCTGGGATTTGACCCCACTTTACTGCTCATGCCTTGTAATGAAATTGAAGTGTCAAAAGCCTTCACAGGTGCAGCACATTTGTTTATCCGGTGTGACTCAGATGTTTACATGAGGCGGAGGTTCACTTGTTTGGCAGCCTGGAGTCACCAATTGCTTTTCTCAAAGTTCAATATTTGAATGTTCAGAATTTCTTTTGTTTCTCTTTCTGTTTTGAATCTGCTTAACTGTGCTTTTAACTTATTGGAGGGGGACCAACTTCTAAAGTGGAGATATGGGGCCAATGGTCCAGCATGTTATGACAGCAAGTGGTGTCCATGAGCACCTGCAAATCAAACCAGGATAGGTGCTTTGAGGAAAAGTATTTCATTGCTGTGGATTACACAGAAGCTCCCTCTACAAATGTAGCAAGAATGTAACCTGCAATGACTTTGCTCTTTGCTTCCAGTCAGCCTCTGGACATGGAAATGCAACTGACACGCACTTGGCTTCACACAGACTTTTCAAAACTGGCAAGTAAAGAAAATGCAGCTAAAATTAGATAGATAGATAGATAGATAGATAGATAGATAGATAGATAGATAGATAGATAGATAGATATAGAATGCATAATTAGTAATATAGTTTACTGGTGAGCTCACTTTTTGCCTATAATTTGTTGCTTAAAATTCTTCCCTGATTTGTTACATGAAAAAGTTGACTTCTTCCAGCCTTGAAAACTGAATTAAGTCTATTTTTTTCTCTTTTTTTTTTTGCTTATCCTTTTGGTGTTTGACAGGATTTTTGCAGACCTTGGTCCTTTGTTTGCAAGGCAGCAGTGCTGGCCACTGTACTGCTTGCTACCTTTTTCATCGCAGGAGCAAGTCGGGCCTTTGCATTTTATCTGCAGGAGTCTTAACTTGGTCTTAGTCTCAACTCTTAACATCTTAACTTTTCAGCCTTTGGTGGGCAAAAAATGTTACCGATGGAACTGACAGGAGTTGTAAACAAATATTAGACTAACAGTTCAGACTTGCTGGAAGACTGGAGGAAAGGGTGCCCTGCTATTGCCAGGAAATATCCAGTGAAGAAACTTCTGGAAGCAAAAATAGCCTCATGTTGCAGGCCTTTCTATCTGCCCTCAGTAATGTTCATAGTTCAAAAGTAATGCGGCAGTCTGTTTGCTGTGAATGTGATTTTAGGCAACTATTCCACCTTAATGTAATCACCGGGCGTTGGGGAATAATCTCCATGGATACACATGGCAAAGGGGAAAAGCAGGTGTGTGTAACATATCCCATGGGTTCTATCATCACAAGCGCTCATGTGCCACATGAGCAGGAGAAAGCTGTGCTGTCACTGCCCGGATCTGCTGGAGCCGCATCCTTCTCAGACACACATACGGCGGATGCGTGCAAGCTTACGCACCAAGATCAGGTTGGTCGTCCTTTTTCTCTCGCAAAGCCAGCCATCCATCCATCAGAATAAATACACACCGCCGCCGTGATATGCGTCTTCCTGAGATGTGGGCCATATAACAGAAGGTGCACTCTGCTGAAAATATATTTCTGACCTTTGAAACAGCTGTCATGCTTCGTGCATCTCCACTTGAACCCTGTTCTCTCAAACCAAAGTCCTTCATCAAAGTCACTGGCTGCTTCTGTACAGCCGTCTGTATTGTAATTGTGAAAAAGATCATCACCCCGGTATATCTGCACGCGTGCACACACATGCACTCCACTGGCAAAATTTAGACAGCAAATTAGATTCTGATGTCAGCTGGAAAAACTGAATGCAACAGAAAACAGACATAATTCAGTTTTCAGTTGAAAGGATCAAAGCATAATGCTTCTGTAAATGCTGGCTTGGACGCAAGGTCTCTGCAGTCTCTTGAGGATGTGGGGCTTCAGGAAGTGCCAAATCATCTTGGTTAATTGCTTAATTAAAGATTGAGCGATTTGATCCTAATGAAGCGTTCTGATGCGCTGAGATGCTTCACTTGTCTCCAGATTGAATCATCTGCCCATGAACCACGCAGCAGAAAGAGTTTTGTGTTCTACGGCATCATTTTACCTCACCCAGGGTCTGCATTTGCACTTTCACAACCGATGCTCATCAGTATTATTTGCTGTTTTTAGGATACATGCGGCCACAAGGAGGAAAAAAAGCATTTGACACGCGGAGTTTTGGTCAAGCTGTTCCCCCATTTCAACCTCTGTGGTACACATAAGACTTTCGCTCCAGCTGCATGGACCCCTGTGCCTTTCGCCCAATTTGAACATCCTTTCCGCATCCCTGAGCAACATGAAAGGGACAGAAATTTTCTAAGTCCAATGCCAGACCACTGTAGTGCACGGAAGGAGCCACAGAGTGGCAGTCATGACAGGTGAAATGCTGATGCTTTTTCTCATTTTGGGCAAAAAAATAAATTATTAATTCTTACTGTGAGACATTCAGTTTTTGTAATCAGAACATAAGGAAGTGAGGTGCAAAGTTCAAAAAGGAGCAGGTTTTGCAGTATTCTATGGTAGCTTCTGGCCATGCATTACTGAGCTGTGCAAGTGGGTAAAATATGTAATCAGCCTCATGTGCATTTTGTTTTTTTACAAATCATTCATATTTTCACAAACAAGGCCATGGGGATTTGGACCCAATCCCAGGATGCACAGTGTGCACAGTGAGGTGCACTCTGGGTGGGATGGCAGTTGATGATATGCTGCTAACACAGGAGCTAAAAATGTCTGAACCAAACACAGTATTGTGCTTTAAAATACTATGTCTTACTGTTTAATTCACACAACATATTAAACATCAAGAAGGAACACAGGATGTGAAACAGAGCTAAGATAGATAGATAAGTAGGGGTAGTTACAGACTACTGTTGGTTCAAATCCCACACCGACTGTAATGAGAGACTGAAGGATGCTGTTCTTCAACAGACTGAAAAAAAGGAAATTGCTGAGCTGCTTCCTTTCACACTTGATTTCCATACCACAGATCAGTAGGAGGTTTAGTGGTTCAAGCTGTCACCTTGACTCTGAAGAAGCCTCGTTTGGATCCCGGATCCTGCAGTTGTACCATTGATCAAGAGACTTGCTGAACTGACACAGTAAAAATATGCTGCAGATCAACTGGATAAATCATTGTAAAGCTTATTAAGATTTTAAGTTGCCATGGGCAAATCTGGCAGCTAAATAAAGGCTAATAAAATATATATAACAAAGAGCACAGTAAGCATGTATTTCATGGTCATTATATAATGTGCAAGTTATGATTAATGCAGCTGTTTCTGTTTTTCAGTAAAATGACGCGGTGAGGCAGCTGCAGTTCACCTTCCCATTGCCACCACCTCCACTGCCCATGACCACCATTTGTACATCTGCAGTACTTTTATTCTTTATTGTGCTGCCATTGCAAATATACACATATTTATCTATCTTTCTTTATCTTTCATCTTTTACATTAGATATCTTTAATTTACCTACATTACCTTATTGTCAACATTTTGTTTCTTCTGGTTCTGTGCACCTTGTACCTGAGGACCTCTGTTCTGCTCTTGAGAGAGAGCGAGAGAGAGAGAGAGAGTTTTTATTTGCCAGCCCATCCGTATACAGGTATACATTGGGGTCGAAATTTCGTTTCTCTGGGGATGCAGAAGAAAAACAGTGCACATACAATACATAAATAATATATAAGTAATAAATATCGGTGCAGTAATGTCCAGGTAAACATAGACTTAAAGTGAATATGCAGTCATCGATATGGTCGGGGGAGGAGGTGGTTGGACCATAGGCAGCAGGGTAATTACTCATACACCTGCCATTTAAAGGGTGCTCAAGGACAAAAGATTCTTGATTTGAGTGCAATTTATTTGCGTAAATGTTGGCGTTTGAGTTGCACGGCATAATGGTTGTGTAGCCAGGGTGCGGTGCACAGTTCAAGGCCGTGCTGCGAGCTACCTGCAAATCTGCTCCTCATGAACGCAACTGGTAACCCCCTCTGAACCAGTGATGGCGCTGTTTGTTTATATAAAATGCTGCTTGCCGGTAAATGATTTTTCCACCTCGGCCCGCTTGTGCCGCGGTATTCGGGTCCCCGGCTGGCCGTGACACTTTCACTTATACTGTGAACGGGTGCGTTGGCGACCGTTTTGAGGAGCGTGGGAAATTTCCCCACATGGAGTTGGTGCTGTCAAATAATTGGATGCAGCAGCGCAGCACTTGGAGGAATAACTTATTCTAATTACACATACTGTGAGGAAAAATAGCACGCAATCTGCCCTCACAAATGCGCCATAATGAGGGCAAAAAGTGCACAAATCAAAAGTTTATTTTTAGTTTTACTTGTGTCTGTTGATACACAATAAAAAGATATATTACAAAGATACGGCTTCAATTACAGTGAACAAGGTAAAGCACGCTGAATGGATGGAATGCAACGGAATGACTGGTACGAGGAGCTGGGAGTTGGCAGTGAGCGCGCTCTACCGCCCTCAGCGAAACTGCACAAATTCCAGGACAAGGACAATTCAGTAATCATTCTGTAGAGAAATACAGCAGGTTGACAGCAGGGTGTGAGGAGGGCTGTGTGAGCAACCTGAGTGTTCGACAGCAGGCCTTCCCCGAGCTCCTTGCAGCAGCCACAGCACAGCAGTGTTCGAAGCTGGCATGCAGCAAGCACCATTTGATTAAAACTAAAACAGTTTTTTTTTTTAAAAAAAAAAAGGACTTTTCCAAGAATTTGTCTCCAGGCTGGGCAGCACACCTGAACATATGCTTGGCAGGGACATTTTGTCCATGTTGGGCATTTTTGCAGTCCTTATAAATTCCAGCTGAGCTGCAGTGGTGAGGATTCCAGGTCTTTCTTTGATGCTGTGGATTGAGCACTTCTGTCAGAAAAAAGGCACACAGGAGCTTCATCGTCTGCCTTCTTCATGGAAAGATGTATGCTGTGTGGAGAGGTGGAAGGCGCCTCTACCCGTGCTGCCACTCCTTGCATCGCCTCTCTGGGGGTTCCACTTGAACAATTTGTGGAAGGGATTTACAGGGAATTTTTTTATGTAGGATCAGCTGTATGATTCCCCCTCATGCACCCCCCACCCAGGGGGTGTGCCAATGAGATGGTGGCACTCTGGGTGGCTCAGGAGCTTCCCAACTTCTCCATGCCTGAGGGCTAAATACTGTACATATTACCTTTTAACCACTTTCCCTTACTTTTTACCCAAATATGTACAGCAGAAATGCTGACACTGCATAAAATTAAGAAAATATATCTGGATTTTATTAACAGGTTAAAAGTGGAAGAAGTGGAGCTAAAAACCCATTTAGAATAAACCTCTGTGTCTGCATTTGCATAATTTGGTCTCAGGTTTGTGTTGCTGCACAACTGGTAAGAACAAAAGATGGCTCTATATTGTGATTTCCGGTTCAAAAAGAACTGACCTACAGACATATTTATAGCATGTAAAGGCTTCAGCCATGTGCAGCTTTCATCTACAAACAATCAGGCAGGAAATGTCTTAAATATATGACTTGTGAAACATTTCTAAACAGTAATGAAATACAACATTTTTCTCTGCAAAATATATATGGAAATACAAAAATGTATACTTAAAAATATTGCACAAACACAACAGTGGCTATTTCTGGCAACTTTACCTATTTAATTACTCTTTGTGCTCTCTCACTTTCTCACTCACACTCACAGAAAAACAAACTGAAATTCAACCCAGTAAAAATGCAACATGCATGTAACATCCTATGGCCAACATTATTTTAAATAAATTTGTGATTAATTTTCAACCTGTACAGTGCTTGCTGAAATAAACATAATTATAAACATAAAGAGTATACAAATGTCAAATGGAGTATACAAAGAATATTCAAATGAAGGTACTTTTGAAAAAATCCAAAGTAGGCAAAAGATACTTCCTGGATCATGTCACTCTATGCAAAACACAATCTGATTCAACAAATCCTTACAATATTTAACAGCATATAAATCCACACATCTCTGTCCCTCTCTTGAGAGATTTTTCTGTTCCACATATCATGGAGACATTATGGATCTTAAACAGCAAACATACAGTGAACAACAAAAATGTGCGACATTGCTAGATGGTGTAACTCTTTCACAAGAGTAACAACAGCTAGACACAGGGACTGGACCAAAAATTTACCCAACAGTAACATTAAACCTGAGTTCACAGGTGTGTTGTTTTTTGGTTTACTACATATGTAAAAGTTACAAATGTTTCTGTAAAAATTCCAGAATTACATTGATCTGATCAGTAGTGAGTACAGCCTTATTCCTCTGTCAGTTAGTAACTCATATCTAAGGTTTGACCAGAAAGTTTCATTAGAAAGTAGGATAAGGGAAAAGGGGGCTAAAGCATACAGATTACAGTCAGCCTATTAAAAAAAGCTAAGTCTTTTCCAAAGTGGTTTTCAACAAAACAAGACAGGCCACTCTATGTATATGAGATGTGGTAACCAGTGGATAGAAAAAAACCCTACTTCTACATACATATAAATAACTATAGTTACATTAAAATGGGAATTACAGCTCTTCTCCACTATAAAATCCAGCAATTTCATCTGCCCTTAGATTATTTCATAAAGTTAGTCAGGATATAATTTACTGATGTCACTGCAGTGCAAAACAATTTACCAGATAGCATTTTTCTTTTTTATTGATAGACTCTTTGAGAGTCTATTGGAGCAACACAACTGAGCGAAAAAAATGCAATGAATTTCCTGTTAGTTCTTGGAGGATATGCTTTGTTTTTCCTGTTGCTGGGAGCAGAGTTTTTCTATTGACTTCCGGTATCTGGATTTGCTCAAAGGTCTGGTTGATGATTGTGAAGAGAATGGATCATGACTGCAAGTCCCCATGCGACCCAACCACTGCTCGGATTCCCCACTAGCTGAGCCAAGACTGAGAAAAAGTGTGTGTGCACGTATGTAAGACAGTTACCTTCTCCTCCTATGCCATGCTGCTAGTGGGTGTGCTCTGGGTACTGTCTATACTGCCATTGGCACTGCTATTCTCTGAGGGTGAAGGGTTGCCGGAGACAGACTCACGCTTGGTTAGATAGCAGGGACACCCTTCAAAAGAAAGCCAGAGAATGAAGAATACAGTCATGAGTAAGGAAGTAAAGTCAATCCAAGTTCTACTCAGTCAACATGCTCCTCGGGTATGAGAAGCCAAGACATGCACAATGCTTCATTATTGCCCAATAAAACTGCAATTAAGTTTTCACTTAGCAGTTGGGTGGTCTGTCAACCCACACATTGAGTCACTGTTCTGCAACTTCTACAGGAAGTACTCAATAAGATCGAGTAGGTCTTTTACCTGATAGATGTGCTGCCACTGAACTTATAGCCAGTCTACTGGGGTACCCTACAAAGCACAAATTCAAATTACAGTGTGGTCATTGTGACAACAGAAGCTCTGCCAAATAATCTTTTCTTGATATCATATCATATCATATGTGTAATTACACTCATTTAGCTAAATACTCCAAATGAGAAATGTATTGTGTACAATTATGTACACCTTTGGAATATATGAGTAATAATACCCAAAATGAGTCAACATTTACAGGTGTATTAACAAAATAGGGTTCAGTTTCTAGGAAGAATCTGACTATGACCTATCTTACAACCTATGTGTGATTTTGTATGTTCCCTATGGCATGGAGCCTGAATTCCCTGAAAAGCAGATTTCACCAAGTATCCCCACTCCAAGACTTGCAACTCACCTGTACGAATCTTCGTGAACCACAACAAGCCCACTAGCAGAACCCCAAACAGAAACCCTCCAAAGGCCACTCCCAGGACAGCTGAAAGGCTGAAATCAATATGCTGCCCTAAGAGACATTGAATCAGAGACCAAAAAAGAAGCCATATTAACAGGTGATTGTAGTCTGCTTCCCAAACTGATGCAATTGTAGCAAATTCACTGTATGGCCAAAAGTATGTGGATGCCCCTTGTAACTATTGAGTTCAGCAGTTTCAGCTGCACCCACTGCTAACAGGTGCATAAAACCAGGCATAGAACCATGTAATCTCCTTAGACAAATCCTGGCAGGAGAACAGTTCAGCGATTTTCAACGTGGTGCTGTCATAGGGTGCCACCTTTGCAACAAGTGGCATTCAGTTCATGTGAAACTGATACATTTAGGAACAAGTCTTTGTATTTGTCTGTCTGTTTGTTTGTCGTGGTGTGATGTGTTGATTAAAAGTTATCAAATACAGAAAATAACACTGACAGTAGTTCTAGGCAGTGGGCCCAAAGAATGACTTTTATCTGTTAAAAAACTATAGGAAAAGTGCCAGATTGGGGAATGACCTCAGAATTTAAAATAAAGTAAGAATCTGAGACACTTTCAAGGCCACAGATTTGACACTCCTGCTCATACAATCTTCACCCACATCTCTCCAAGCCTTAGAAAGCCCTGAAGAGCATCACTTAGGATTGGAGTTGAATAATTGTGAACAGCAGTCCCATGCATGCAACTGAGGAAAATGAAAAACTTAGCTCCCATCAGTGATGTGACTTGGCATTCATACTAAAGGGATTTCTAAGGTCACCCAGAAGCTGCATGCTTTTTTTTTATGACAGGAAGTGTTTGGCTTCCTCACTGGCTCCAGTCCTTACCCCTGTCACCCTCCATTGTCCTTCAGTCACACAAACTTTCCAGGACACGAAAATGGAGGAAACGAAATCCAGACAACAACAGATGTCACAGCTATACCTCTTTATCTAAAGTCAGAAAACCAATGTTCAAACCATTTTCATGGTAAAAAACACAAAACACAGTAAAAAACAACTTGGCAGTCTAGCCAGGGAAGTGTTAATTTCTTTGTTTTTGATGTGATAGTCAAAAATAACTGGTGGGCAACCCCGGCTTGTCATTGGAAAAGTCATGTGACTTTGGTTTGCCCTGGCTGACAGGAGGCGATCTACTCTTTGAAGAGCATCATCGTCTACATGGAGCTGTGACACAAGTGGCCGTGTTCAGAATGCTAGTTGTACGGCCGCAGGATAAAATAAATTCCCACCAGCTCATTAGATCTGATTGTGGCCACAAGGTCAAACAGCAGACGCTTTCTAAGATGGAGCTCTGGCCTTACTCGTGTCATAGCTTTTCAACCCCTCCAGACTATGCTGAGCTTGTCTCCATGGCAACAAGTTCTATTTACCGTACACCACCAGACCAAGGTTATGACTACACTCTTTGGAGTAGATTTTATTATCTTTTTTAAATTTTGTGCTTTTTTTAATCTTGGACACATGAGTGAAGGTAAGAAAACAATCTGTGAAATATGGTGTTCCAACTATGATTCTGCAATAAGTGTAAGTATGGCATTACTGAACTATTATTTTATGTTCATTTGTGTTTAAGTTTTTTTGATGTTGTCAGCATTGTCAGTTGAATATAATAAATAACTGAATATTTTGTCCTGTGAGAAAAATACAAAACCAGACAACAAGAGCATAAACTAGAGCTGACATTGTTAGGTATTAAACTGTAAACTTACTTGGTGGAGGTAATGATGACTGGAATGTCTCTAGGTCTTTCTCTGCCACACCAATTTCTGTACATGGAAAACGATGATCACTCTGGAAGACAAGAAAAATGTTATTTGATTTCCCCATGTTTGCTAAATTAGTCTATTTTTTGTTCCCATTCTACTGTTGCCTTATAGATGCATACTGTGTGTTTGTTTTATGCTTTGTGAGCTCAGCACTAGCACCATATAAGAACATAGCACATTCATGCTAAGCAAAAGCAAGAAAAAAGTTTAATTTTGAGTTACAATCTGAAATTTTAAATGCAAAAGGCTGCAGTGCAGTCAGCCTAGCGTAGTCAAGTTCATTGATCATTTTGATACTGCTGGTTTGAGTTGCCTGTTGCTGGATTTGAAAAACAGCGTACTGAGTAGAATGAACATTAAAAGACACTGACAACCTGATATCTAATTAGATCAAACCTGCCCCACTCCTTTCCCCCATCCCAAGATGGAAAGTCAACTGAACGGTGAAAGAACAAGCGACCCAAACCTTGGGGGCGCAGAGTTTGATAAAGCATTGCAAGATCCATTTGGTAGAACTTAGACCCTGGAGTTGCTGGAGGGAGAAGCTGATCCGGGCACTGGTGTAGCAGTCTACTTGGGAGCAGTACTCCCTGGTGAAGAGCAGGTTTCTCTCTGCACCACACATGTTCCTGGGCCTCACTGAGCAGTTGCTCACGGTGACACTGAGCATCAACCACTCACTGACTTTGCAGGAAATCTGTGGACAGAAGAGCAGCCAAGAACTGTTATGTGTACACTCATGAGTATGACACCATGAATGGCCTCAGTTAACCTTTGGCATTATTAACTTTAAATTACATCCAATATAAAAACATATATTTTTTTAAGGAAATAGCACACTGGGAAAAGTCACACTTGTTTTAAATTTACTCTGTAAGTAACTTTTAAGCTGATGGTTCAAGTTCCAAGTGTGGTCCTGCTGTTGGAACTCTTGGTACTTTACCAGTGTCAGGAAAAAATATCAGAAGATACACTGCCTGGCCAAAAAAAAAGTCACACACTCTAGTATTTTGTTGGACCACCTTTAGCTTTGATTACAGTGCACATTCACTGTGGGATCGTTTCAATAAGCTTATGCAATGTCTCAGCATTTATTTCCATCCAGAGTTGCTTTAATTTTTGCCAAGATCTTGTATTGATGACGGGAGAGTCGGAGCACTGCGTAAAGTCTTCTCCAGCACATCCTAAAGATTCTGAGGTTAAGGTCTGGACTCTGTGGTGCCCAATCCATGTGTGAAAATGATGTCTCATGCTCCCTCAAGCACTCTTTCACAATTTGAGCCCAATGAATTCTGGCATTGTCATCTTGGAATATGAAGAAAAAATCCATTGATGGAAAAACCTAGTCATTCAGTATATTCAGGTAGTCGGCTGACCTCATTTTTGGGCACATAACATTGCTGAACCTAGACTTGACCAACTAAAGCAACCCCAGATCATAACACTAAGTTAAATCCAAGTGGTAACTTTTTTTGGGCCGGGCAGCGTACATAATGCTGATACATATAAAGTAGTTACAGTCACTTACATTAAACAATAACATACATGCTGGTTTTCCTGCATGTACAGTATGGTACAGCTATGAGCACTACAGCAGGACACATATGACCTTTAAACCTCTTATGTGACTTCTGGAGCTACTCTTTGGCTTTCAAAACACAGGCAATGACTGTACAAGGAGACCATACCTCTGCATAAATCCTTTTGTCACTGTGAAGCCGGGTTGTGGACTCTATGGGATATTTGTAAGTTGGAGAGGTATAGAGCTCCATTACCAGCGGAATCTGTTCTGGGTCTGGTGGAGAGGTGGGAGGATGGGTGGTGGACCTCCAATCTAGTGGCAATGGAGAAAATAGGGGTGTTGGTGGTAATACTGCAAAAGGCCAAAATAAAGGTTAGGTTAGCTAAAATATGTCAATAACAAGTGCATGTATTATACTGCAATCAAGTAAAAAGTTGACATTTATCTGGAAATTACTGTTTTAAACTCTCATAAACAATAGCAAAGCTCTCAAAGGTCTCAGTAGGTGTCCAGAAATGTAGTTGTTCCTCTCCCTGTTTGCTTCAATACTACATCCTACACTAAGATATAATTTAACTGATTGATGAAACTCCTTGGCAGAGAGAACCTACATTATTAGTCAGCTTTTTGTGCTTTAAAAGGAGTTTTAAATGGTGCTGTTTAAGCGAATTATATTGACAAGAAGCGGCAAAAAACATCTGGACAACTTTATGTCATTTCCATTCAAAAGCTCTCACTTTGGTCAGAGTACAAATCAATCCAGAGTTTTGTGAATGTTCACCTTTTTGACCAACGTCCAGTCTTATTCCTGAGACACTTGATCTGATCTCAGAGTAGCTGGTGATAGCATTAAATTGAAATGCTTTAAGCGCTGTCTGCTGTGTAACTTCGGCACTGTCAGAGATGTTCATCCAAGTAGGATGATTAATTTCCTCCAAGAATATCTGGTTGTTGGACTGTAGGAGCAACAAGATTGTTTAAATCATTTATGCATCATTTTGTATTGTATAGCCATCCAGTTCAATCGACATTATGGTTTTTTTGTTAAACCCATAACAGGATTCTTGGATTAAAAATGATCGAAATAAATATTTTTTTCTTTCTTAAACTAACTTACTTTTACAGTGAAGTGGCTCTTCTCTGTGCAATTTACTGCCCATCTGGTACTCTTTGGTCCTCTCAAGTACAACATTATCTCCTTTTCTGAGACCACATGAAGCAAAACATGCCTGGAACAATAACAGTGGAATATTTTTATTGAGCAGCCTGCCCAAATAACATCCACTATCAGCAACAGTAAGTATTAAATACCTCTTACCTGATCTTTGCGTCATCAGGGATATTGATTATGTGCAATTCTTTCTCTCCTACCAAACTGCTAGTGGAGCAGAACTTCAGAGACAAGGGCACTCTGGGATCGAAGTCTGGGTTATAATTCTTCCATGAGAGTTCACTTTCCAGCGTGCAGTTTAAAGAGCAAATTTCTGATGCAAACAAATGCAAATATCATTGCTGTGGTAGAAGACAATCCTAGAGCAAAGCCATAATGCAGTACCCTTTGTCATGATACAGGGTGTGAGTTTAATCAACTTTATTGAATCTCTACAGACATGTACAGTAAAAGGTGGTTTGTAATTCTTTACAAATATTCTTTTCCTTGTAATACATTGAATTTATACTCAAAAATCAATATGCTTGTTTTTGTCCTTCTTAATACAAAAGTCATACCTTATGGGACTGTTTTCAAATTAATCTCTCATCACTTATACATACCTGGTTTTCCAGTAAATAGGATGCTTCTTTGGTCTTTAACTGTAGTGAATGATGTCACACCCCCAAAATAGTCTGTGGCCCAAGTCAAAAGGTCTTTGACATTTGAGGGGAAGCTCATGTTCAGTGTTTTTGTTCCATCAAAGATCATTTGAATATTGCTCACCTGTGAACAAAACAAATTGAATCTTTGACACCAGCAAACATTTTTTACTTGTCCACTTAAGGGGATAATGTGCTTAAGTGAATACAGTCTCCACAGTGCTGCTTTGGTGCTATCCACTTCAAAGGGGAACAAATTCAGACAAATGAAAACCTGAAAATTCTGGTAAATCTGATAAAACCTAATACAACCCTAAAGTAGATGTTCTTGTCCCTTACTCCATATTTCTATGTTTGTGACATTGGTAATGTGAACACAAACTATTTGTTCCTTTGGCAACTGAAATCAGCTAAACTGGCACAGCAGTGTGACTTGTCACTTTTCATTTAGCAGCCAGGGGTTATGCTTGTTATATCACTGGCTTCACAAATGCTGCACCAACTATAGTCCAGAGTGGTAAGAATAATGACCACAAACTATACCATATAGACTGTCGACAAACTGTGGTCTGATGAGAGAACTTCTTGCATATCAGTTGATGTTTTTGTGTTAAAGCATGTTTACTCTCTGTCAGGCATTTAGTAACAAAACCCTTTTTATTACTAAAGTTGTTGGTTTATGGCTCCCTTGTCACTTCTGGAGATGTGGACATGTGTTGGGCATCCTGAATTGTATTATGGAGGCCCATGGCTGTACCTCCTCTGACAATTTATATTGTTCTTATATACATGTATACTGTTGCTTTGGAGAAAAGCATCTGCTAAATGAGTAAATGTAAATTTAAATGAAAGAAGTTGATGAAAACCTGGTTTCTGTGAAAACTATATATTAAAAGAAAACTTTGGGCAAGTGCAGTGATTATGCTGCACCCAATAAGTTCCCCACCAACAGGGCTCACCATATTGTGAGATATGCCATATAATGATCAACCACTGAGATCACAGGATTTGCACCCTTGTAGAGTGATGAAGGAGAAGCATGAGGAGGCCCACAGAACTGTTAACTCCACACTTTCATTTCTGGATGAGACAGTTCATCTTTTCTCCCTGCTTTCCATCCCAGTGGTGACACAGTGAGAGAGTCAGCACAGCTAATTCTTTAAAGTATTAATTATGGTGCTCACACCGCATACAGCCAAACGTGGTAGTCTCCTTTTTTTTGGTCTCTTTGTTCCTGGAGCCAGACCCTTTCAAAAGGAGGGTTTATTATGGTGAGGCGTCTGCCAAGCCTCAGTGTACAACCCTGCTGGAGCCAAACGCTTTCCGCTGCTTCCTGAACGGGAAGCGGAAATTAGAGCTTCCTAAGTTTATGCATCAATGTGGCCTGCCAGAGTCTGACACTCTCTCTCGATCTCTTTCTGTCTCTCTATCGCTCTGTGTGTGTGTGTCTGTGTGTACACACACACACACACACATATATATATATATAGAAAGAGACTTCCCTGTTCCACCCTGCTTTCATTAAACTCTGCCTTGATCGGAGAATGGGATAATGGGGTGAAAAGAATTTATTTTGTGCCGTTACACTTATTCCTGCATTGCTGCAGATTGTAGAAATGATGCAGTGAGCTAAATCTGCTTGACAGAAAGTCTGCAGTGTCAGTTTATAATATGAGTTTAACACTGAGGCCTTGGGTGTCCCCTATATTACGTTATCTCAGTTGATGTGAGACTGTTGTATAACATTTTTTATAAAAACAAGTTGGAAAATCTCCCTGTATTGTGTACGAGTCTGAGAAAGAGAAAGACATGTGTGAGATATTTCACTGATGTTAAGTAAAAAGGTCAGTTACCACTGGGGGCAGAGAAGGAGAGGCTCTGAACATTTTGGCTTTTTCTAAAAATGTCTATTTCTATAGATTTGCAATGAATAATAAATATATTATTTTTAGTTTTTAGCTTCCGTTCCTTTTCTCAGTTCTTTGAACTACATTCATTTAACTATTACAGTATATCATTTTAACAGAAATGGTCTTACAGCTTTACAGAGGACAAAGACTTGCGAAAAAAAAAACTAAAAGGAACTACAGAAAGCTATAAAAGATGTGGGGAGAAATGGAAAGCTTTTCTCCCCACATCCTGATGAGAGTAGGGACAGTGTAATCCATTCCCTTTCCTTCCATTATGATTCAGACAATTTTTTGAAATTTTGCAGTATTTGTCATTACTGGTCTAAAATTAACACATACAGTACACTGTCCAGTCAGCCACTTTAATGAGTGTGTTTTTCTCCAGTTGTTACAGATAATTGTGTCATTATTCAGAGTGTTCGATATTTAATTACATGTTCAATAAATCTCAATACACACTGATGAAGGCCTGAGGCCAAAACATGTCCATGCTGTATCTTCAGCACTAAAATAAATGTCCATAGCAACAACTGAGAATGCTGTCCTCTATTCATTTGTGTTCATTCTTGGAGGACCAAGCACCTATTGTATGATTTTTTTTTTTTTTCCTTTCCCCATTTGCAATGAGCATGCAGTATGGTCTATAAATTCATTTTTACTGCACCTATAATATGAGACTCCTCCAGCACAGATCCTGCGTGTATCAAACAGCTCAAGAATGGACCTTTTTATAATGGATTATATAATTCATATTTAATCATGGATATAAATCACTGCTTGTCACTGCAACATGAAAAGTGTTCTCCAGGAATGTAGCTGCTGCATGTTTCTTTCGGCAACTTTACCTGAAACTCCAGGCAGAGGCAGAATAAATCCATGAAAGGACTTTGGATTACCCGGTACGTTTTTAAGGTTTGGGTGTCAGTTCAGGATTGTTGGTTAAAGCCTCAGGACGAAGTGTGCTGATGTACCCTTGAGAAACGTATATAACCTCAACTGTCTACATAAAACCTCAAGCTGAATTAATGGGTAAGAGTCCAACTACTAAAATACAGGGAAACAAATAGAACTTGGTGATGCCATCAGATCTATATTTGGATGAATCACAGTCAAGTATGTTAAGAGAAAACCAACCAGTTTCTTGTCAGTTTTGTTTGTTTGTTTTAGAGGCACTGAAATGTGAAGACATGAAAGCTAAATAAAATAAATGAAAAAAACAATAGTAAAGAAGAGGAAGTCTGCAGGGTAATTGTTGCTAATAGGGTTTTCTCTCATGAGGTTACAGGGTTACAAGGCGGCATGCAGGATACTGCCACGTGGAGGGGAAAATGGTCGGAATGGGAAGGGCTCCAGTAAACTTCCTTCCCTAAGTCTCGTTTTGTGGACTGAAAGGAGTCCCTGAAAGGTGACTGATGTCATTAATCCATTCAGGAGTAGGGCATTTAATCTGGTCACTAGGTTTATTCTGGAAAAAGGTCTTCCCAATTTGTGTCACATATTACTATTTGTCAATCAGGTCCCGAGGGGGGGTACTTGGCACAGGCAGCATTCGAATCAGAGTGTACGCCATATCTGACAGCTTTCCCGAAACCAGGATTGCATTGCAAATTCATCCAGGGAAAGGCTGAAGGTCACACTCACCCCTCTCTATTTCTAGTGCTGTTTAAATTGTTTATAGCCTGAAACACCACTGAAAAGGTTAAGTCTTTACTGTTACCATAAACTGAGCTTAAGAAAATTATAAGTTATAGAACACTCTTAAATGAAGTTCTGATAATAACACTACTTGGGTTTTTGCTGCTCTGCCACATGATCAAATTGGTTTTAACAGCCCATAACAGAACATGTATTCATTACTGCCAGTTCTCACTCACATTGTTAACATTTATAATGTTCTGGCCCAACATTCTTCATTACTTGTTAACTGTATTGCATTAGTTTGGTGTCCATCCTCAAGTCTCTGGAATCAACTGGCATTTCATTAACATGATGTTTTATAAGGTGGTCAGTATGATTCCAAGATTCTGGCCCGCCGCAACCGTAACCAGGATATAGCAGTTAATGATAATGGATGAATGATGTTGGTGTCTTCATTAAATAAACAAAAATAATAGTAACAACCTGGCATAAAGAAGAAATAAATGCTTTCTACTACAACTGTTATTATTTTACTTAAACATAACCATTGGAGAATATGCTTGGAAGTGGAATTGTAAATCCTAGTCCTGTGAAACAGTATTGGCTTCTGACAATCTCCTTTTGCAAAAGTTCTCACCACTTCTCTCACTTCATAGATCCTTTTATGCACATGAATCCATATTATTCTGGCTAAGGATAATTGGACAATATCTGCATCATTAACTCTTTGTTTACAGCAGAAACAGATGTAATTTACTCCAAGAAAGGTTAGCTGAGTTACTTCAAATAATACTGCAGAGAGCAGTTTTATTTGCCTTACATCTAACAACTCACTCTTACAAATCTTAATAGTGGCACTTGCTGTCCACTGACAGTCTCTTCTGCTCTTTGTGCTGTATCAGACTGTTTCTGATAGGCCAGTTATTCACCTATTGACCCTCCACATACACCTTGGTGCATCAGTGACAGGGAAACTTTATCAGAGTGCCTAAAGCACTTTTTGACACTTTTTGCCAACAGCATACATGTAGTCTTTTTTTCCTTAATGATTAATTATTGATGTTTTGGTCAAAACCCTGATCTGAGCTTTGGAAAGAAATCAGCTAACACTTGGAAAGTGCACTTTTACCAACCACTTGGGAGGTCTAGAGGTATTAGCACTTCACTTCTCAAATGACAAAAACTCTCGGAAATCCCTAGGAAAATCCCCAGTATTGTCTTAACTAAAACTCTTGCTAAATTTCGCATAGGAATCTGGGGCACAATAAAAATAGAAGAAGGAAACCAATTCGTTGAGTAAATATATCAAACCAGCTTGAATAATTTCACTGAAGGGAAAAAACAGCCGAGTATGAGAAATGGGAGCAAACAGTACTTACAATATGGGTGACATTCTCATTACTGTGAGTAGTAACAGAAACAGGCATCTTGGTGTTGCTGCTGACAACTAAGTGGGCTGGCTTGCCAATAGCCAGGTTGAGAAATACGGAGAGGTTCTACAAAGAAAAAAGAAAATTAAAATTAAACAATTAATCTTAACAGTCCTTCGTTCTTTCCTTTTGATCTCTTTCTAAATCAAATCAGTTTGAAGTTGCAGGAACCCTCTTTCTAACAGGCTTTCCACATATCCATACTCCTTCACAAAATATATGTACGTACATAAAATGTGGTGCAGTTTCATTTCTGTAAATTCCCACAGGAAAACTGTTATGATCAGGGACAACAATGCAGTTGACAACCATAAATAGTTCTGGGTCAGTCTGAACAAAGGTCACAGATAGGAAGTAGCAATCGAGTGTGAAAATGATTCATGTCCTTGTTGAATATGAACAGTTTTCTACATCTGTGCTCATTGCCCCATTGTGTGTACAGTACACAGCAACAAGGTGATCTCATGGCAAAAGTTTGTAACATTAAATATGCAAGATCCAAGTTTATTCATGCTCTGAATTGAAATATTAAGCTATGACATCACACAAAACTTTCTGCCAAAATCTGGGCGGTTTGCTGTAAGTAACTATTACTGTAAGCATTACTACAGAATGCAAGCAGTTTATATTTTGAGCAGTTAAAAATCGAAATATTTAAAGTTTTATTTGTGATATCCAGGAGTAGAGACTTATTCCTGAGCTTATTCTTATTGCAAAAATCTGAGGGACATCAAGCAATAGCAGACACAATGCCAAGTCTGCATGATGACTTCATAAAGGTTCACAGACCTCATACAATGACACCCCCAAACCTAGATTAAACTTAACTTCTCAGGGCAACTCCCTTCAGCAAGTCCTACTGCCTATTTGGATGTGCATTGTGGACTAATAGCTCTGTCCAGGTGTGTATTATGTGCTCAAAGTAAGGGACTTATGTTTGATAAAAGTAAGAACATATAATATGAGAACTCTCTGCTGATTCCAAAATCCAATCATTTCTATGCATCAGTCAGTCGACACCAATACACACATTCATAAAATAGAAAAAAATGGGACTAGATCTGCAGTCATTAGAATAAACAGCATCTGCTGAACCACAATTGGTTGATTAGCTGACTTTAAATAGGGAATGGTTTGGCAGGCTGTAACTTTAAATACTACATAACAGTTTTCATTCTTTCTGATCAAAAAAATTGAAATAATCAAAGTTGAAAAAGGGTAAAATGATACAATAATAAAGAACTAACACTACTGAATAATAACAGTGACTTTTTTCTAGAAGTGAACCATTCCATTTTTAGCACATGGGGCACTTGATAAAAAAAGAGCATCTCTTCATTGTTGCAGGTATTTCTGTTTCTCTTTTCCTACATGTAGCAGAAATGTTCTGCTCTTTCAGAAACAAATGAATTTATCATCATATATCAGTTTGAATTATCTTTCAAATCTACACTTCAACCTTGTGCCGATAAAAATTATTGTAAACAATTATCGGCTGATACCAATATGAATGCGATACATTTAGACTGTATAAATACATTTCTCAAGCACTGAAATTTTTGCCAATGTCTTTGGACATGTAAGGACATTCTAAAAAATGTCTTCACTTTATATTAGACCTTTCAAGGACTTGCTAATTTCAAGGGAAAATACTAAAGCTGGACTGATTAGGTGAGGAAGTACCAGAATGGATGGAGACTGATACAAACACCCAAGGGAACTTATGGACCAAAGATAGGTAAGGCTCCCTCCAGTTCCCATACTGACCTCAATTTTCCACAGAAAGAGGCATCTTTTTCTCCACTCAATACCGACAAGAATGTAAACAGCACCACCTTATCTGCTGCCTTGCAGTGGCTGACTAGCATGACTGGAACACAATCTGCACGGTTATGGGATGAGTATTTGTCTCGCCTTGTATGGAGAACTATCAGTTGAAGCAGATTCCCCCCAAAAAACTGCTCCTGCCAACCTGAACTGGTTTTCTTAGCATGCTTCCTGAACACAGCACCATGCCTTGAGGAAATTTCTGGATTAAAAGGTACCCCTTCCTGAAAATTTGTTCACCTTAAACCTCCTAGCTAAACTTTTGACACTTCATGCTTTCTGGGTTTTTTCAGCTGATTTCTTTTCACAATGCCCCATCTCCTTACAAGCCTTCAAACAGAGTTGATATTCTTGTTACAAACCTTTTTCTAGGAATTTAAGAGGAAAGGCACCAAATGTCCTCATTCAGGGCAGACTTAATGATGAGAAGAATGTCTTAGACCCATTACCTGCCCATTACCTTCATTAGGGCACAATTCTCTTTATTCTATGCCCTTTATACCCAGATAAGATGGGGTTAATGGTGGTTTGAGGGAGATGGGCTTTTTACCATGGCTAAAGAAATTAGATTGTTCAGCTCCTTCATCTTCCATTCTATTGTATATCGCTCCTTGTTATCCCACCATATATCTGAATGGCACTGAATGGTTCTCCCTAGGAACAACAACTTGAGCACAGAAAGATTCAAGCTTACTGTGTGTGTGTGTGTGTGTGTGTGTGTGTGTGTGTGTGTGTGTGTAAATTTGTATGTGTGGCAGGGGCTATAGTCCTGTTTCACTTTTATTAAACCAACTCTATATTGCTTGCTGTTGCCAGCTAACATTCCAAGAGCCAATTTGAGCTCTGTTAGCATGCAGCACTGGGCACTGCAAGATATGGTGACCCACCACTGAGCCAATAAAACCTCTCCACAGCCAACTCAATCCACTGGGCATCGAACACTATCATCACTGTGTAGCACAACTGCCATCATCAGGCCATTTGGAAAAATTATTAAGCAAGACTGACAGATGGATGGAAATAAAGGCAGCAACATCCCATACAGCAGCAGTACATTTATACTGATTTCTACAGTCTCAGCACCAGGACTCACAGTTTCTCATCCCTCTGATTTTCGGTGCTTATATTCAGTTAACTGCAGTTTTCATAATATAGCAGCAGATAGTAAATAATTCTGCAGGAGCAAATATCAAACTTAATAGTCTGAAAATCCCCCCCACAAAAAATGTGGAAAGCTCACTAAGACATTCTTTTTTGGCCAAGACTACACTGTTGACATGAAAACTATTGAATAAACTCTGGGCAGACTGTCTTTGAATTGATTGCACAGGAGGGAGCTTAATAGCTGATTCGTAGGAAATTCATCAGAATATTCCTCCTTGTTTATGCCTTGAAGCTGCTACCCCCCAAAACCCCTTCTGGGACATGATGCGACCCAAAATAAAAATATTTTTCAGTTGACTACTTGTGGCTACATTGGGACTTAATGACACATAGGTTACTCATTCATTGTTTAGGCAAAAGGACACAAAAGGGATTAAACTTCTAATCTTCTCTTATCACCAAAAGCTAGAAGTCCACTGTGTAAACAGATGCATTCTTTGTCAATTATTATTAAACATTATTTAACTGATTTGTTTGTCTAAGGCAACTTTAGCGTTAAGTTTGTATACAGTATTAAGCTACTTGCAGTTTATACAGCCTGATTTTTTTTTTTTTGTGTAATAAGATAGAGAATATACCCTGCTCAATTCCACTACAGCTGGATCTAAATCCTGAATCTTTTCATTTTAAGGTGACCACAGTGCTGATCTATATTTTTGGTTCAAAATTTTAAAAATGCAGCAGGAAACAATCATCTAATAATGTCATTTTCAGCTTTTACAGGAAAAACTCCTTTTTCTCTCGTTGGCTTTCCATCTCCTTTTATACTTTACTGGGTTTAACAATGAATGGCACAGCCCCTGATTACTCAGGACTTGCTATTTTTGTTCCTGAACTTATTTGAGCTAATTGTTTTCCTTTCAGAAAAGTTTTTTCTGGATTTTATTTTTTTGTCTGGTGATGCAGAGTGGTTTCCTGTTAGTCTATTATTCTTTCTCCTGCTTCATCCTCAAGACAGTGCTGAAATATCGGCATTTCATCAGGGGGGTTCAACCATAAGTGGAGACTGAGGCATCACACTTCCTTAAACCTTAAAACCCACTAATACAGAAACACACAAACACAGACACACTAAAACTACCACGCATGCATCTGACCATTAACCCCCCCCCACACACATACACACACACACACACACACACACACACACACACACACACACACACACACACACCTTCTATCCATCTTCAGCAACGACAGTCCACCACTTCCATCTTGTTGCAGAATCACTAGAGCATTAATTCAGGGTCAGAGTTGCAGAGTAGGCCCCATCATCTCTCTTTTGGGCAATGTAACTGACCCGTGTGACCTGACCAGACAGGCAACATAAAACCTGTCCATCACACCTGACACACAGACACAGACATAGGTAACCAAAGCCCACACTTTTGTCTTTTATGACTTTTGTAAAAAAATTTACAAGAGTAAAGATTTCTATAAAGACTTATAAAATGTATGTAAGTTTTGTTTTAAACTGAAACTGCTCTTTTTTTTTAAATAACAATAAAACCCAGAAATGCAATGATGCATTTCAGCCTGGTACTGTATTTATAACTTTTGCTATCAGTGAAATATCACCTCTTAATTGGAAAGACTTCAAATGTGCTGCTGTTTTTTCACACCCAGCTGAGAACACCCTGTGCTATCAACCTAAAATCTGTTACAGACTCTGCATCCTCAAAGCACATATGCCATCTCCCTGACAGCTTTAGGAGATTCATATGGTGAACATAACACTGCCTAATGAATGGAAAGACTCCAGGTTTTTATGTTTTAGAGAATACAATCAGAATCAATGGGTACTGGCTTATTTCAATGGGGTAAAAATGAACAGCGAGGAGGTACAGTATATTTTCAGAAAAGGGGTAAGGAGACATTCACATAGAATCAAATGAATTCACATGTTCAAATGAATCTCATTTGTGTCCCATGTCTAATACCTCATATAGTACACTAAAACTCCCACAAACAAGTCTGTATCTTGTTCGCAGGTAAGTGACAGGTCAGAAGATGTGTCAGTTACAGCTACTTCAAAAACTGTTGGTTTGTCCACCAAAAACTAAGGAAGAATTGCATGAATTCTCAACATTAATATGCATTTACTACATAGTTGTATCATTATAATTTTATCCCTTGCTACTTATTCTGAAATGTCTTTTAAATAAGATATAGAACTATAGCCACTTACGCATGTAATGTGCTCCTAAAAATGGGCTTGTATAGTGAAATCTCCTAACTCTGAGATGTAATTACCATTATGGTACAAACAGCTCTTGTTACTCATAAACGCAAAAATTCCACCTCATATTTGGTGGTATGTAAATAAAGGGTATAAAATAAGGTATTAAATAATTTCACACATATATGCAAAAATCTGTCAAAGACTTGTAACTCGAGGGATACCTGTATTTAATATTTCCACAGTTCAATGACTACACACTAATTAATTCTATGGATAAATGTACTAGTGGTAAATACTACTGGTTATTGATGTTTATGTAGATTCATACAGATTTTAAGCATTTGGGGATATGACTACAAATTTTAATATAAATTTTGGACTCAATTCCTTTCAAATGAGAGCACAGTGTTATATATGTAAGTATGACAACAGAATTGAAAGACTATTAACTGACATCCAAAGAGAAAAATACTTGTTTTACTTTGCATTTCATTTCAGATACCGCTTGTTATCATTTGAATTCTATTTTATGGTCGGTGATATGTACTGAAACAAAAGATTGACTTTTTCATTACAGAGGTTTTGCAACATATCTAGATGCATCATCATTGATGAATTAATGGTTTCACTTACACTTTCATTAGCAGTGCTGAACTCCAAATTCAGGACATGCACCTCAAACCCCTCCTTGCTGTAGCTGCTCCAACAGCAGGGAGATGCATCGTGGTGTACATTGATCCACTCATTCCCATTTCCAAGTATTTCCTTAGGCTTGCAGGTGTTCTGGGATTCTGTAAAAAGTGATTGGACGAGAAGTTGAGGACAGCTTTTCAAACACAGCTATTTTTTTTTCTTTTTACACACTATACTGATTTCATCTTTAATCAACCTAAAAACTGAGTGCATAAGACAATATGAGAATCAAATTAGTTGAAAACAAGTAATGCAAGATGAAAATGAAAACCAGGAATGTAAGTTAGGACTGTAATAGAATGTTGTATTTTCATTACTGTCAGTTTCTACTGATGCTAAATATTAATTTAATGCTAAATGCTACACAGAAAAGTGATGGATAGGTCTAACTAAGTGTGGATGAGTTGGGGAAACGATTTGGGTTAGACACAAGACTTGCCATACATTTCTTTGAATCGAGCACATTATTCTCAGTACTAGAGGTTTCTTATGACTATGCTCATCTTTTAAGGGTCACTTGAGGTGTGCTGATTTATTTCAGACATGTGCATGGTGTGCCTCATATTCTTGTCAGCGAGCCTAGTGTCGAAGCTCTACAATGAAAGCTGGTGAAATAATTTATTTTCTTTATTTGCCAAGGTTTTTCTTTTTTGTCCTCTATGGCGTGTCCGGTTGGTGGCCAATAAATATTCAACAAAAAGTAAACAGTGTCCTTCCTTGGGAAGATCGAGGTCAAATGTTATTTCCTTTGCAATCTCCAAGTTGACCAGTTCCCTCTCTGAAAGAATCTGAGCTGGTGATTTATAGAAAGAGACAAAAGGTCTTTATCTAAAGTCTATAGTGTCTCCAACCAGTGTGTAGCAAAGGAAGGTTTGGATTGGATTTCCAGTCTGTTCATTCTCATTGAACTCACACAATTTCACACACAATTCCGTGTGACTTGTAAGTTTTGCCATAGTGATAACAATATGCATACAGAACATCAAAGCATTAAACATTAAAAAAATTCCATTCATTTATTTTCATGAAACTGTATATCCTAGGGTAATTTATAGTGGCCAATTAAACGGAAACACATGTCTTTGGACTGTAGGAAGAAAGTGGAGAACCCAGAGAAAAACTTATGCAGACGTAGGGAAAACATGTAAACTTCACACAGATTGAACCAGATTAAACCTCACACTCAACCAGTCCAGGCACCATAAGGTAGCAACATTATTTTTTTATAGCATTTTAGCTGTCATATTTGTTATATTTTTAAATTTCTCTTGCCAACTTAAAAATATTAGGTTCAAGTTTAAAATGATAAAGTTTAAGTCTGTAAATCCCTCTGGCATCAGATAAGCAAATAAACTGTTACTTAGAGAACTAGTGACATAACAATAATAATAAAAATAATGAAAATTTATGAGTCAAGAATATCTGAATGCTGATTAGAAATACAGGCAATGAAAATATGACTATCTAGCTTTGTCAGAAAAGTTCTAAAAAAACAATTTAGAGACCAGTATATAGTCGTGTTGTATAGTTGTATGTATTTGGTATATTTGTTCAGGAAATTTTATTTCAAAAAGTTCATATTTGAACATGATTTTTGGATTCAAAATAATATTCAGCACTCCATCAGCAGTGGGCACAGACTGGGGCCTTGTTTTTACTGAAGGACCTGGATGTTGTAAACAAGGCCTGCACCAAAACTATACAAAACATCTATAACCTCAACTTGGAGAAAGTTGGGACAATATAGAAAAAGCAAAAAAAACAGAAAGCAGTGATTAGTAGACAATAGTAAATGATCTTTGGCCTGAAACCAATATAACAGCCCATTATTTGATGTTACAACTAATGAATGTTATTGTTTTGTGAAAAATAGACACATTTTGATTGTGATACTTGCAACATACTCCAAAAAAGTTAGGAAAGTAAAAAATTTACCGCTTTGTAACATTGCTTTTCCTTCTCACAACACTTAATAAGCCCAGCCGAGCACCAGCACCCTCTTCCTATGCAGCCTTGTGGTTTTCTATTGTCATGTTGAAGTATGCATGTGCATTCATGGAAGAGAAGTCATCTTGATGGCAGCATATGTTACTCAAAAATGTTTATACTTTTGGGTGTTAACATTGCCTTCACAGAAGTGCAAGATACCCTTGCCCAGGGCACTGACACAACCCCATACCATCACAGGCACTGGCTTCTGGACTTGTAGCTGGTAACAGGCCGAATGGTTCTTTTCTTTATTGGTCCAAAGGATCAAGGCTTACCAATGTACTCCTGAGCCCATGTGGTTATTTCACTTATTGATGAATGATGGTTCTTGATGCAGTGCTGTTTGAGGGATCGGAGATCACAGGCAGTCAGCTTGGGCTTATGCCCTTGCCCTTTATGCATGGAAATTTCTCTAGGTTCCTTGAATCTTGAAATTATATTCTGCACTGCTGAGGGTGAAGAACACAAATCCCTTCCGATCTGTCTTTGAGAAACATTTTTTTTTTAAACTTTTGAATGATTTTCTTGTGCATTTGTGGGAAAATTGGCAAGCCTCTGCCCATCTTTGTTCCTAAAGGACTAGGTTTTTCCTGGATGCAGCTTTTATATCCCTTTACAATCATCAGCTGAACATCATCTGTTTCTACTTACAGTATATTATTAGTTTCTGTTTTTTAACTCATTATTGGCCCTAAATTGCCTCATCCCAACTTTTTTTGGAATGTGTTGAAGGCCCTCAATGGCAAAAATGGATGTATATTTGCAAAAAAAATGATGCTGACCAGACATTAACATTAAATATCTTGTCTTTATACTGTTTGTGATGAATTACAAGTCAAAGTGAATTTTGATATCACTGCTTTCTGTTTTTATTTGCATTTTCCATACCATCCCAAGTTTTTACGAGTTGAAGTTGTACTTTTTCAATGTCTGACAGGCAGACGCATTCATCTGAGCAATTTTGCCTTTGTGCATCTACATATGTATGTACATGTGCATGCGAGTGTTTAGTTTAATTTCCCACATCTCCTGAGTCCAGCACAAAGAAGTACCATTCCATCCTGCAAGGAACTGCCCTGAACACTATTCCGGGTCTTGAACCAGAAATGTCAACCATCTGGCCCCATGATTTTGTATTAAATGAGGCATAAGAGTTTCCAGATTCCCCTGATTCATATTTATCCATTTTTATTTGGGTCTTCAATCTTCTTTTTTCCATAACATATGGTTATGTGGTGTGATTCTACACTGGCCACATTATCTGGGAGCTGAGGGACCTGCTAATAGCTTGTAGGAGATGTGGAAAATAACAACCAGCAACACAGCAGCATCCTGGCCCATTTGCAGTGTGTTCTCTCAAGTTTTGCACAATATTGTTTACAACATCTGTTTTTTTCCCCCATCTTTGCTCCCTTTTTTACCTCTATTTCTGCCTCAACATAATCTTCAACCTCCTGACCTACTCTCAAAGTTAAACAAATGTCTTATTGGGAAGCCGTCTCCGCAATAATGTCAGGCAAATTGAGAAAGGATTTTTACAATAAAAACATGAATGAACACACAGGCAAACTCTTTCCCAGTACACTGGCTCCGCCCATTATATTGGGTTGTCTGGGAAATACAGCATGTGGAATTCCAATATCTAGCTGGAACCAATTGACTTCTGTAGATTCAAGTCTTGCCTAAGCAGGATTTCATACTAGAGACATTGATAAGCAGATATCATGCACTGTTCAACAAATGTAACAGTATTAGGACTCCTACTCAAAATGAAAATCCTCAGTGTAAATTTAATATTCTTCAGAAATCCCTATGACCTCCAGACAATAACCTGAACCATAGAAACCAAAAATTCCTCCTATTGCATTATTTCTCTGAAACCACAACTCTATCCAGCGGTTGCTCAGTATTAAGTGCTTCAGCTCTGAAACTACAGTACCAGCCAGTTTTGGAACATTTGAAGAAATTCATCAAAAATATCTTCAATTATTTTATCTTTCTTAGAGCTTCTTCTTAATCCATTACATTTTGTTACTGGCATTTTTGTAAAATAGGTAATTTTGTCTGAAAGGAATTAATGACATCATATTAACTGTAAAGTGTGTGTGAGTGTTTAAGTTTCACAGAGACTCGGGCTGTAACATAGCGCAACAGCCCAGAGTACGATGACTGCAGAACACAGCAGGTGGAGTCTAGTCGGCACTTCAAGGATGGTTCAAGAGACTTTGTGTGGCCAAGGTCAGGGCAGGGGGAGCTAGGGGGCGGGAGACAGGGGGGGTCAGAGGTGGAGGCAGCCAGCCCCGGGCTCTACACACCTATTGTCCAAGAGTTTCCTTGGCTGCAGACGGAGGCCTATCCATCCACAGGAAGGTAAACAAGCTCTTATCAGGGTTCTGCAGAGGCCCTCTGTGTCCCCTGGCCTCTCAGTTGGTCACCGCACCTCTGTTCCCCACCAAACCCTGCGTCACAACAATTTCTCAGTGGTAATAATTATTATAACCTCAGGTGAGGCCTACCTTTGTGCTTGGTTTGTTTTTATTTTGTTTTTTTTCCTGTCTTTGCAGTAAAGTATGGATGCCAAAGTAAACAACCTTCTGTACAGACCTCACATTTACAATGTTTGTTTCTACCTTTGGGAGTCAATTATCAGGATCATTTCATGTCCAAAACAACTCCTGGTACAAGCTTGAAGTGGGGGAATTTGAGTTGGATGGCTGTCTCTTCAACATGGCAGTTTTCTCAGCTGGTCTGAATCCCTTTTCACATAGTGTTTTTGTGGCATTCTCAGTTCAGTAAAACTAAATTGCAAATGGTATTAAAACAAAGAAAACAACTTATAGCCAGAAACCCAGTCAATAACATAAGTTCTTTCCAGTTAGGGTCTCAGTCTTTGGTTCTGTTGGGCTCGGGCCTATTGAGTGTCCTGCATTACCTTGCATGGAATCATTAACATTTTGCTTAAATAACTTGCCAAGGTTTCCATCATACAATACTGCAGCTGCCTCACAAGAGAACTCTAACAATGCCTGATGTTTGATGCATAGCAATGAACACTTATACTTATTTGACTGTGTAGTTCTCACATGGCACCTGATAAATGAGTCTCTGGTCTTGAAATCACATGACTGTTCTATACTAATGAGTGCCCCCACTATTAAGTGTGGATGCAGACCTGATTTAATTTATCAAAACAAAAATGTTATCAAGGAAAAGGACTGGGTAAAAATGTACTGGATTTAATGGAAAACCAGAGATGTAATGGGTGTAGCACTATCTGGGGGTCACCCCTAATTTCCAGATATGCAGTGATAAGATGGTGCAGTGGCTTTATCTGGGTACATGGAAGCCACTATCACTGGCATAAGTGCACAACATTCAGCAGTGAGGAGTGATGGGAAAGGGATGAAGGTTATCACAACCCACAAGCCTTAATTACTGCAATCTCACAAGTGAACAACATCTAGCATGGTCACGAAATATCAGATATCAGAACTGATACTGTTCTTAAAGTAAAATTCACACTGGTGTGTCTGTGCAGTGCTTCCAGTCAAACTAGACACAAAAAGACCACGTCTAACAACTTCTATTCTGGCACAACACACTTTGTCAAAGAAGGACACAATGCTACATTGTATTGTGTTTATAACTTTAAAAAATTAACATTCAGAGAAAAAAATATTTCTTTAGTGACAAAGTGGAGAGAGGAACACAGTCAGTTTGGCCAGTAAAAAAAAAACAGGCAGTCAGAAAAAGAATTGTTAATTGCAGCTCTGAGATAGAAATCGGTCTCCAAGGGCGACAGCTGGTCGCGTCAGTATGTCTCCTTGCCACCCAGTCTGGGCACTTGGACCAAGTGTTCGGAAGTGGTTTATTTAGACTTTTGACGCCATATTTAACTTAGTTTCTTTCTGTTTTTTTTTTTTTTTTTTTTTTTTTTTTTTTCCCTGCACAGGCCTTCTAAGAAACTGCCATCTCTTGGTCTCTTAATGTTTTTCTGGCCCATTTCCCTTTCCTTCTCCTCTCTCTCTCTCTCTCTCTCTCTCTCTCTCTCTCTCTCTCTCTCTCTCTCTCTCATAGGTCCCTTCTCTCCATTAGACCCACTGCTGTGATACTGCACTTACATAATTCCCTGTCTTCTAAATTTTTCCTTCCTAACGATTCCAGTACCTCCTCTGGAGCCCCTATTATCCTCTGCCACCTCCCACACCTGCCCAAGCTGCCAGTCAGTCTCATTCTAGATCATGTCCAACAGTCAACCACTCTGCATCCCCTTCCCACCTTCATTTCAAACCCCCAATAATCACTTTTGTACTTTTCCTTTATCCCATGGACGGTAAGCTGGAAGCCTCTTTGTAAGACAGCCGGTCATGCTGCCGGTTTCCAGTGTGGGAATCACATGCCTGTTGCAGGTGAACGACCGGTTCACTCCAGTTCGGCGTTAACCTCTTAAAGTTAACAAAGAACTTTAAGAAAAAGGTACAGGCATGTGATTTGAACCCATAGTTCTGGGAAGCCTTGCTTCTGAGACCAGAGACTAGAGCCAGAGAGGTGGCAACCATGGGAAGGGGATGTCATGTGCCATAACAGATCATCAAAGCAATAAAACTAATATAGCTGACAGATAAATTATGATTAATAAAAACTTCAGCATTATAAATTAATATATAGGTTTGATAATGATGCACCACAGATAAAGACAACGGCAAATTAGTTGCTTTGCATAACAGGATCATGTGGAACATGACTATAATGTACTATTTTGTACCATTTTAAATGTAATTGTAAAATTTAAATGTAATAATCTGCTGTATGTCCAAAAGCAGTGACAAAAGTGAGAACATTATCTTATTGTATATAACCGGGTACCAAAACAAGACAAATCTAATTTGTGCACTTCACAGCACTGCACACACAACAACATAAAATGTTTGTTTTGGAAAACAGATCAATGATTTGTGATTATGCAAAGCAGAAAAAGTAGCTATAATATGACACTAAATTTATGCACAGGTCATACAATCGTACAGTAAACTTGTATGTCACCCCTACTGGCACCATGCAAATTTAGCATAAAAAAACGGTGTCATTTGTGGTGTCATTTATACTCTGAGATCCTTGATACAAATGGGACACACATGAGCTGTCACTGGAGGTGCCAGTTCATCCCCCAAAAACAGACAAGCTGACAATCACACTACTACCACCTCTTTGACTTAAACAGCTAGTGACTTACCTGAAACCGCAATAGTTGTAAAAAGGAGAAGCAAGACAGCACCAGTGAACTCCATCCTTTCAACTTCAGAGGAAGCTGGGTGTGGGAGAGAATGTGCAAGCGCCTCAGTTGACGTCTGGTGGTTCTCTTGTAGAAAGGCGAAGTAAAAGTGGCTGACAAGTGGTGGCTTTCAAGAGGGACAGAGCTGCAAATCCAGTCTTGAGTGTCTCATGTGGCAGGATCTGGAAGGGTGGAAAGCCAAGGACAGTTGTTTCTCCCCACTTTGCTTTCCAAGGCTACTGATTCCACCTGTTCTGTGTATTTCACATATACTACACCTAAACTTTATTTAAATTTTGATTTCAGCCATTCTGAGTCATTCATTAATTTTTTAAAGCTGGTCATTAACATTCCACATGTGCTGGGCAGTGATAGAACTTCATTGGTTGGCTGCATAACAACAACATAGCAACTGTATGCATAATAGAAATGTACACTGGCAATCACCCGCGTACAAGTATGGTTTTTTAAACTACTTTTGATTTACTCTTTATATGAATGTTCCGCGGGACTCAAATATTACTCCACCTGTTTTAGCGGCGATGTTATTTTAACTGAATGTGTACTGTTTGTATTGTGCCTATAATAAAAAAATGAAATATCACAACATCACCAAAGATGTTAATAATAACTGCATTTGTTTCAGCTAAGCAGCGATGGATGACAATATGTAGCCTGATTAGGCGCTCAAAGCTTTTTTAAGCAATTTAGTTAAGTAATTGATTATGGATGGGGTTCAAAACTACTTTATTGCACTCTGCTGCAGGACAAATACAAACACAGTATTAAACAGTTTTCTTGTTTTCAAGAGGTTTGAATTTTGCACCTCGTGTAATTTATGTATGTAAGAGCAAATTAAGTGCAAACCTTCAGTAAAAGACAGGAAGTTCATCATGACCTGGGATGGAAAGTTCTGGTGTTTCATGGCTTCAAAAGGTACTCTGCTGCTACAGTGTCTTATGTGTGATTGGCTTTGTCTTGGCAAAAGAGCATACAGAATAACTATAAAGTTTTACATTTATTGTTACCAATCACATCTATTTGTAATGCCTGTGATAACGTCTGATAAATATTGAGTATAAAAGAAGCATGTCAAACTCTTGAAATGTGTAAACTTACTTGGCCATTAAAGTGTTTTCCATTCATATCTATGATACAGTCCATCCACCCTGTAAAATTTAATCATTCCATCCATGATCGCTGTTATAATAGTTCAGGTATAAATATAATCTCGGGAAATCTATAGAATTCTATATCAATTTTGTAAATTATTGTTGTTTTTTGTGCTCAAGGTTAAAGACCAGTCGTAATTGCAAATGGAAATTGCTTATTAAATCTGGTGGTTCACTGTGGTTCAGAACACTGGTTATACTGTTTGGGCTCAGGTTACTCAGTCTTCAGCCAGGAGCTCTACTGTTAAATCACCATGCATTGAGACATTGAGCTGAAACCAAAATTTCAGGTTTGGTAATAGAGAACAGAGCATTTGAAACTCTTTTAAATGAAGCATTTGCAGTGCTTAATTTCATTCATTTCAGTAGTAATGTCATTAGTAAATTACATGTTCTGTATGAAAACTTAGTAAAATGTGCACCGAATTACTTCATAAACTGTACCTAACAGTAACAGATTTACACCTTAAACGTTTTTCATAGAGAGACATCACTTATTATTATTATTATTATTATTATCATCATCATCATCATCATCATTATTATTATTATCATTACTATTATTGTTGATTATGATGACTTTATGTATACATTATGTATTTATGTATTACATAAATGTATAAATGAAAATTCAGCAGGCTACCTTCTGAAGCTCACAAGTGTCTACAGAGTTATTTTCTTCGATGGTATACACTTTAGAAACACATGCCTTCTACTATAGACAGTATCGAGTAGTCTGTATAACTCATGCCGATTTTGTGCATTTCTTTCCACGACAAAAATGATAATTACTGGCTTTTATTGCAATGGGCAACTCGTTGTTGAACTGAGATGCCGCAGTGACCAGTATGTGTCATATTTTATTGTGGTCGTTTTTTTTTCCTTTCTTTTCTTTTTATCGTACTTTTTTTTACGTTTTTATGACGAAAGATGAGAATTTGCCCAGAGAAAAGATAGCACTAAGTTATATTTGAGCACGACACTGCCGAAACGCTGCATTAAAACTCACCGATCCAGGTGTGCTCTCAGGTCTCGTGCGTTCCCAGGCGGCGCCGCTCGAACTTGTGCGGCGCGAGCTCAGGCGGACGCTATGCGGTGCGGGGTCTCCGCTCGCGCGCTGGAGGAGCGAAGGGGCGGCGGCGGGAAAGGAAATCAGGACGGGGGGCGAGGGGGGGGGTAGCTGTTTCCACGTCCCTGTCTTAATTAATAGACGCCAGAAACGTTCATTCCACCCAACTGTCCTGTACCTTTTTCTTAAAGTTCTTTGTTAACTTTAAGAGGTTAACGCCGAACTGGAGTGAGCCGGTCGTTCACCTGCAACAGGCATGTGATTTGAACCCGAAATGACTAAAATCTGGAGCACTGTGACAAATATAACTTCCTCCATCCACGTATGACTGCGGACATATTAGGACCTCATGAGAGACGAAGTCAATATTGTAGCGGTTTTGAAAGTGTGAAACGCTAACCCAACACGTGTTACACATTGCAGTCCCTGCCGTTTATAAAAGCTCTGGATATGAAATATGCCAAAAAGTGGTCATAATTCTCTGTGAATATTTGCTCCCTGAAAGTGACTGCCATATACTTACTTAAGAGTCGCTCATTCTACTATGGTGTGTTATAAAGTATGTCATTGTGCATTTCAGCATGAAAATTCTGAATATACTGCATAAATGTTGCTCATATATTTTTATCCGTATAGACGCCATGTTTTTATGGCACTGAGCAGGTTTTGAGCAGAAATTGGAGAGCCGCAACAGTACTAATAATTAAAGTAACCGTGTGATACTAGTGATTCTTTAAAGCTAAACAGCCGTGTGGCCAGGGCTGACGCTGGCCGGCAGGCATGAAAAGGCTCCTGTGGCGTCCGGCGTCTGGTGGGGAAAGCGAGAGAGGTCTCCCCTCACTGACACTAGTGCTCAGGAATGACTGGTACTTCAATAACAGGAAACGTTCGGAGGGCCTGTGCTCACCGTCTGAGCCTGGGGCCACAAGGGGTCCGGCACACTGGGGGGCCATGAGCCTGGGGCCATCAGTCAAGCAAAGAAAAATGCAGCTGGTGCTGTACCTCATTTTCAATTATTTATTCATTTTTTTTATTTTCCCAAACCTACCTCTACCCATTATGCATCTATATTCCCTTCTCTGAATATAACTGTTTCCTAGAAATGGCTCAAATCCAACAAAGTTGAATATCAGAAAGCTATTTCCATTATTTCTTATGAGCACAACTGTAATTCATTCCAGGTTCATCCAAGAAGCCCCAATTAATTTCCCCAAAATACCCCTAACACTCTAAAATACCTATTTCAGCATTTTAAACATTTGAAACACATAATTATCTAAAACCAAACAGTTGATAAGGTAATTAATTTCCATTTGCAAATTTGTATCATTCATTACATTTATTTCCTTATTAGTAGTAACAGCAACAAACTGTTGTATACTGTATGTAGTAAATAGTCAAAGTGATATAAAAACAGAAGAAATAAAAGCAAAAGAAAAAACATTAAAATGTAATTACTGTACTGGGTTGTTACTGCACTGAGCTGATCTAGTGCAGAAGGACCTATCGACTGAACAGAGGTGAAAAAAAATCAGGAAAACGCAAATTGCGTTTGAACACAGCCACAGGAGGCAAAGACTGAGAATGCAGATGCCAGGCACAGGACTCCCATGTAGGCACAGGCCTGCCTCGTACTCGGCCGGTTCTGAATATTTGTCTGATTTGAATTCAATTCATTATTTTGGGATTTCTCGACTCAAAGACTAATCTGCTATTACCATATACTACTCTTTATGTCAGTATTTTAAAAACCAGGAGCCTATATCATCTTCTTCTTCTTTCGGCCGCTCCCGTTAGGGGTCGCCACAGCGGATCAATTGCTTCCACTTCTTCCTGTCCTCTGCATCTCTCTCCGTCACCCCCACCACTTGCATGTCCTCCTTCACCACATCCATAAATCTCCTCTTAGGCCTTCCTCTCTTCCTCTTGCATGGCAGATCCATCCCTAGCATCCTTCTCCCGATATATCCAGCATCTTTTCTCTGCACATGTCTAAACCAACGCAATCTCGCCTCTCTGACTTTGTCTCCAAACCGTCCAACCTGTGCTGACCCTTTAATATACTCATTCCTAATCCTGTCCATCCTCGTCACACCCAATGCAAATCTTAACATCTTTAACTCTGCCACCTCCAGCTCTGTCTCCTGTCTTTTGTTCAGTGCCACCGTCTCCAACCCATAAAGCATAGCTGGTCTCACTACTACAAACCAGAAGCCTATATATCGGGAAAAAGGTCTATTTGATTATCTCAAATGAGATAATGGAGTGGGTGGCACAGCGCTTAGCTTTGGCTATGAGTTTGAACCTGGCTCTGTGTGGAGTTTACATGTTCTCTCTGTATTTGTGTGGATGCTCTCCAGGTGCTCTGATTTCTTCCCATGGTCCTAAGTCATTAATGAACTTGTTGATCTATTTTACCCTTAGTTGTTGTATGTGTAAAAGGTATTGGCCTGTGGTGGCCTGGCATCCTGTTCAAAGTTTACCCTGCCTCATGCCTTATGCCTCCTGGAAAGTCTGTGGACCATCGTGGTCCACTGCGCTTGGCATCCATATTGAATGCATGGCTGACGATACCAGGAGTAATTCCCTTTCCTTATCCATTTTCTGCTCTTTTTAATGACTCACACAGTACCATCTGATTGGTAAAGGTTAAAATTAATAACATCAATGAATAACAGCACTTATTATAAGTGCAAACCGAGTATAAGTTGCTACTCAGACTCCAGCTATATTCTTTGCAGTTCACTGCCCTTTCAAAACACCTACAGGACAATGTAGCAAGCTGCCAATGGAGGCCTCCTCACCCACCTCCAAGGACAGTCTGTGAAAGAGCTAGAAGGTTCCCTGAGGTGAGAAACTCATGTCTGGCTTTCAGCTTCGCTCAGCGCACTAACCAAGGCCTTACTGCTGAAGTTCTGCAAGTTGTTGTAATGGCCGCACGGTGGCCTTCATGCTGGTGGAAAACAGACAAGTTTATCATGAAGATGAATTTGTTAAAGGTTTATAGCATTGTATATCAAGTTAATACAGTGGCCAGTCTGAAAGTCAAATGTTAGCTTAATAGAAGGGACTGCCAAGGATGCTGATGAAATAGAATTATATAAACGCTGATTTAGTTCATGTGCTGCTATTTATAAGGAGTAATTTCAACATGACCTTACTGTTGAAGGCTGTGCAATAGCAGTTTGTCGTCATCAGTTTTATCTGTAGCCATATTACCTGTGCTGAAAAGCATTAAATGGCATTAAATAGGTTGATATAAACCAAAGAGGATATACACTAGAGTGAGGGCTTACATACATGCACATGACTACTGAAATACAGCTTGTTCGTTTATCACGTTTTCCTTCCGGGTGTGGTGTGAACCTGTGTGTTTCAGGGTTTATCTTCAACCGTGGTAGGTTGCTACAATAGCTGACCCACAATCTGTAGCAAAGGCATTTACTAAGCTGCAAAAAAATAAAAATGGGAAAAAATGCTATATACAATATTTACAAGTTTTGTGTACATCACATTTGCAACCAAATACCATCAGCGGGCTTTGATCTCATCTGTATGCAACCGAAAAGCTGGCAGTATAGCAGGCCAAGAAGAACCATATTAGGGCCTTTTGGCAGTCTAACAGTGAAACAGTGAGTATGGGTTAGAGCAGTGTAAGCCTTATAGAGAATACAGGAAAAATCTAACGTGTTTGTGTCTGGAATAGAGATGTAGCAAAAGTAGGTACTGTATATACATCCACCAAGTTGGCTAAACTGCTTAAACTGAGAATATTTTCCCATAAACCTCTAACTGCAGCAGATTTTCTCTGTCACACCGTTCAGTAGAGCCATTGTCACCATGCATGTATTCCAGTAGCTACCTACTGAAGCAAATACGAACTGGATAACAGATAGAAAAAGTGGCAGGTGGTGTAAGAATGTCATGAAGGTTTTGAGAACTCAGCAGGGGAAAGGGTCTGAAAAAGGTAGGTTTTGAGACTCTTCTTCAATGCTGGAAGTAATCCAATAGTTCTAAAGGTCAAAGGAGTTAATTCTACCCCACTAAGACAAAGACAGAAAGCAAATAATTTTACATAGTGTATTTATTATTTATACATAAACAGCTATGGGAAAAGTTAAAGGGCAATTTTTTCCTAGTTATGTCTGATTGTGTAAAAGCATCCCACTATTAATGTCCACATGTACTTGTGTTCTGATATTCTGTTTTATTTTTAAATTCTGTATATTATTTTTCCTTATAATATTTATTACTCCCTTATATTTATTCTTCATGCTTCTTTGTACTTGTTACGTGTGTATGTATGTGTGTGTATGTATATATATATGTTGTCATATGTATACCGAGAGCCATTGGGAACCAAAGCCATGTATGTGTGAGTATACTTGGCCAATAAATCTGATTCTGATTTTGTTCCACATGTACCGTAATTTGTAGTGTAAACATGTTACTGGTATTTTGTAATTCACTTCTACCATATTCACCACATCTTTGTTTCTGAAGTTCCTTTCATTACATTGCATTCTAGGTCCCTTAGAGGACATCCCAGAATTTGATTCCCTTGAGAAAGAGTCTATTTTTCATTCTCAAGGCTCCTGAGTGGACCCTAAGGACACCTGCCTGGTCAGTTTAACAAAACTGGAATAACATCAGATGAGTACTGCAGCGAACATCTTCCACTGTGTAAGCTGTGCAGCCAGGAGGTTTGTCAGAATTCGGTTGAAGTCTGAAGACAGAAAAGCAGGGCTGAATGCATCCTGTGTGTAATGCGAGTGTCACTTCTGAATAATGTGGTAGAAATTAACATCAATTAATAAAATTAATGGTAAGCACAGGTAATTAATGAAAGATGGCCCACCACATAAAATGAACATCGTAAAGAGTACTGGAAAAAATAATTGTCTCTGTGACTCCGTTTTCTTCTTGCCTTGGACAACACTGATAAGTGCTGGGACTATGGATTATTCATATGGGTGTTGTTTCTGTCTTGTCTCTTAAGAAGGATGACTAAGCTAAGGTGATTCTTATGTAGGCAAGATGCTGAGAAATTGGTTAAGATGGAAGGCATGCCATTAGCTATAGATGAGTGGCGCCCTGGAAGAGTCTGCCAGATGTTACCAGGAATGTGTCATTAAATCCAGACTTAACACTCATTTGTTTGGCATATCCAGAATAACTACCAAACTGGTTTAAATATAAGACAGTGTTTTTTCCTGGGAATTGCATCCAGAAAAGATGGAGTCGTCTTATATTCAATGACAACGCCTATAAATGTCATTTATCGTATAATATCAGTAGGTGGCATCACTTATTCACTGGCACCAATTATCCACAGAAATGATCAACTGAAGCTTGTAAATGTGAAAGATGGTGAAACCTTGAGATGATCTAGAAAAAGGAGCTCAAAGTTAGACCAAATTAACCAAGGACTGAGGAAGAGTTATGATGCCAATTTTAAGGTAATAGTAATCAATGAGGCAGATGTGTCAAACAACTATCAAGTAGGAAAGAAATATGATGGCGAGTACAAAAAAAACGTCTTAAAAATGTAAATATTGTGAATACAAATATTTTTCAGTGTATAATTATCTACTATCTTTGTTGCTAGTTGTTGAGTTTTTCTGTACTTTTTAGTGGCCTGGGAACCAAGACCAGCCTCCCGGACAAGACCTGATAAAATCAGCTATGATGCCAGAACTCCATGCTGATGGAAGCCGATGACTGTGCCATGATGGATGAGATCAGCATACTTGCACCTGGATGACAATTTTATGCTTTCTAGTAAGAATAGCAATGTTACAGCGTAAACAGCTATACAGTCTGTCTTTTCTTAGCTAGAGCTGCTCTCTTTGTCCACCCAAAATTCCCAGGAGGGATGGGCAGCTGCTAGCACCTGGACCCCCAGAGGTTTAGTTTTTACATTCGCTTTTCGGTTGTTTTCTTCTTCCCAGTTGCCAGCTAGCATTTTCTTTATCTTTAAGAGCAATTTTAGTCTTTATAGTTATTAAATGTATAGCTGGCCTTAGCTGTAGCCTTACAATGTGTCTGTTATCTGTCTACAGTGTCACTTGATCTTTTGTTCAGTACTCTCAGTAACTGTTTTGAGGCTGTTTGAGTAAATAAATTGCAAAATGTATTTTGCAACAATTTATAAAGGAAAGAACTAGCGCTCATCATTGTAAACACAGATCTATTTTCAAGAACACCTGCCTTTTTCGTTCTTTTGCACATTCAGTGTTCTGAGGTTTTGAATTTTGTTCTTGAAGAATCCCACACTTGATCTGCCCTTTACATTATTATTGTAAATACGCTATAAGGAATCCTTCCAGCAGTACTCAGAAGACAACCACAGATCTGCGCCCCACATTAGCCAAATCAAACACACAGCAACACACACAGGGCAAGGTTAACATGGCGCTCGTTCTGTTTGGCTCAGCATTTTCACACAACAGGAGTCAAGCTGCAATGCAGGTATCCCCGGGGACTTCCTGCTTCCCTTTGACCTTGCGCTTCCAAGAGACCGTAAGGTCACTTTCTTCAAGTTTATTTCCAGGTGTGTCAGCAAATAGGGGTGCTGATACTTTTTGAGAACTCCATTGTTGCACATTGTCGTCATACAGAAACCATTCTAAACTTCAGAATGATAATTTTGAAGTTACTACTTGCTTTCTCAAGAACCAGCCTCATATTAGACTTCTTTTCTGCACCAGATTCCACTTCTTTTCTGCACCAGATTCCACTTCTTTTCTGCACCAAATTCCACATCACATCCCTTGTGAAACATAGTGCACATATGTTAATGGTTGATGCTGTTAACAAATGAAGTACAGGTTGATACGTGGCTACTAAGCATCAAAATATACATTTTGTTTTTTAATCAAGTGTAAAATTATGTAGTGACCACCGCAGCACCTGTACAGTCAAAGCGCATGAAAGATGAGGATAACGAAACCCCAATAGTCTCCATTATGTGACATCACCAGTCGCAGGTATAATAACAACTGAACTGGAAAGATTTTTGGTCATATTTTTTTTTCCAAAATAGCATTTAATAAGAAGAAACCATAAAAGGACAGAGACTAATGTTATAGAACTCCATAAGTGGGTGCTATAAGATGGGGGACAGTCAGACTTCCCCAGTGATCACAGCCACCCAAGGCTAATAGCCTTCAGCAGCCTAAGGTGCACACACTGTGGGTAAGGGAAGCTGGAATTAGGGCTGCAGTGAAGGCAGGAGAAACGGTCAGAAATGGTTACTGTGAAAATTAAAGCTGATCTGTTTTAAAGAGCCGTAGAAGCGAAACAGCTCTCATGGGCTTTATTAGTTACTTTATAAGCTAGGAAATGTTAAAGTGGGAAAATAAAGTTTTTCAACCCATGATGCTTTTACTTCATGGAGTCAATAGCTCTGGTTACTTGGCTGAAGACTTCATCTGTTGAACCTTTGGCATCAATGTCTCATCATGGAGTCAATAGCTCTGGTTACTTGGCTGAAGACTTCATCTGTTGAACCTTCAGCATCAATCTGCGGAGACAGCCAGGGAGGCATGGGCAATGAGAGGAATGTCCATGGAAAAGAGATGAAACCACACAGGCTCCTTCAGGAAACACAATAACTCAACAGACCTTCTGTACAACTTGTGTTATAGCATCTGGCCACTTCACTGCACGAGATCTGAGAGCTCTGAGTCTCAAAAAGAATTTTTAGAAGTGACACCTTCAAGTGAGATCTATTTTTAGGCCTAGAATGATAAAACATTTACATTAATTTAGCACAGCGTTTGCAAAATCCCATCAAATAAATTGCTTAAACTGTTGCTAAGTGACTGAGCTTACAATGGAATAGCTAGGTTTTTAGTTTCACAGCCACACACCAAAATTAAGCATGTAAGCATATCACAGAAATACATATTTCAGATAGATTGTGTTGCTAGAAAAAAAGGTTATTTTTGTATAGAGAAGCAGGTCAAGAGTGTGTGTGTGTGTGTGTGTGTGTGTGTGTGTGTGTGTGTGTGTATATATATATATATATATATATATATATATATGTGTGTGTGTGTCGTGCATGTGCGTGTGCGTTTGTGTGCGTACATCATAAATTAATCAGAAATACCTTTTCATTCTATATTACCTAAACCCTTAGGTTAGTAAAATGCTTACAACTTCATTTATGTAAATGTTTAATTGTAAATCACAAGCAATATCGGTTTTTATGGATGAGTTGTTAGGGCCTTCATGTAGCAATGGTCTGCCATCTTCTGGTGGAGAAATACACAACCTGTTTGTTTCAAAACAAGCTCTCCAGTGCCATCCTGTGGATTTCAAAAATAATTTAAACACTGAACTACGAGCCGCCCCTGTACATACCGGAGGCAGCCTAGAGACCTTAGGATACCCCTTTGCTCACCTTTCTGACAATCCCACGGCTTTCATAATAAGTAATCGTGGGCTCGATTGCTTTATAGTAAAGGTCCAGACGTTTCATGACGATCTCCTCATTGTCATCAACACGGCCACGCTTTGCCAGCCGTTTCAGCAGGGTTTCTGCCTTGGCGTCCAAATGCAACAGCAAACTGGGGGCTCCAATCTGTCAATCAAGCATCTGTAGCAACACATTACTATATCCATAATGATCGGTACGTTCAAAATCATTCCCTCCACGTACCTTCTTCTCAAACTCCTCACCCTGCCTGACCTCACGGGGATAGCCGTCAATCACAAAGCCCTTGGATGTGTCGGCTTTGGCAGTCGTGGCCTCCTTAATCATATCCAAGATGGTGTCCTTGAAACATAAATAGAAGCCAAAGGTCAGAGTATGATCTGATGCACAGAAATGATTGAAAATTCAATTAAATAAAATTTTATTTTTATATAGCGCTCTTCTCACTGCAGTAACACAAATCAAACCAGGATGTCTTAAAATATAATGAGAAATATATTTTGCAGAAGTTTCTGTTTTGTTAGCGGAGACCTTAATGTGGCCTGTTTGTGGTGACCGAGGGTGAGACTGACTGCTCACCAGGGGAATCTGCTCTCCTTTCCGAATGATGATGGCCAGCTGCTTGCCCCTCTCTGACCCCGAGGTGACTTCAGAATGGAGAAGGTCTCCGGATGAGAAGTGAGCAAAGCCATACTTCTCTGAAATCTTCTCACACTGTGTCCCCTTCCCAGAGCCGGGCCCACCTGGGTAAACAGGGGCTCAGTGAGAAGACAGAGAGGACTCAGTCAAAACAGTGTCTGGGGGCGACTGAAACAAAAATAACTGACAATTGTCTGTATTCTTCAAAATACACTACCCAGCCAAAAAAAGTCACACAGTGTAATATTTGGTTGGACCGCCTTTAGCTTTGATTACAGCACACATTCGCCATGGCATCATTTCGATAAACTTATGGAATGTCACAACATTTATTTCTGTCCAGAGTTGCATTCATTTTTCACCAAGATCTCGTATTGATGACGGGAGAATAGGACCACTGTGTAAAGTCTTCTCTAGCACATCCCAAAGATTCTCAGTGGGGTTAAGGTCTGGACTCTGTGGTGCCCAATCCATGTGTGAAAATGATGTCTCTCTCATGCTCCCTGAAGCACTCTTTTACAATCTGAGCCCCATGAATCCTGGCATTGTCATCTTGGAATATGAAGAAAAAATCCATTGATGGAAAAACCTGCTCATTCAGTATATTCAGTATATTCACATTGCTAAACCTAGACATGACCAACTGAAGCAACCTCACATCATAACAGTAAGTTAAATCCAGGTGGTGACTTTGTTTTTGGCCGGGCAGTGTATAAACATGCTACAATGGTATTTGATTATAATTTCAGTGTTGGTTTTTCAAGTACAGCAAGTAATGCATCAGTTGTTAAAGCAAACAGAAAAAAAGAAACGCTAAATTGAAAAACAATATATCAGCTAATAAAATAAATGGAATGTAATAATAATAATAATAATAATAATAATAAAGTAAATGGAAAAACCAATGGATGCAGAAAATAATCAGCACAATGATAAACTACAAAACCACATAAAATACATTTCTACACAAATTAAAACTTTTTCAGATCAATGCCTTCCTTTGTGCAATATTTAAATTGCATTGTTTTTCCAATGGTACATTAGCTACTTGCATTATTTTCCCAATCCCATCTTCATTTCATTAGTTAAGCCTTTACTTTGCTTGTTCACGTTTATCATGTACATGTGAGTGACACTTGCTGCTTCACCCGGGGAGCCATAATAACTCGTTTTGTAAAACAAATACATATATTAATTGTACTCTGTTCTCCCCATCGGTGCTGAGCAAATACTGGTGTAAAGCGCTGCAATAAAGCAGTGCAAATCTGACTGAACTTCAACAGTTGTTTTGTCTATAGTTCTTTGCCTGCTGTGGAATAGTTTTTTACCCTTAACTTGTGTGGAGAAAAACATCTGCTAATTTAATAAATGTAAATGCATTCAAGTTAAGAAAATATGAAGGAAAAAATAAGTGTTTGGTTGTTTTGGGCGTGTCCCACCTACACAGTCCCAATTTCCTTTCCTAAATTGAGCAGGGCCCTATGTGTATTTGATGTTCTGGGAATAACACCAAAGGCACAGGAAAACAAAGAATGTTGTAAATGGGCAGTACAACACAATTTATTCTTGCGTTATGCTTTACCTGAACATAGGCTCAGAGTGTATTAGGATTACAGGAAAGAAAAGGAAAAATCCAAGAAGAAATTCTTGGACCAAATATACAAATCGTAGTTTATTAAACCACAGAACTGCTTGTAGTTATGATGTTTGAAAGAAGCACCTTTCCCAAATCATTTAGGATTCAGTGACTATTAATATGCAGAGATGAGGTTGGGGATTTGGACCACAGTCTTCCTGGGCATCACCGTGTTGCTCCAGCTCTGCCTCAGACAAAAGGCAGCAAAGTTGTGCCTCGGCAAAAACCCCTTAGCATGGTGATGTCCACCTCTGCAGTTTGTGTAAGTGGTTATCAAGCAACAATTTAAATGCATCAGTAAGGAAATTGAGTGACTCCATGGTAAAAACATTATGGAAAAATGTTAAGTTAGTGGCCAGCAAAAGTGTCGCTTACACTCTCAAGTACATGGTGACCATGAACCAACAAGCTTAATAACAGCATGAAAGGTCAAATAAAAACAATGCGAATGATTATTGTGCAGAGGCAAGTGCTGACTTAAAAAGAAAATTTTAATTTTTGTATAAATGTTAGGCAAAGGAAACTGCTCATTCAAATATAAATTTTATTTGCATATATGCCAGTCAACCACAACATTAAAACCACTGACAGGTGATGTGAATAACATAGATTATCTCATTAAAATGGCACCTGTCAAGGGGTGGGGGATACTGGGCAGCAACTGAACAGTCAGTTGTTGAACTTGATGTGTTATAAGCAGGAAAAGTGGGCAAGCATAAGGATCTGAGCTACTTTGACAAGGGCCAAATTCTGATGGCTAAACAACTGGGTTAGAGGATCTCCAAAATACTGGTAGGTCTTGTGGGGCATTCCTGGTATGCAGTGGTTAGTACCTACCAAACCACCAACAGGGTCATAGGCACCCAAGGCTCATTGATGCACATGGGGAACAAAGGCTACGCCATCCAGTCTGATCCCACAGAAGAACTAATGTAGCACAAACTGCTGAAAACCTTAATGATGGCCGTGATAGAAAGGTGTAAGAACACACAGTGCATCGCAGCTTCCTGTGTATGGGGCTGCATTGCCACACACTGGTCGGGGTGCCCATGCTAACCCCTGTCCACCGCTGAAAGCGCCTACAATGGCCACGTGAGCATCAGAACTGAACCATAGTCTGAAGAAGCATATTTTCTTTTAGAGCATGTGGACAGAATTTACCTGGGACAGAGATGGCAGCAGGGTGCACTATGGGAAGAAGGCAGTGTGATGCTCTATGCAATGTTTTGCTAGGAAACTTTAGGTCCTGGCATTCATGTGGACTTTGACACAGACCACCTGCCTAAACATTGTTGCAGACCACATAATCCCCTTCATGACAATGGTATTCCCTGATGGCAGTGGCCCTACTATACTGCAAAAATTGTTCAGGAACGATTTGAGGGGAATGACAAAGAGTTCAAGGTGTTATCTTGGCCTCCAAATTCTCCAGATCTCAATCTGATTGAGCATCTGTGGGATGTGCTGAAAAAACAAGTCTGATCCATAGAGGCCCCACCTTGCAACTTGAAGGATCTGCTGCTAAGGTCTTGGTGCCAGATACCACAAGACACCTTCAGAGGTCTTGTGGAGTCCATGCCTTGATGGGTCAGAGTTGTTTTGGTGGCATGAGGGGGAGCAACACAATATTAGGAAGGCGGTTTTAATGTTGTGGCTGATCAGTGTAAATGTACTTATTTTTACAAGAATTCGTGCTTTTTTTTTATTTTATGCGTTGTTTTATTTTTTCATTAATTTTATCATTTGTTTTCCATGTTTTTCCAGTTCATAAAAAAGTTTCAACGATTAATGCATTGCATTAAAGCATTCTCACCTTAATGATAATCGTAATAATTCAGTATAAAGTAAAAATCAGTGCCTTGCAAAGTGCAATTTTTCTTATAATACAGTTAATTAGCAAGCTGCAAATAATGAGTAATAAAAGATGCTAAGAGGTTTATTAAGTTTTTTTTTTACCATTTGAGAAAGTAATAATACTAACTTCTGATGTACATACACTACAAACAAGAACATAATAGAAATAATCATCATTCATAGAATTCATTCGCTATTAGGCCAGTTGTTCTATTTTGTGTATTTATAAGGATAAGGCTAATAAAGACCACAGGTAAGAAATGGCAGTACTCACTCACCCAGAACAAAAATGATCTTGCTGTCCTTCAGTCTATCTAAAATAATGTTGAAAGATTTGAGAGTGAGAAGTTTTGAGAAATTTGAAAAAGAATTTTTTTTTCAGGCCATCCATTATAGTTAGATAGAGACAATGAAGGCCTTGTTCATTTAAAGCCCGACTACACATGTGCCATTCCATATTTAGCGTTTGTTAGCTGCTGCTACAAACACTCCTACCTGGCTTCCATAATGAACAAACCCCAGAAGAGCAACCAGCCCCCATTGCTGGAAGACAACTTCTTTTGTTAGAGCAGAAAACACCACTGGACTCCTTTTGAGTCTTCAGGCTTATTGGGCCAGTTTAACATAGAATGAGTTTATTTCCATGGAAACAGTTGCTAATAAACACTTGATCATATTTAACTATTTCCAAACTACATAAAATATGTATACACACAATGTATAATTTGTTTTGTTTGAAACTCCAAAAACACCCTTAACCACAAAGTCACAATCGCGAAAAGTTTAAAAATACAGAAGTCTTTCCATTTGTTGCATAAAAATATCTATAGCTGTAGTCTATAGCGGCAAAAAATAAAAATACCCTGTAAGACTGCTTTACTGTAGTAAATTTATAAACTTTGAACATTAAAATTTAAAAATAATTTGACATGACTGAAAACCCAAATTTATTGTATTCACAAAGTTGCAGTTCCTTGTACAGGGGCAACAGCCACATTTGCACAGCAACTGCATGATTTCTGAAACTAGTGGCACTGCAATAATCTGAAATACTTCAGGCACCTACAGCAGACCGGTTCTGTTTCTACCAAACAGTATCGCTAGCCGAGGTGATTTGGCTATCAGACAACCAGATGATGTTTATGGCTTCCACTCCCCATGACTGACAAACCTCCTTCCACTGCTAACCCTTTGCCTTCCATATCTCCCCTTCACAACTCAAAGGCAGACCATCCCTTCTGAGCTTGTACTGCACCTCTTCCCAAAGAAATCCTCTTCCTTTATACCTTAAATCTTGTTTCCTGACCCAGACAGGTTGTACTAGTAGCGAGGCAGCGCCAGTGCGAAATATACTTTGGCAAGTTGGGCTACCTGAGCTTGAGGAGTCTAATGATGACAGGAGTCATCACCCCATCACCTCACCTTTTACCAGAATGTTCACCACTGACAGTTGGAGTCCTCTTTAAAGTAGAATAATCATCTATGGTAGTGATCAGTCCTCACCTGCATTTTGTGATAATTTTGGCACTGACTGGGGGGATCAGGGTTCTTTCTTTCCATCTTTTGGAAAGGGCTCACTCAATGTGTGCCTTTACTGTCTAGTACAGGGGTGGGACTGTCATGCTCATTGGATAAACAAGATTGACCTCCAGAAGTTTGAGAGTACTCATGACCACCTGTGTTCTCTCTTGTTAAGGGACCCTCATTCCCCAAATGAATCCCAGAATGACACTGATGTAACCATAAGCATAAACAAATCAACTGGACCAAGATTGACCCACAGCAGCGGGTTACCAGGTGTATGTTTGGACATTGATGGATAAGCTGCACAGAATACATGAAGCCTCAAATGCACAAGGAGGTAACCCAGACATTGGTTCCCCAGGGCTTTTTTCAAGACACAAATAACCATGTCATGTTGGGTCATTTTACACTTCCGACAGGATTAGTTCTATTGAGCAGGGATTCAGGGAGGATTCCCAAGGAAAATTTCACTGATCACATTGTTGCAAATCACATACACTCCTTCATGGCAATGGTGTTTCCTGCTGGCAATGGTCCTGCCACACTATTTGTTCAGGAATGGTTTGAGGAACTTGACAAAGAGTTCAAGGTGTTGTCTTGGCCTCCAAATTCACACTTCATACTCTGAACAAAATTGTAAAGACTGTTCAATGCCTAATGAGAGCGTTACTGCTAACAAATTAAGAATTGTGGGCTGACATTTGTCTTTCCTGCAGGAGATACAGCTTTTGTGTTTTCTCACACCCATCTATTTTTTGTGGAATGCAAAACTATATCGCGACCTTGATAAAGTGCATGGTTACTGCATCACTGTACGGTCATAGCTCAGGACAGATGATGATAGGTGCAATATTTATAAAACAGCCACTATCAGCAAGACCTCTGTCTAGGTTCTTGGTGGTCTGCAACTGCATGCTGCAGGCATTCACGTGGAAACCCAGAGCACCCTGCCCCCATCTTCATCTCTGATCTCAGGTGCAATCAAAAGAGCTCAAACAACAGAACATTTCTAGATTACTTTGAAAAATTACATTTAATGACAGCGAGAAATAAACTGACAGAGGTTAATAAGACCCAAGACTTCCAGGTGGGCAAAAAAACGTTCTTCGGCTTGCGACGGCTTCACAACAAGGAGTCAATAGCAGCAGCTACTTGGCTGAACACTTCGTTCACTGAACCTTCAGAATCAATCTGCAGAGAGTGGAGGGGGTTGGCGTGAACAAAGAAAGAAGCTTCCATTGAAGGAAGAAGAAACAGCCAAACCATTACACTATGTGCTGCCCCAAGAAGTGGCATACTAGATGCAGCCCGAAGACTGTGCTGCAGATCTTGTTAGTCACTAACCTTCCTGACAATGCCGCGGCCTTCGTAATAAGCGATCACGGGCTCGGTGGCTTTGTAGTAGAGGTCCAGGCGCTTCTTGATGGTCTCCTCATTGTCATCAGAGCGGCCACTGGTCTCACCACGTTTTAACAGCCTCTTCACCATTGTTCCTGCCTTGGCATCAATATACAGCAGCAAGCTGGGGGCCCCGATCTGTCAATCAATCATTTCCCAAAGTCACATTTTTGTAAAGTGATTTATTTGAAATCCTGCTAATCTTTCATGGTGCCACCACGTACCTTCTTCTCAAACTCTTCACCCTGCTTGACCTCACGGGGATAGCCATCAATCAGAAAGCCCTTGGACGTGTCGGCTTTGGCAATCATGGCCTCCTTTATCATATCCAGGACTGTTTCCTAGAGACAGCACATTCAATCTGAATGAAAAGTTAGAGGATACAAGTTTGCAGAAGCTTATGAGAACTTAATGTGACGGTCCAGTATGATGGCTGGAACCGCATTATGCAGCTCACCAGGGGAACCAGCTCTCCTCTCTGCATGATGGCAGACAGCTGCTTGCCCCTCTCCGACCCAGAGCTGACTTCAGCACGGAGAAGGTCTCCGGATGAGAGGTGAGTGAAGCCATACTTCTGCACAACCTTCTCGCACTGCGTCCCCTTACCAGAGCCAGGCCCACCTGGGTAAACCAGGGGATGAGGAAACAGTGGGAAGCTGGGATCACTTACCAGTTCGTACAGGTACATTCAGTCAACAATGCACATTTCATCAAGATTTGACAGCTAGCGCTCAAGCATGTCTAGAAAATTGGTGTTAAACTGCATGTCAACATATGCTTTTATTCTTTATTAAATTTTTAACATTTGAAAAATTAAAGGTGCTGAGGTTTGATATTCTGTACACAATCAACAAGAATGCATGCAGTAAAACCAAGCATTACACTGTTGGATGTGTTATGGAGTAAATTTACAGGCAAAATATGAGCAGACTACAGCAAAGAAACTGCACGGTAATCCTGTTTTCAGCATTTTTACTCACCCACAACAAATATGATCTTGCTATTTTTCAGTTTATCTGAAACAAAAGAAAGAGACTTGAATCTGTTGAGTTTCCGCACATCGGAAGAAGAAACTCAGTACAGCAGACTCCTGACTTTGAAGGCAACTTGCAGTTACATTCTTTGAACATCTGTAGCATTTTGTATTTTTCAAGGTCTTTGTCAGGTGCTGTCATATGAGCACTTCTACCTGGCTTCCTGGATGGGCAAACCCCAGAAGAGCAACCGGCTCCCATTCTTTAAAGACAACTTTCCTTGTTACCGTAAAACAGACAACTGGGTTCTCTTTGTGTCCTCCTGTCTACTTGGGCCAGTAAACACAGTGGATGTTTCCACAGAAACGGTTGCCAATAAACATTCGCACATGTCTGTTTATAAAGTCTGGCGACTTTTTCTGGCTGCTGCTTGCATTTTTCCTTAAAACTATCTACCAGATTTATTTGACCAAAATTCATTTAATCCTGTTTGTCATTATAATTATGACACCAGTACCTCCCATTGGAACCAGTAGTCTGTTTCTGTGTGGGCTCTCAGCATCACTATATATCCCACTCTACAACCACCATAACCACAATTCTAAACAGTTTTCTGACTGATCTCCCAGGCAAACTCTAAAGGATACAATGGCTATCCATCCACTTACACCTCATTTATTTATCATTTTTTCTGCTTATAAGCATTGCAGTGTCAATGCAGACAAACATCCACAGTACACAATGATTTGTTGCTTTTCCCCCATTGTCCTAACCTGCTAACTTCCTTAACATTGGCTACTGAGTCAAAGCCAACTCACCGTGACTACTGGCATGGTTTCCCCGGCAGAGGAACAACAGAAGTGGTTTGCCGTCAACTTTTCTATGCATATTAATGTCACTTTCTGAGGGGATCCAAACTCCATGCACCCTGAGCTGGACTCAAATCCCACATCTCGGGAGCAGCCTAGCAGTCACAAGGCACCATCTAACCTTGCTATGCCATCACATCCCTATGTAGCTATTCTGCAACTCGGAAATTCAGTTTGACAGGTAATTTTGACAAAATTTAATTTGCTGCAGTGCTGTAACCATACAAATTGTATTTGGGTCATCACTTAAATATTGTCAGACTTTAATTTTCAAAATAAAATGTTAGCTAAATAACTTTCAATTCAAGAAGATTGACAGTGTGCTCATAAAATATGATTAACATTTGATTTGCTCCAACATTCTTGATTTCTCGTATTGACAGCATTTTGTTGTTTTTTTTTTTTTGTAACAGTAGGTTAATCGTACTGAAATATTTAAACACTGGGAAACAAAAAAGTATTTTTTTCCAATCATTCAAACAAAAACTGGTGAATTTCATAGTAGTTTATACAGTGAATTTGAATGTGTTTTTGGAATTTCTCTGTCAGGTGAGGCTTTTGAGTGACACACAGCTTTACTTTGATAAAAGTCTGTATGTACAAGATAATTGAAAGCACAAAAACGTTACTTAACAAGAAGGAGTGTTTGATTTTCTGCTGAATTTCGCCTCAGGAACTTTTGCCTTAAGGGCCCAGCGGCAGTCAGCCGGCAGCCGGGACTCCGCTTGCCTTGGTGCCGCTTTACCGTGTTTCGGATGCCCCGCTGAAATCGTTCGCTGCGTTTGTCGCTGACTGCACCAAGGCGGTCGGGGAAAAAGTCCAAGCGAGAGTCCAAGGAACAAACTTTCACTGACGTTACCTCCCAAAGCTTGGTACGACCTCAGGAGATCACTCGCTCTTTCACGATAGAGTCCTGCTGTACAAGTTTTAGTGGACGTTTTTCAACGATTGCCATTCGGCTCCAACTTCGGTTAACCTTTCATCCTATTTGTCATCCCTCATCAATTCTCTAAGCCGAGGACCTGCAGAAACGCCTTCCTAAATTTTGTCATCATTTAATCCGGGTAAACTTATACCTCAAGTGCAAGAATCCAGTTCCCATTCTATGCATTGCTGTGACAGTTTTCCATAAGTTTGATGGAAGTCAAACCTTTTCAGGATTGACAAGTGGGCTGTTTGTGCTGTTCTTTTTTCCTGGGAAGGTGAGGCACGTTTTGGCCATTCTTCCTGAATGTCAGGGTTTTTCTCAATCCTGCTGTCCCACTCACACAAAAACTACAACACTTTACGCATCCAAGCTGCAAGCTGAGCAGAAGTTCAGTGACCTTCACATCTCCACAGATATTCCACTTGTATTTTTCAAGCTGGTCCTTTTCCAAAAGTGCTTTCCTGTTCTACTTATTCATACAACGCTTTCATGTCAGAGGTGTGGGCTGTAGAACAATGGTAACTAGATTTTGCTCAGCAGCTGTTACAAATAAGCTCCTATAGTTCAAAATAGTACTGTAGTCACTAACTGAGCAGAATAATGAAGCCTGATAGAAAATTCTGCTTTCATTTTTTAAATCAGCATGAAAAAGTTTGTTTAGAGCATCCATTAGAACCCATGTGACAAATAAAAAGCTAAACCTGCAAAACTGAATTAACTTGTGGTTCAGAATACAAAGAACAGAATTTTAAAACAATATAAAAAATTTGAATCAAATCATAATTTGAATCAAAGTCACATAAAAAGTGAGTATTTTTTATCTTATATTTATTTACCAGATTTTAGGATGACTATTGATGTAATGCCCCGTGATTCCAGGATGCGCTTATGACCATCAAAAACCCTCATAAAGCTGAGTGGATGATGAAAATAAATAAGTACTTACAAGTATTTTTAAGTAACAGTACTTTAACTTAATATCATTTTATGACTGCCTACTTTGATTTGAATGTGGAAAATAATCAAAGCTTTAAGGTGCACACACTTATACAGATGGTCCCCAAGATACAAGGGTCAAACTTACGATTTTTTGACTTTACAATGTTGCGTTAGTGATGCGCATACAGTAGACACCATACTTCGAATTTTGAATTTTTCTCGGGCAACCAATATACAGTATGATAGTTATTAGACTTTATAACTCCTTCCCTTTCTAGAGGGAGGGCACCTAGGCATCTGCTTTCCATTTCAGCTCCCCCCCCCACCTTTAACCTGTACTTACTTATAATTATAATAAAAACCGACTTCCGGCTGCTCCCATCAGGGGTCACCACAGCGGATCGGCTCGTCCGCATATAATATTTAATAAAATTTAATTTCATTATTTATTGAGTAACTCTTAAATAAGTCACATATCGTCATACGGAGCAAGTTGTTAATATAGGAATTTCCCTAAGCATCAATAGAGTTTTACCTTATGATACTCTCGCATGATGCTGGACAGTGGCAGTGATCTGCATCTCCCAATCACAAAGCACAAAGTGACAAAGCATTTTTAACTTACAACAAGCTTGTCTTAACGTAACCCCCGTCATAAGCTGGGGACCACCTGTATTTTGATATTTAGTTTAGTTTGTCTTTTCCACAATTACTGCAGTTTGCAGTGCAAACAAGTTTTAGCCAAGTAACTGATTTCTCTCCTATTCAATGTATCCTCCTTCCTGAAGTAGCTTCTTGTTCGTTTTTTCCAGAACTCTTGGAGGACTCTCACAGAGGATGCTTGAAGAAAGGGTGTCTTGCTCATCTCCAAGGCTCCTGAGTGAACCCTAAGGACACCCGCCTGGTCAGTTTAAGGAAATTGGAGAAACGTCAAAGGAGCATTGCAGCAGACATTTCCCACTGTGCCAACATTTCTGCCCAGTGGTATTTCACAGTGCCATTAAAATCTAACAGGAATATGGTGTTTAATATTGAAAGGTTACACTCCTGAATAATGTGCTCAGAATCAACTTTACAAGTGCATACGCAAATAATCAAAGGGTCTGCCATGTAAAACCAACAGTGTTTAGAAGGGCAGAAATGATTATTTCCCCCATGACACGATTTCCTGTTCCTCAGAAAATACCAGGGCCACATATTTTTCATATTAGAGCCAAAAATACTTAAAAAATATTAAATAACATCACACCCTTTTAAAACAATATTCAAATATTCGGCTTTAGCATGACGCATATTTCGCTGTATTTTAATTTCATGTTTCTGACCTTTTGAATTGAAGCAGTGGTTGAGTTGTATCCTTAATGTTGGTTTTATGCTGTTATTCTCACCACACTGCTGGGGATCCTTTCGCTAATGCTCAGAAGACAGAGACAGAGCTTTACTTTGCACTTTGGCTGATATCACAGTGCCTATTGAGCAATGCGGTTCTGCTTGGCTCAGCCCTTCCACCTTCTCAGAAACCAAGCTGCAATGCAGGTACTGTCCTGACTGTTCCACTTTTCTCTGACAGAGCTCCCAAAGGATGGGACGTTTATTTCCAGGTGTGTTAGAATACAGAGATGCTAATGCTTTGGGAGTCCAGCTGTCACATGCATGAATTCGTTTAACTTAGATAGGTTTGTTTTTAAGAGTTTTTTCACATTGCAGTCCTTGTGACATGTGGTGCACAAATGTAGACGTTTCAATGGCTGATGCTGTTAAAATGAAGACGTACAGGCTGGCATATGCTTTTTCAGGAACAAAATGCAGCTTTGGTGCAGGCATTTTCTAATGGAGGGAATTTAGTGACCCTAGTAATGCGCAAAGCTGCTGAACCACCATAGAGTCAAAACAGGAATGGTGATGGCAGGCAATGTAACTGCAAAAAAGCCTTCTTCAGTGATGCTGAAGTTCCTGGTGGTTTTCCACCATGTTGCAGGTTTTTATGTGGAAACCTAAGGATGGCCCTCCAATTTTCTGACATCTCTGGTCACATGTGCCATCAAAACAGGCTAAATGATAGGATGGGGGTCATTTTTTTTTTTAAACCTCATTTAATGAGAGAAGCAGGAAAGGGGCAGAAGTGAGAAGGGATGTGAGCCATGATGAGGGTGGGGGGTGACATAATTGGATGTCCGTAGTGAACGTGACCACTGTTCAGCAGCCATGAGAGGCAGGAGTGAGAGACAGAATCGGCTGTCGTGCATATTCAGGCGGATCTGTTTCTCACAGCCGTGGAACCAAGAGAGCTCTCAGCTCTCCTTTATTAGTTCTTCTGTTAGTTGGGACATACAGAATAAAATAGGCAGAAAAAACACAAAAGCCGTTGAAATTGTGAGGGCTTTATTTCAAGGAGTCGATAGCGTTGGCCACTTGGCTGAAGACTGTATCCACTGAGCCTTCGGAATCAATCTGCAGAGAGAGCGTGGAGAGAACATACAATGAGATCAAGGCGTGCATGAGGAGGAGAGGAGAAGCACACCTGCTTTGTCAGAAAGCACCAAAACGCAGCCATCCCTTTTGTTCACAATTAACTTCAACCCATGAATCTGAAACATCTCAAAGTGGGGCCTCTTTTGGAACTTGAGTGATAAAACATTTACATTAATTCAGCACACCATGTAGAAACCCCCCACAGAATAAATTCCTAAACTCTTGCTTATTATTTAGTTCACGCCTTTGTCTAAGATAACCTTCAATGTTTTACAGGCTACTGTACTTTACAAAGATTTACCCAGGTATTCATCAGAGTATTCTTGCTGTAATTAATTTAGGGAGAACACCTGGAAGAAAGGTACCGCAGAAGGAGCTGGGATTCAGACCATAAACCTTCAGAGTGTGAGGAGACCCTGCTGTAGACTTCCAGCTCACCTTCCTGACAATCCCGCGGCCTTCATAATAAGCGATCACAGGCTCGGTGGCTTTGTAGTAGAGGTCCAGGCGCTTCTTGATGGTCTCCTCATTGTCATCAGCACGGCCACTGGTCTCACCACGCTTCATCAGCCTCTTCACCATGGTTTCTGCCTTGGCATCAATGTACAGCAGCAAGCTGGGGGCCCCGATCTGTCAATCAATCATTTCCCAAAGTCACATTTTTGTAAAGTGATTTATTTGAAATCCTGCTAATCTTTCATGGTGCCACCACGTACCTTCTTCTCAAACTCTTCACCCTGCTTGACCTCACGGGGATAGCCATCAATCAGAAAGCCCTTGGACGTGTCGGCTTTGGCAATCATGGCCTCCTTTATCATATCCAGGACTGTTTCCTAGAGACAGCACATTCAATCTGAATGAAAAGTTAGAGGATACAAGTTTGCAGAAGCTTATGAGAACTTAATGTGACGGTCCAGTATGATGGCTGGAACCGCATTATGCAGCTCACCAGGGGAACCAGCTCTCCTCTCTGCATGATGGCAGACAGCTGCTTGCCCCTCTCTGACCCAGAGCTGACTTCAGCACGGAGAAGGTCTCCGGATGAGAGGTGAGTGAAGCCATACTTCTGCACAACCTTCTCGCACTGCGTCCCCTTACCAGAGCCAGGCCCACCTGGGTGAACCAGGGGATGGAGAGGAAACAGTGGAAAGGTGGGATCACTTACCAGTTGGTCCAAGAAGAAGGTTCTTATCAAGGACAGGGTCTGCAAAAGTCCTCTTAGGATGCATAACAGCAAACACACAGTAAAATTACATATCATAACCACATGCTAATGTATGATCTTACAGAGTGTTTCTTTTTCAAAGCATCTTTTTATTATTCGGCAACACGTAAGCCACAAGCATGCATTAAATGATTAAATACTCCATTACATTTTGTACATTTTTAAAAACAAGTGTGGTCTGTTCCAACATGCATGATCAACAAGAATGCGGTAAAACCAGAATTTATTTCCAGTAGCTTTATGATGGGTGTTTCTTTTTGAAATATTAAGTCTACAGGAAAAAAACACATTAAAGTGCCATTTACACCATTTTCACTCACCCACAACAAAAATGATCTTGCTGTCTTTCAGTTTATCTGAAACAATACAAATATTTGAGTGCAGTAAGTTTTGGTATATTTTACAAATCATCCATTCATTGACTATCAAATAGGACTCCCTTTCAGTCCGTTTGAATCCTTGGTTCTACACAGGCTGGTTTTATCCCACATAAGAGCATCTCCATGGAAACAGTTGCTAATAAGCATTCAAATGTTTTCGCTGATTTATTTACAAAAATGTTGATCAATTTAAGACTAACTCAGTTCTAAATGTTGGGCACGAATGCATTTGTGTCATTCCATTTTTCGATGTGGAGGTACATTAAGTTGTAGCTACTATATCTTCATTATCTGGTTTATCACCATGCTAATCTTCAAAATAATATGTCTAAAAAAATTATAGTGTTATGCATATTTTTTATTGAAATATCATGAGTGTTAATGATGACTCAATGATCTCATTTAATGAGGAGCAGTAAGTGGGCAGTAGTGCTACCAACCCCAGCTGAGTTGGCTACAAGTTCAGGACTGCTCTTCTCATAGGAGACACAACACAAGCTGTAGTGCTTCCTTGCAAAAAAAAGTTCTAGGTGTTTGAATAACTTTCATTGTAGCTATGTTGGAAAAAAATTGGAGTTTTTGTCTTTGAACTTTGGCCATTTCTGCAGTAACGTTTTTCCCCAACAGGGGGCACAATTATCAATGGCCACCCTTTGTGGACGTTAGCTCACTACCTGCCGTGGTGCCGGTAAGCAGGACCCCTTACTGTAAGGGTTCTGCAGAGATCCAACAAAGTAACACAGGCACACGGGAATTGGACATTTACCTCCCATGATGCTCTGCTATGTTGGGTGTCCTTTCTCCTGGAATCCAACTGAAAAGAGAAATATTAATTCATAGCAAAGTGCCTTTTACATCTGTGATATACTGATATCATCGCTTTGTCTCTATGGTTTTTGCTCAATATATTTTCTTGTGACTGTGGTTAAGGATGTCAAGTTACCAATATTCTACTTAACTTGTTAAACAGAAGTTTTATTTCTGAAACCTATTATTTGTAAATAATGAAGTATTTCACTTTTTAGCTTTGGTACTTTGCAGTCCGACATCCCATAGTCCATCATAAGTTCTCAATACACAAATTTTTTCCCACGCCGGTCCCCCCTGAGCTCGTCCCTCTACGGGGGTTGGTTAGGGGACCAGGGGAATGCCCATCTAACATCTGGCTGGTTTCATTGACTCTTTAGGGTTCCTTGCAGAAAGATGCTTCACTTGCCGTTGACCTGCAGGCATATAATTTCAACAGTGTCTAAAAAGTAGTTTCTTTTCCATGCTTGGCCTGTATTTAAGCTTTAAGGAAAGAGGAGAAATACAAAGAAACAACAGCATTTGTTCTGTTCTTGTTAGCTTCTCCGTGTAGGAATGAGGATACAGTCAGTCAGTCCACAGATAGGTCTTCAAGGTGTTTATCTGTGTTCCTCGGCTACACTTAAAGCAATGTAGATGCAGTCTGGTTACACACACCATCATGTAGGTGTGACCATCTAAGGTAAAACTGAGTCATTTCCCCAATGGAAGGTAGTCATTATCATTTTGTTGTTGTTGTTTAGTTGTTTGGTTGCATCCGACTCTTCGTGACTTCATGGACTTCAGCATGCCACGTCTTCTTGTTGCAGACTGCCTCTTTGAGATCCTTTAAGGTCATATGCTGTGCTTCAATAATGCTGTCTACACATCTTAACTTCTGTTGTCCTTCTCCTCTTGCCTTCAGTTCTTCCCAGCATCAGAGTCTTCCTAAAGGATTCCTGTCTCATTATGTGGACCAAGTATCTGAGCTTTCATTTCAGAATGCCTTCCGATGAGCCCTCTGGCTCTGTTTCTTCAAGCTTTGATTTGGTAGACCTTCTTGCTGTCCAAGGAACTCTCAGCAATTGTCTGCATTTTCATTTTCATGCATACATTCACCTGATCCCATATTTACTTTGTGTGGTGAAACTGAAGCATCATTGCCACTGTGCCCTGTTGAATGGTCCAGGTCCCACCACCCAGATAACCAACAGGTCTGCTCTCTGGATGCCGTTTTAGTAACTGGAGCATTAGTAGGTCTGAGTAGACAGCTCACTGTTTCCATAAATAATTTAGAGGAACTGGAGCAGCTTTCAGTGGAACTGGTTACAGAAAAGCTGCACAAGAACGGAGGGAATCAGATTCACCTTTAAGATGAGATTTGCACCTGAATCCAGCTCAAAATTGGGACTGACTTGTGCAAAATTGTTTGCATGACAGCAGAAAAAGGAACAATTCTGAAACACTCAGAAGAAGAAAGGGTGACAAACTACTGAATGGTGCCGTGGCCCATTAACCTCACCAAGGCGCTGGGAACAGCTATAATTCCACCTGGCCTTATGCACACACCCAGGTGGCAGCCAGTTAGCTACTTATGTTAAGCAAATGGGCTGCATTCTGTTGCTTGACATTTTGATTTGAATACATTTGTCACATTTCCCGAGAAAACGTGTGAGATCACTTCCATAGTTTGATTGCTTCCGACTCTTCGTGACTTCATGGACTTCAGCATGCCACGTCTTCTTGTTGCAGACTGCCTCTTTGAGATCCTTTAAGGTCATATGCTGTGCTTCAATAATGCTGTCTACACATCTTAACTTCTGTTGTCCTTCTCCTCTTGCATGCTGGAGGCCTTGCTCCACCTAACGTGGCACACCCATAAAAACACGTTCTGTCACCCACTACCGCAGCCGCTTTGCATAAAATAGCACATACACATTAGAATGTGCTGCATTTATTTGCTTATCGCAATCTACTGAGCCCAGTATGCAGCTGTGTTTCCTTGCCGTGCATTGTGAGTTTTTATGTCCCTCAGCTAGGTTTCTGCAAAATCCCTGATTTTTTATTTGCTCTGCGGTGGACATGAAGGTTGCAGTAGCTGAAACCCTGACTCTGCTACTGTATAGTTCCATTTCACCCCCCTGGCTGGATTCCTGTCCCCTCGACCCCATGCTCTTTGCAAATGTCACCAGAAGTCCTGACTCGGGGACTTGGTCTCATCGGGACTCCCTCTCTGGCCAAGTATGGAATCCTGGCTATGAATGCTGTCTTAGATTTGCCACACATGCGCTCCCTATAAAGAAAGAGGTGGTGGGAGGGAGCAGGAGCCAGGGAGTGCTGTTATAAATGAAACTTTAATGCAAAATGATAGGAGGCAATATTTGCTGCAGTTGTCTTGAACTCATCTGCATGTGTGTCTGTGCTTACTACCAGTCTCCTATACATGCTCAAACAAGATGCAGGTGTATAGCGGAGTCTAAAGTAATAATAACCACGGACCCAACCCATGAGAAATATTTAGCTCTCTTAAGCTAATGCTGGGAAAAAGAAGCGTTTATGAATTTTAAAATCATAAGGAATGGGAGGAGACCACAGGCTTCTTCATAACTGTACCCACTATCCTAGCGCTTCCACAGGTGCTTTCGCATGCTGACTGTACATGGAGACTGTAGCCAAGGTGCTTATAGCACATGACTAAACATGCCTGGTGCCAGGCAGTCAAATGAGACATTCCAGTGGTTAAGGTATCGCTAAAAGAGACACCCCCCGGTCAAGCTGCCTTGTAAACCTTGCCCAAACTTGCCGCGGTGGTTGCAGCTCATTTCCTCCATTCAGCACAGCAGCCCTACTTCCGAGGTTAAGCAGCGACACACTTTCCCCACACATCCTTATTGCAGTCTTAAATCATTCAGCAGAGCTATAAAAAGACCCCCGTCCCTTTGCAGCTGCTTGCTGGAGCCATGTAGCCTGTTAAATGCATCCAGTGACTTAATACCTGCCGGTTCCAGCAAGACTGCTTGTGTGAACGTAGTACGTTTGTGGTGCAGACGTGGTATGGACCCCAACAGTGCCCAGGCAGGCCACGCACCTGTGCTGGGTGAGGAAGGATGTCTCTAGTGTGTGCACCCAGCTCATGTTTACTCTAAGTTCTCTGCTGTGACCAAGTATGTGTCCACTTGTTGGAAACCAGTTTCTCTTCACGAGAAGGTCTTCAAGCAGCTCCCAGACATGTAGGATCCTTGGAGGCTGCTTTGCTTTCTCTCCTCTTTTCAGTTCGTCCAGCAATAAGCACTGCCCGGGTTGCGCAAATAGACCAGATTCTGAACTCGTACTGTGGGTTTTGCTTCAGTACCTGTTTGACCTGCTTTGATATTCAGCGCTGTGTTCACCTTGCAGAAAGCGCCTCACTATGCTCTGCAGCTGAATATCACAGTGCTGCCCACTGATAAGAATTCAAATGAGAGGAATTCAAAACGCCCAAAGCTCAAGTCAGCTGGCCTGCATACAGACATGCTGTGCTGCCTGGACAAGTGGGAAACGTGATGAAAATGTACGATGCACCAGCATCCCACCAGAGTGCCCCGGCCTGGTGCCCTCCACTTCCAGGATTGGCTGTGGGTCTCCAAAACCCTGGGTTAGGATCAGTGTTTATCGATAATTCGGTAAAAAAATGAACAAACAACTGCAATTGAAATTATGGGGATCATACTGTTCTGATGTTATGACTCTAGTCTATTACGGCTGAAAAGTAGTGCAGGCGGCAGAGCCTGTGTCAGTGTGTGCAAACCCTTCTCTCCCATCCTCATGCTGCCGCACGTCCGCAGAAGTAACAACTGCTTGCGGGGACTTGACACACACGGCCCACAGCATGTCCACACACACCTTACTGTGACAGTGCTGTCAGCTCAGCTGTCAGTCTCACACGCTCCCCCAACTGCTGCTGTTCTCCTGAAACCCTCAGATAGTGGCTGCAGAAGGGAAGCGTCTGGGGATCTGGGCCACAAGGACGTACGTCTCCCGCATTCCTCCAAAGGACCATCTCTCACCAGCTCTGACATCTCCTCAGTACTGACCTTTCAGCGCAGTGTCCACTCACTGGGGTTGTCCTGGCTCCTGGCTCTGTAAGCAGCGTCCCTGGCACGGCTTAGCAACCACCACCTCCCTGCCTTCTTACAGGCTTTATATAGAGCTCCAGACAGCTTGAGCACGCAGTGCATTGTGGGTGAAGGACAGCAGGACAGGAGGGAAGGACGTGAGAGGAGCTTTCAGATACTGTTTGCATGAAGGGGGGGGGGCAGACTTCCTCATAGCGGAGTGTATGGCTCCGCCTCCTCCAGCGGGTTGGCAGTGCTAGAACCTGGGGGAGGGAGGATTGCTCAGCATGCTGACCATGTGAACAACCGGACCACTGTGGTTTTCTTCATCTGCAGATCGACCAACTACTGCCTAGCTTCGCGCAGCTTGTGGCTCCGAACAGGAGGAAACTGTTGGTTCCGCAGTTCCTTTTTTTTTTTTTTTTTAAATTTAACATACGGCACAAATGTGTCACAGCATGACTTTTGCCTTTTCTTCTGGATGACAGAAGGCTGCTGCTAACAGAACAAACTGTCCATGTACACAAACAGCTGTCGCTCAGCCATAGGACAGATTTGCCTTTCCACCAAGTTACTTCTGGGGGAAAACATCAGCGAGACAAAAGTACTACACTGTTTGCTTGTGTTTGTGAGTAGCTCTTTGGCACAAGGTTTGTGTGACTGTGACTCACAGGGCACTGAAACCACAGCATTGGCTCCACATTACTACCATTAAAGTTACATACAAACAACCATTGAAAAAAGTGAATTTAAAAAATATTAAAAAACATACAGTACAGCAGGTGGGCACAGCGGTTGCCTTGCACACAAAGAACCTGGCTTTTAATCCTACCTCTTGCTGCAGAACCCTTGATCATGGGAGGTACTTACCCTGAACTGACAGTAAAATTTACCCAGCTGTATAAATGGGGAAATAATCAGCATTACAGTGTACAGACCTCAGACAAAGTTGGACAAAAACACCAGCTACATATATGTATATGAATAAATGATATTTTCAGCTCTCACATCTTTGCCAGAGACTTGACATTTGAGGCTAGAAGGAACACATTCAGGCGTTACTAAAGTGAGGGTTCTGACTGTTAAGGGAGAAAACAACTGGAAAAGCAAACTCTTTTACATGAAATTTTATTACAAGCAGAGATGAGGTCCCCGTGTCCACAAATGAAACATAAATACAAAGCATTATGTACATTTGAATGTAATGTGTAAAAAGCGTACCGATGAGACTGGACTCCAGCTCAGTTGCTTCACACTGGAGACTAAATAAGAGCTGCAGTTCAAGAAATACATTTGTTTGGAATGGCAACTTCTCTTTAAGATACAACTAGAATCCCCGGATCTTCAGAGGAGGAGGGAGAAAAAAGTCAAAAACATAAGTAAATAAAGGCCCCCAAAAATTTTATGTTAAAAAATATGGTATGAGACATCTGGTCGTACACAAGTGTATATTTAAAATTTAATCTTGAAATATATCACATGTAGAAATGACTTAGTATTCTGGTGGGGCAATAACCTGTTCCCAAATTTGTCTTTTTTATTATGTGCACAATACTTTTCACTAAAGTGCTTATATACGTTATTCAAAATGAAAGGGCACACTGTTACTTGAAAATTCAGGTTAAAAATATCTGACAAATATATGTGCTATAGTAGTAAAAGGTTAATGAAAAAATGTTACTGATTTAATAAATGTAGCATTTCTGTAGCACATAAAATTGAGCTACAATTTATAGTGACAACAGTAAACAGAAAAATGAAGGGAAAATGAGCTGCTGCAAATCAACAGCATGTGCTTTTATTTATTTGCTACTTTGTTATCGCAATATAACTGACACTTTATTGTTGTAAAGCTACTGCCCCCGCGTGGTGCCGGCTGGTGGTGCAGGAAAGACCTTGACATACGCGGGTCACGTGGCACATCTAACCAACCAATCACAATGCACCCGAATTGGCACGACAATAACTGCTGGCTCGCGGTTGGAGGCCTTGGGAGCCGGCAGCACTCGGTTTTTAACAAAAAAGGTACAATCACACGCGCTCGGGATCATCAAAGTGTTTGTTGTGACCCCTAGTGCAGTAACTTAATTCCAGTTTTTCATAAATTCAACCGTCATTCTACACCAACTTGAAGATTTGCACATTTTTGGCAAGTCTATAATTCAAAATGAGTCTAAGTTGCCACACAAACCATAGCCAAGACTGGCCAGAAAGCACATCACGTAGAAACCATGAGAATAGTTACATTTCTTAAGGAGGGGAAAATAGCATTTTTTTATGGCAACAGGTTTAGAGTTTATAGCCATATTAAGAGACTTCTAAAAGTTCACAGTATTTTTTGAATGATTTTGAATCAGCTTACTAAACTAACTGCAAAATGGAAATTAGAAAAATTAATATGGTTACCAGTGCATGTATGCACATGCGTGTATGTAGAGAATGTAAGCCACAACCATGATCACACCCCAACATCTGCACCACCAAAGAGGAGATGTGCTGTTCTGTTCCAGCCACCACGATGAAGACCCTTTGAGCAGGACAAAATGGGGCAAACGCAACACTAATCTGCTAATCCCGAGCAACACTGTCAATCCTACAAGTTGGACAACACGGTCTGCAAAAGAGCACTTGGAACAGAACCATAAGTGGACTGAGCAAATGGTACGAAAAAATAAGGCAAACGGGGTGAGAAAGTGTGTTGCACTGAGGCTGTGAGGAATGTTTTTTCCCTGATTTTAATACTTTCGGGATGATGCTTTTCTCTTCTGCATTGGCACAGATACTGCGCATACGTGGATGAAGTGAACCTGAAATTTCCCAACTCGAGGTTTAAACCTGGGGTCATTATTAGCTGGTTGTAACAACTCCCCTCTCTCTCTCATACTCGGTTAATCTCTCTCTCACTCAGCCACTCACTCCAACACAGCATATGGGCACAGAACTGATCACAACCGGTTTTTTTTGGTGTAACGGATCCCGGGGCTGCTGCCGGACCTGTGGCAAGCTGGGTTCTAGCTGGAGGCCCCCGAGTTGGACTCTGCCTCATCCCCATCCTGACTGTTTGAAGGCAGGTGAACCCGCTGCTCATCCATGCGCTTAGCCTGCACCCTCTGAATCAGGCTGAAAAAGTCCTCATCTGGCACTGTGGGGGCATGGGATCCTGGCTCAGGAGGGGAGCATCGCTGGTCGTTTATCCTGGAGGACTGAGGGGGGGGGGGGGGGAAGAGAGACCATTGAGGCTGAAGAACAGTGACACCGAACAGAGAAGATAAAGCATCTGACTCACAAGACCTGGAAAAACATGGTCACAATGAAGAAGGGACACAGCAAAAATTTACAGAGGAAAACAACTTGTGTGCCTATGGAAACAATCATATGAAAACAATTACACAGGGGATGCAATGTTGGTTGTTGCAACTGCTGATTTATTGGTTTGATAAAACAATTTTGTGGTCAAATTGTCTACCATACAGGTGTGTCCTGTCTCACCTGAGCCTCTGTGTGTCTCGGACCACTGCAGCCCTGACTTATCCACAGTAACGGAGTGCCCAACCTTAAGTGTTTTTTTTTTTTTTTTTTTGCACTATTCATACACCTCGTAGCCAAGATATATGGAGAACAAAAAAAAAAAAAAAAATCAAGTCTCTTATTCTGGTTTAAAAGCTTGTGAACATGTATCAGCATCCTTCCACCAGTGAAACTCAACTTTAAATTTTTGGTAAAATGTGATGAGATGAAGTGACTGACTTCACATATACAGAACAAAAGTTTTAGGCAGATGTGAAAAAAATTCTGTAAAGTAAGAATGCTTTCACAAATATAAATTCTAATTGTTTATTTTTTATCAATTTACAAAGTGAAAAGTGAGTTAACAGAAGAAAAATATTTGGTGTGACTACCCTTTGCCTTCAAACCAGCATCAATTGTTAGAGGTACATTTGCCAGTCCAGGATTTTGTAGGATTTTGTTAGGTGTATGATTAACCAATTATACCAAATAGGTGCTAATGATCATCATTTTCATATGTAGATTGAAACACAGTCATTAACTGAAACAGAAACAGCTGTGTAGGAGGCTTAAAACTAGGTGAGGAACAGTCAAACTCTGCTACCAAGGTGAGGTTATGGAAGACAGTTTCATGTCACACGTCATACACCATGGCAAGAATGAGCAAAGCAACAAGGCACAAGGTAGTTATACTACATCAGCAAGGTCTCTCCCAGGCAAAGATTTCAAAGCAGACTGGGGTTTCAAGATGTGCTCTTCAAGCTCCTCTGAAGAAGCACAAAAAAACAGGCAACGTTGAGGACCATAGACGCAGTAGTCGGCCAAGGAAACTTAGTGTGGTAGATGAAACACACATCATGCTTACTTTGAAATCAGAAGATGTCCAATACAGCCATCAGCTCAGAACTGGCAGAAACCTGTGGGACCCAGGTACACCCATCTACTGTCCGGAGAAGTCTGGCCAGAAGAGGTCTTCATGAAAGAATTGTGGCCAAAAACCATACCTCCAATGTGGAAACAAGGCCAAGCAACTCAACTATGCATGAAAACATGGTGCAGAACTGGGGTGCAGAAACATGGCAGCAGGTGCTCTGGACTGATGAGTCAAAATGTGAAATATTTGGTTGTAGCAGAAGGCAGTTTTTTGCCAAAGGGCTGGACAGCAGTACAATAATGAGTGTCTGAGGCAACAGTGAAGCATAGTGGAGGTTCCTTGCAAGTTTGGGGCTGCATTTCTGCAAATGGAGCTGGGGATTTGCTCAGAATTAATGGTGTTCTCAATGCTGAGAAATACAAGCAGATACTTATCCATCATGCAATAACATCAAGGAAGCATCTGATTGACCCCAAATTTATTCTACAGCAGAAACATACAGCCAATGTTATTAAGAACTATCTTCAGCGTAAAGAAGAACAAGAAGTCCTGGAAGTGATGGTGTGGCCCGCACAGAACCCTGATCTCAACATCATTGAGTGTGTCTGGGATTACATGAAGAGACAGAAGGATTTGAGGCAGCCTACATCCACAGAAGATTTGTGGTTAGTGCTCCAAGATGTTTGAAATAAACTACCTGCCGAGTTCCTCCAAAAATTATGTGCAAGTGTACCTAGAAGAATTGATGCTGTTTCGAAGGCAAAGGGTGGTCACATCAAATATTGATTTGATTTAGATTTCTCTTCTGTTCATTCACTTTGCACTGTTAATTGATTAAAAAATAAACTAGTAACACTTGCTACATGAAAGAATTCTTAGTTTACATAATTTTTTCACACCTGCCTAAAACTTTTGCACAGTATTGTATATTTATATCTTTCTATATGTTGAACCTTTATATTTCATTTATATCTATATTATGTTTCTGTTTACTTTTCTACATTTTCTTTCTCCCCATTCTCTGCACTCACACACAGATATGCACATCCTTCTGGTAGCACAGAGTCACAAATTCACCTGAAATACACGTGTTTGGACTGTGGGAGTCAACCCATCAGAACACGGGGGGAACATGCACACATCACACAGACTGAGCCAACTTCCACCCCCTTGGCCCCAGGAGCTGTGAAGCATGGGTGCAACCTGCTGTACCACCAAGCAGTCCTTTCTTACAGATTCCCCTTGGAGAAAACTGATTCATGCTTCATACAAAACACATCTGCACTGAGAATCTTTCCAGTTTCCCAGTACCTGAGACAGATGATAAGCACATCCAAACAAACACACACATGGGTCAGTGCTCACCTGGCACTTGATGAGCATGTTGAAGAAGTCGTCAGAGGGCTCCTGTGGGTCCCCATCTCCACACAGGTGGCCCAGGTTGTTGTGGGTGATCCTAAGGCCTGGCAGGTTGCTGACGCTGACCCTCTGGTCATCAAGACGCCGACTCTGGGAGCTGGCGATCAGGTCAAAGAGCTCCTCTGTTTGCGGTGAGGTCACAAGGGAACCATCTGTGTGCAGACAGAAGAAACATGAAAAGGTATTCTTTTATGAAATATACCAAATAAACAGTGCCTTGGGAAGGGCCCAAGAGCAGGGGACTTGAATCAATCCGAAGGCACAAACTAATGGTCATAGGGCTAGAGTTTCAAAGTCCAGGTAACATTTCCCCCCGTCCCCTAACACTACGAGTGTGAGAAGACTCCCAGAGAGCAGGCAGAGGGAAACAGGTGACTCACCTATCCCGTCGCCGCTCTGCTCCCCATTCTGAGACTCGTCGAGGCAGCAACGCTGGTCATCCATGCGGCTGCTCTGGAACTTACTGAGGAGGTCGAAGAAGCAATCCTCATCAGATGGGTCCCGGCCCAATTTCTGAAAGGCAGTGGTGTGGAGGCTCAGAAAAAGCGTGCGGACACTCCACCCTCATCTGCTCGCTCTCCTGAACAGATGAGTTTCTCACATGGAATTGTTTGCTGTGCACACACGCTCCTCCTCAGAGACCAAACATTATCGTTCCTTTTATTCAATAATCTAAGCCAGAGGTGGGTAAACCTCCTATGAGGACCACAGGGTCTCCTGATTTTGTCTGTATCCCAGTGCTTACTTATTAATTCATTGTTCAACAGTCACATGAGTGCTGCAGGTGCAATGCATTTACCATTCAACTCACTTTCCCATTAGAGACCAATTTTTCACCCCCAAACCCAACAAATGCTTTTCTCTATCAAAACAAGCACTCTGAGGCTTCTGGATGGCATGAATGCTCTGGCCTAAGATAAAATTTAAAGCATTTTGGGCCAGGATGGTAAACCCTTGTACCTCAAGTTATTGTTTTAAGGCCCTCAACACCACTCTGATCATTGCTATTAACCAATGGCAAACTGGACCAGTAAATAAATGTACATAAATCAGCAGTCCATCTTAGTCAACAATAAGGTTCTTCTCATGAGGTCAAACCAGTGTGTCGGCCCTCCAAACATTTCACCTCCACCTTTTACCGTCCTTTTTTGCCAAAAGTCAGTATGGAAAAATCGATTTGTCCCCAGTGGACACATATACCAAAATGTCGACTCAAACTGATAAACATGTGGGTGCTAAGAAATAATAATAATGGAAAAAGTGGACTTGAGACTAATTTCTACAATTGAGATGTTCAAATCAACAGGCAGTGAAATTTCCACTGAATTCACTACAGTTTAATATACACTATAGATCCCTTTCAGATGCTCTGACTCAAATGGACGTCTCATCGGTCTCTCAAGTTTACTTAACACCGGTACACGCAACTAGAAAACACATTACGGTGTGGTTTGGTCGAATTCTGGAGAAAGCACCTCATCGGCTGCAAAAAATAGCAGCCTGGGTCAATAAACAAGTGATAACATTGAACAATGAAGAAAACAGACAGTTGGCGAATCACATGATCCAAACAGGTTGCGGAGAGGTCTGCTCCGTGCCAAAGATGAAAGCAAAATCACCTTAGCAACATACTGACAACGTTGACTTAGGATCATTAAACGGTGGCAACGTGAACTCAGTTTAATCATGGACTGGGTATTTTCCCCGCACGCCATGCGCAGGGTTTGCATCTCATTCAGCAGAGCACGATAACAGAATGAAGTGCAAGAGATTTATTTTTATAAAATGACAGCTTCTACTTTTTTAACATTTTTTTATATTCTTTTTTTTTTATCTGGGGCTATAATAAACATTAATGTGTATACTAATCTGGTCAAGTGTTAATATTTTCCTTGCAATAATTGTATTCAAAGAGCTTTTGTTAAAAGTGGTCAATTTGCCTCTTGAATCCATCACACGTGGCTTTCAGTAGTGTTTGACAACTGCAGAAATGCAAAATTGCAGGCTTGCAATGGTAAGCAACTCAGGGGGAGAAGGAAAAAAAAAAGAAATCTACGTGTGTACAAATCATACTACTTACCACCAAACCATCCCACCAAACCAAGCTACATCCAAAGCTGCATGGTCAAGTCCAAAACTCTGCAGCCTTGAACCAGAAGCAGAGCCATACTCCTCCTCCGATGGCCACCTCTTTGGGAAAGGGCTCAGCTGCCGTGCACTCCACCCAAAATGTGACCCCTCCTCAAAGTTCACAACAGCAGTGACCCCTGAACACCGTGCAACTGCTTCACCTGTCTCGGCAGAACAGTCTCACTGCGTCTCAGCCCCAAGTCCTCATTTTCCACGTCTTCACACCCCAAGAAGCTGTGTCTTTGTTCCACTCCCCCTCCCCCTCGATCGCCCTGACTAGTTCCCAATGCTGGCTGTATTGTTCAGTCACCCAGAGTGAGTGAGAGAGAGAGAGAGAAAGGAAGAGGATGGGGCTCGCTTTAGCTTACATCATGGTCACTATAGAAACGAGAACCCCATTTCTAGACCTCCTTACTGCCCTGCTAGTCTTCAACACATTTACATAAACTTACATGCGAAGCCACACATGCATCTTCTGATCCGACGCAGTCACACATTTCTCAGCACTGTACTGCCCTCCTTCATTCCCTTCAGGAGTCCGAGCCCCTTTCCCCCAAATCCAACCCCTACGCTGAGCTACATCACAGGAACCTGATGTCTTGGCTAAAATATCCTTATAGAGAAACCATCGGATCTTCTGCTCTGCCTGTAATGAACATGTCAAGATGGGCATCACAAAAGGAGGCCTAAAGTGATGTGGCTAAAAGACAGAGGGTGTTATGGAAATGAGGCTCTGCATTTGCCCTTGAATACCATTTGACAGAATGCAATTGTCTCGTCTAAATGCAGTGGTACAACGAAATGGGAACAAACACCCACTCCCGTCAATCATCCATTAAAAACCACAAAGCATTTTCCTCAATTTAGTTCCGTCAGTCAGAAATCTTTAGAGAAAAGCTTTAGTGTGTATAAGATGGTGGTCATCGTGTAGAAAAGACAGGCGCCTTCACTATTATTAACCACCATTTAGCTGATGCTGTTTTCCAGTGTGGGGTTTGAACACTAAACAAGTTACAGTGATTTAGGGATTTGCCTCCAGCCCTGCTGGAACACCTTACCCTGCATTGTTAAGTAAAAATTACCTGGCGGTGTAAGTGGGTAAATCATTACAACATCGATTACACATCCACCCTGGGTCTTTTGACTACAAACAGCTCAAACTACTGCACTGTCAGCCTTTACAATAAATTCGACCATTAACAAAACAAAACAGCTGCAACTCAAGATTTATGGAGGCTGGACTACCCATAAGTTCTATGGACTAATTCCTAAAACAAACCCAAGTACCTGAACGTCAACCCCAAAATATGCAACAAGCAAAAATCTCAAAGCACACATTTTTGTGCACAAATTCTGTGTAACAGATCCATTACAAAAAGCCTTTTAGTCAGCCAGGAGTTCAAATCTGAGAAACAGCACACTTCTGTGTGCAAGGAACTGAGAGAAAAACCCAAAGCTGAAACCAGGGATGAAGTTAACAGTAGTGTTAATGTTTTGACATCCGTGTTCCCAGCTGAACTGTATGCCCTACACAGTGTAATAATTCAGATTTCCTGTGATGTTGAGTTTGGAATTTTAAGATCACGACACCCAAACCTGGAAACTGTGAGTTTGATTAATTAATTTAGTTGACGATTTTCTCCAAAGCAACCTGCAGCATTAAGCCAACTGCAAATATTTACACACAGCTAGGTAATTTTTACTGGAGCAATTCAGGTTAAGTATACTCAAGGGTACTACAGCAGGTGGGACATGAACTTGCGTCCATTTAGTGCAAGGCAGCTATTATAATCACTGCACTATTTGCTTTCCATTTCTTAAGCAATCAAATATCCATCCATCTGTCTACTATCCTTAACTGCTTGCCCTGCCTATGGCCGACTGACAGGGCACCAGGCTAGAAGACTCAACAAAAAAGCTATTCTAAAAGACACCTTTAACTTACCTAAATTACCAAATGACACTGCCTGGATTTGAAACAGCAGGTCGGCATCAGTTTCATGTATTCTCATTTAGAAAGGTCTTCAAAAGTGAAAGCCAGAATGCAGCTTATGGAAGCAGTTTTATCCATTTCATATAACTGTAACATAGCCCTGTTTTCTGTCTTGGCCAGGAGGTCATTGGTATTTGTGTGTGTGTGTGTGTGTGTGTGTGTGTGTGTGTGTGTGTGAGTGAGAGAGAGAGAGAGAGAGAGAGAGAGAGATCTGTCTCCCATGTACAGGTGGTACTTTAGAAGCAGAATGCCCTTAGCCAGCAAGTTGTACAGAAGGTATTTAAGGAATGAAGATGCCTGTGCCAGAGGGAGCTCTCTTGTATTTACTAGCAACAGGTGGTGAACTGTGGTGTGTCTGTCATGTTCCTGTACTGCCACCAGTGTAAGAGTTTTTGAATTTTGGTAAACAGTGTAAAAAACTCTTGCCAACAGTTGTGCATGTTAAGCTTCTGCCAGAAAGAGGTGAGTGCCATTTTCTTTGAGTAGTTTCCCCAAATGCTGTAACCTTTCCACCTGGTTTTCCCATGGTTAGAGACCCAGGGTAGAACTGTGTACCTTTGTTTTTGTTTCTTAAGGTAGTTCAGTTAACACAAAAAGGACAGGAATTTTTGTTGTTTTGTTGGCTTGCAATTTTGTTGGTAATGCAAAAAAAAAATTTAAAATAAAAATAACCAGGGTTTGATTTCTTTGTGGCTGGGATAAGTCTCTCCTTATTTCCTGTGTTACATTCCAACCTCTAGACAGGTGACAGAGTGGTTAAAGCCATGATCTGACAATCTCAGGACTTGTTGTCCAAATCACCACTCCTGCCGTAGTGCCCTTTATGATTTACATACCTTAAACCAAAAGAGTAAAAAATACCCAGCTGTACAAATGAATAAATCCCTGTTAGAGGCTTAGTGTATAAATTTAATATTTAACTCACCTGGGATAAAGCTGTCAGGTAAAGAAAATGTACTAAAGTTAACACTGGACAATGGTATTTCAGAGGGTAACGGGACGAGTTTGTTGCTTACAGGTGCCGGCAGCTGCACCGCGATGTCATGTGTGTCCACCGGTGAGTCCCTCCCATCCAGCCACTGCCGCTCGTCAAACGATGGGCTGTCGGCAAAGCCCTTCCTCCTGATCATGTGGTTCCTGCCCCTTCTGGATGGTTCGTCCATATGTTGACTGTTTCCGTTCTGTCCCTGATAGAAGGACAAGATGTTGAGCAGTGCTCATGAGTATTTACTTTTAAGAGAACAAAGATCATAAATATAATGGCAGCAATGGTGTGTGGTCACCTTCTCTGAGGAGCATTTCCACAGTTCTACACTATCGATGCTGCTGGTTTTGCCGAATTTTGGCCGTGCTCCTGAAAATGGAGCAAACTCAGAAGTGGATCTTCAATCAGGATTTCACAGTTACTGACATCACATTATAAATGCTGAAGAATTACTGCCTTGCAATATATTGTACTTTACAGCTGTCAAGTCCTTAAGGCGATAAAGGACAAACTACTTTTTCACAAATTAAACACACACAATTCCTCAGGAATAAAAACCAATAAACATTTTGTTTTTATTCTATCCTTATCCTTTTTCAACTCTCATGTTCATAGCTACACAGGTTCTTTAACTGCAAAGATGCAAAATAACTCAATTTACACAAAGAAATAATATGATCACAATTAATGCCAGTTTGTATGAATTTAATTACATTTTGTAAAATACTATAGGAAAGATTGAACATTTTTGACACTTTCGTCTTTTCTACAAGTCCCAAAAATTGAAAAAGGTCCATTATGACACATCACTCAGCCAGGTTCAACTACAAATACATATTTAAGGCTACGGCCTACTACTACTACTACTAATAGCAAAATATTTGTGTAATTTTGTTTCTGGCCAGAAGAGGGAGCACGAGACAGCACAGGACAGCAGCATTTACAAACCACTAACATTTGCAGAGCCAACTGAGGACAAACATCTACAAAGTTTTCAGGCTACTCCTGAGCCTACCTTGAATCTCAAATTCTGACCCACAGGATGAAAGGTCTCCTTCTTCCATGCCCATGGTCTCCATGAGTTGTTCAACATTCATCTGGGCAGTCAGCTCTCCCTCGCGGTCCCCAATCTGAGAAGAGACCGCTCCACAGATCAGCCTAAACTGGGCCTTTTATGAGAAAAAAGAGCCAGCCAGTTCTGTGCTACTGGAAATAAAAGACTGGTTAATGTGGTCTTTGTGCTTTTGACGATTAGCCATGAAATTCTGAAGTGACCAAGTGGGAGCAGTTCTTATATCTGCTGCACTGAAAACTCTTGAGGTTTTCCCATACACATTATCATCCATGAAGCTCTATTAATGAAAAGAACTTCATGTCACAGTTTCAAAAACACAGACATTTCATTATTCACCAGTAGACTCTCTAGTCTAGGTCCAAATTCAGTTGTACAAGAACCCCCTTGCTGGAAGGTGGCATGTGATCGGGGGGGCACATCCTACCAATGGCACCAGCTGCTTTCATGCAGCAGGTTCATTAGTTCAAACATTTCCCATGAGAGTCAAACAAATAGACAGAGAATTGGATCAAACGACTACTTGCCTGCGATTAAACAGTAACATGGATCACAGTGCTATTTGAGACTTTCTAATTTATTTTTATAAATCGATGAATAGGACACATCCATGGTATACATAAAAAAATTCACATAGGGCAGCAGGTGGCATAGTGCTTAGGGCCATGAATACCTTCCTGTACCTTTGAATACAGTACAAATTATGAATACAATTATAATGTAAAATAGTATAATTGTAAATAGCTTAATGTACAGACATCATTATAAATCCCTTTGGAGAAAATGTCAGTTAAATTAACAATATAAATAATATAATTTATTGTACTGCTGGGCAATATGACAAAAAAATATTTCAATATGTTTAAGCTTTTTATCGATACATGTTATATACACTACCGTTCAAAAGTTTGGAATCACTGAGAAATGTCCTTGTTTTTTAAAGAAAATCTTTTTTTTTTTTTCCCAGTTAAAATATTACATTGATCAGAAATACAATTAATGTATTAAATATAATACTAAAATAAAAAACAATACCGTAGATAAGGTAAAATGTGAAATACCTTATCTTTACACTGTTTTTGTTTAAATACAAGTCAAAGTAAATTTATAATTCACTCCTTTTTGTGTTTTATTAGCATTTTCCATACTGTCCCAAATTTTTGGAATTCGGGTTGTACAGTCTGGACATGGTTAATTGTGTAAATTATAGCTGAAAAAGGATGAACTTTAATGGAGATCTACACGGGTGTACTAAGGCATACTTTTAGCAGCCATCACTCCTGTGTTCCTGTACCACATTGGGTTCATTAACCCTAAGTTATCAGGTTAAAAGGCTCATTCGTCAGTAGAAAAGGAAGCAATAAACCCAGCCCTCTTTGGACTATTTGAGCATCCGGAGCATCAGCATTTCAAAATATATTATGGTCTCAGAATATAAGCAATATAAATAGACTCTTTTGACAAGTACACTCATACCCCGGTATACATCCTGTTGATAGAATATCTCATACCCAAAATTTGGTTTAAGTTCTGAGCTCCCCAGGAAATTTTTTGACCAACCATGTACAAAAGAAATTCCAATTTACATTTTAACTGCTTGATGTATTTTCTAGTTGAGCTGTGTCATTAAAATCTCCATCTGTAATGTATTGTTATTTTGAAATTCATGAGCTGATTATGTATCTTGCTTGGATCGTCTCTTTTGGGTACCTGTAGTGTCTGGTCAGAACTAAAGTATGAATCGCCTGTGCCTATGCTCACATCATGCAAAGTATTCTACATTCCAATACCCATCATAATATCTGAACTGTAAGTGGAGAAAAGCTGAACAGCCCACTAAGCGTAAGTGAGGGGAACCTGCTGAGGCTTTGTGTCCAGTTAGCTGTACAGTTTGATGTTGGTATCCTGCCAGTACTGCTAAATGCTTATTGCCATAGAAGAGAGAGCAAGAGTGATAAAACTGTTTTTTTTTTATGTATGTGTTTTAAAGTGTTTTAATTATATAGGTCGGGGTGCTTTTTGCCAGAGGGAGGGTATAATGGATTATAATTTTTCCAAAAATAATGAGAAACAGGTTCCCCAGTTATGTTTTCCCAGGTTAAATCCAGTTTTGAGAACCAGATTAGGAACAGAAACCAGGGTGTGACTATACTTAAAACCGATAACACATGGAACTAAAGGGATGTATATGATGACAGTTAACAGAATGAGAACAGCACAGTCTCTGGCTCACCTCTATGGAGATTTCAAGGTGCTTGCGGGCATACGGTAGAGCTTGCTGGTGCTTCCCTAGGGCCATGTAGGCGTTAACAAGGCTCCAGCATGCACGGCTCTCTCCGACCCTGCCGGGATAGACACACAGTGAGGCAGCTAGTAGCACAGCAAGTTAATACTCACATTCAATGATTTGTTAATCAGAAAAAATGTAAGAAGTGATGAGTCCAAACACCTAGATGGAATACCCTTGTCCCTATACCTGATTTTCCTAGAAAATATAGTATTCATATTTGGGCCCCCACCTGTCACCGAGCTCCTGAGCGATGATGAGGTGTTTTAGATGATAGTCAACGGCACGCTCATACTGCTGCAGCAGTGTGTAGGTGTTGCCCAGGCTGTAGCACGCCTGTGCCTCCATTACCTGGTCCTTCAGCTGGTAAGACAATTGCAGTGTCTTCCTGCAGGTGCAGAGAGGAATACAGGATAAGGGGTGATGAAGGTCACATGGGGAGCTCAAATTGAGAAGGGTGAACACTACACTTACAGTCCTTACACACAATACAGTGCAAGTGGGGCACTTTAAACTTCCAGACCTGGGAGGAATTTGCCCATCGGTTGAAGTAATTCTGAAGCTTGGGTTCTGCACTACTGAATGTTTCCTTTTCCTACCTGTAATAGTCAGTGGCAGCGTCAAACTGTCCCAGGAAAATGAGGGCATTGCCAAGGTTGCTGTAGGCTCTGCGCTCCGCTGCCTTATCGCCAAACTCTTTGGCGATGGACAGTCGCTATGTGGAACACAATCCTTTGCGGTTATTACCCAACCTAAATGTCTATAATACCATCTCAGAATATATTCACTATAAATGCTGTTATGTGCTAAAGGGTAGGAATATGACTGTATTTCATTCTTAAGGTGTAGAGATGATCACTCACCTCTCTGTGGAACTTGATTGCTTCAACAAAGTTTCCCAGCAGGTAGTGGGTATTCCCCAGATTTCCAAATGCCCTTCCCTGGGCAGCCCGGTCACCAAGCTCCTTGACCAATGACAGGTTCATTCTGATGGTCCAAGCATGACAACAACAGTGTGAGCACATTTGTACATTGCTGAGCGCTGCATAATTGGGATTCAGGTTTGAACCCCCATCATGCTACACAAGTGATGTGTAGCAGAGGCTGTGGAAAAAGTACATGATCTACGTGTCTTCAGGTTTGTGAGATGGCTAGGAATCTCCCCTCCCACATTGCATTTATTCGTTTGGCAGACACTAGTACACAAGTAGTCAGTTTGTCCGATACCACCATTTTTGCCAGTGCACATTACACAAGTAGATGGATAAAAAATTGCCAGGAAAATTCAAAGGAGCAATACTAATTCAGCTGTCAGAGGATTAGAAGAGAAGTGGGTTGGAAAGGGTTGGCAATTGTTGAATTCAGGGATTCAGCACCTTCAAGGGAAGGTGGGACTGCATCCTGCCACACTAAAGCAAACATAATAACCTGAAGACTTTGAAGGGGCACTCTTGATCAACCAGAATCCAGCCACAAGGGGATGCACAAACTAGTGTATTTCTTCGTGCCGGCCCCAAGCCCGGGTAAATGGAGAGGGTTGCGTCAGGAAGGGCATCCGGCGTAAAAATTTGCCAAACCTAATATGCGGACAAAATATACTTGGGATCAACAGTTCAAAGTAATGGGGAGTGTGGAAGACAGGTGAAGAAGAGAGTGTAGGCAGGGTGGAGTGGGTGGAGAAGAATGTCAGGAGTGATTTGTGATAGAAGGGTACCAGCAAGAGTGAAAGGGAAGGTCTACAAGATGGTAGTGAGACCAGCTATGCTTTATGGGTTGGAGATGGTGGCACTGAGCAAAAGACAGGAGGCAGAGCTAGAGGTGGCAGAGTTAAAGATGTTAAGATTTTCATTGGGTGTGACGAGGATGGACAGGATTAGGAATGAGTATATTAGAGGGTCAACACCGGTTAGACGGTTTGGAGACAAAGTCAGAGAGGCGAGATTTCGTTGGTTTGGACATGTGTGGAGGAGAGATGCTGGATATATCGGGAGAAGGATGCTAGGGATGGATCTGCCATGCAAGAGGAAGAGAGGAAGGCCTAAGAGGAGATTTATGGATGTGGTGAAGGAGGACATGCAGGTGGTGGGTGTGACGGAGAAAGATGCAGAGGACAGGAAGAAGTGGAAACAATTGATCCGCTGTGGCGACCCCCAACGGGAGCAGCCAAGAGAAGAAGAAGAAGAAGACTCTTGATCAACCAGAGGTACAAGAGTACAGCACTCATGCTGGGATGTGAACAGGCCCTGTGGGTATGCGGATGCATACAGGGCTCATATCTGCTGGGCCAGTATGGGTGCAAAACATGTACAATTAAAATCTAATTCAATATTTAAATTAAACCTTTGCAAACACTTTAAAGTTGCAAGAGCAAAATACAAAAAAAAAACAACATTCAGATTTTCCTTTCATATTTTCCCCAATATTGCTTCATATTTCTGATGCTAATCTCGCTGGACACTTTTCATCATAAACATGAGAGAGGATTTGCTCAGTGTTTATCGAGATATGAAATTATTCTGTTGGAACAGATTGTCTAACTTCAATTACTGATTTTAAACCCATGTGTGTACTCTGAACCTACTAGAGGCTCTTGAGCGAATTGCCCCCGGGTATTCCAGTTTTTGGTTCTCCTGCAGTCAAATGCTCACGGTTCACCATGGGACATCTCCCTCTTCTAACCATCGACTCTTTAATGAAGTATTATAGTCGATGGGGCCATCATGGCGCTGTGAGATGTGAGGGGCCTATAATTATGTACTAATGAGTGAAAATGACTCAACGTTCCAAAGGGCCAGCACCCCCGGGGATCCTGAAGCACTAACTGACTGCAAACGGTGCAGATGCCTTCCAATAACCACAGGTGCAACATGTGTGCCAAAGATATTAGCTAGCAATTAACAGCTTTTTATCGTTATTTCAGTAAAAAGTCCAGGGGGTGGAAAACTTGAGATCCCTTGTGAAGATGCATACTGTACACGTAATTCAGTCTCATTTCTTTGGGGGAGACTAACTGTAATAGCTCCTTTCTGAATAAATCTCACAGCTTGTGCATTGTCTTTTCCTATAAATACATTGATTCTGAAATCAATTATATTGGATATTAATTTTTAATGATAAAATTAGTCATAATACTAAGAGGAATATGCATAGTAACTGACAGTTAGCTTTTCAATGGTAATGTAAAATTCTTTATCAATGTAATATAGTTATGTAATTTTGTGTATTAGTACAGATTACTTTTGTTTGGTGTAATTTCCAGTGCTGCATGTAAGATTTCAAAAATAAATAATGCACTTACTCATAGAACATGGTGGCTTTCTCTAGTGTCTCTCTGACCTCCAAAGGCAAGTCACCCGGGTCCTGGCTGCAGCCCCATAACTGCTGCTTACCCTTGGCATGGTACACATTGCCAATGTTGTACAAAGCCCGGGCCTCCCCCACCTGGAAGTCAGATATCAAGACTCAAATAGAGGGAAAAGATGTCATACTGGATGATACAACTACCCACTGGTTTTGCATGCTGGTTCAAGTATCCACACGTAAGTAAGCATCCAATGTTACCCTGAACTGGCCAAATACGATTCCTTCTATTGACCAAAGCCAATAAACCATTTAGGGCTGGCTAAACCATGACATTGTAGAGGCATTGATTCGTCATTTCATCCTGCCTAGTGACCAAGAGCTTGGTCTTCCATATTCCAAAAGAGGGTGTATGGCCTCCAAGCTTTCTTACCTTGTCCCCTTTTTCACAAGAGATGTCCAGGTGCCGCTGGCAACACACCACCGCCTCATCATAGCGCCCCAGGACCTTGAGGGTGTTCCCCAGGTTTCCACTGGCTTTGCCTTCACCAATTCTGTCCCCTATCGTTCTAAAAACAAGAAATAACATCATATATGAGGGCTGGACCAACATTCCTTTGCTTGTTACCTCCTGAACATTTTGGGGAATTAAAAGTTTAATTTAAATACAGGATCCTTGAGGGATCATGAAGAAACCCAACTCATCTCTGCCACTAAGCCTCCAATGCTCAGTAAGGCTCAAATTAAGTCTCCATAACCTTGTTAGTTTAAAGCTGTTTATTCTGTTAAAAATGTCCATTAAAAATTACTATGGAGGTGAAATCGAAATGAAAAAGCTATTTCTAGAGTCATAAGGATGGTCACAATGGTAATGGGAACCAGATGCTCAGCGGCAAATGTGACTCAGAGGGTGACCTCAGCTGCCTATTGTTGGAAATGTTAACTGTGCCTGTCCAACAGCCACAGCGAAAAGATGCCCACTCATCAACGCTGGACCGCCGCACATGCGCCCGTTTTATTCACTCTGAATTCTGTGTTTAAATTAGAAGACAGGAACTACAGAGGAAATGAGGTGTTGACACTGGCAAATGTTGCATGGTCTTCGGTCCACATCAAGGCAGCCTGATTATACAGTGTACGAGAGAAGAGGTTCGTGGCAATTCTGTGCTGTCCTTAAAATACATATACACATGCTGTAAAGCTAAAAAAAACTATTATCCATTAGCTCTTTTTTTTTTTTAAACAGGAATATAACCATCTTGAAACTAAGAGGAAATAAAATATTATTATTAGAAAGTGAAAAGTATGAGTACACATTTGGTATCCTGGGCAATAGCACTATAAGATAAACTAGACAGATTGTGTGAAAACAAAGCAATCCAGCTGCTGCAGAAAAGTTGGGAACACATGGTGTCCCATTCCCTGATCAAACGCCATCAAATGCATCAAGAACAGAAGCAAGTGTACTCAAACTTTTGACTGGAAACATGCATACAAAAACGACTCTCTTCCAAACACGTTCATTAAGTGTTACGATTCCAACTCTACCTGGCCAGAGTGAGGTCATGTCGGTGGTACTCCAATGCCTTGCCATATTCCTTCAGGTAGAAGTAGGCATTGCCAAGCTGGCTGTAGATGGCACTGAGGGTCTTCAGGTCTTCGGTGCCCACCTGCACAGCCGCTTCAAAGAACGCTGCTCCGCCCTTGAAGTCGCCGGCCTTGCACAATCTCTCTCCCTCCAGAGCCAGGTCCAGACAGGAGGCCTCCACCCTTGGCAGAGAGGCGGACACCCAGGAGTGTAAATGGGCAGTTCTCTAAACGTTATTTGAAGGTTGCGGGTTCAAGTTCTGCATCTGAGCAATATTATATATTGTACTATATAAAACACATACAAAGACTTGTTCATCCATCCATTAATTCCTCATCAATAATTGTTTGTCCTTTGCAGGGTTGCTTTGGGGTCTCATGCAAAAAATATATACACTGCTCAAAAAAATTAAAGAAACACTTTGAAAACACATCAGATCTCAATGGGGAAAAAAATCATGCTGGATATCTATACTGATATTGACTGGGTAATGTGTTAGGAATGAAAGGATGCCACATCGTTTGATGGAAATGAAAATTATCAACCTACTGGGCTGAATTCAAAGACACCCTGAAAATCAAAGTGGAAAAAATGATGCGGCAGGCTAGTCCATTTTGCCGAAATTTCGTTGCAGCAACTCAAAATCGTACTCAGTAGTTTGTATGGCCCCCACATGCTTGTACGCATACCTAACAACATCAGGCATGCTCCTAATGAGACAACAGATGGTGTCCTGGGGGATCTCCTCCCAGATCTGGACCAGGGAATCACTGAGCTCCTGGACGGTCTGAGGTGTCGAAACATAATGTCCCAGAGGTGTTCTATTGGATTTAGGTCAGACGAGCGTGGGGGCAGTCAATGGTATCAATTCCTTCATCCTCCAGGAACTGCCTGCATACTCTCGCCACATGAGGCCGGGCATTGTCGTGCACCAGGCGGAACCCAGGACCCACTGCACCAGTGTAGGGTCTGACAATGGGTCCAAGGATTTCATCCCGATACCTAATGGCAGTCAAGGTGCCGTTGTCTAGCCTGTAGACGTCTGTGCGTCCCTTCATGGATATACCTCCCCAGATCATCACTGACCCACCACCAAACTGGTCATGCTGAATGATGTTACAGGCAGCATAACGTTCTCCACGGCTTCTTCAGACCCTTTCATGTCTGTCACATGTGCTCAGGGTGAACCCGCTCTCATCTGTGAAAACCACAGGGCGCCAGTGGCGGACCTGCCAATTTTGGTATTCTATGGAAAATGCCAATCGAGCTCCACGGTTCTGGGCAGTGAGCACAGGGGCCACTAGAGGACGTCGGGCCCTCAGGCCACCCTCATGAAATCTGTTTCTGATTGTTTGGTCAGAGACATTCACACCAGTGGCCTGCTGGAGGTCATTTTGTAGGGCTCTGGCAGTGCTCATCCTGTTCCTCCTTGCCCAAAGGAGCAGATACCGGTCCTGCTGATGGGTTAAGGACCTTCTACGGCCCTGTCCAGCTCTCCTAGAGTAACTGCCTGTCTCCTGGAATCTCCTCCATGCCTGTATTGATGTGCCATCCTGGAGAAGTTGGACTACGTGTGCAACCTCTGTTGGGTCCAGGTATCGCCTCATGCTACCAGTAGTGACACTGACCGTAGCCAAATGCAAAACTAGTGAAAAAACAGTCGGAAAAAATGTCAGCGGCCTCCACCTGTTAAACCATTCCTGTTTTGGGGGTCATCTCATTGTTGCCCCTCTAGTGCACCTGTTGTTAATTTCATTAACACCAAAGCAGCTGAAACTGAGTAACAACCCCCTCTGCTACTTAACTGACCAGATCGACATCCCAGAAGTTTCATTGACTTGATGCTATACTCTGATTAAAAAGTGTTCCTTTCATTTTTTTGAGCAGTGTACATAAATATAACCTATTTTGATATAACTGTATTACAATTCAACCCAACATTTTTGCCTCTTGTTATTTTGCTTCCACAACAGGCATTTCATTTTGTACAATGGCTTCTAATTTTGAGGAATAAACACATATTTTGTGTTTCAAACCCATAAGGTTTTCTTTCATCACTGGTGTCAGTGTGGCTATTTTTTTTGGCTAAGTCCACTGTATCAGCTTCAACATTACCCTGGAAACAATGGCCACAAGTGTAAAGCCTTGCAGAGTGAAGTGTAGGCAGTGATCCCATGAACTGCATCTCTTTAAATCCAACATTAAAACCCCACAAATTCCACTACCACCAGATCCCACGTTGAAAACCCAAACAAACCGAGGTGTGGTTCTTGCTAGATGTCCGTAGCTCTCCTATACATTCAGATCAGCATTGAAAATGCAAATCTCAAACAGCAACTCCGATGTCCCAGTCTTCAGCGACTCCACACTGCCAGGCCTGACTCAGTGTTCAAAGCCTATACTTTAAGGAGCAAATCACAGATCCTCCTATAATAAAAGCATTCTCTGACTTCACTCATCTTCTTAATTTTCTCCTTTCCCCCACCCCACATGGTGACTCAGAGCAGACAATATATACACTTTTTACCCTTTCATTTTCATAAAAGCCATCAAGGCCTGATGTGTCCTCTGCAGACGAGGAAAAGACAATGGTTGTTTCACTTAATACTGTTTTAGAGAAAACCTCACTGCTTCCCCGTTTCTTTGGATGGACTGCTGCATTTTTGGCTTGCCTGACCTTAAACGCTCTTCAAATATTTTGTTACAGTAACAGCGGAAGATTTAATGCTCCAAGACTTTTGGCACAGTCACCACAGGGCTGTTCTGTATCATTTTCCTCATAAAGCCACTCAGGACATTTCTTCATGAAGAAGACAGAGCAGCCCCTGTGGCCTTCTCAGGGGTCACCATAGCAACTGCGTTCCAGCTGTGGTGGGGGAGTTCAGAAGGTGCTGCTTGACTCTTTTCCAAATGTCAGCAAACTACTTCATTCTCCTTGGCTCAAAGAGAAAGCAAGAGCATTTTCTTGTCTGTGGTTTAGAAAGCCAACCACAGCTCAAAACGCATTGAGAATGTAATAAGATACGTGGGGTAATGTGTTTGTACTTGATTCTGCCGAGTAGCTCAGCATATCTGCATAGCTACCATATCTGCATAGCTACCAGAACAAAATAATATGACACCTGAATGTACCCAGACTATTTACACTAAATAGAAATCAAAAGCTGAAATAGAACTGACTTTGAAACTAGACCAAACAGAAAAAAATATGAATAACTGTACAGAAAAAACACTACACAAAATGTCCTTATGTCTATCCTAATTTGACCCCAGAGACGCAGGCCCCCCAAAAAAGCTTAATGCAGTCCTAACTGAAAAAACATCATGCAACCAGGGCATCTGGATTGGTATATGAATTCCTGCACAGTTGATTCGGTTACAAAAGCAAAGCAAAAACATCTATAAATAAAGGGCCGAGGCAGCTCACCCACCTAGAATAAACCTGGTCAAGCTGGGATCACACTGAGACCCCACACATCAGTGGGTGTACAAGAGCAGAGTGAGGACATGGAGCTCCACTGAGAAAAGTCAACATGGCACCTCAGATGGTGACCGAAATGTTGAACAAAAAAGAAGGTGCCATCTGTGAAACTGGTAACTCTCAACAGAGGAGCTCATCCTATCTTTCTTCTCCCAAGAAGAAATTTCTACTTTCACAACTGCACCATGGTGGTCCTTCAACAGAATCCCTCTGGGTGACAAAGAGGGAGTTGGGCCTGAGATGTAGGCAAGAACCTAAAAACTACTGGGGTAAGGGTTATCATTTTAAGTCTACACCCAGGCACCATCTCCATCACTACTCCAGCAGACAAACCTGTCATTCCTGGTGTCTTGTCATCACTGAATTCTCTCATCCAGAGAGGATCTGGGGCTCTTAAATGGTTTTAAATAAAGGCCCATTGAAGCATGGCCATAAGGTCAGCCAGCAGACATAGGGGAAAAGAAAGAGGAACAGAAAAGAGAAGTAATGGTATATGAGTAATCACAATGTTCCAGCTCAAGATGCTGATGTGCTGCAAGAGAGCACATATTGTGAAGGGCATAATGGTGGCCCTCTTTATGTCAAAGCAATTTGTGGGTGTGGAATTATCTTATACTGCATGCAATTTTCCAGCTTTGTAATAAAGGGAAAATAGGTAGATCTCAATCACCGCCACCATGCTCCAGAAGAAACTACATTTAATTTTCTCTTGCATACGTGTACAAGTGCAAAATAGCACTCCACCTCCAAGAACTGTCGCGCTTACAACCAAAGCTGGGCATAGCTAAGACAATACCTATACTGCAAACAAATATACAGTGTACATACATACAACATTACTTGTATTCTAGAGCACAGAATGCATGCCAAAAAAGTTTAACAAACATCATTATATATAGTAGTCACCAAAAATGTCATCTTTGCTTTTCAGCAGGCTCAGGACTGAAGAGATCGTTATTGTCAGCCCATCCATATACAAGTATACAGTAGGGTTGAAATAGCGGTTCTCCGGGGCTAATCGTGTTACATTCAGACAGTTAAACAAAGGACAACATAACGTGCAGGAAATTGACATCACAATGTAATAACAATAAATACAGAAATACACAAGGCAAGCTCAAGACAGTGGCTGAAGTAGCTGTTGTATGAACTAGTAGCAATATACGGTCTTTTATACATGGTTGTTATATGAACATCTGCAAAGTCATTATGTACATAAACAAAGTACAGTGCAATATAGTACAGTTCTTCGGGATGAACGCTGTAACCCTTAGCAGCTGAGGTCTGACTCCCTTGGTGTCCAATCTCTACAACACCAACTCGTTCAGCTACCAACAACACCTTGTGCTTATTTGACGATGCCATATGTTAGCTTTTTATCACAAAACTTTTTATCACAAAACTTTTCACACCTTGCAGCATTTCCAGGTCACTTCTGCATTCATCATCTATGAAATCATCTGACATGGCATGAAAGCAAAGTTCACTCAGGATAAAGCTGTAAGGTTCAAAGAGAAGCCAACTGAGCACTGTTACTGCCCTGCTTGGTTATTTGTTAAAAAGCTTGAGTAGTTATACCTCCAAACATGTCTTTCTGTAAAAAAAATAATAATAAAAATCATATACTAGCTATCTGCTATTTGTTACCTCTTTATCCAAAACTTTGCTTTTACAACTCTTGAAAACTTGTGCTCAAAATTCACTATGCAAATGAATCTGTATTGAAAAAAAAATTTCAAAGCAGGCACAAGTAAAAATATTTAAGCTATGTGTGAGTCTAGGGCAAGAGGATGTGAAGTGTTAAGAATATGAACGGGTCGCTTTAAGAGCATTAAGGCATTAGGGAATTTAATGTAATTCCTGAAAAGTGTCTGCCAGATGTGTTACTTAAGCTAAATAAGTGGAAGGGAGCAGAGCAATCAGTGGAAAAAGTTAGGCAAACGGGTTCTGTGATGCATGTAAGCATTTAACAGAAAGTGCACAGTTATAAAGTTGTTCACAATGAACACAAGATGCTCAATGCATCCCCGCTTCGGTTCAATACTGACCATTAGGAAAAATGATCCAAGTTAAAAGAGGGAATTACCTCAGAGCAGTAATTCTGCCCCTGCAGTTTTGAAGTTATGATCAGAAGTAATCGGGAAGGCAACAAGAATGTGCTGCAGTCGTATCTCAGCTGTTTTCCAAACAGGACCGCGTCTTGTGCTCGCATTGTTTAAATGTGTTATTTCTGTCATCTTCCCCACATCATTAAGCAAAAATATCTCATAAGAAAGTGGAAAAGCTTCTGAATTTATATAGCTTTAAGTGTGTTTGATATTTAAGGAAATAATGAAATATAGAACTTTGCTGTCTGAAAATTTGCTACAAGGCACGTTTTCCGGAATGGATTAGATTCAGATAACAAGAGACAGCTGTACTTCCACTAACAGGCTTTCCATAAGCATGATATTTTTTGCGGAATGGAGTGACAACCAACAAAGCCAATCAGCAGTCATGGCTGCTAAATGGCAGGAGATTACCAAGACCCCACCAGGAAATATAATCCACAGTGAGGGTCAAACTGGGGCTTTCAAACCAAAGGGATTACAAAAGAGAAAGCTACTTAAACTGAAACCAAAAGATTATGACTTTGACCTCCACAGCAAACAGGCGGGATTAAATCAGGACACTGAAGAGAAAAAAGGAAAAACTTCCAATCGTACAGATAACAGATGAAATTACTGTTACAAAGCTTTCCATCTAAACCTTCACACCAAATAACAAAGAAACTATTTGAAATCAGAAATACTTTCCTCCCACAATGTAAATCATTTAACCTTACAGGACTGCAGGACTCCGGTTGATATTTCCTTTCATTTAAATGTGTGTGCATAATTGCTTTTATTTTGTACATATATCATGAAAAATAGACACAGTACTGGGTATTTACCAAGCCGCTTGCTGAAATAGACTCTTCCCAACTAACCATTAAACAGGACTTCCAGCAAAGTGGCATTAGTGTAAATTCCAGAGATCTCTTATACAACTCAAAGCTTTAGTCACTTCAGCATTCCAGACTTGGACCTCATGGATGTAAATTTATTATTTTAATTAATATATCATTTTTTTTCTCTAACGCAAGTTAGACTGTTGGGTTTCTATATGAAGCATTATACAATGATTTACCCTTTTATACAGCTGGGAAATTTTCAAATGGCTTAATTCAGGTAAGTACCTTAAGGTCACTACAGCAGAAGGTAGCATTGCAAGGGGAATGATGGTAAGTGAAGTGGTCACTGTACCTGAGTCTTTCAAATGCAAGGTGATGGATCTATGCCTTGTGACACCTCGTGCTGCAGTGCAAGGGATAAATAAGAATGAGATGCTTCTAAGTTCTGAATGTTAATTTTAGAGCTACAGGGTCCAGCAGACTTGAGGAGGGCTTTACTGCCAAAGATGGTTTTCCTGTTGCGGTTGGGGGAGCAGAGTTGTGTTCTTGCCTGTGGCCACGCCCAATCCTCACAGCTCTGGCTGCTGCTGTAGCCAGACCCTTTGGACATAATCCCTCTGCAATTACACGCCTGCGGTCAGAAGGAGACGCTCTGCACGCTTGCTTAAAGTCGTCACGGTGACCGGAGGAGCTTTTGGGGTGTGTATGGGCCGGCTCTTGACCTCCCTCCCGTTGCTTTCTGCTGAAAAACAGCCTTCATTCTTATTAAAAGCAAAGCATTGTTTTCTGCAGGAAATGGCCCGTGATTTGAATTTTTAGTGTAGCTCCTAGTCACCCAAACGTTAAAACTGCCCTTGTTTACCAGCAGCATGATTAGGATACAAACACGCAGAGCTCCCACAGTTTTCTACATGGCGTCCTTCTCTTGTCTTTTCATTGAACCCTTAATCTCTATCACTCTTTCTGGCTTCAGCTCCCAGACTCCGGCTGGGCTCCATCCACCCCAAAGGCCACCCATCCACACCGCTTCTGAGCAGCAGCCAACATGCCGGGTCAGTTTACTCAGTCTGAGCTAGAGAAGGTCAATCTGTGACTCAAATTAGCCTGATGCTCAATGGACAAGAACAATAACCACTTCACTTACCATCATTCCCCTTACAATCTATCTGTTGTCAATAACCGCTTGACCAACACAGAATCCTGATGGTCAGGGACAAATTTTGAAAACAAAGTATAAGGCGAGTTATAATCTGGACACACACACTCATTCATTCATTCACACACAGCAAGAGCAATTGAGAGAGAGAGATTGAGAGTCACCAATTATCCTGAAACGGATGTCTCTGGACTGTGGGAGGACACCAGAGCACCTGGAGGAAACTGACACAGACATCAGGAGAACATGTAAACTCCACACAGACTGAACCAGAATGGAACCCACAACTGAATTCATAGCCAGCGCTTAACCAGCAAATTTACCTTGTTTGGACCTAACCGCTACATCACCATGTAGTCCTCTTACTCATTAGCCTTTTTCATTATTAGTTTTTCCCTTTTCTGTCCCAGTCTCTATATAGGGGGCTTCCAAATACTCAAAAACACCACTAACTCACAGCCAAATGGATACACATGTGTGCAATGTGAGAAAGAATGAATGACAAGTTGATTTGTATTTACACATTCCATTTAGTCTTAACACTCTTATTTGCAAAAAAAGACTGAGCAAGAGGTGGTTCTGATTATCCATCTAGAAGCTTCTTCTCACTTCTTCCAATACTAATATACCTCCCAAAGGACTTTGAGTGAGGAGGTACTGAATTGTTAACGGTGGGTCATATTCTCAGGTCACATTCTACAGCAAACATTTATTATCAGAGGCTACACTGCCTTGGATTCAAAACACACACTTCACATAGGAGGGTCAAATGTCTGATCCCCCAGCCTTGAGAGAGCTTAGTCGTGAATGTCAACTTAAGAGCTGAGCACAACCATGTCTGCCTTCTGATTGAACAAAAGTAACTGAAACTCAACAGAAAGGAGAAGCAAAGCAGGTTGTGAGTGAAAGTACCTTAGTAAAAGTCTTCTTTTTTACAGTATTTTACACTGAGCAACTTCACAGTGATTTATCATTTTATACAGCAGGGTATTCTTTACTGAAGAAATTCAGCACACTCTGAACTGCTGGGGTGAAGGACATGTTTAAGGACACCATTGGACAGCCAGGAAAACAATCAGACAGCTGTTGGATCAAATCAAGCCAGAATTCTCATTGGACACACAAATGCTGAAACTGAGGTTGTCATAACAACTGAACACATCCAAATTTAAGTGATGACACTGAAGACTTAGAAGTTGTGGAGAACTATTGCCTGTTGGAATCAAAATGCAACAGTAAGGGATCTAGCTATTCCAACAAAGTATCAGGAAAAGGTCTTTAAATGTGTTGAAGTGACCACAAGGACTGAGATTACATGCTTGTGTATTTTCAGTAACAACACAAGGATGCTGAAGAAGCAGGACAGGAAGAACAAGGACTCTGTCCAATTGTGGTGCTGGAGAAGGACACCACAAACAAATGGATCTTTGTGCAACTCAAACCCAAACTATCACTGAAAGCAAATGAGACTGAGGCTGTCAAACTTCAGACACATCACAAGAAGATGGGATTCTGCTGGCAAACAGTAATGCTGGAGAAAAAGGAGAAACAGAAGATGAGGACAACCAGCACCCAGATGGATGGATTGAGTGGACACTCACAGTGACAATAGACACCCCTCTTTCATCAAAAAGGACACAAGTGTAGGACAGTAACTTATGAACAAATGTGGCCAAAAGGAGTTGGCATCAAGGCAGCCTGATCAAGAGCACCACAGCAAGAGGGAGTTTTGAACCAAGAGGCTGCAGATAACAATACCACTACACTAACCACTCCTTTCTTATTTCTTCCCCACTGTGTGTCAATGGAAAGTACACAGTACAGTTGCAGTCGCAACACTACACATTCACTGTGGTCATCAGATATCCCAGCTGCGGTTTGATGGTGCAGGAAACTGGGAGCACCTGGCTGTCAGGAACACGAAACTCCAGCCAGTTCGGCTCAAGTCTGGAAAATGTACACAGTAATTTTGGCTTTTACGTCCTAACGGATGGGGAAAAACACAAAATCAGAGAAAGGGAAAGCAGATTTCACTGCACTTAAAAAACAGGGCATTCTAGGAAGGCCACCGAGTATCAGCCCAGCAGCCCCCCTGCTGTAGCATGGAGGCGTGGCTTTAACCATGATGTCACGTTTGTTGTCAAGAATGTGGGACCATTCAAACAATGGCCTTTTCTATCATGTACATGCACGCAGGCTCAGATTACAGAAAGGACAGGGACAGGCCAGTCAGTGTGAAGTCCTGGTTTCGGTGCAGGTGGGGTGCAATGAATGGCTGCCCACTGTCAACAGCATGTTAGAGCTGTCACCTCGCAGCCTGAACGTGGTTTTGGTTCGAATCCCAGTCTTGAAACCGGGCCCTTGATTAAGGCGCTTACTCCGAGCTGATAAGGTAAACGGCAATGCAGATGCGGTGTAAATGGTCGAACCACTGTGAAGCTGATCGGCTAACACCGGTCGACCTGAGCAAAAGGTGCCGGATGAGCGAAAGCCAATGACGTTTAGCACCGCGTGCCAGCCGTGCGCTGTGAGAACAGGCGGCCGAGCGTGCGCGAGCCACCGCCAGGCGGGGAGGAGGGACACAGGAGAAGCGCACGGTCACGGTCATACACAGTCGTTCCCCCACCTGGAGTGAAGCCTCTTGCCGGCTGGTTCGTGGTCCGCGCCATTAGCGGACTGAGCCATGAACCGGGTGCCGCCGCCCGCCGTCGGTCCTCGCCCCGTGGAGCTCCGGGAAGCAATGGCAGCGGTTCAGGAAGTGATGTATGACGCAAGCGAATGAGGCGAAAGGCGATCTCCGCCCGCCAGAGCGACGTCACAGGCCGTGCTCCTCCCACCCCGTTCTCTCCGGAGTTCAGTGAACCTGGGGCCCCGCCCTGTGTGTGACATCACGCGAACGACCCCTCCCACATCCTTGCCAACTCAGAGTGCTGACACTAATTGGCTCCACCCTTGTTTCGAACGTCACAGTCTCGACTCCTCCCCCAGCCACCACCTCAAGCGCCGCCGGTCTTGCTGAGTTCTGTGTAAATCGTCGCCAAAGTTCTTTGTTTTTGCTGCGTTCTCGTTTGCGCTCGTTATGATCGGTATCACTCGTTTTTTTTCTTTTCAAAAGCATTAATATTTGCTTCGGGACAGTACGGGTTCCTGCTTAACTTCCATCTTACTGCTTACGTGTGAATTCCCCCTCCCCCTCTCGTCCTTCCTCTTAATTTCTGTTCTGCATCCGTGTCGTTTGAAATAACAACGACTGTAACAAATGATGACGAAAATACCAATGCTTGCTGATTAAAAATAAAAAAGAAAAGGAACATTCATTTAGCTTGTGGTTCCAACTCTTCACCTCCTGCCAAATCTTCCATTATCCTCCTCAAAAAAAGATCCTCTATAAAAAAAAAAGTTGACCGTAAAACGAACCACATTTACAAATTTGAACAAACACATGGAGGAAAAAAAATGTTCCCCCAGTTGTAACAGCAAATCAATGTTCAGGAAAGTAACAAAATTTAAACAAATAACTTGGTAATGGGTAGCTTTTCCCCAAGATTTTCTTAAACACTGAAGCCTTGTGGGTAAGCTTGCAGGCAGCTTTTTACAGAAAGACTCAATATTGTTCCTCTCAGTTTTGATGGCTTCAGACAGTTGATCAGTGGTGCCAAAACATTTCCTTCCTGGTTAGTATTTCATTTGAAGCCAAATATTTTCTAAGGGGTTTAAATCTGGACTCTGACCAGGCCAGAATATGGGACTGTTGAACTTGATTTCAAGGTGGTCTTTGTAGTTCAGCAGTACCAGCAGCTGAAAAGGCTGCTCACACCATGACCTTTTCTTTTTGAGGAAAATAATGTCAGATAAGTTATTTTTGGAATTGTTTATACATACACACATTAATTTTGAATTTTACATTGAATATTTTAATCATTATCATGATCTTACTTTTGTGCATCCTGAGCTTTACTGTTGCACGTTTACTTATGTGCACAATGAGATTATTTCCAATAAAGGTCTCTCTTTTGAAAATATTTCACTATAGGAAAAGTCTACCAGCAAATGATGGTACAGAGGTTCTCAAAAAGGTATGGTGGGTGTTTTAATGTGCAATTTGTCCTACCATTACACAGCCTACATTGGTCAAGAGGACATTTATGGAAAAAGCTCCCTGCATTTTCGAAGTAATAATTACAATAATTCACATCCATGTCTTTGAGGCCATGTCTTCTCAGACCACAGCTTCATGCCTGTAGCATATTTTATTCATTTATTTATATAACTTCATTCCTTAAACTTCTTATTTGCTGATCTAGTTAAACATTCTTTATAATTTCTTATTTGCTGATCTTTTTCTCAGTTTAAAAAAAATGTCTCCTTAAGCAGTATTTTATGCTGGAATTGCAGTTTCTGGTGGTTTCCTCAGCTGGGTAAAAAGTGAACTGCATTTCATGTTTTACTCAGAACAGAGCCTTTATGTCTCTGTTATCCGGTTTATTTTTAGAAGTGTTAAACCCACAGCTTTCTGCTCTCAAACCTGCAACCATCAAGTTTCAAGAGAGCATCACTAACCACAACGCCATCTGCCATCCCAGTAGTTGAGATGATTCTGATCTGTAACCATTTTAAAGTCCTTTTATACTTTACAAGCTTCTTAGGCTCGACCACTGTGCACTCATGGTACTCACTTATAATTTTGTATTATTATAACTTGTCAGGAGCTGTAGTAACTATAGAGGGATAAAACTGATCAGCCATAGCATGAAGTTATGGGAAAGAGTAGTGGAAGCTAGGTTAAGAAGGGAGATGATGATTAGTGAGCAGCAGTATGGCTTCATGCCGAGAAGGAATACTACAGATGTGATGTTTGCTCTGAGGGTGTTGATGGAAAAGTACCGAGAAGGTAAGAAGGAGTTGCATTGTGTCTTCGTGGACTTAGAGAAAGCATATGACAGGGTACCTAGAGAGGAGCTGTGGTATTGTATGAGGAAGTCGGGTGTGCCAGAAAAGTATGTAAGAGTGGTACAGGATATGTACAAGGACAGTGTGACAGTGGTGAGGTCTGCAGTAGGAGTGACGGATGCTTTCAGGGTGGGGGTAGGATTACACCAAGGATCAGCTTTGAGTCCTTTCTTGTTTGCAATGGTAATGGACAGGTTGACAGATGAGATCAGACAGGAGGCACCGTGGACTATGATGTTTGCAGATGACATTGTGATCTGTAGTGAGAGTAGGGAGCAGGTTGAAGAGACCCTGGAGAGGTGGCGATATGCTCTAGAGAGAAGAGGAATGAAGGTCAGTAGGACTAAGACAGAATACATGTGCATAAATGAGAGGGAGGACAGAGGAATGGTGAGGATGCAGGGAATAGAGTTGGCGAAGGTGAATGAATTGAAATACTTAGGATCAACAGTCCAGAGTAATGGGGAGTGTGGAAGAGAGGTCAAGAAGAGAATGCAGGCAGGGTGGAGTGGATGGAGAAGAGTGTCAGGAGTGATCTGCGACAGAAGGGTACCAGCAAGAGTGAAAGGGAAGGTCTACAAGACGGTAGTGAGACCAGCTATGCTTTATGGGTTGGAGACGGTGGCACTGACCAAAAGACAGGAGGCAGAGCTGGAGGTGGCAGAGTTAAAGATGTTAAGGTTTGCATTGGGTGTGACGAGGATGGACAGGATTAGAAATGAGTATATTAGAGGATCAGCACAGGTTGAACGGTTTGGAGACAAAGTCAGAGAGGCGAGATTGCGTTGGTTTGGACATGTGCAGAGGAGAGATCCTGGATATATCGGGAGAAGGATGCTAGGGATGGAGTTGCCAGGCAAGAGGAAGAGAGGAAGGCCTAAGAGGAGATTTATGGATGTGGTGAAGGAGGACATGCAGGTGGTGGGGGTGACGGAGAGAGATGCAGAGGACAGGAGGAAGTGGAAGCTTTTGATCCGCTGTGGCGACCCCTAACGGGAGCGGCCGAAAGAAGAAGAAGAAGAAGAAGAAGAAGAAGAAGAAGAAGTCAGGAGCCGGTCAGGCAGGACCCAGCCACCTGTTTCAGCTGCACCGGATCAACCCCTCAGTGCAGAGAGAAAGGGCATGGGGCCGGACAGCTACGACACAGGATCTTGACCGTAGCTATGACACAGGATCTTGACTGTAGCTACTACTCATGCTCACAGAGTGATCCCTGCGATTCCTGATATTACTCACTAAATGTTTCTATCCTCATTAACCCTAGCCCCTCATGTCATGTCCACACTTGGGTCCCAGGCCCTGCCCCCATCAGACCCATGACATAACCATTGACTAATCATGTGGATTAATAATTCAAGCAACTGTTTTAATTTTCTTTGAAGTACTATAGTGATTTGTGATTCCTCACTACTGCTGAAGTTTCTCTGAACCTCAGAGAATGAAAACCACAGTGTAGTTCCAGGAACCAGTGCTGCAATGGGTCCAAGCCAACAGCAGCAGCGTTGACAGGCTCAAAAATATAATATTGCTATGAAGTGCAAGATTTGACCCTGATATAATCTGGTTCCGAGTCACGTAACATGTTTGTCCAACTAGAGAAGTAGATCCATTATCCTTAACTACTTGTGTCCTGGTCAAACCAGAATCACTGGGTGCTATGAAAGTACATGCTGGATGGGGTGCCAGGCCGTTGCAGGAAGGGCCACATGCTGTGTGCACTTTAAAGTGTCCAAGTAACTTGAAACATATATCTTTGGACTATGGGAGGAAATGCTCAAAAATGCTGGGAGAACATTCAAATTCCACACAGATTAAGTTGGATTCAAACTCACACTGGTCCAGCCCAGATGCTGTGAGAAAGCAGCACTACTTGCCAAACCACAGTCATGTGTTAAAAAAACATGGTACCACCCAGTGGTGTATATGTAATGTAATGTATTTTAAATTTCTGCCACTATTTGACCTACGGGAAGCCTTCGCTAAACTGTAGCTTCCTTTAAGATCTTTATGTAAAATTTAAAGCGCCTTTTCCTAAACTGTATGGAAATGTTTCCATTCTAAAAAAATCTGTGACCACAATCGGTGCTCCGGTGCAGGGTTATGTGTTTATTTTCTTAAATGTGCAGCAGAAGGCAGAGGCCTGTGGTTGCTGCCTTTGGCACGACTGTGCCTCTCCAGTGGCTGCTTGGACCATGATTACAGTAAATATTGCATTTCATATCCTTCAGCAAATTAACTATACTCCTGTTTTTAAATGGGCTCTGACAGCGAGTCGGTTGTTAGTTTGAACCCTTTCCTGGAAGTGTTGCATCAGCAGGATTAATATTTCCCTTTATTTAATTTATGTTGCTTCCCAAAGTCACTTTTACGCTGTCACTTGGTAATTTTTAGACTTTTTTACTTACTTATAAAGCAGGGTTTTGTTATTGTACAGTTCAGGGTGTCTATTTTGGGCATAGGAGCTGCACCAAAACATTCATTTTGCAAAGCAACGGTGTGGTTGTCATTTGAGTTATTAAAATGTTTAGGTATTTTTTAACTTATTGTGACTCATATTTCTTGGAAAAACTGCATGTTTACATACATTTCAACACCGATTAATTCATAGCAGGGTGAATTCTACTGAATCAGCTGAGGCTAGGCACCTTGAAGGAGGGTTACTACAGTAGGACATCAGATTCAGTGCATCACTTCATAAACACATAGCCAATTCCTACTTTTGGCTGCTCCCGTTAGGGGTCGCCACAGTTGACCAGCCCGTCCAGATATTTTGGTTTGGCAGATTTTTATGTCAGATGCCCTTCCTGACGCAACCCTTCATTTTGTCCAGGTTTGGAACCAGCACAGAGGTGCACCCCCTTGTGGTTGGATTTGCATCAACACCCAATGTAGGGCTCAAACCCACAACCCTAAGATTACAAGTCACCTGCTCTACTGACTGAGCTAGCTGGGCTGGACAAACAGGTAATCATTTCCTACCTTTCATAAATTGAAAAAAAATGTGCGAAGTGTTACGTGTACGTACAGTTTAATGTCGACTCCCCCTAGTGTTAACGTGGTGCAATTACAATGACTTTGTCTCCATCTTGGCTACATCATTGGGCTTCAAACAGCATTCACAGTTTTATTTTTTAAATTAGTAATCACTTCTGCTTTTTGAATGATTTAATTATTTGAAAATGATTATTAAACATCAGAAGTGAGAACAGGTTGGTAATCTGTCAGTCTGGCCACCACTCCAGCGTTTCTGAGATGCATCAGAAACCTATCATGCGCCCCTGGACCAGTGGGGTGGGATCTTCTGTTAAGAATGATGTTGCTGCTTTCTGCTATTTTTGTCATGTTTGGTCTCAGTCGTGCAAATTTTAGAATTACCTTCACCTTCCATCTTCAAACTCTTAGCCTGTACATTAACAGTGGGTGCAGTACAAACATGGATTTGCCCACTACCACACTGCACTGTCTGGGGAGCTCTGCAGGGGGTAGTGAAGAGTGCCCAGTCCATCACCAGGACTTCACTGCCCATCATCCAGACCACTTACTGTACATGCAGTGGAGTGTGAGGAAAGCTCAGCCTCACCGTGGTCCTTTCTCACCCTCAACACCACCAGACTGAGGAACAGCTTTTTCGCACTGGCAGTCAGGCTGCTGAATTCTGGACAGCACAGAGACCGATCATCACCACCGCCACGGACCTCCCATAAAATCCTGTTCACCATCACCACTGAGTCTCTTACCCCTTTTATTTAATTCCATTCCTCCTTATTTACTTCATCATCTATTTATCATCTCCCTAGCTTTGTTTATTTGTGGTTACTGCCTCAAATTTGTCTGTGTGCTTTTTTGGTTGTTTGTCTTCTGTGTCTGTCTGTTCAGTGTGTTGTGCAGGAGAAAATACACTTAACTGTCATTGTGCACAACTGCAGAATGACAATAAACTGAACTTTAATCGTTTTGCCCATTTTTATTTTTTCCTTTGCGATTTATTGTTTATTTGACTTGTTTTTTTCTGTGCTTATTTATATGTGCTGCCAAATATTTATCATTAATAAATCATTCAGATTTATCACTGTTTAATATTTCTGCCACCTCTGGTTTACGTCTGTCAGTGATTTGTTATTGCCTTCAAGGTGAGGTCACTTTTTCGACTGCGCCACAAATTGCCAGCAGGGGGCAGAATCCAACAGCTTGGTGACAATGACTGGGAAATTTGCCCCCAGCAGCCTGAAACACAATAGATCAAAGTGTTTCTGATGCAGAATTTTAGCCACAATGTATAAACGCTTAAATACACCCATGTTTATTCATGTACTGCTTAAATAGCATTTACAGCCATATATTTGTTCTTGCCAGAATGTATTGGTCAATGTCACACAAAGAGATACTGGAATATTTTTTGTGGTTTTATTTGTCTTTATTGGATATCATTTCCAAAAGAAGGGTTTATTTGTGACAATGCAGTCTAATATTTTTTGGTTGCAAAAGTTTATTTTTAAAAGGAAATTTGGATTATAAGGACAATGAACAAATAAATGCAACTTGCCAAACTATTCTTTGGAAGCTGCCTTTACTTTTGTCTAAATTAAAAGCTCTTATTTTTCCTTGCAATTTATATTTACTGTGATTTTGGTCAGAACCCAAGGCCACACGTTGCTTTGGTTCATCAGATAAGTTGTTTTACTTTTATGCATACTTGTTCACATTACCATTTTATCTGTTATTTAAAAGAAAGTACAGCTTCTTTCACCCTGTTTATTACTGCCATTCAGACAATGTAATTTTGCTCATAGGCAAATTCTACAGGGAAGCTGAAAGTAAACAGAATTTAGAAGTGCTGTTGTGCATCACTCGGTCTTCCCTCACCCACAGACCACAATCTAATGTTTGTTTTGGAGAAAGGACCCTTAAACTGAATATATTTGGGACCCTCCTGTCTAATGCAGCTTTGAAAAGCAACTGGTCCAAGAATGAGAAAAATCTTGTTTTTATCTTAAAATTGAAATATTTAGCTGGTATGTTCCAGCCAAAACAAGCTACAGTCTTGAACAACTTAAAGTCATTTTGCCAATTTTTACAGGGGGTGTAATTTGACTGTTAATTTTGAGTACCTTGCTCATTGGAACTACAGCTGAGTGTGGGATTCAAACCTGTGTCCTTTAAGCACCAGACAGTAGCTTGAAGGATTGATCTACCTGCTACCTCTTTGTGTCACTAAATCACCCATCATCTCATAATTCTTACACTGAATGCTTCAATGCCCACAAATGTCACTTCCACCAAAGCAGTTTAAACTGTAAAGCGTCAACCATTTTAAGGAGATTTTCTGTCTTGCCGCTGCTGCGTTTCACTTGATCTTAATCTGTTTGTTTTGCTCTCTGTCTTATGTCACAACCTTTTCAACAAAGATGTCAATTTAGGTGCTTTCACACAGAAAAAAAACACATTTTTAAGTTCAGGGCCCAGAATTACTTACTACACAATTTGAAAATGGGAAATAAAGACAATTGCTCAAGAATTCTATTCATTTTGTGAAAGGAAGGGGATTGAAGAGGTGCTTGTTTTGCAGACATACGCTCATTTCATTCAACGCAAAGAAAAATATTTTCTCTGAAATGAAGAAAACACTGGAACAGGTCTGCAGTTTAATGTAAACTCCAGGGATGGGAGGAACCATCTGTGTAAAATAATCTCCCTTCAGTACAATTTATTGTATTAAAATTGTATTAGGGGCTCAGCTCAAGTGGAAAACAGTGATTTAAATAAGCTGCATTTTCTTTCACACACTTTGTAGTAAATAATGTACTGGAGTCCATTTGTAGCACAAGAAAGTGGTACTTTGTTCTTTGAGGATCCTGCATCGCCCATAAAAAACTGTAACTTTAGAAATTGGGACAAACATTGTTCGGGCCAAATGCTGAGTAAAGCAGCCCGGTTGCTACTGTGAACGACCAGTAGAGGGCGACACTCGCCAAGCCTCACAGCTCTCTCTCAGCAGATTTTGTTGTCTTTTCTGTCTCCTGCAACAGCAGAGCTTCTTTTATACAGACAAAATATATTGCAGAGACATATATGTATACAAGGATGAGTGCATGTTGAAATATTTACAGGCTGCTGCTGAATATTAGCAGATTTTGATGTAAGTCAATGCAACACTTTCAGAAAAATGTTAACAAGTCTCTTTTCATTCATATTTCATGTTATGAGTCTTAAAAAACAGCAGAAGAAATGTTGTCTTTGTATTATTATTATTATTATTATTATTAGAAGAAGAAGAAGAAGAAGAAGAAGAAGAAGAAGAAGAAGAAGAAGAAGAAGAAGCTTTTTCCTGTGCGACCTGTGTACTGCATGGCAAAGTGTGGCACAAGAATGGGCCAGTATGGCAGATTATTGCAGATGATCTATAATCTGTACTCTGTTTGAAGAGAGGACATTTTTATTTTAGCCAGCAACTGGGAGCTGATCAAGGAAAAAGGCTTCAGTTCTCAGAAATCCCATCTTAGTCATGCATTCAACAACACGGAAAAGCAAACACAGCTGTTCTCTCAAAATATTTTGTTTTTGGTTTCTCCTTAACCTATCAAAATAAGTAACTTGCAATGCGTACAAAGAAATTAAAGTGAGAAAACTGTTCAGTTCAATAACAGCCATCTAAGCCAAACAGCCTTTGTTCAACTGAAATACATTTTTATTCACCAGTGACGTCATGTCAGACAGAAACACAACGTACCGGCTTTATATTTACTACTGTCTTCTGTTGCTGAGTGTTCCTTTTCGAGATGCTTGAAAGTTGTTTTGTTTGAGTTGGCAGCTGAACGAAAAGAATGGGAGACAAAAGGTCAGACAAGGTGGTAGGTAGAGAAAGGTAAAGGTTTCAGGTAATTTGCAAAGGACTTTACTCCGCCTCTAACCTATGTGACAGAAGAGAAAGCAGACAAATTGAAACCCCCAGGCTTCCACGATCCTGTGTGTCATCTCACTCAGTCAAGGAGACAAATGAACTTTGATTTTAACTACTTGTATTTGCTTAATATATTCTGAAAGTGGACTTCTGTGTCTCCCAAAATAGCATGCAGCATTCTTGTGCCCCTAGCAGGCAGCAGAGTGGTTAAGAGGTTAACACGGGTTCAAATGCAGCTCCTGCTGTAGTAAACTTGAGTGCGGTATTTACCCTGAATTGGTACAGTGAAAGTATAACTGGGTAAGTCATATGCACCCTAACATACAAATATCACACCGTCAGCCACTGTGAAGAAACGCATGAGCAAACTGAATCAAAAGTTGCCACCATTTTTGGATGCCAACGGGTGAGGTTCTGTTTGCTTTATGTGGTGCGTTTACTGTACCACACAACAACATCGTCTTCAACCCTAAAAATCCTTTACAATTCATTTACTGCACAACCAAATGCAACACACACGTTCATTTTTATACACACTTGTACACTTCTAACAGAAGAGCTGTACCAAATATGGTCCCTCTACAAGACTTAGTAGACTTGCTGAACTTGAATAGAAGTTTACACTTTTTTGGGTATCTGTTAAACTGGAGGACTTAGTAAATCCAAACCTGGTGCTGACAGCTTGTGGTGTATTTTACTGTCTTTCCTGATGGACACAAAGAGGCCTTCATTACAGTCTGGTTCTTGCTCAGTAGTCTTCCAGCTGTCTATGGTAGAACCTGATCCTCACATACCTTGTGTAGATGACCAGCAAGGTGAAGAGCAGGTGTGCTGAGCTAGGGATGCCCCAAAGGCGTGCACCCCTTCTAAGTTCCATTCACTTCATACCTGAGCCCATCTGAACTTCCATTACCAGGTAGTAACATCTTGGACTTCAGAGATTCTCAGCTGCCGTGTGTGTGTGTGTGTGTGTGTGTGTGTGTGTGTGTGTGTGTGTGTTTGAGAGAGACAATGATGTGTCCACTTGTGAGGAGGAGCACAGGATACGAAGATAACTTTCAATCAGTGCAGTGAGAAAAGCTCATCTGCTGCCCTATAGCCTTAACACCATCACTCTACTTTTATTCACATTTTAAAGGATTTGCAGCTACAGCAATTCAACACTTTGTGGTATTTTCATGGTATTATCATGGTATTATGCAAAATTGAGCAATTCATTATTTGCACCATCACCCTACACTCTTCTCTGTTTTGTTTATTGATTTCCAGGCACACAGAAGCCTCTTGGTACTGCAGCTGATTTGGCTTTGGTGACGGATTAGAGCCACACACTGTGTCCCTGTCAGCAGCTGAATAACAGAAAGTGTGAGCACAAATCAAACACCTTCGAGCCAACTGGTGGTGCAAATGTTTCTGAACAAAAAATAAAAACATCACTGACACTCCCTGGAAGCTGCTCCTCAGTAAGTGCCTTAAACCGAATGAACGTTTCATCCACCGCCTGTCCAGTATAGCGTTGTCCGGCAGAGGTGCAGAGCTCCTGGGATAAACTGGATGGCAGGCCAGTGTGTGAAAGTGATATTTTAATTAATAAATAAATGACCAAATACAAAACTGAAGGGACAGCAGGACCCAGCTGTTTGTTTATGGCCCAGTACAAGGTGTGTCAATTAACAGGATGAAATGGGAGCCGTCTCACTTGTCAAAGCCCTTCTGGCAAGTCCGCTGAATTCTCACTTTTGTGCTGACTGTGGTATTTCAGCTGTCTGAACTTCAGTGATTGAGAGTTATCGAGAAACGGCCCCTGGTGGAGTAGCAATAAATTACTTGTTTTTGCATTAAACGTTATGAACTATCCTCTTCCAGGCAGGGACAGGCTTGCTGCCACCGACTGAAACCTGAGAGTTTGGCTAAAAAAAGGTGTGGTTCATCTCAAACTTGTGTATGTGTTTTCCAGTGCCCCAGTCGAACACAATGAGCTGAGAACCAATGTGGTCGTGTTACCTTTTGAGAACGGTGCTACCTGGACACCAGATGCTGGACAGTGATGAGCTCACGCCATTCAGGGGTTGAGTTACACCAGTTGTCAAGGCTGCAAGCTTGGGTTCAGGTTTCCAGTGAGGAGGTCTTCACCAGCCGGCCTCCCCCAGCCCAGCTGCAGATCAGTGTTCAAGGGTCTTATCCCACTCTGCCCTCCTTCTTATTCTGAAGAAAAGGCCACACCTAATTTAGGGGAATGTAGCATTAATGGGGTACAGGCTGGGGGGTATTTAAGCATCCCTGGGCTTAGCTTAGCAATAGAGCTGCTTGCCGGCAGCCCTCTTAGGTTCTTGGCCTAGTTTGGAGACGGTGGAACGAGGGCATTGCCCAGTCTCGGGGAAAAGGATTAACCATCTCCCGTTTGGGATTCCCCTCCGACGCCAGACACTTAAAGTCTGTCAGGGATTAAAATAAAGAGCAGCGCGGACTTACAAGAGCAGCTTGTGGTTGTTGGGTTTGAAGGATCTCTAAAAAAAAAACCAAAGGATAATCATTTGACCTGATGGCTTTCTATGGCCTCAGCCGCCTGCACCTGCTGTCATCCAATCATATTAGGACATCACCAGGGTGTTTGTGAATAAACCATTTCCTGCCCACTCTTCTACTTTTCTTGCATGACTAATCCTTTTCCTCAGTGCTTTTAATCGTCAAACAAACCCTTTGCTCTGTTAGCAGTTACTGTTTTTCCGCTGCAGGGTTGCGGTGGTCCAGAGCTCATACCAGCAATGTAGGAATGAGGCAGTTTGCTGCATGGTGGTCACACATTCACTCATTCCCATACTCACGCTTCATGGGCAGTGTGGAGTCACCGGGTTGCCTGAAATATATATATAGAGTATAGGAGGAGATCATAGGACTTGAAGGGAATTTCCATGCGGCCCATACACCGGTGCCTTGATTCTGCACAGGACTGCCATGGGATCTTATTCTCATTAAGTGTGACTGGTGGAAGTAATGGTACTGTGTACTGTGTACTGGGTACTGCTGAGTACTGGCCTATTTCAAACACTGGTTGTAACAGCTATGGTTTAATAGAGTGTATGTATTCATGAATTGCTCCATCCCTCTGTCCTCCATCAGTTGATCCATCATGGATGGATTTGTTATGTGAACTCAGATGTGCTGCAGCAAGGGCTTGAAGCAGGCCGGTACTCTGCACTTTCTTGTTTTGCTCATTAGAGAACCAGGACTTCTTCCTGTGTACCAACACTCCCCAGCGACTCCTGATCCTCTTCTCTGCCCATCGCTGTTGTTCACGGCCTTTATTCATAGCAGCCTCATAGCAACATTTCATTACTTAGGGTGCCCTAAGCTATGCTGCTGGCTAGGTTGTGTGCTGCTTTCCTACTGTCGCTCAAAAATCATGATCCATTTATTTTTAAAAAATGTATAAAGAAAGAAAGAAATATCTGCAATATTTTCTAATGATTTTTATTCACTGCAGAAAAGTAAAATATAATACACCAACCAATCGGTATCCAACTTTGAATATTCAAATTTGGCTGTAACATTTCTTAAATATTAATACCTAAATATTAATTTCCAAATGGAAACTTTTCCTGTAACAAATTTTTATCCAAAGCTTATCCATTATAAAAAATGGAGCCTAAATAAAAAATAAAAATGCATTTTAAAAACCAAAAAAATAAATACCATACGGTGTACTGTGATAAAAAATACAGTATGGGTTGTAATAAAGTGTATTGTACATTGTTTTAAATTTATCCAAAATGAAAGTCTGAAATATGCAGTGGTGCACACACGTGAACCCCTGCACTGGTGTCTTATCTGCTAGTTCCACTAGTTTTCCGTTATTTGAATGTGTTAGCGCCGCATCTGCTTATTTATTTAAATGCCAGCAGTTGTGTCATCAGCTACTTTACCATACAGATTCCTGTCAGTCAACATCTCATAAGACTGAACTCCCACTACAGACCCCACACATGAGCACTCTCATCTCCCCGTGTGATGCAGTCAAGCTGAAAGTACTGTACTGTACTTACTGTACCATGAACATTCAAATTAATGGCAGCATTAAGTGTTTTCTTTTTAGGCAACTACTCTTTAGACTGCTTTATCAAGCTCAAATTAGGAGTTTAAAGTTATGTGTATATGAGAGCATGATTTATTTTTTCACATTAAAAATAATGCAGAATATAAATACATGATATGCAATTTCAGGATCCAACTTGTTTTCAGGAACGAATTAGATTGCGAGGGATTATTCTACTTAATAGTTGATACAGACTGATACGTACAGCGACATGCCAGTGAGGAGAATTCTGGTGTTTATTTTTTTCAGCCTTAAGCACTGGTCACTGCTGGTCCAAAACAAAGCTCTGTCACGCAGCTGGTACCCTACACTGTGGTCTACAGTCAGCTATCAGCACACCTTGCCAAGCCCTGGATCACACAGTTCCAGGTTACCCTTCTCAGCCCTTCTAGTGAAGGATCACATCAACTGAATTAAAGGACTGATTCAGGTGTTTTATCGCTCGTGGTTTAAGGTTATAATACAGGTACCTTATCAGCAGTCCGGACAGTCATGACAAGATACTGGAAGATTTCTTACAGATAGAGATTTGACACTGTTGTCATGGCATCTAGAAGGATTGCATTGGGCATGGCTGTAAGAGGCCCTTGTGGTGGATGGCAGGGTCTTGGGGGGGTTGGTAGAGGCACTGAGCTGTTGTTTGTCTCTGTCCCTTTTTACCCTCTACCCCTCCTGTAGGACATGCGGCTCCTCAGCAAGGGGTCCACTCATCGTACTCCTCCAAGAAAGTGGGTCGGCCCCTAGACTATAGGATAATAGGCTGCGATTAGTATGTCCTTGAGCCATGGTTCAGAAACGTCCACTAATGCAGCACAGAAAATAAACACACCACCAGCCCTGTGACGACACCCCCCCCCCACACACACACACACACACACATATATATGCTCAAACCCCACTCCTCGGAACAGACGGCTTGACCTATGCTTCTCAGCACCTTTCCCTGCATGTTGATGACTGCAGACAGCATAGGAACTGATCACCACCACCACCACCACCACCACCGACCACCCTCCCGCTGTATCATCACTTGCATCATTGTTCTGCTGTGGTATCTGCACTGCCGCATCAGTTTCTGTAAACAACTGTTTACTTATCTTCCTCTTGTCACTTATTTATGCACATACGTTCTTATTATCTATTTATTTACATGTCCATTACTAACTACTTAAATTCTTCCATCCCTTAGTGTGTTGTGCACCGTGGTCCAGGAGAAACTCCATTCTGTTCTAGAGTCTTTGTGTAAATGGAGAATTACAGTTAAGAGAACCTTAAACATTTATAAATACAACTGCTTTTGTTGTATTTTTTGTTATTATGCTGACACTTTAAAAAGAGATTGTTTTAACTTTACTAAAATAGCCAGGTCTCCATGTTGGCCCAGCAAGTACAGTAGTACTGGTTTAGGGTTAGGGTTATGCATTTCAAGTAACTATAAATTGTGCTTGTGTGTGTGTGTGTGTGTGTGTGTGTGTGTGTGTGTGTGTGTGTGTGTGTGAGTAGTTGTGTGTGTGTGTGTGTGTGTGTGTGTGTGTGTGTGTGTGTGTGTGTGTGGTCTGCTGCATAAATATTTGAATGACTGCAGGAAAACTGTGAGTGATGCAAGTGGCTTTTGATGAAGGCATCAGCTGAGTATTTGTTGCTATCAAGAAAAGTGTCTGCTAGACACATCAATACACATTTTAACAGAACACCCAGGTTAGCCTCACCCCAGCTTCTGTTATTCTGCATAAAATGTGTGACAGAGCAGGCTGTCCCAGCAGGGCAACTTTCATCACACCACATTCATGCAACTCCAAGCACTTTTTTTGACGGTGCATGCACAGACACACAAACACACAGTACACACACAGTGTTGGGCCCTGTTGGCACAGTGATTCAGTTTTTGGGTAAAAATTCGCTGTTTCCATGAGCAGTGTAAGTGAAACACTGAGGCCCTGTACTGTTACTTCTCAAAGACACTCAAGGTGACTGAGTTGGTCGCCAGACCCTCTGATTTATTTTAATCATTCTCCAGTGGAGAGGAAGAGGAATAAACAATGCCTTCCCTCTGCCCAAAGCAACTTACCGCTGGCAAAATAAAGTAATGCATTGCAAACACGTGTCAGCACTGCGTGCGTGAACACGATACCCAAGATTTGAGGAGCGAGAGTTGAATTGTTTCCTAATTTATAGAGTCAAGTCCAGCTCAGCACTATAATGACATATAATAATGGCACCATGATAAATGCACGCTTTTAAACACTTGACCTCCCTGATCTCATTGGCAGCCCATTTGTCCAGCATATTCTGACAGTGAGTATGATTAATACACAAATAAATTAAAAATAATAAATACATTAATTTTCCAAGTGTGGTGATTGCATCCATCATTAGGAATCGTTTGCAGCTCTCAATGTCATTTCCTTCCTTTTGTACAGCGGCTGATGCTCAGGAAAAAAATCATTTTCAGAGGTGCTGCCAGTGCTGGAGAGGAGCCAGAAATGAAAATCCCTTTGTGTTTGATTACTGTGATCCCTGGCATTTCTCTGTGACAGAAGATGATGACTCACTTTCAATGTACTTTTGAAGGCTTTAGCTCTGCAACTTATCTCACCTGTGTCACAATAGCATTTGTGATGGCAGAATAACGGATTAGAGAGGAGGAAATTTTGAGTCACGTTAAAAGCAGATATCGTTTTTGGGTGCTCTTATCTATATGTCTATCTGTCTGCCTGTCTCCCAGTTGGTTATAGTCTGTCTGTATCTACTTATCTACAGACAGACAGGCAGGCAGGCAGATAGATAGATAGATAGATAGATAGATAGATAGATAGATAGATAGATAGATAGATAGACAGACAGACAGATTCATACTGTTGTAGTGATATTGTCCACAGCATGAATTACAAGTGCCTGAGTGTTTAATGTGCGTGACTTTTCACAGACCTGAAAATTCAAGGAAATGGGTCTTGTCTTTCTCTATTTGGACCTAAAAGAGAGTTTTATGTTTTTACAGCAAAGGGCCTCCCCTTTTCTATTAGGATGGTCTATTGCTCACATTTACTCCCAGGGAACAAAAGGGAAATGAGTGTTTATGCTGCCCCCCAGCAGCAGCGTGTTGCAGCCCCACTAAGTTTACAACTGAAAGGCGTGCAGTCAGGCCCTGATGACAAGGAGCAGGAAACTGAAGATGCTCAAGTCCCTTTATGTTTTGTCATAATCATCACACCTTCCTCCAGTCTTCCAAAACATACAAACAAACCTCCAACCACCATGACAACATTTCCCACCCCAGCATCCCTCTCTGCAGTGTCCGGATTAATAGGGTGCCATGCAAGGCAAAGACAAACTTGACTCCATTTGTAACCCAGGCTGTACCAGGAGAGATCAGCATTCAAACTGGACAAGATGAAACTTGTTTGACCCCCCACAAAGGGAGGTATCAATTTTGACCTTCCATAATGGCTCTGGTGTAAAAGGATTTCTTGTGACACTGAAAAGGGCAGTTTTACCACACACAGGGACAAAGGGGCACGAAACAAAATAAAAATGGGAGAAGGAGCATTTACTCTTGGGACCATTGTTGGGGCGGCGGATGGCAAATCCATGGGACAAAGGAGGAAGCAGAAGTGCGCTGAAGGCGGGAGGATTCCAGCAGGATGGACAGTTGTTGGTCTTCATTGTCCGGTGCTGATGCCGGGGACACATGTCGAGTGGTAAAAGTGTCGTGTTTGAGTTAAGGACTATTGTGGAGGTGGGATCTCATAGCTGCAGATGCTTTGTCTGTGGTGTTGTATGTCATTAGCATCTGACCACTCTTAGGCCACTGATGGTGGCCAGAGGTGGCATTCCTCCCCTCTGACCACACCAGCACCCTCCTGTCCCTGCCTTGGGAGACCCTGTCAGCTGTGAGGGGACCAGCCGCTGACCTCCATGAAGAAGGTAACCTGTTAAAGGGAGGGGGTGTTTCTGAACATTTAGCAGTGCTCTGGGTTCTAAAGGAAAAAGCATTTTTGGCACTGAGGAGGATTTTTTAAATAAATGTCATAATGTTTCAAGTAAAATATTATTATTCATTATTCTGACACTTTTCTCCAAAGCAATGTGTAATTGTTTGTTTGCTTAGCAATATACAGTTATTCACTAATTGATACTGCACAGTATTTTACTGACATAAAAAATATAGGAGTTTTATTAAGGGAACTGCAGCAGGAGGTGGGATTCAAACCTGAGTCCTTCCAGGTGACAGCTCTGACCGTTGTATTACCTGATGACGTTAAAAAAGGCATTAAAAAAGTTTTATTTTTTGCTAAAAGTTCTTAATAACTGAAATAATGAGTAATATTGATAGCATTATTTTTTTTTTTTGGTTTCTGGCTTATATTTACATGTTCTTATTCCATCACATAAACAGTGAGCTAGTGCAGCGTAATACCCCCAGAAGACCATGTCATTGGGGGTCAGAACAAATGCCGCACTGGTTGCTCACACACAGCCTTCCTTCTCATTGGTCATTGGAAAGGTCAAGGAGAGGGCTTGTAGCAGGGCAGTCAATGTCAGTTACCCCAAGGGGAGAGATGGAAGGCGGTTGGGCAGTTTGGCCAGCTGCCACGGGGGGCAATCCCTCGCTGGCCAGTGAGACCTGGCAGATGGAGGTGCCCGAAACAATGAGGGCCACCGTGTTGCAGGGTGCAGACCAAGCGCGGTTCAGCCGCTGGCCATTGGACCTTTCAAAGTGTCTCCATGCAAGTGGGGGGAAGACTGTGCCCCCAGGCGTGGGTGGGAGAGAAAACAAGGCTGCTCTTTTCTTGGGTGCTTCCTCACTAATTCACTGGATGTCCCTTAACAAATTTTCTGAGACCCAAGCCAAAGACATAACTCTGTTTATTACTCACAACAGCACTGTTCAGGGGTCAGAGCCCAATGAGGATATTTTTACACCCTGTCTATCCCAAATCTGACCTCTTCATTCCCTCTTATCTGGGATGTCTTCAGATAGCAACAGGCCAGTTGTCCTGGGACAACTCCAGCAATAAAAAAGCTCAACCCAAGCGTGGGTAATGAGGCGGCTGATGTGAGCCCTCCCTCCTGGCACAAGCCCTGCTATTGAGCCCTGTGATTGATTGTGACAGACACACAATGAGGGTCTGGTGTCAGAGGGGTGACAGTTCCCTTAAACAGCGCGTTCCTCAAGCGTAAGTAACCCCACCCACACACACACACACACACACACACACACTCTCACACACACTCCTTAACACACAGCGCTGTAGGGTAGGCAATTATAAGGATGAGTGCTGGTTCTTCATGACTAACAGATTTATTTCTAGTGAAGGGTTTGTTCAGCTCATAGTTCTGTCACTTTCACAGCTCTCTTCAAACCTCAAAGAGCTCACAGAAGAACTTAAATTGGCTCAATTCCTCATTTTATGAAGTTTACCAGAGTATTGGAACTGTGGTCTGAGCTCAGGTCTCTCAGACCATGAGCTAAATTGGCCTCCTTTTACTTCTCTTTCTGTCATTTTTTGAACTCTTGTTGTGGTGAAGGCCTAAATAAACTGAGAGGCAGAGTGAATTCTCAGTCTGCTTTATTTCACAATGCCAGGATGCACAAAGAAAGAGAGATCTAAAATGCTGCAGTTGTCTTATATTCATTTGTATGGTTAGTAGACAAAGAAACACATAATGGACTAATGTTGGCATCAGTGCTTCACAGTGATCACACAAAGCAATCTCAACCCAGCAATAATAACAAAGTTTGTTTCGGCTTTAAGAAAACAGGAATCACCCTTGCAATTTCTTCTCTTCCCAACAGGGATGTTTGCCTACTCAACAAGTCCTTGTGAAACAGGTCAGCACCAGGCTGCCCCTGGGAAAGACAGAATGTCCTTAATCCATCAGTACACTTAATGCAAAATGGTTATATCATTACACTCTTTAATAAATAACAATTTCAGTTTCATTAGGACTACATTCAAAAATTCTTTGTAACTGAAGCCAAAGAGCGCTTCAATTTCTGTATAGGCTGAAAACCTGCAAACACTAAGGCCATCACAAGAGGTGAAAAGGTGACATCATTTCACACAAACCCCATGGAAATTACAGACATCATGAGAAAATTATGGCCAGTATATTCATAGTGGTTGCTGTCTCAATTACTAAAGTGTAAATCAATGTAGGTTACGTTGATGTGGAGTATTGCTTTTTTCGTTTAAATAAAAGCACACAAATGGTGGCATTTGTTTTGTGTAAAACCTGATAACCGTACAACCATTCATCACAAAATGGGGTTAATTTGTTACATTAGCTCACCCCCCACCAGGCAGACATAGTTAGAGTACATTGTAAGCTGACAGAATAACTATTTGTTTTGGGAATAAAATGGATTCCTGTGTCAAAAAAAATATACCAACAAACATTACTTGAATACCAAGAATGTACTGAAAAAAAGTTTTGTTTTTTTTTTTTCCACAAAATTTGCACAAAAATGGTTTTGTTTTTTCTTTTAATATTATATTTTCATTTATTCATTCATTCAGTCAGTCATAAAAATGCTTATTTTAATTCAAGGTACACCCTGGTTGGAGAGATTTTGAAAATTAGGCAAATGGATGTTTAAGAAATTACAGATAAAGTTTGCAAGATCACTGCCTATATCTTTCATTCCGCTCTCAGAGCTGTCATATATTTACTAACAAATGTTTGACATTAAATTCTTAATTGTGAGATTAAGATTATCCATTATCTATCTAGATATTAATAGACAGTATCTGTCTGTCTGTAGTGCAATTAATTATTAACAAGACTCGTAGTGAACATGTTATTTCAGTTCATATTTTAATGGATTGCTGTGTTTGGCTGAGAATGTCAATGCTTCAGAGGGGAAGGAGTAAGTATGAAGTTAACTTTGTTATGGAACATGAGTGACCATGCTGATAAACTGCTAGAAGGAACATCTCTCTCCCTTCACTGCCTGTCGCAAAGCACTGGGAGGCTGGAACTGAGCAGTCAGTCATTGTTTTCAGGCTATTGCTGAGATTAAAAAATTAGATTTAACTAGAAAATTGATTGATTAACATCACCGATGACCAAAAAGATTAAGCAGTCGAGGCCCCCAGTGTGTATCTCTTTTCTAAAATGTTTGATCTAAGCTACTAAAATAAAATAGTTGTTGTGGAGTTAAGATGACCAAGTAATGGACAAAATGTGGCTGTACTGAATACTAAGTTCTTTTTATGAAAAAAGTATATGATATTTTAAAAAGTCTTTCAGAATTTTGTGCCACTCAGGGACAAAAACATTTCAGGTTTAAGTGTGTCTGTTGTAAATTGTTTGATACCAGCACCTTATGTATATTAGTCACTGTGCATGATAAAATGTTACAGAAGTAAGGTATCCTAAAGTGCAGAAGTAAAGTGCAAAACTTCTGCTGTGCTGATTAATAAGGCCTTTTAAAAAAAAAACAAAGGATTTCGTATATGTTTTCATAAGCCATTTTATTTTTTTCACATAGTATGGGACCCCAATACATGATGGATGTGCATGCATATTTTCTCTTGTTTAAAATAAATATGAGTTTTTATTAGAATTGTGCATTCTTTGGTTTTTTGCTTAATGTGTTGAATCTTAGCAAATTGTTAATACCCAGCACACAGTGAGGGAAGTCCTCTGCTATCTCTTCTGTACAACAGCAGCATCAGAAAAGCTTTGGGTCGCTCAGGTAACTCTCCCCTTGGCGGAGGGCCTTCAATTCCATGACTTGGGCTCCCCCAGTTGTTGTCTTCTGCCTGTTGTTTGGAGGAAGATTGCACAGGCACCCCTGCATAGGAATCTTTATGCACTGACATGAAATATTGCACATTTTATTGCACATTGTTTCTGGTATGCAGCCTTGTTTGTGGAGGCGGATATTAAACTGAAAGCTGTAGTAGATTCCTCCTGCATTCTTATTCAGGTATTTCAATGCATCAAAGCAGCAGACATTTTTTTTTTTTTTTTTTTTTTTTTACCTTATTTCACATTTGGACTTCTCCCATTATTGCACACCTGCACCTGAAATGGAAGTCTACATACCCAGGATTGTTTCATTTTAAATTTTCCTTATAAATATTGTTTATTACAAGGCCATTTGATAAGAAATTCTATTTTGGAGATTAAATATGTACTTACAGTTCATACGCAGTTAAAACCCTTGGCACTGAGCTCTGCCAGCAGCTGACCACTGTGTCCACCTCATTTTCCAGTTGACAACACTGGGCACATTAATCATTACTAGTATATTATTGGCATTAGAATATTATTATTATTTACAGTATGTTAAGTATTATCATTACATTGGATTACATTAATAATACTTTTTATTAAGAGGTAGTGTATTTGTCCAAGCACCCTTTTCTGAATGCAAGTTTCAATCTCCTTCCTGCTGTAAAAACCTTTATCAAAGCACTTAATACAATTTGCTTCATTAAAAATGATCTTGCTTCAGGCAGATGTAAATTTAAATGATGCCTTTGTCTGAGTTTCCATACAGATTTTTATAATCAAAATTGTACAGTTTTTTTCATCTGTATGGCAGTTTATTGTTAATAGAGTAATGCAGGTGACACCTTCATTGAGGTTACGAGAGTACTTCAGCTAAAACAGGATTTGAACTGGAAGTCATCATATTGCAAACAGTGTTCTTCAATATTTCAGCACCCACTACCCGGTAGCTGGGTCCAGTTCTGCCAGGAAGCTATGCTGAACCATGGTGATGCTCTGTAGCTTCTCTCTAAAATCACGCAGCCTCATGTAAGCAGCTGCAGGCCAACAATTTGTTTTACTGCCAGCAAACTTCAGTTTGGTGCCAGGCAGCGGGCAGACTGATGTTTTGCGGACTGCCGATACCCTGTTTGGCTGACTCATCAAAGCCATTAATCCATAACAACCTTAACTTGGACTTTTCTACTGAGGATCCCACACCTTTCTGGTCTCCTTATGACCTGCAATGGTAATGTGTCAAATTAAATAAATCAGGGTTCATTTTGTTTACTTTAAACTTCCCCCAGGGCAATGGTTGATTCCAGCATTTTCTTCCCTCCTAACACTTTGTCATTATGTATTGCTATGTATTTCACTTCTGAGAGGGCCATAAATTTGGAGCGACTTGGCAATCAATATTACTGTTAAGTAAATATGGTTCTTGCATATACAAAGATGTTCAGTGTGGATCTTGCCCAGGGGGAAATAAGGCTTAATTAATGAATAAAACTTTTCCCACCGCACACATTAATCACACTCGTGCGGCTCAGCTGCTCGGGCTACAAAATGCGACTTTACACAAAGATTTGTCTGCCACAGCACGTGTGCTCCAGGGTTCCATTCCGCTCCAAAATCCTGACGTCCACTGAAATCGCCCCATTTGTCATTGCAGACTACATACACTTGTGGGTTTCCATAACTTTATCAGATGAGAAAAAGCAATTCACGTTACAGAGACTGTGCAAATTCTGATATACACAAATTCGAAAACATTTCAAAGTCTTTAGGCAGTTTTTTGCTTCAAGTATTTTATTGAATCCATATCAGCAGCAGCAATACTTGCAAGAGGATCTAAATTAACACTGCTGTGGAAATCGATTGATTAGAGTAAATATTCAGTAATTTTATGCTCTACTGTAAATTTAATGGTGCATGGTTGCAAGCAAAAGTTTTGATAAAACTTGAGCCTAAACAGTACTTTGCAGCTGGTCATCCATCTATCTACAGTATCTATCTATCTATGTACAGTATCTGTCTATCTGTCTGTCTCTAAGTGATGAAAAGGGATTCTTGTACATGTTACGTGGTACACGGTAAGGTAAACACAGTAATCCACTCCTTTAAAAAGTGCATGGACTTCTGTTGAAAAGCTAAAAAATGAGGGCCTGCCTAGCATTTGGTATTTTCCAGGAGCCATAACCTCAAGTCTCAACCCATGTGTGGGTCGTTATTATGTCAGATGTACACATTTAGCAAATAAGAAATGGTAAAATGAAATTAGCATGTACTAAGTCAATGCACTGTTTTATAAACGTGCCACTTACTTTTTATTAAAATGTATTATCTTTCCTTTGATCCGGTGTCAAATCCGGTGACTCGCATCAGCATGAATCTTTCAGCATTTGTTATGATTTTTCAGAACCAAACTGAATGAGTTTCTGTTTCTGTCATGTTTGGAGCATTAGCCTGTGCTTTAAGTTTGAAGCCTTTGGTGGTTTCCGATGCGACTATCAGAGGCCAGGCAAAAAATTGCAAGTGTTTTGGACCAAAGAAAACACACCCGTGCACCATTTTTAATCAAAAGTTTTTTCACCGAGGTTTTCAATCTGTTCTCTGCTGAACACTTCGCATTGCTCCAGCAGCCCAGCTATGACTTGTGTGGAGAAAGGGCCAAGAAGCAAAGGTGATGGATGGAAGTTTTGTGCATCCCATTGTTTCTCAAGGTGATACAAAGAAACAGGCACTTTATGTTGGGGAATGGTTGTCACCCTGTGTAGAACAAACAATAAATAAAAACAGCGTCTGTGGCCTACAACTGCAGTGCATGCCTCAGACCAACAGCGCTCGGTTGCGGGCAGGCACATTTCATCTTTGCGGACACTGCCATCACCTTAGAATGGTGTCTTTTTTGTAGGAGACGCCTCCTCTTTTGTGCGAGTTGCTTGGTAAAAAGCTGAAAATGCCGCCGTCAGACACTTGTCCCAATTAATATTCATGGTTCTGATTTCATTAACACTTAAAGGCATGCTGGCTCCACAAGGAGAGGGATAAGCAGAGCTCTTCCCTAGCGTACGTGTGGGAGATGAAAAGGGACAAAATGCAAAGTGGGTGAAACATTAACCTCCTCAAGTGACTCCTGGCCTTCAGAAGATGAGCGAATGGACACTCCCGTGAGCCCCTCCCCGGAACGCTCATCAGGGGTCTCAGCCCCCGTGCCGGAGAAGCGGCAAGCGGGCATAAATCCTGTTGCTATTGTTAGGAGCTTGACTGCAGCGGGCCTCTTCAGTGGGGGCCCAGCTGTACGGCTGTTTTGCCAATCTGCCCTAATGAAGTTCCATGGGCACATGAGTGCCTGAGAGGAGTGGGATGGAGCGCCAGGCCTCTTGAGGGAAACACTGTCAAATCACGTGTCACAAATAACACCTAAAAATGGGAGCTACAGATCTGCAGGAAGGGAAGAATTTGGGAAATTTTGCCAGAAATTTGAAGAAATATCACTGATAGTTTCCAGACAATCCTAATCTGCGCCTAGCACACCATGTACAGATATATTCATCTCATGGCCACAGGTACGAATCGTGTCCATTTCTGCTGATTTCCGGACAAAGAGTTTTGTGTACAGGTGGAAAGCGTTGCATCTCACATAGACAAAAGGTTTCTTTGTTGCCAAAAGATAAGGGCTGATTTAAATATATTGTTGTTTTGTAGAAAGCATCCATAATTTACTGTGATCTGGAGGTTGTCAATATTTTGCCGAGTAGTCTTGTGTCAAACACAAATAGCACACAAATATGTAAACAGGTCTGGAGCAACATATTCATGACAACAACAGTGTGAAGAACAGAACCTTCACTCTTGCTGTTTTTTTTTTTTATTTATATGACCTTAGTTCTGTTGTTTTCTTTTACTTTAATCTCCTTTGAGGATCCATTCAGATTTAAATCCCAGTCACAGTTTATGGCTTCTTCGGACTTGCTGCTTGGTCCACATAATCTTCTGTAAAGGGATAAGGGACTTTTTGATGGCGGATTAAAGGAGACAGCAAACTCTTCACTGGAGACAAATGTACAGTCTGCCCAAACAATGTGCACCCCCACCCCCAGCCCCACCCCAGTCCTAATGTACACCGCATATTGATGGGGTTTCAAAGCATTTCGGCACACAAGCGTACTGTTTCAGGTATGAGGCACGCAGAGGAAAATCCTCATGCATAAATGAGGAGTAAATCATATTTATCTGTGGTCCTGGAAGGGATTATGGGGTTAAAATGTAAATCCATTTTTCCTTTTCATTTTTACTCTACTTGATAGAGTAACAACCACTAAGTCATATGTACTTACACTCTTGACCCTGCTGTACCAGTTCATGGAACACACCACTGGTATAAATGGTAATATTCAGTGTTAATACACACTATTATTTTTGTCTTTCTCATGACATCATCTACTTCCAAGTACATTTTGTAAATATAATTCCTCGGTATACATGTATTTGGCTTTGTCTGACTGGAACCTGAATAATCTACATTAGCCGTGTTAATACTTTCAGAGATCATCCACTCTGGCAAAAAAGACGGGTTGTGTACTGAGAAAAAAACATCATTTTCAAGCAACATTTTTGTGCTGTTGGGAGGATTACAACTTTAAACTCCTTATTTAACGACGGCTGTAATTCTCATAACATTCAGCTATTACATCTGTACCGTTAATGCTGCTAGTGGATGGCGTCAAAGCTATTATGGTTCTATCGTAATAATTATCATAAATTACTGTACAGAGCATCTTCTAAGCGCCAGTTGCACACCTTCCAGCAACAGACACGCTGGACGCGCGCCTGCAATAAATAAATTAAACTGTTGGTAAAATTAACTTAGATTGTTAGTCAATAAAATTTAAATCACCGCCTACCTATAATTTTCCAGGGATCACCATGACCAATTTTAACACATACGGGCATACATAAGCAGACAGTTAAATACGTAATTTCTGTAATTGTTTTATTTTCTTCTGTGTCCCACACCCTATTATTTCAACAGTTGTTTGCGTGTATTGCTCAAGCAATGAAGCTATTTTAACAGATTTGGTTTCCTAATTATTCTCAACGTGCATTTTATATATTACATACAAACTGTAATGTGCGAAGTAGTGGTACACTGTGATCACCATGTTTGACAGATTAAAATGCTGCTTTTTCTCTTCAAACGGTGTTTTATCTTAAAAGGCTATCGAAATGCGGCTGAACGGATCTGCGTGTTTAAATTTTGTGACTGAATGTGCGTTATTAAATTGACAGTAATTCTTAAGGGTCACTGCAGTTGCCTGTATTTCGCATACAATTTTATTACTCCCAAAATGGGTAAAAGTGGACAAAAATGGTACAATTGGAAATGGCTAAATTGCTGTTTACAGTAATACAGTAATAAAAGCAACACAATAATAGAAAACCAAGTTTAATTTATGAATGCAATACACCTAATAAAAAAAAATCAGAATATCAAGATTTTGTGCTACAGTTTTAATCATTTTTAGCAGCTTCCCCCTAAATTCTAAGTTGTTAATTTCATACGGATTCAAATCGAAGGATTATAACTACACAGGTGAGCCTTCGTTTTTCCCCAAAATATTTCTGCGTCTGCAAATCTCAAAAGTATCCTAGCCTGAGCCTCGTTATTTCGCACAGGTGGTTCGTGGTGAAATATTATTTTCTTTCTTTGTAAATCAAAACTGAGACCCGGTGTACGACCGCCAGTGAGATTCAGACGAACACAGACATGTAAAACAAACGACATATCGCAGTGATTTAAGCATAGCTGCAAAAATGAAGCAGGCGGTAAACAAGCTGTTTCTATGCCTCCCGGCGCGTAAATAGCCGTTTTCTGCATTCTCGCCGGCGAACTGCCCACATTCTCACGTTGTTCCTACAGGCGCCAACTTATAAGGTCCAAAAACCCAAAGCAAAAAATGTTAAGCAGCAAAGTGCTGCGCTTGTCCGAAGAAACCCCGAGCTGAGCTCCGTCTTTTCTCCAGACGGCGTCTTAGGGTTTCGGGCTGAGACGCTGGCAAACGGACTCGCGCGACTCACCCACGCCCCACCCCCCCGCGACTCCCCGCGCCGCCCCCCCTTCCCTTCAGCACCGCGGACAGCGGACGGGCCTTTCACTGCGCCGCGTCGCTTTAACTGTTCTTATGCAAAAACGGAGAGATAGGGGAGGTCAGCTGGCGCTTTCTAGTTGAAGGGTGGACCCCCCCCCACACACACACACACACGCGCGCGCGCACACACGCACGCACACGCAGTGCCACCGGAGGCGTGTTAAAGTTGCGTGTGGTGCGCGCGCGGGTGCACTGGTGCCGCGTTCGCTGTGGCGGGACTTCTCCTGAGTAACCCTAAGCCCCGCCTGGGGTCTAGCCCTCGTCTACGACACCCACTGGCTTTTATTTGCCGTTGTTATTGCTGCTGTCGTTATTATTATTATCATTTCGGTACACTTTTCGTTCAGAATGTTGCTCGAAAACCCAGGATCCAGCTGCCAGAACCTGGGGAACTACTCGAGGTTCAGCTCGGCGCAAGGTAAGAAGCGCGTCCGCTCCTCTCCAGCTCACATCTCCCACGGTTCCACTTGACGTTCATTTTCACGCTTTTGTTGTACGAATTCCTGATTTGCGACGCCCACTTTACGGCATTCCCTCCAATTTGCTATTCATTGGCACGAAATTTGGCGTAAAACTGCGGGTTACGCGCGATCGTCACAGTCATGACCTCCTAACAACTCGTTAATCTTTGTTTTGACAGCCTTAGGAAGAGCACCCCGTTTACCACGTTCTACTGCGGTAAATGCTCGAAAGTACAGCAGAGTGAAAGTCGAAGTACAAATCCTGTCGTCATCAATAAGTCGTAGAATCTCTTCGAGTGTTTAGCACACATGCGCGGAAATATTTTTTGAACGATTGAAATATTGAAATGATGCAGCTCGCATTCGAGACTGAACAAAAGCAGCAACAAAGCTCTGGGCGGCGCACTTTTGCATTTTGGAGCGCCACAGACGTTATGAATGCGTAATGAGCCGCATTGTGCGCGAGCGACATGAGCAGATGTTGAGCGCGTGCTGCCACTTCGCACCGTCGCCCACTGCTGTCGCGAGACCAGCGACAGACTCGTCACCCCCCCCCCCCCCGCTGACCGCTAGGAGCCGGACTGAAACCCTGCAACAGGTATCGGGTTCCCAACCGCTGCCGCATCTTGGGCTGTAAACCAAGACCGAACACGGGGGAAAGTAACTTTTGTCGCCACTTTCCTGCTGTTCATGTCATTTTACTGTCTGCCAGCAGGTGGCGTAGTGGTTAGAGGCGGCGCTTTCTAACCTGAGGGGAACCCACTGATACTGCGATCTCCTCGATGGAGATGCTCACCACGACTGACACAGTGAAAACGGGGAAATGTACAAATGGGCAAAGCGTTGAGGTTTAATTTGTTTAGTTTGACGATTCTGCTTAACTGCATCAGCCGATGAATAGCAGTAGGATAATACGAGTTGTTTTAGTGCCCTGTGTCACCAGAAAGCCAGTGCGTGCAACAGGACAATTTTCTGTTTCTCCTCATTTCCAACAAACCCAATTAAGGAAATATTCGCCAATAAATTATCATTTTTATCCTAACAGTGTGAGGAGGTATTTAGATCAGTTCAGGGAAATTCTGCACCAATAAACAGATGCAACTGGGTTGACAACAGTCAAATAAGTTAATAAAAGTCAGTAAAAGGCTGATTTGGCTCCCCAGTTCGGAATCAGGAATAACTTCATATTAAGCATTTAAGTGAAAATATAAAAGTTATGTAAAGCAGAATGTGTACGTTATATTTAAAATGTGCACATTGCCACCAAGGCTGTACCTGTGGAGTCAGATGTTTGATCTCTTATGCTACGTCAATCCTGTGTAATAATGTGCATTAATAATAATTTTCCCGAATGCTTTACTCGTCATTTTTATTCTGTGAAAAGCTATCCAAAATGTGCCTAAAAAACATCAGTCCACTCTTGGAGATCATTCAGTATAGCCAGACTCGACGCGCGGACTTTGGTGCATCTTCAAGAACATAAACTGGAGGTCAGTATGCCAGAATGGCATGTATTATTTGTTTAACTGTTATTTCTAGCTGTTTTTCCCCACAATGCTTCTCCTAGTCTTCGCCGCATTAAGTCCGCGCTCCTCTCACCTTTTACTTCATTATTTTTAAGCGTCGCTCCTTTTACCCTATTACTGTCGCCGCGCCCTTCAAGGCGGGACGATCAATGGGACATAAAAATATTATTAAAAGCTCAAAAGCGGGAGGGAACACAGAGGCATCGCGCCCCTTTCAGGCAAAATGTATTTCATACGGTGGGAAAAGGCAGGCAAATGGGACATTGATTCTGAATTCATCAGAGGAGCGGCGGCTCTGCGCCTGATTTCCCTCGGCGCTCCTTGCGCACTAAACACGCGTGTCAATAAAATTCATCTGGCTGCTGCCGCACTTAACATTTTATCGAGCGGCCAATCGCTTCCAAAGTAAACAGTTGTCTTCTGGAAGTCTCCGGGCGGAGGAGTGATTCCTTTTACATAACCCCAGCACGGTAAAAAATACACTGCTGCGCAGTGCGTAAAGGTGCGCTTATTTTATGCTGAACACTTGTGCGGTTCTCCTCTGGGCATTTGCTTGGATTTTACTGTGTTATTCACAGTAAGGTGCATATCAGTAGCCAGGATAGTGACCTTGACAGCGTATCGACGACGAGGACATGTTTTATACTCCAAAATCCGAAGGCAAACGTGCCAGTAATGCAGCGTCTGCTTGTTTCCTAAATAACGGGCAGCGGTTATACTGGAAAAACAGATATGTTTATTTAAGCTGAAATCATCAGCAGGGTTTTGAATGAGTTCGTGCGAAGATCCATTAAGAGCATCTATGTAAAACGCACTAATAAAAAGAGAAAAAACGCAAAGGCACTGCTGCATTCTTTTATTTGCGCGAATCTCCCTCGCGTTCTAGAGAAATTATAGATTTCGGAATGCAAAAAAGTTGAATCCAGTGGCTTGCTGCTTCTTGGTTTTTATGACTTTTATAAGCATGATTCTTTGAGGACCGAATAAACAGAATTCCTGCAAAAGTGCGTCATTTAGGGGCGTATGTCATTCTTTTGCCAATTACAGCGAACCCACTACCTGTCTGCAAAATAAATTAATCGAGTTAAATGCTGGAGAAAGGGAAAGGTGTGCATTTCGGATATTTATATTGTAATGGGTGATAATATCGCCCTTAATAATACTGCTCTTATGTGGTGAGAGCAGCGGTGTTAAAATTGAGGAGCGGTCCCTCCGCGAGCGCATGTGACCCCAGGTAAGGGCTGAGCTCAATCTGTGAGCGTCACTTCTGTGGTCACATTTCCTGTGCTTCTCCGCCGCTGTCGGACAGCACAGACGGGGACGTGGGGGTGTGGGGTGGCCATATGCAATCTTTCACAGTCACCTGGGCAACTGGGCAGTGCGGTAAGCCGGTGTCCCGCGAGCACACGGCGACGCGCAAACAGCGAGGCGCACAGTCCACAGCCCCCCTGCAGCGGTCCGAACTCGAGCGACTCATCCTCCTAGGGGACATAATGAGACATGGATGCTTTTGACGGTGGAAAGTCTCCGAAAAACGCGTCGAATAACACGGAGATACTGCTTGCGCTGTTGGCGCAGAACGAGGACCTCCAAAAAGGTACCGCGTTTCTTTAATATTCTGACTTGCAGTATTAGCGGGGCTACATCTGAAATGTCACACTTCACCATCCTGCATGGTTTCAAACACAGCTCCTTTGGTTTTGCTCGGTTTAAAAGATCTACTTTAATGCCGCGTCTCATGCGTAACGTCGAGTACTGACTAACGGGGTCTGCAGAAATTTCCTGAAATATTAAATTATTTATCTTACTCTTGGGCGCAGTATAGCACAATGTCAACAGCCAAGCTGTTAGAAAGAGCAAGTCAGTTCAGTGAATGTCTGAATCCGCGAATGGCTGCACAGATAGGTCAATCCTTAATATTATAAAATTATCTTTATTTTTACATTTTATTTTTCATCCGTTCCAGTGCAGGGGAATGTTGTGAAAAACGCCAGAGCGCAGCATGTTCACGCGGCTTTTTCTTTTGCGGTCCATAGTGTAACTTGTGGTTTTCTCATATTTGTCTTTGAGCTTTTTATACTTAAAGTGAACGATAGCAAATATTTAGAACATAAGAAAGTAGTGAAAGGTTAAATACTTGAAAGCAACGTTTTATTTTGAAAGGAAACTAATATGCAGTATTATCTATTCTCTTTAATAATTTGATTACAATCTGATTATAACATATCGATAATAATTATTAGCCTTGTATGTTTTCTTAAATACAATTTTGTTTAACAGAAGATAAAAGGGATCGATTCGTGTACGATTAGACAGCGGTGCGTTTTAACCGGCTGCTGTGGCTGAAACTAATTGTAAATAATAACGATTCGTTGTAAGGAAAAGTGTCAGTTTGTCCGTTTTGGTCACATTAATTGACGAAATACATGTCTACCCAATAAACAACCAAGAAGTATTTTAATTGTACGTATTTTATTCTAAATATTATTAATATACTATGAATCAGTGGGCCTAAACTATTTATAAATGTGTGAATTTAGTCTCAGAAACTGTTGCTTTGCAGAACCTTGAAACCTCTTTACTGAAAGTCTTACTTATTCACTGATTTTGAACAAGATAATTTTATATATGTTTCTGTACATAACCGTGGGCGTTAAATTGTAAGCCTCATCACTGTGGCTGTGATTTTCCTCCAGTTGTGGCTTCTTCTGTTTCTTAGCAACAAACGGTGCTGCAGTGAGAAGCTGTTTATGGAAAAAGTTGTTTTTTTCGTCAGTGTCGCGTTTATGTGAGCGAGAGACTCAAACGAAACGGGTTTTTGCTAAGCGGTGAAGGGGGTGGGTGCGCTAAATTCTCCATCATAATGGAGACAAGCGGTCCCCTAAATAATGCCGCCCGTTCGCTCTCAGGCATAATTTGAACATAAATCCACAAAGACACACAGTAATACGCAGTTGAACACCGCAGTCTTGACTTGTCCGTGACCTAACTTACCTGGGAGTTGCAAGCAAACGTCATAACACGAAATAATAGAGTGTAGTTTGATTTATCTAGACAACAACAACAAAACAACAGCAACGACAAATAATAGCTATAAAGTGAAATATGGCACAAGTAGTAAAGAAGAAGGAACGACTAGATATTTTATTTTTAATTAAAGGTAAACTCTAACACAGGGTATTTGATATTTTCTGATACTTCTAAAAAGCGTCATATCTGGAGCCGCTCTCAAGTTCCGTGTTTCAAGAGTATTTAACACCAATGAGTTTGAAAACAACCACAGACGTATTTTTATCTAGTCGTTTTTCATTATAATGACTTCATACCTTCCTTCGCAGATAACACCGAATTTGTCTCCCAATCAATAGAATGCTATTTTTTCCTGTACTGCCAAATCCAAGCAATACTTTAGGGATTAAAAAAGAAAATTATTTGAGAAACTCTTTAAATGATAAATGACAAACCTGTGGATAATTGTCGGTTTTTCAAAAACCATGTTTTCCATCCCTCCCCCAAATTTTAACCTTTACCTACAGATACACTTTTACCAAAACCAACTCCAAAACTTGCAGATTTTTCCAACAGATAATATCCTAATTTTCTGAAGTATCATCTGCGCAAAATCTCCTACCCGACCGAGAAACTGAGTCGACTACAAAAAAAAAATGAATCCGTTCGTTTTTACGAAAAGACACGGAGTAAAAACAGGAAAATATTATTAGCAGAACTTGCGCACCAAAACACAATATCTTAAATACATTTACTGAATTCATCATATTTACTGGTGTTCTCAGAATTTCCAAATGTATGTTTGGCCTTTATATACTGTTAAAGGGCAACATAATTTTTGGTTATTACATAAAATAGTTATTTTTGTACTAATATTAAAAATTGGTTTTATAAGCGTTTTTCTGGTCGAAGATGAAATTTTTATTCAGTGCTCTGATGCAATGTTAACATTAATTTGTATTAAGATGTTTCAAGAATTTCGTACAGAGGTGTCATAGCCCTGTTCAGAATAATTTAAACATCTTTTTGTGATTTTAAGAACATATAAGCTTGCATTAGCTGTTTTACTGAGTTAGTTCTATGACATTTTCAACAAGACATCTAAGCTATACAAAAAAGTTTTTGTTTTTTTTTCTTGTATTGTAGCAGTTGTTTTTAATAGCTTTTTTTCAGTATATTATTTAAGGCTTGGACAGCGACGCTGTGTATGTATGTTTACTCCGAGGCAAAGGTTGTTGACTGCGTTGGCTGTAAAACATAAATGGTCTTTTAGCAGAAATCGTATAGTCTTAAGAGGCAGAAAAGAAACGCAGTCACCTGTAAAAACCGTATGACTGACAATACGGGCGAGTGTATAAATCAGGTGTGCTTCTAAGTGCTGTGGGTTTGAGCTGGAGGAAGATGGTGCATCTCAGCCGCTTGCTGCTATGAATTAAACATTGAACCCAGCAAAGCCTTTGCAGTCTCAGGTACGGAAAGCGAAACGTGGCTTCACGCTCCTGCATTCCCCCAAAAGCACAAAAAGCAACAAAACGAACAAGCAAACAGACAAAGAAAAGTTTCGAATAAAATTCAATCCAGTAAATTTACCCGATTACATTTTTTTTGTTTGTTTAAAAAAAAGATACAGATTTGCAGTGATTCGAATTTTTTGGAGTGCATCAGACCGCAGTCTTTATTTCGCCTCTTTTTTGGAATTCATGGACTGAATTAGACATCTGAAGCTTGAGCTGATCAGATTTATGGATGAAGGCGTTGGATCCTAGATGTGCATCGAATAAAACATGAAACGTTGTTTGGAAAAGTCTGTACATCTGTTGGATCATTTAGGAGTAACTTCCCCAGCCATGGCAGTTATTTTCGTTTGATGTAAAAAAAAAAAAAACAAAAAAAACAAAATACAAGTTTAAATAAGCAAGCAAGCGAAAATATTGGTTAGCACTGTTTTATTGAAGAGTGCAGTTTGCCGCACTTGGTTTAACTGTTCACCCCGTGGGGCCGTATTGCAGACCCAGCGTTTCTTAGGAATTAAACGCTCTTTCTTTCCCGGTCGGGCCGCTCTAGAGGGGGCTCAGTTCTGACCTTCCAGACGGTTCTTTCCAAGCCATTTTCTGGTTGAAGCTGCTGTGTCAAGCGGGGAAAACAGCACCCCGACTACCGTCTGCCACTCGGGATGAGTTTCGGCTTCTAGAACCATCCCTTCAGTGACCATCACGCGTGTAGTGGACATCGCGGATGTCTCCCTGCTGAGGGACGCTCTTCATGAGCAAAACGATTCACGCACGACTGGGCAGCGCTGTGGATTATTGTCCAGTATAAAAATGACCACTGAGCTACTTCCGGTCAAGGGCGTGAGGGACCCCCTGTCAACAACCAACCTTCGCGCTTGAATTTGTATTTTAGTCCTCTATTTTCTCATTTTCAAAGGGCACACACATTTTGGAGCTACGGAGTCAGTGGAATGCTTATTTAAACTCTTAATCTGAATTGTTTCGGGTTCTTTCATGTATTTGATCCTTTTTTAATGTTGTCATTTTATTATTTTATTATTCTGCTCTAGGATTTCCGTCCAATCAGCAGTTTCGTTATTTGTTTTTTAAAAAAGTCGATTTTCAAATTTGGTATAAATTCTTTTATTTCAACTTCCTAAAAGCTATTTATTGAAAAACAAGATTAATTAAAATCTGGATAAATTTATATTAGTGAAATAGCTTTTGGTGGCTTTATGGAAATTTTAACGCAAATTTTTCTCCCGAGACAAGCACGTTTCTTTTCAACAGAACATCCCAGAAAAAGGTTCTATTAATAATAAACTGAGCATTTTCATAGCGATCTGTCGTTTCTCCTGCACTGAACTTGCCATCTGAAAATATATATCAATTCAACAGACTTTAAAGACATTTGTAATTGAGTAAAAATGGGCGCAAAGTATACAATGTGTTGCACATATTCATTCATAAGGAAAAGCATCATTCAAATGATATTAGGTGTACTTTAATTTGGACTATTTAACATTAATGTGGAAGGTATAACTTCCTTTTTAAAAACATTCCTCAATGGGTCAAAAATATTTAAGATTGGTAAACTTTGTTAAGACTTTAATAAGCCAAGTACTAAATCTCTTACAGGGAGGTTTTATTTTGTTTTTAACGCAGCACTTAAACTCGACACTTAAACAACAGTGTTTAAGAGTTAATACTACAACTACTACTACTACTACTACTACTACTACTACTACTAATAATAATAATAATAATAATAATAATAATAATAATAATAATTTAAGGCAATTTTATTGGTGACAGGCTACTGCCTGTCTGTATGACATAATATGTTTAATGTCCTATTTGCCATTGCTGTACTTTCCAGAGATCCCAGTTTGTGCGGGCTGCAACCAACACATCACAGACCGCTTCATTCTGAAGGTCCTGGACCGTCACTGGCACAGCAAATGTCTGCGTTGCAGCGACTGTCAGGCACAGCTGGCAGACAAGTGCTTCAGCAGAGGGGACAGCGTCTACTGCAAAGAGGACTTTTTCAAGTGAGTCATCTCTCCCGCACCACACACACACACACAACCAGACAGTTTTATACCTAAGCCACCCAAATTTTGCAGCAGAAAATGTAAGTCATATAATCAATATATAACATTAATGATATTTGTTGGCTTCTTCTGTCCCAAAGGAGATTTGGGACCAAATGTGCTGCGTGCCAGCAGGGTATTCCACCCACGCAGGTGGTGCGGAGGGCACAGGACTTTGTGTACCACCTGCACTGCTTTGCATGCATTGTGTGCAAGAGGCAGCTGGCCACAGGGGACGAGTACTACCTGATGGAGGACAGTAGACTGGTGTGCAAGGCAGACTATGAGACGGCCAAGCAGAGGGGTGAGTGACAGCGCAACGTTTCATTTGTCTTTCTGCCCCACCTTTCTGCCCCACCTAGGGGAAAAAAAACATTCATTGTGATGTAGGTGCACCTTACTTTTGGGTGTCTTTGCCACCTTACTGTATATATAAATTTTCAACACTTTTAGGATAACAGTTTTGGCACAAATATAGGCCTGATTCTCCGGCAACTACATATGGTACTAGCATGTTATGTTAATCTAATTTTAATATTTGCACTTCTGTCGTTTCTAATAATACATCATTATCATCAGTTCATTACCCTTAACTACTTGTTCTGCTCAGAGTCACGGTGGTCCGGAACTATCCCATAATCAGTAGGCACAAGGCTAAATCCTAATAATAATTTCTCTTATCATTATTAAAAACATAATGTAGATTACATTCTATAACATACATAATAAAAATCAACAATGTTGAATTAGCACTCAAAGAGTTTTTCAGATATCTCATTCCTGCCAGCAATTTACAGTACAAACTCTGTGTAACTGTTATATATTTCCTGATTTTAAAAAATCCCCTAAATCATCATAAACCACTGCAATATGCAAACATCTATGTCATTCTTAAAAATTAAGAATTCAAGTTGAGAGACCACATGTATTCCCCACGTTTTCATTAGACAACCTCTCACATCTTCTTTAAGCTGCAGACTTAATCGGTGAAGTCAACAGGTCATCCACGAACGCTTGACCTTCCTTTGCAGATAACACCGAATTTGTCCCCCAATCAATAGAATGCTATTTTTTGTACTGCCAAATCCAAGCAAGGGAAAGAGACAAATGGCCACGCTGCCAACGAATACGTCACATAACTTCCTGTGACAGGGGTTGGAAGTCAGCACATTCTGTGTCCTGATTAAACTCTGTGCCTGGTATTCACAAAATGCCACTCAGCAGGCTGCTACCAGAGATGCAAAATCACCTGCTGACACGGTGCGATTTAACTTTTTCCTCAAGCTCTGCAGACTAACGCCTTGCATTACTTATGCTCCAAGGTATGCGGATCCAACCATTTGTACCTGTCCAAACCTCTTTCCTAATTGAACGCATATGTTGCCCAAACTTACATTTAATGCACCAGTTAATAAATTGAACTTTGGTAACTGGAAAAATAGCATTAGTTGTGCGAAAGTAATAAACTGTTGAATGCAAAGAACAAATAATTCATTCTGTCCTATAGTTTGATACAGACAGTTGTGCAGTTTTAGGTATAAATTTTGTGTTGGTCAAACTTTTCTGCTGTAGTGGACTGACATCCCTTTCAGGGTGTAGTTTCATAACATGACCCAACCACCATAACCCTGATCAGTATAAAGTAGTTAAGCAAAATCCATGGACAGATGGATGAATTATACATTTCCACTACAAAAGGAACAGTTTTATCCAAAAACCATAAACTACAAATAACGTGGTATCAGGATATGTTTTGTGAGGAATGAAAAGTGTAACAGTTTGACATGAAAAGAATCCAAAAAGGCCTTTGATTATGTAATCCAGCCATCAGGTTATGGTTTTTATATATATATATAATATATATATTTTGGCTTAAATTTTTCCCATAGCCTTCCTTTTACCTGGGAAAATATTGTGTGGACCAACCTACCTCTGTTGAGTTACTCGGTTATAATGTGGCGTGTCCAAATGCACTGAGTCTGTGCCTGAGTTTGCGAAACCTGTATCCTCCAGAGGCAGACTCCACTGCGAAAAGACCACGGACCACCATTACTGCCAAACAGCTGGAGACCCTGAAAAATGCCTACAACAACTCCCCTAAACCAGCTCGGCACGTTCGAGAGCAGCTGTCCTCAGAAACCGGCCTGGATATGAGAGTGGTTCAGGTGCCTTTTATAGTCCTCACATGTTCAGTGTTATTACAGCTAGCGGTGGGAGGCTACATGTTCCTGGCTGTATTCAGATAAAAACTAGGAGTAATCTCCTGAAAGTGCAGGACAGGAAACTTAATGGCTTTAATTTTCAGAATGATGCAGTTAAATGAAATTCATAATTTATAGTGAGATTGCAGAAGATGAGCCTTCTTCTGCATTGTCTGTGCGTAGAACTGCAGCAGCTGACTGTGGCCATATATATTGTTTTATGCCTGCTTGAGGGCACTGCGAGAACATGAAAGGGACTTGTACTTCCAATCTCCATTATTCGTTTCCCTTTTAAGGGACTTTTAAAAAAACAGCTGTCAGCATGAATTCACTTTTTTGCTTTAATGAAATTATCGTTTTAAAAAAGAAAATTAAATGATATGTCAGGACTCTCAGAAAGAGGCTTATGAATTGAGAATCTTTAGCGACAACAAACAGATTGTGGGAAAAATAAACAATAAATAAGCAACACATTTTTTAAAATTATGATATATAATGATAATCTGTATGAACCAGGTTGAATATGATAAAAAGATTAAATAAGTAAAATTAATTTTACATCATGAAGTTCTGCTACGTAGACTATATTGGCGCTATTCTCTAGCATTTAAGGCCAGATTATAATAACTGTTTGTTCCATTAAAAGATGGAAATTATGAACATAATGACCTATCACACATCTTCAGTCTGCAAGGTGAAAAAGGTAGAACCTGTCCTGTGACCGCTTATATCATAAAGAGCAAGCTGTTGTGTGTTAACCCATTTAAGGCAGCAAGCAGCATTAAAAGAAATGAAGTTAAATGAGGTTTAAGAATTGATCTTACAATTGAAAGATAATGCATTCAGATCCCTGGAGGGAACATTTCATTTTACCCTTGAGAAGCACATAAACTGGACTGCTTCACCAAATTTTCAGCTTGGTGCCTTGGTCCAGGGGGAAAAGCTTTTCACATTTTTTTTTTTTTTTATGTTAAGGTTTATGCTTCACTAGTTTGCACTTTTGTTATTTACATTTACAGCACATTAACACATTTGACATGCTTTTTTCAAAGTAAAATAGAACCCAGAGTAAAAGGCAACACATTTGCCAACCAGCAAAGAGCTTTAGATATAATCCCATAATAAATACAGTACATAGTAATATTAAAGTATTGCCCATTACCACATTTTTCTGGTTTGTACCGCTGAGATATGAGCCTATAAAACTGACCTCGTAGTCAGTAGGTGATGTTGGGCTCAGTTACATCTGGACATCAGTTGAGAAGAGTTTAAGGGACCCTTCTTGAATGCTGGGAGGGATTCAGTACTTCTGAGAGACAGAGGGAGTTCGGATTTGTTAATGTCACACCAGTGGTTCAACAACCGACAGAATTTCTTTCCAATTAAACTTACAGTGTAAAGAAAAGTGGTGTCCGGTTAATAGCAACAGTTAATGTGAGCAATAAGACATATTAAAGGAAAATGTATCTGCTGATCTAAACTAAAGATTCATTATTTTAAGTATGTCACGTTAGAAGAAAGAAAGGAGTTGTACCTCTTCCGCCTTAGAGGTTGAAAACAAGGCTTTCATTCATATTTTGCTGTGGTTTTCCACGCAGGTGTGGTTCCAGAACCGGCGTGCCAAGGAGAAGAGGCTGAAGAAGGATGCAGGCCGCCAAAGGTGGGGCCAGTACTTTCGCAGCATGAAAAGGTCACGGGGAGGCTCAAAATCAGACAAGGACAGCGTTCAGGAGGAGGGCATGGACAGTGACGCTGAGGTGTCTTTCACAGGTACTGCAGGTTTATTAATAAAGCCAACAATAAAACTGATTGGTGGAAGAGGTTTTGAAAATGTGCCGAGTATCAATGCTATAAGTCATTACAGTTTCCCTCTGCTTTCCTGATGTTCTCAGATGAGCCTGCAGTGTCTGATGTCAGTCACTCCAATGGGCTCTACAGCAGCCTCAGCGAGACTTCCCCAGGTATTGGTCGGCAAGGTGGTACTCACGGCAACTTCCCCCTGGAGCAGGGGGTCGTCCAGCCACAGGATCAGTACCACGACATCCGGTCAGGCAGTCCCTACGGCCTTCCCCAGTCACCAGGATCCCTGCAAGCACTGCCTGGACATCAGCCGCTCATCTCCAGTCTCATCTACCCTGATTCAGCCCTGTCCATCATGACCCAAGGTGGACCCCCTGGCATGACCCCAGCTATGCGCCCAATGGGTGGTGGCAATGGTCCCAGTTCGGACTTGTCCACAGGCAGCAGTGGCGGCTACCCAGACTTCCCAGCAAGCCCCGCCTCCTGGCTCGATGAGGTGGATCACACTCAGTTTTGAGGATCTCATGGTGCAAAATGTACTGTGTAGGTTCAGTGCTACCTGTTTTTTGTCTTCTTCTGGAAAAGATATCCACTCTTTTTGCAATGGATGCAGTCCCACTAGTTGTTACTGTAACCACTAACACAGACTGAACTGGGACCAGAACTTTGAACAAGCAGGGATGGATCTGAAACTTTGACAACAGTTCTGATGAATGAACAGAATCAATGACAAGTTAGTACAACTTTCCTTTACATACGGATCTGCAAGGCCCAAAAAACATCCAAAACTGAGTGTCAGTCTTGCAGCATTGAGTTTCAGCTACTGCAGCCCAGCTGTTCCTGATGGAAGCAAACCTTGAGGGGTCCCCATCACAGCTCTACCTGCACTGGGTGCTTCATTCGATGACATCTGAGTTCTAGGAAGCAACCACAGAACTACAGAGTTAAGACTTCTGAAAAAACCAAGATGCCTGAGATCTTCTCCTTCTCAAAAAGAAATCAAATATCTATGTACGTTGTTCTTATTTTCCTATACTTCCCACGAGGATTTTGCCCCCCTTCCGTCAACTGTGACTACACCAGCACTGCATTTCTACAGGAGCAACAGACCACTGTTGGCCAGGACATTTATAGAATCAGAACTGACTCATTAAATACAAACTTTATTTTTCAGAAGGAAGTTTTACATCTCGATTCGGTCCTTTGAACGCATTTCTAGGCAGCTGACCTGAGTGTTGTTAAGCTGTGATGCAGTTGGACAACAGGAGAGCTGGCACAACCTGACTGTGCAACCGGACTTCCAGCTCTTTCTATCACTTTCACCTTGTTTCTCTACGTGCATATGTTATAGACTTTATTTTTGTCTTTCTTGACAGTGTCTGGTTATTGCCAAATGTTACACTTTATCATTGTGGAAACCTAATTTTGACAGCCTGATGTGAGTAAAGCTAAACTTTTAAAAGTGCATCGACACAGGATGTAAATGTTTTGTTTTTTAAATTTAGGGGATTTCTATGCATTTGTGTGTCACGGTACGTATCTTGTTCCTTTCATAATGTTGAAACAGCCTGAGCAGCCTGTGCCCAGACCCATGTAAGTGTTTGTTTATGTGGATTATGGTTTATGTCTTATTTATTATATCCGATGATTCAGTGATATTGGTCTTTAATAAATTTGTCAGTGAAATCCAAGTAGGTGGTTAACTGGCTAATTTTTGGAAGGTTAGGAGATGGTTTGTACAAACACCAAGTGAAAAAACATGATCTTTAGTAAAGAGTCCACATTTATAGACGATTAAAAGTGAGAAGTGGGAGGGTCCATTAAGTTAAATCAAGGAAACTGGAGGTTCAACAGGAAGTGGAGTCTGTTGGCCTTAACAGTTCGGATAATGGACTTAACCAAATGTTTGCAGGTTTGAGACCTGTACGCTCCAGCTGCCATAATATTAAAGCTCCTAAAATAAGCTTATGATTAAGTAGCATAGGAAGTATCAATTCATTCTGTAAAGCAACTTGCAGTTTTAAAGTACCTTTATGGATAGAAGCGAGCAATTTTTACTGGAACCATTCAGGGTAAGGACCTTGCTAAAGTGTATTACAGCTGTGGTGGGCTTCAAATCTACACCCTAACAATCCATAAGCAGCAGCTGTAACCACGGTGCTGCCAGTTGATGTTTGTAAAATGTCAAATTATATCAGCATGAAAGTAAGGCATTCCCGTTTTATACAGAAGTACCATTATTTATTAGCCATAGCTAAATGAATACTTAAAATTGCTAATCCATTTGTTGATTACGCAGAATTTAATTCTATTTAGCTAGATTTTAATCTTATGAGTTCTTTCAATATATTTTTGTGTAGAATTGAGATTTTTATATATAAATCATGCTGGATTTAGTAAGAATTTGTTCTAAGAAATTAAAAATTAGATACTAAGAGTATTTCTGAAACATTCTGGAGGAAAAAAGCCATGTCTTAAGTTTTATTCACTGTATTCAGCAGGTCCACATTTTTCTAGGGCATGGATTCAGCAAGGTGATGGAGACCTCGTGGTCTTCACTTTATGCTGATTTGATAGCACCGTAGAGTGTCCGTTTGGAAAGGGTAGACTGAGGCTGTGAAGAGATGGACCTGGTCAGCAGTTACACCTAAGCATGCTGTAGAACTGCAGTGATGCTCAGCACATATGAAGAAGCCTAACGCAAACCAGGAAAACACATCATTAAACCACCAACAGCAGCCTGTACCTCTGGCACAAGGCAGAATGGTTCCATGGATTCATCCTGTTGACTCCAGATCAGCATGAGCACAGGGAAATGGAAATAAAGATTTATTACACACTCAGTGTTTTTCTGCTCTTCAGTGCCCACTGTTGCTTCATGTTCTTGTTCTAACCTGACAGCACTGGAACCCATCTTAGTCTGCTGCTGCAGCCCATCCACTTCAAGGTTCAATGAGATGTGTGTTCAAGCATGCCTTTTGACATAGTGCTGTCATGCCAAGCTCTTATTTTGGCACTTTTATTCTTGTTCCTATGTAACTATGTATTTTCACACATAGAAATGGCACCAAAATTTTTTTTTTGTTGTGTTTTGTGTGTTTTGTTTTTCTGTAAATTCCACAGACTGTTGTACATTAAAACCCCTACAGTGTGCCTATTTCTGAGATGCTGGAAGCACCAAATCTTACACCAACACTTATACATCACTCAGAATTGGATTGACCATGCAGAACTGGATTGACCATATATCTTCTTACCCATTTGGCTGCTTAGTCCAGCAGCAACTCAACCTGCCAAGCGCATCTGCATGCTGTATCCAATCACGGTTTGGAGGAGCACACTGTTTGGCTCAATAAGAAGGTGTCTACATCTGGTAAAGTTGCCACTGAGGTTTATATTGTGCATAAATTAACCACAGCCAACTGAACTGGCCATTTGCCAAGCAGGGTAATACTCTTCAACAGAGTGAGCGGATGTGCATTATTGCTGCAGAAGAAAAAAAGTCTCATATAAATCAATGACACAAGAAAAATTATGCAAGATAGGCATTACTTGTGCAATGTTGATTTTTATAAAATATCATTTTCACAGGTTGTTCAACACCTAAGAACATGAATAAAACAGCACCTGTATAGTTATGCCGTAACCGTATAGATACCTGTCCCCGTTTACCTTGATTAATGCCCTGCCCTCCGCTTGCCACAATGCGGGGAGAGGAACCTGAGCAACCGAGAGATGTAAGTAAATTTGCAGATTGGCTGTCTGGCCAATTACCAATGCTGTATCAACAGTCCAGTGGCTCTTTTGGGAAGAAATGTGATGCAGAGTGAGCAGCAGCAGTTCGATGTGGAGATAACGCAGCCTTGTTTTCTGCGACAGCCCACACCGCACTCGTGTATTTAATTGGTTATCTTGTGGACATCTCAAGGTCCCACCTCTGAATTTCATTACTCATTACTTTATCACGGTAGGGTCACGCTCTATCACACACATTGCGATTTTCACAAACGTCTGTTAATGCCAAACCAACAGTGGAAATGTATATGTGGATAAATAAAATTAAGAGGGAACACTCAAATAAAGAATTGCAAAGGCAGAAATTTTACTTTCTAAGAAGTCTGAGATCCCTGCATAGTGAAAGTGTTGGAAAACAGGGGCAAAATTATGTGGTGTAACATAGTGGTGCTGTAAGAATTCTTCCCATTACCAAGGCATTTTTACTAAAGAAATGTTGCTCTTGTTTAATTGTAGGACTTTTTAAATAAAATAAAAACTATGTAAGGGGTAGAACTTTTCTGCAATTTTGTAGCTTTGCAGGTTTTATTCAGTGCACAGCAGAATGCTTTTGTCTTCAAACCTAAGTGAGAAAAATGGTGAAATGTGTGTGTATAATTTAATGATGTTTGGTACATAAATAGTTTTCCCAGGGTTTGGCCCTGGACTGTTCAGCACCTCTAAGGTTGCAGGGTATGTCCACAGAAGCATCTCGTGTATTACTCTGGTCCTGTTCTCCAAAGATCTCGTAATCCTTTATTTCCACTCATTGTGAGTTTCCCCCAAATTAGATTATTTCAGGTTGGCAGGTGCTGACTCAAGCATCCTGTGCAACAGGTAAGCAACTTGAGGCGTGTGAATCTTTCCCGAGAGACTTGAGAATGAGTGACATGTGAAAGACATTGCTAATCCCAAGGGATCCCAGGTATGGTTCACTTTACCAGGTCTTTCTGCTCAGCCTGCAGCCAGCGGATATGTTGCCAGGATGTAAGAATTAAGCATTTTAGCACAGGGTTTGTTTCCCAGGTGAAGCAGGACAGGTGCACACAATGGGCTTGTGCATTGTGGGAGTGGGGACAGCAGACCTTTGGGTGAACTTCTGGTCAACCGGCAAGACAATTTCATCATTCTTGTTGATTAATTTGAATGCATTGTGGTTTCACACACTGGTTACAGCAGCAGGTTTGCACAGTTCAGCCTCAACCCAAGGGATCTGTTAATAATGCATGCAAAAGTACATTTATTTTCATCTATCATTTTTTATTATTATTATTATTATTATTATTATTATTTACTTTGTTTCCGAAACCCAGCAATGCATTTTTGTCCAGTCCACATGATGTACTGTATACTAAGTGTACCAGAAAACTGTGCAAGCACCACAACTCTGAATCCTTATGCACCTCATGTGATGTTCTGTTCTATACTGGCTGATCTCAGGAATTAAGACTACAACTGGTGTGTTCATGTTGCTGGATGGAATAAGCTGTATTTCTCAAGATGAGCCAGGCATAGGCAGGCCAGGTGATGATGGGGAGTGAGACTTACCGTCCAGCACCATCTCCAGGGCCCAGTCTTGGAGCCTCAGCATCAGCTGGCGGGGGTAAATCAGCTCTGACAGTAACACACCCCCTGGGAGCTGCAGGTTACGGCAACAATTCAGGGCTAATGGAGCAGATATTGGGGAGCAGACAAGGGTATGTGGAGGGGTGGCAGGAAAAGGACTTGAGGAAAGTTACAAAAAACTTAAACAGAGCGGTGAAAGCCAAAGCCTCCAGTTGTGCAACCTGTGGATGAACAAGTGACTCCTTTTGGTGGTCCAGCCTTTGTCAGACAGGAACCTGGCAGATGCAGGGTTTCAAGGTTCTGGTCAGCGTTACACAAGGGTCAAACATGTGACTGGGGCATTGTCCAGGACAACAAGGGCCAAGCAGTCCACAGGTTTAAGCACGTGTGGGAGGCACATTTGGGGGGCAGGGATGCTGACATGCCTGTTTTTTTGTCAATAGTTAAGTCATTTTATTAGTGGAAAAGGTCTTTAGTTTTATCTGGACATTTCCCTTTCCAAGACATGCTTTTGTCTTGTTCATAGTAAACGTATATATTATGTTCATATTTGAACATGTCAGTATATATAATTTTACAGTACAATTATTTAATCACATTAATAATTAGTAATCATTTGAAAATTTTTCATAAGTGTTTTAAAATGCATTATAATTTGTTTTATATAATTAAACATAAGAATGACAATTTTACGTGTTTATTTGTATGTTTGTTTATCCAAAACAACTGTTATCCATAGCAGTGCTTCTTTTCTCTCAGATTTAGAATCTGAATCGTTTATACAACAGGATATTTTTATTGGAGTGATTCAGGATCAGTATTTTCATCAGGAAACTGGCAGACTTTGAGTGATCAGTCAGAAGTAAAAATTACAAACATTTATTTGTATGTGCAGTTATTCAAATATCGTATTTCATGTCATAATGCAATATTAGCAATATAGGGATGTGGATTGCCTTGCTACATTTTAAATAAATTAAAAATTGCTACTGTTTTTTTAAATGAAGAATAAATTTAAATATAAAAAATATTAGAAAGCTTTTGACATATGTAAATATGAACAGACAGTATATGCACAATACAGACAAATATTGCAAAACTCTTACATGGTAATATAATTGTTTTAAGTTAGAAAACCTTTTACACACATATAAACCACAGAAAAGGAAAATAATCAATAAAAAATCAAATCAAAAGAATTTATTTGTCACTTACATGGTTACCAAGTATACCATGTAATGAAATGTGCCCTGATTCAGGAGACTGTGATTGGTTCCATTCCAACGAGTAAAACAAATGACAACAAAAAACAACCAAACATCAAAAAATCAACAAACACAAACAGACAAATAAATGGTAGATAAATAAAAAAATAAATAAATAAATAAATAAATAAATAAATAAATAAATAAATAAATAAAACCTTAAGTTGCAGTATGGGGACAGTGACAGTGAGGGGAGCGGTCAATGGATATTGTAGACCCTGGTTTGCGAGGATTGTGATGGCATGTCTGGGTTCAGAAGTCTTATGGCCTGTGGATAGAAGCTCCTCCTGAGCCTCTCCGTTCTGGCCATAATGCTTCTGAAACGTTTGCCTGATTTCAGCAGGTCAAACAGATTTTAGCCGACTTTCAACTCAGTTCATCAATCTTCGCACCATCAGCTGCATCTGGACCTTGAACAGAATTGATCTCAAACCCATTACAATCTTTTCACCCAAACAGCAGCCTTGTAGACAATTTCCCCTTTTCCGATTTCTGTGATCTCCAGCACCACACCTGAGTGGCACCTCAGCATGCCTGGTTACCTCCAGCTGAAGTATAGTAGTTCTTCCAGGGGAATTAAGCTATTGCATGAGAATTGACAGATACCACTGATCCTGCACTTCTGTGCAGTGGGGCTGTGCTAAAGTTTGGTCCCACTGTGGAAACTCTCACACCAATAAGGTTTGCGGCCGAGGTAAATTACACTTTTCTGCTGTGTGCAGCTAAAACCTTTAAAAGATCCTCACCAGCTGCCTTGTTGCTGCTTTAAATATTCACATGTACTGTTTTTTTTTACCCTAAAGAGAGGCCTGCTGTTTAAACCAATATTATTCTGTCCCTCCTGCACGCCTCCACGTCCTCGAACGTCTGCAGGGCACGGAGTCCTAGCGGCATGTTAACAGACCCCATGGGAGGGCTTTCTTGTCTGGCCCCCCAGTTGTAACCCAGCCCCCAAGGAAACAGATGGGCTCCACCTGCCACCACTCTTTCCTAATGAGGTGGTTAGTAGGGGCCATCTTTCACTGCCAAGCTGTGACAGTTTGGGGCAAAACATGGACAGGGGAAAGGGTGAGCGAGGCAGACCCCAAGTGGGCCACTTCAAGGCAGGTCGGGTGTACAACGTATATGTTGTTCTCTTCTCTGAGATTATCTGAGACACAACAAACTTTCTAGAACTTCCCCCATGATTTCCCAAACAGGTTCTGTGTTTTTCTCACAAAGACCAAACTTATTCAAAATATTGAGCAGGTGTGCTACATAGGGAGGCTACTGTAGCAATGAATGCAGGGGGCTGCATCGATAAAGATGTAGATCACTGCAAGAATGTAACAGCTCATCAGGCGTCGGTGGAGTTAAACACAGGCTTTAGCAAATATTCCAGGTTATACCCTCCTCCACAGATTAATGAATCCATACATGCAGACTACAGAACCGGTCAGTGTAGACAAGTGTGTTAGTGAATGTAGACTGAAAAGGATGTAGGTTTCCTGCCGCAACCTGGGTCCTCATGACGGGTGAATGTGCTTCCTCCAGGAATTTGCTTTCTTCACTGCTACCATGCAGCCACTCAGGAAACAACTATCCCAAAGGATTTTCTTACAGTGGCAAAATGCAAGAATCATGCAATATCGCTGCATGTAGACTACGGTATCAGTGACCACAGCATCGCTGCATGTAGACTACAGTGTTAAAGAATGTAGACGGTAGTATCGATTAACAAAGCCTAGGATATAACTGAGTCCACACTACAGCACCTTTCAGTGTGCAGCGCTTCAGACTACAGGAGCTGTTACCTGTGTGCGTTTTTTTTTTTTAGTTTTTCATTTGCATGTTTTGTTTTTTATCGTCTTCACTGTGATTTTCTGTCACTCGTTTATAATTAAATTAGCCCGTAAGGCCTCCTTGTATGCCTGCTGCGCGCATATTTCATTTCTCTGCGGAAGCGCGCATCGTTACGGACACCGGGATACAGGCCGTTCCGCGTGCGGGAGCTCGGCGGGGTGCCGGCAGCGCGCGCCCGCGCCGGGAGAACAAAGGGTTCCGCTCGAGTGTCGCGCGGAGGCGGCCGATAAATCACTTAGTCTAATTGAAGGGCGCGTGGGGCTGAGAGGCGCCGCGGGGGGCTGGGGCGCGAGCGCGGCGCGCCTGTGCTGGGATTTAATTTGAATATTGTGTTTACGGGGCCCGCAGGGTGATAACACCTCGTAAGAGCCTTATTCGTTCAGATCCCGGTCAGTTTTCGGGACGGAGTGGCACAACAGGAATCAGCACGCAGTTGGTTTTAATTCCACAGAGATGTGATTCTGCGCGTAAAGAAGATACCCGTGGAATCTTGTAAGCAACAGGCACTGAGGTGAGGCTGTATGAGCAGTTACTCGTCAGTCGTTGGACCTCTTCCTGCAGCAGTGCAGGGTGCTTACCCCCAGGTGAGGGGTTTGAACCAACAACCTCCAATACACAAAGCAACAGGTTTAGTGCCCAGTAACTACAGTGTTGACAGGATACAGCTATGCTGCACTGGACCATGTTGAAGGGCCTCTCTTTCAAATCCCAACAAGACAGTCACAGAGTTCATAAACAATTCCAAAAATTTTGCTGAAATTTAAACAAAATGTAAATCAAGGCATTAGGAAAAGTTATCTTGATGATAATTTACCAAAGTTGCTAAAATAAAAGAGTGCTATAGTGAAACCATGCTGTAGGAGCGAGAGGTAATCGAGGGCCTGTATTATGGTATTTTGTTAGGCTTGTACCCCCATTTATGAGTTCAATGTGTTCTTAAAAATCAGCTCATAAGGTGACTCTCAAAAATCTGAGGTGTAAATTCCATTAAGGCATAAATTCCCCCACGGTCTGCTCTTGTTACTCGTAAGCATGCAAAATCAGCCACGTATTTGCTTAAAACTCAGTAAAGGGACTTAATTTCTCTCCTAAGTCAAAGCCTCGATTCTGGGGTGAGGCATCCCTGAGGATGGGGATGGAAGCTATTTTGAAGTAAAACAGACTGAGTTGTTTTGACTAGAGTAGAACATTTGAATTACCACTGAAGATGAATTAAAAAATACCCAAATCATTATACTGGCCTGTGGACTTATAACGGACACATTTTTCTGTGTTTATTCTCTATTATTAGAGGTATGATGAGTGAATTTTGTATTATGCTGCATGTGTGCAGTTTTCAAGCTCATTTTAAGCAACATTCTGTGTTAATGACCTCCTCGTGGTGCTGCTTTATTATTCTCCATCTCTGGAGTGCCAACTAAGCTATAACTCTACCTTGGTTTTATTATACTGCAACAATGCCAGTTTTATGGCAAAGTAGAATCAGTTTATTGCATGTACGGGAAAATCAGCTGACGGGAAATCTAATTCCTTCCAGCTGATGTGATGCTCCTCTCCAAAGCAACTCGCAGTGTTAGGTTTGTATACAAAGGCACTTACAGTAAATTAACCATTTACGCAGCTGGGTAGCTTTAACTCTGTGTGTCCAAGGTAAATACCTTGGTCCAAGGTACTGTAGCAGGAGGCACTTTGAGTGTGAGGTGGCAGATTTGACTGCTATACAACCTGCAACTGTTACCTGAAATGATTTCTTTTTCATAATTTCTATAAATCAAATCAAAGGAGGTTTTAAAAGCGTAACAGCGTACAGCATCTCACTGTCGAACAATGAACCTATATTACACCCCCCCACCACCTCCGGGGTTATTTTGATGCACATATTACTTTGTATAATTCTAGTCCAGTAAGGCAGTCGGCTCTGTAGAAAAAATGAAAAATATTTAAATTTCAGATGCTGTGCATGGTTCTGTGCCTGATTTGCTGATAAAGACAGCGGAAAAGTGATTTTAATCAGGGGCATCGATTGTGTTGTTTTCCGGTCGACAGCTCGCCCATTTTTGTGGCTTGTTCAGCATCGAGGATAACAAATTGATCAAAGCCGTGCCGACTCTAGTCTCGGTCTGGGTTTGATTTAATCAGACTGTTGAAGACAAGAAGCCACCACTTGTAAGCGAGAGGGAAACAGCAGTGGGGAAAGAGGGCCATTTTTTAAATGACGTTATTAACATTTCAGCAAAATTCCTTTGCTTCGTTGCATTTCATGCATAATGTTTTTGCCTTTCTCATTGACTTTCAGAATCCCGACTATTAAGCCTGTCCCTGCTCTCTTGATGTTTTCCTAGAAAATGTTCTTGGATGCATTTCTCCCTTTTTCAGTATGTTAGAAATTCAAATTTTCACGCATATTGTTGTCTTCCAGGAAAACGCATAATCCATGAAATGTCAGTTAATTCCAGTTAAACTTTTATAAATATATGTAAAAGTACTAGATTGATCCCTAGTAATCCAGAGGCACCCAAAGCCCAGGCCCACCACGGCCTTATCGTACAATCCTGGTTTAAACATTTGTTTCGCCAATCTATTGTTTTATTATAATTTGTATCAGCGAGATCGCCTTATCCTGAGAAGAGGGTTGGAGAGGGTTTCCATTTAATCCCTGAGCCAAGATGTATTTATTGAAGATTAATAATATAACAGCATCTCATCATTCTCTCTATGATTTCATAATGTTGTTCGAAGGGGATCAGGGACAAAAGCAGGGAGAATACCATCTTGTCTTGGGACTGTGGGAGGACTACATTTTTAGATTTAAAGGCAATACTAATTTACTGAAAGGAACACAATAGCTTCCTGATTTCTGTAATGATTTCTGTAAATGTCTGTCCCATGTTGGGCAAATATTCTGAATACCAATGTGTTCTGAAGGGTGGGCCAGTATAATCCATAAGTAACTTGCTGACCTCCTCTTTTTAAATGGCGCACAAAGGCCACATCAATTCCATATTTCTTTTGACAGTCAATTATTTTTCCGCTGGAATGCATATTTTCCTGATAAATCTCACAGCCTGGCCCGGACCCACCGTGCTGCTCAGCAAAACAAGTCGCGTTTTTCATGCTGCATTTTCTGCACACCCGCCACCACCACCCTCAAGCCCATATTCTGCATGCAAATTCTGTAAATAGAATTCACTAATTTCCTCAGATGTTCATTTTTATGCAGAACTGCCTTGATCTTTTGCTCGGCTCTGAGGCGTACGGGAGAAGAAGGGAAAATCAAACGCCTCGTGTGCCTGCGTAACAGAAGCCCCATCACATAGCGCTGCATATGCAAAATATTGCCTTACATCTAATTGTCCTAATGGATCTGCTCCATATACATGGGAAAGAAGGGAGGAAAAAATGAAAGATAAATTTCTCCCAGGGTAACAGTTCAAAGTTCAAGGTTCAGTGTTGATCCAAATTATTTATATCCCTAATAAGTAAGTGGATTGGTTCTCCATGACCTTGGTGTTCATAGAAACCTCATCCTACTATATCACTGCATCAGGCAAGCAGGCAGGGAAATATTGTCTGTTCTGATGGCCATGAGTGTGAGGCTCTTCAGATGGGTGGATGAGTGGGTGGCGGGGCACAAGAGGGAGCAGATGCGAGGGAGTGGAGTGGGGCGTGGTGGGGAGGGGGGGGCATCTGGTTTGCATCGTGCATGGAAATGAGAAGGAGCTGAAGGGTACGTGAAGGACGCCACCAGGGTGTTCTTCAGACATGGAGATGCAAGTTGGAGGGAGATGGGTGAGATTGGTGGGAGTGGATTGGCTCCGGAAGCTCCTCCACAAGGCTGAGTAGCATCCAACCAGAGTGATGCTGGAAGCGCCTGGGATGCGGGGAGAACGATGAGGTTGATGCACCAGTAATTTCACACTGCCCAGGAGCGCAGCAAATGGGGCAAACAAGATTTGATCCTGATGCGACTCCTGTGGTTGATGCAGGAGGTGTGGGATATCTCGTACCTCGAGAAGCTTCAAAGGTGGCCAGCAGGCTGGTTCAGCTTTCGATTCACTTTGCACTGCATATGAAAAGGCAGAAAATGTTTTGCGATAAGAAAAATATGTAAACTCTTACACATAAAGCACAACAATTCCTGCATAATCCAGCTTTCTCCTTTTGCATCCATCTATCTATCTGTCTGTCTTATTTATGCATCTGGGTGATGCTTTTCACAGAAAACACTGACACACAACATTTGTGGACATTGTTTTTAAATAAAAAACACATCAATTTATTTTAAATTGGATGCATCTCAAACTGAACTCCATTCACAAGTGCTGAGTAAATTTTCACGAGGAAGACACAGATTTTTCTATCGTTTCATGTGATTCCGGTGTGTTTCAGAATTCATGCAGGAGCTTCAGAAGGTACAGGGGTCCATCTCCCTGTCACCAGTGCACTGTACCTTCAGTGTCCATTCCTCAGCTTTGAGCAACCTCCTATCTAGTGAGGGTTACAAATACCTGGAGCATTTACTGCTCAACTATAGCAGGAGATTCCAGCTAGACTCCAGCACGTTTCTGAACATTCCTACACTGGCATGTGATTTACGTATAAGACGCTATTATAATGATTGGACTCATTAACCCGTCTGCACGGCATGATAAAGCGGTTCAGAGCTCAGGTTTCCTGTAAACCAGCACAGCCGCTGAGTCATTTGGAAAAGGTGTTCTACCTTATCCATCTACGTTCAGGGAAAATGTGTGCATCCACCTGAGAGAGGGTGGTTGTAGGAAGGAGGAAGTGGATTTACAGTGGCCCAAAGAGCAGGTCGGGTCGGACGTGTGGCGCCTGTATTGATCAGGGGCGGCTCGCCCGGCTCTCGTGGTCCAACCTTTGACCCTTAAATAGCGAATGAATCTCAATCCAATAGTGCGAAGTGTCTCTGCTTCCTCACCACCACTGCCCAACCCTCCCTCCCGCAGTGCAGTTCCCCAACCCGGGCGATCAATACGTGAGGCACATGATTCCCACATTAAGGATTGGCAGCCTCTTTATTAATATAATAGCGCCAGCCTGATGTGTCAGTGACTGTGTGACTGTTTGTGTATTGGCATGAAGCCCTCATTTCTTAAATGCAAGAAATAAATACATCATATTAGATTACATGTATGAGATAATGTTAATATCAGGCTGTTTTTACTTTAAAGGACAACCTAGCACACAGTGGGCAGTGCTGGTGGCTTGCAGCTCCTGGGCTGTTTGGGAAATAGTTTCAGTCTGTATGGAGTTTGCATGTTTCCCCCATCTTTATGTGGATTTCTTCTATCTGCTCCTGTTTCCTCCCACAGTCCAACGGCATATGTTTCAGGTGTACTGGGGACTCTAAGTTGCCCACCATGTGTGTATTTCTGAGTGAGTGAGAGTGTTAGGTTGCCCTGTGATGAATCGGTACCCTGACACCCAAATTCTTCCAGGGAGCCCCTGGTCAACCATGACTCTTCACTGCAAAAGTGGCAGGAACAATGGATGGATTGCGTTCTTCTTTTCTGTCACCAATTTTTTCACGTAGTGCCGAGCTGTTCGGTGCAACAACAAGAATAGATTTGCCAGCGCCGGATTTTCACAGCAGATGAAATCGGCAGGTAAAGTGACGTGTTCGCAGCACAGATGGAGCAGGCAGATTTGGTAACCCCTTTGATTTCATGCTCCGTGGGTCGAGCAGTGGGACTGTCTGATGTGTCCAGGGATAGCTGCTGAGGGCAGTAATCCACAGGGAAACATCTGAGTTCAAAAGGGCAGATGGCAAAAATCGGCTTCTCAGGGGGACAGCATCAAACAGGAGTTCCACTCATCTGCAGACAGAAGGACACAGACAGATTAGGCCACACCGCACACCCTCACACACATACATATGCTCACCTCCATACAAATAAGAGATGTACATGCATAGACGTATACAGCTGTACCTTCCACCTGCCTGAGCTGGAGTTCTGAGATGTCAGTGTTTTGCATCTGCTGCAGAGGAAGAAGTTCAGACTGCCACTTGACCACTAATGATGGCTTCCTGAGAGCCAAAAAGAAAGCTTTTCAGATGTATTTCTCAGAAGTTGTTCAATCCTGACCTCCACACCTGTGGTACCATTTTGAAGCAGCAAGTGTCTTCTGTACGGCACCTTAGGATTTAAGGATTGCAGCATGAACATTTTCATGTCCAACCTTCCATCAGTCCATTACCAGCAACTGCTCAGTCATGCTCAGGGTCATGGTGGTCCAGTTCCAATCCTGGAGTCTGGGCACCAGGCTGACACTACGCCCTGGGTGGGATGCCAGTCCATCGAAAAACATGTCCTCTAGAGTGGAAAAAAAGAATCTTAGGAGGATCTATGTTGTTTTTCACTCACCACATGCAGCGCTTGGTCGGTTGTTCGGTATATCCTGCTCCGTTCTTAAACCGTTCATCATCAGAGAAACATTAATCGTACAACGCATGGTCACCACTTGTTGACACGGAAATTGAAGAGCCATCCTTTCATTTAGTGAAAGAGCAATACAATATTTTCATGTTAGGCAATAAATAGTTTTAACATATCTCCACATTGCATTTCATTAATCGCACTCCATTTCCAGACATGTGGGAATAGACAGCTCCTGCATCATTTTAGCAAATAAATAAGAAGGGATTAAAGTTTTCACAATGCAACTGTTCCTCTTTTTGTCAATTCTATCGCTGGTTTTTAGTTTTATTAAGGCTTCTTGGAGACCAGGCCTGGGTCATGCTGGGTAGCCCTTGTCATTTCTTAAATTATAGTAATGATTAAAATTGTGCCTTTTCATTTCATTTATGGATTTAGCACACATATAGCGTGCATGTTAAATCCAGCAGCATGGAACCTCTGCTTGCTGGGATTGTTGTAATGTTGGTGAAAGCGTCCACTTTATTTAATGTGTCTTCTGCATTTCCTAGGGACAATCTCTTTGTATTTGCATGAATTTCTGAGCTCCTCCCTGTCACACTCTCACACCCATACACAAAAAAACACACAAACACACACACACGCACGCACGCACACACACACACACACACACACACATACATACACACACACACTCTCTCTTCTAAGACCCTTCCCCCTGGAACCAAGCAAACACACAGCCCCCTTTTTATGTAATGAAATTACGAGGAGTCATATGTTCCATCATGTCTCAGAGTTATGAGCGCATTTTACATAAAATTCATATTGGGGCATTGTCTGCGATGCACGTGCGCTTGCGCATTTACATTTCAAGGAGGTATTAAAGAAATGAGCAAGCAGTAATAAACCGGGAGGGAAAAAAATAGAAGAAAGAAAAATTTCCTGGTTTCCCAGCTCCACTATTTGAGATCCCAGCAATCATAAATTACATTAACCTTGGAGCCAACTCTGCACACAAACTCACACATACACACACACACAACGGGGATCCTGCAGTTTTTGTGCCATAAATCTGTCCCATTTGATGCAGTTATGTGTGAGGGAAAGATGAGGGAGCTGGAAGTACAGCATGTGGTTATTAGACACCCTCAGAGAAATATGTTGAAGGGACAGAATATCCTTGATATGATACAAGTATTTTGTATTAGAAGTGACTTCACAACATCTTATGTTTAAAAGCTGAAGCATCATTTTCTTGTGCCTTCATCTGAGGTTGCATCGTCTATTCTCGCAAAGATGTTTTTATCCTTCTACAGATAAACCTGTGGTTTCAAGCTTTAGCTTCACAATCTTCAAGGATCTTTCACATGAACCATAGAAGTCAGTAGATGAGATGCATGGCAACGAGGGACATGCTCCTGTGTTGGCTGAAGTGTCAAGAGCTTCCTTGTTCTTGTACCCTTGACAAAGATGTCCTAACCAGTGTCACTCCAGGGAAAATACGTAGGTACAGTTCTTTAAAAGGTCAGAATCTAAAACTAAGGGCTGTTAGTGTTTGAATAAAAGTCACTAGAAACCAAATAAAGTTAAATTGAAATAACTCAATTTGACCAGCACTGATTTATAGGCTGGGTAACTACTGTGGTAGGAGGCCCCACTGGAAAGCAGCAAGGTACTAAACAAACTCTGGAACAAGTCAGTGAGCTTTGAAAGGGCTAAGGGTAATCTGAGGATATCAGTTAAAGTGAACAAATGCACATTTGTGACTGAGCACTGAGGTTGGTCTCCGACGCAGAACATCCTTCCAAGTGCTTACTTACTGATTTTACTGGTACTTTGGGTTGATGGATGGAGCCCATTCTTGAAGCCGATGGGGGTCTCGCTGCCCCAACCGCAGGAGGTCGTGTGTAATCCAACAATTCCCTCCGGATTTCCATAGACAAAGTTTATATTTTTAAACTGTGGATTACGTATTTCTTCTTTTTATTACAACTATGGATAAAAGGTGTGGGACAGGCTGAACAGATTACTGAGTGAGAAGTGGGATATAATTAAATGAAAGTACAAAGATATCAAACAGTTCTCAAAGAGGGACAAATGACACACGGTACTCGGGATCTGAAGATAAACATAGTGACAATCGCTGCAAACATTAACAAAACCACAAGTATGATAAACCCATAATCTTTTCATAAAGGGAATAAAACAAATGTTTTAATATCTACATGTTTGTATACTACCTTAACTTCAATTTATTTAATTTTGTGAAATTTTCATTTTAATTGTCCCAACCTTTACATTTAATTCTAACTTTAATAATGTGTGATTTCAACAATGGGAAGCAACAACGTGCCCAGCGTGTAAACTGTGTTGCCCTCTTCTGGAGATGAAGGTGAAGAACAGATTTCTGGATGCAGGTAAGCAGGTAGGAGAGGCACCAAGAACTCGGCTGTGTGCCTGACCCTCGTGTGAAGCGCCAGTATCAGGAGGACAGGAAATGGTTCTTTCATTCTGCGAGCTACCCTGTTGCGTGGTCACTCCTCACATAACCCTCATCGTCCTCGTGCCATATGAGACCTCAGCCTGCGCTCAGAGCTCAGTGCTTGTCCTTACGCAGGGATAATCTCTAATCCAGCCTTGCGGGGATTCACAGATGAAAATCTGCAGCAATCCCATTTAGGTCACAGCTTTTCCTTCCTTGTACACATCTAGAGGCTTTCTCCTCAAGTCCAGCACATCTTAAATAATAAATACTGAGGTAGACAGATTAAACTATTCAATATCACAACCATATTCATTAAAATATTCTCTTTATACCTAGAAATTTTTTGGAAAGTGTCACAGCGGGCTGCGGTGCTGGATCTGTACGGGAAGTGGGCTTAGTGGAGTTTGTATCTTTCCTCCATGCTTGTGAGTGTTCTCTGGTTGTTCTGGTTCCTTCTTACATGTGTTTCATGTGAATTGGTGGCCAAATGGTCTATAGCATGTGTCAGTGTCAGTGAACGGGTGTGTGTGACCACCCCGTGAAGCATTGTCCAGTCCAGTGTGTACCCCAGCACACACCCCACGCTTCCACTGTACAGTCTGAGCCAGTGTGACCCTACGCTGGATATGTGGTTTTCTGACAATAAATGGTTGACCAAACATCAATAACAAAATACTGTAGTAGGAGCACCATGTCCGCTAGTCTTGAAATTCACCTTGTTGGCACCACGATTATGAGCTCTCAGGATGTAAATGAGAAAAAAAAGCCTGGGGGCACTGATGTTTTTGTCCTCAGTGTAAGGCTGCGGACACGTAAATGAATGATTTTACAGATTACGTCTGGGAGTTGACCACAGCACTGTTGGTCCTCCGTGGGGTTGGGCTTGGGGAGTTGTCTAGTTATTAGCATTAAAAATGCCTCAGGCTGTCATTGTATAGTTGCTGCCTTCTTACAGGTGAGGTTTTCTGTCAGTAAGACAGCCCAGCGTCTGGAGCCTGCATTTGCTCTTTTGCATTGGCTATGTGCAAACCGTCAGGTATAAAGAAAGCAGCGGTCTTGATGGGCATCAGGGCTGAAAAATCACAGAAATTAATACGCTTGTAGGCCATGTTTACGGATCTTATGCTCACTCTGTACTTCCACATTCCTTCTCCCTCCTCTTTGACCACCCCCGCCCCCCCCTCACAGAAACCCTGACAGGATTGCCTGCCTCCTTATTTCAGTCTATGGATGTTAGGCCAAGACATATTGATCAGGCCATAAATTACCCACGGTTGCCTGTTCTCCTTGTAAACTGGAAGCTCTTAAGTGGGAACCTGTGGGGGAGAAAGTTTTAGCAATGGGTCACGCAAATTATTAATTGAGTGCAAATTAATCCACAGGTATATATTAATCTGCCTCACCTCTGCAGGGGGTGAGGAGACTGATAGAGAGACACATAGCTAAGGGACACATGATGCGACAGAGACAGCTGATGCGTGTTGCTCCAGGGAAAAATGACCAAGGACTTCCAAGCTACTGATGCAAATCATCCAGTGTTACTAACAAACACCTGCAATTCTGTCACTGGAAACTTTATGAGCCTAAAAAATGTGCAAATCACAATACGTATTGTTAATAATACACATGTTGTCCAGATATGTAGAGTATACTCCTGGGTCTATTCAGTCCACTGACATAGCAGATACTGTGAGGCGACCTGAGTATACTGTATGCATATAATTGCACATACAGAAATACCTTTATTTGTGCTACCTCTAGTGATGTCTCATAATAGCATCATATATGAGCTATATTGGTAATTTATTATAATTTGCCACATTTTAAAAAAGTAAAAATATTTTGAAGCAATTTTTTTGGAATTTTATATTGGTTATCCTTCAAACAGATGGCCAATTTGCTATTATTAAAGACATAATCACTAGTATATTTTGTATTATGTTACATACACAGTTTTCCAGCTCTGTTTATACAATGGATGAAATTAATGACCTCTTATAGTGTTGTTTTCTTAAGAGCTCCATTTCTCAAAACAGATTTTAGAGCACTAAGTGAAATATTATTATACTGTATATATATACATATGTGGATCTGCCATAGGTCAGTAAAATAATGCATGGAGAGTTAGGGAGGGAGAGAGGGATATTTTTAGGCACACTACTGCTTGTGTACCACACTGCCATCTCTTTCACAACAATGGCCTTTGTTCCTTTTGAAAGAGTCCAACAATTTTAAGATAATACTCACTTCCAATAGCTAATCTGAAGGGATTTTGTGGTTTGTAGGATTTCCTCTTGTAATTTCCTTAAGTAAATGTGTGTGAAATCCTGAAATTATCTGTGCATATATGTCTTTGGCCAACATCGCAAACTGCATGCAATTTGGGTCAAGTATATTATTTTCTTAATCACAGAAAGAGCTGTTTCATTGAAATGAGGAAAATCATTCAAATAAATACTTGGTAGTGGATTAAAAATAGATGTTTTAATTATGTTGCCAAAAATTTGTGCACTCACATTACAATGCAGGCTCACCGATTTGTGTAAAGATTGTTTTGAAAGCGTCTCTATAGACACAGCTATCTGAGAAGATTAAAGTAATGCCCTGGAGATGTATCTCCCGCTTACTTCCATCCCTGGGGAAGGACCCATCATTAACAAGAATGATGGACCCTTATGTGGCCAGGAGTCACCCAGGAGATGTGTGTTCCTGCCACTGTGCACCCCCAACAAACCGTACAATAAATGAAACCCCCTCTTTCCCACAGATGCTGTCACCATTTTAACACAGTAACATCTCCCCTAGTTTACACTGGACTGGAAAAAATAAAACGGAGAAGATGCTCAATGGCAAAAGTATAAATAAAACGAGAAGTTTGTCTTCATTGATATACAAATGGTTCCCGAGTTACAATGATCCGACTCACGAGTTTTCAACTTTACGATTGTGCAATAGCAATACGCATTCAATAGAAACCGTACTTGAATTTATAATTTTTATTTTGTTCCGGGCAAGCGATATATGGTACGATGCCTGAAGAAGTCTTCCAGGGGACATCACCACGACGTGTCCAAACTACGTCGGCCAGTCTCTCTCGAGCAGCAGTTCTACTCCAAGGCTCCCTGGATCACAGATCTTCTCACCCAGCCACACAGGGTCAGTCCAGCAATTCAACATAAAAACCTTATTTTGGTCTCTTGTATCAAAAATCTCCTTCTTTCAGGCATTACCCACAACTAATGACCTTAGGTAAGAATGGGAATGCAGACTGAGAGGTAAACCCAAAGCTTTTCCAAAAATTCAGCTTCTGTTTTACCACAACAGATGACTACAGGGCCTGCAAAGCTGTTAATACTGCACCAGTCTGCCTTTCAATTGCTTGCTCCCTTCTTCTATCACTAATGAACAAAACTCCGAGATGCTTGAACTCCTCCACTAGGGGCAACTGTTTTCCCCTCGCTTGGAGAGAGCAATCCACTCTTTTCCCAAAGAGGAAACCAGATCCCACCTTTGGAGCAAGGCCTAGGGATGGTGTTCATTAGCAAGCACCTGGTGGCCAGGCAATTCAACATAGCCTGGTTGGGCCCGGCCCAAAGCAGAGATGTGGAATCATCTTGTGGGCTCCCCACCTTCAAGGTGAAGGGTGGGGGTTAGATGTAATGCCAGGGAAGAACTGAGCATGAATGGCATGGACATAGAAGGTGTGGTGCCTGGCAGGTTTATGTTTAAAGGTTAATGTGTACACATTTGTGAGTGAGTCCCCTCCAATTAAAGCATAATTCATATGCATTTACCTTGGAGCGGACAGACAGAGGGAAGGGCTTTATTCTGAATAAAAATTACCCCATTGTGACTTACCTGTGCATAAATGCAAAGCCCTAAGGAGTCCAAGGTGTGCTGAATGAGCCCTAAGGGGGAACATGGAGAACAGCTGAACCTGAGACCACTTCACTAGCTGGTGTTTGTCTTGACTGCAAGAAAGGCAGCATGCCAGATGTTCGGGAGATGGCCTTATGGGCCGCTCTTGGCCCACTTACTATGGGCCCGCGTGCACAGGGTAAGGGAAAGACAGCTGTGTGCCCTGCTTAGCTGTCCTTAGCAGGCTGTCAAACAGTAAGTGGGCAAGAGTGACTGCCAAATTAGACTTTAAATTAACAGGAAGCCAGAAATATTTCATCTGCATTTTGCTGAAGGAGTATCCATCTTTTTATGTGCATCTTTATAGGAGACATACATGGAGAGCAGTGTTGAAACGTGTAAGAAAACAAATCAACAACTGAAATCCGCGGCTCACAGGTTACAGCCCCTTGTGTCAGCATGATGGCTGAAGCTAGCTTCGTGGGTAAATCTACTGTACATTTTAAGAAACAATAACAAGGCTGCTATGGTAAGTAATAGCTCATTTAAAATATCACCTATTTATGTGGAGCCATAAAATGTTTATAAACTGTACTGGCCAGACGTGTCCATATCCCGGGGTTACTAGCCTAAAGCAGCCGCAGTTGTTGACATTGTTCCAACACTGCAAGTCCAAGAATGCCGTATAATCCAGATGTGTGGGTGTTGCAAGTCTGATGTGACAAGCAGCTGGGAGAAGTCCCTAATCGCGTTGTGTCCATCTCACACCCCTAATCCCTGGCCTGGGGCCTTGCCTTACTCCTAATCCCAGGGTCCAATCCGCTCCTGCAGATGGTTCTCTCCTTAAGCACTTGAGAAGAACTGAGCTGATCTTTAATTCCCCTGATCCTTGATGTAAGAGGTGGTGGTCCGGGAAGCAAGGATAAGGACTGGTAAACAAACTCGGCTCCATCCAAAGCCATTGCTGCGAACCTGTGATTGCTGTTCCTTCCCTGGATCTTTAATGATAAAGAAACCCATGGTAAGGAACATGTCAAGGGAACATGCTGTGGTATCCTGCTGACCCAGGGTTTGAACCCACTGTCACCACACCTTCAGTTATGAGAACATTGTGTGGAGAACTTGATGTCAGATGAAGCTCTCATTGGGCCTTTCAGATCCCAGCATCCATTTTTCACCTGTAAATGGCAGATACCTTCTGTTAGCCTCACAGAGAACTCCTGAGCTGATATTGCTTTGCCAAAAACTGCTGAGAGTGTGTGTGTGTGTGTGTGTGTGTGTGTGTGTGTGTGTAGAACGTGCAGCATGACCGCATGTGTGTGCGGCAGGTGGGGGTGGCATGCATTGCCCAGAAGGAGGGTGCAGAGATGAGAGGCGTCCCACCATTTTTCACAGCAGACAAAAACATTTGCCTGAGTATCAATTTGCAGTGGCAGTGTGGTCTCCCCCCGCTCCGTTCCCCGCCTCATCATCCATCATGGTCCACAAACCTGCTGCGCCGCTGCACTCCCAGCCTTCACCTCTGCCATCTCCTGTCCAGCAACCCCCCCCAACTTTCCATTGGAGCACACACGCTGAGGGCAAGAGGGGGCAGTCCAAGTTGCTTTGGGGGCAAGTCTCTTTACATTAGGCTCTGGTATGAGCCCCCGCCTTGCATAGCCCCCATATTGGCACCTTCCTCTGCACCCCATCAGTCTTCTCCGACCCATCATCCATCATGCATTGTGATCAATAGGGGGCCAGGCGTTCATCAGAGTGGGTAGCTGATGCGAAGGGAGAAGGAGTGTAGGCAAGCAAGTGGGTGTAGTCACGGGGTCCTTTACCTCAGGCAAGCAGGTGGAGGCGGAGATTGGGGGGAGCATTGTGTGTCTCGGTGGCCCAACCGAAATCTGTCATTCCTGGAGCTAGAAACATTTTACTCAAAGACCCTGGATCATTATTTTGTGCTGTTTGATATTTATAGTGTTGCATAAATGCATCACTGCGATGGAGTGGCATCCCACCCAGGGTGCAGCTTCATAACCTGATGAGCATCTGTGCACATGTGCTTGTTGAGCCTCCCATTCAAAACCCATGGGCATTAATATGGCATTGACCCCCCTTTGCTGCTATTACACACTTCTCCTTCTGGGAAGACCAACAAATTTTGGAGCGCAGCTGTAGCAATATCTGCCCATTTGGCCACAAGCGCATCAGCAAGGTTGAGCGAGAAAGCCTGGCTTGTGGTCAGTGTTCCAGATGATCCAAAAGGTGTTCTCTGGGGTTGAGGTCAGGGCTCCATGCAGCCACTCAAGCTCTTTGACACCAACCTGGGAAAACCACGTATTTATAGAGCTCGCTTTGTGCATGGGGGGGCACAGTCATGCTGGAGCAGGAAAGGAGCTTCTTCTTCCCCAAACTGTGGCCACAAAGCTGGAAGCGCACAGTTGTCTAGAATGTGTTTGTATGCTGCATGGGTGCAGCTGAAACAGCTCAGCTTAGTCATTAGAAGGGGGGGGGGGGTCTACACTCATTTGGCCATGTAGTGTATGTTAGCATCTGTTCTAAGATGCTAGTCATCTGATTTAGATTGTATTTTTGCAAGGTGTTTTAGAAGCTGGGGCTCCTGAAGGCAGGCTGCATGGTATAAAACCTGAGCATAAGGCACATGACAAAGCTTCCACCCACAAAAAGGTATACAGACTGTATGACTGAGAAGGGTCTCGGACCTGATGGTAACATCTGGGGTGAGGAGCTATGCAGTAAACATCTCTAATCCAAAGAACCAATATTCCTCCACATCCAGCCCTAGAATCCAGCATCTTTCTTCCGTAGTGGGAGAAAAGATAGGAAGGGTGGGAAGTTGCCCTGATACTTCAGGGGAAATGCTGCACCAAGGGAGCAATCCGGGGGGGCGGCACTGATTGAGCTGTCAGGATGATAAGTGGGATGGTTGCCCCAAAAGAGCACAAACACAGGAGTCTGAGCAGAGAAGGAGCAATAGGTAGAAGCAGCGTGATGCTAATGGTTCTGTTGTGCTCACTGCTAGAGGGGCGTGGTGCACAGCTGCTGTCAGCCATCGGCGTGTCAGCTCCTTTTGCTTTTATTGTGCTGACGTTCTATCAGCACCTACAGTGCCGCCCTGCTGGTGTGCTCCTGGAACAGCACTTGCGTGAGTAGTCGCAGGCAGAATGGGACAGAAAGACCGCAAGAAGGGTCGTTGCCACAAGAAGAGCCTTTGTCTTTTGCGATGGGCTGCGGAAGGTAAACCGAACCCTTGGTCGGGAGGCAGGTGGAAGGGCTCATTTAACCCACTAACTAGTGCGGTGGGTGAGGAGAGGACAAGGTGGGTCAGATGTCCCCTCCCACAATGACCACACCCCTCCCCCCTGCCACCCCACCATGGGCAGTTGATCCCTGGGTCTTCCCAGCATCAGGTGTCACTCTCCTGTTACACCTGCATCCCATCTGCTGGCACCCTTGGATTATTTAGGAGCAGCAAAACGCTCTTTGTACCTCGCAGACGGTGGTGCAGCCCTACAGGCCACGTGATGGCAGGGCAGGAGCACATGACAGGCGTTAGGATGGAATGGGCGATGAAAGGTGCACTAAAGGTCACAGAAGATCCTGTGCAGTCTGTTCCCCTCTGCAAATTTTGGCCAGATTATCTCAGTCTTGGCCAAAATGAACAGCAAACTGCAGCAAAATGCAAATAAATGGATTTATATTTCAGTACAACTTATATGTGCTATCGTATACTTCGCCCGAGTATTTGTTACATTTCAGAATTTCTCACGAGGCAAAGACTGAATCTTTTCAAATTTATTTTTTTAATATTACGCTGGAGCAGTTCTCAAAATCAGTTGCACAGGTGTCGCCGTGTTCTTGCCTGATTTTTGTTTTACACGCGCTCATTTTTCCTCCTGATTTTCGACGTTCTCCAGCCAGCAGCCAAACTTTCATGAATATTTCATCCTCGGACTGCCAGTTGGCCCCGCGCACACAAACGCCTTTGTGGGCCCCAACAGGAAGTGTGTCATAAATAGCACCCCCACCCCCCGACCCCACACCCCTACCCCCTCCTTGTGTAAATGGAGCTCAGGTGGAGATAATGCTAGAGTGGGATTAATATTAGAGGAGCGGAGGTAACCTCAAACCCGCAAACCCAAGGTCACTCGGTTCGAAGTCTGAAACGCATCCAGGAAATTTCTACACTGAGGACAGCATTCCAAGAGGGATCTTTTTATACGGCAGCCCGACACGAGCGTACGGCAGTTAGTTACTTACAGCTATAGGGTAACCTATAATATTTCAAAAATCGTGACTAATGCCACGCAATGGAGATTAATGAGCTCTCCCTGCTGATGAATTGCCCGTCACAATGTGCTAAGTGAATATACAGCCAAGCCATTACATTCATGGCAAAGTGTAACAATGGTGTTAAATATTTAAAATAAGGAAGAAATTACAGTACAGTTCACAAGTGTTTTGCATTACAAGTTAGCAGCTGAGCTGGAGACAACAATAAGGGGTTTTATATAAATTTTATGAAGACGTATTAAGCAATGCCGAAAATGTTGCAGAACAGAACATAAATCAGAAAACTGCACTTAAGACTGAAGGAAAAATACAGAGACAAAACAGTGTAAAATAACAAAGTGCTGCGCCACCAGCCTCCTGCATGACCTTTTAATAAGAGGCCAGCTGTTAAGCGAATTTCGGGAATCCCATAAACACAAATTGCCGCCCGTAATCTCCTGCCATGGCAGAGAGAAATATAGCAGCGGAGGAAATCAATCAGACACTTAGAGCCCCAGGAGCTGGAAATGGGAAGTGCTGAGGGGGGCTGGGCTATGTGGTCCACCATCACAGGCAGGCTGTCGTCGAGGCGGCGCTCTGACCCCCAAGGTCATGCGGCCAGGTTAGATCACCCGTTTCCCTGGTCCTTAACCCGCTGACCTCGCAGCTGACCTCCGAGCTCATGGCTCCCGGTGGCACGCTCTGAGGTGTCCTTTACTAGGGCCACCCGAGATCAGCCAGGCTCCGGAGGGAAGGCGCGGTGTAAACCACCTGAGAAACTTCTTTGTACGCGCTCTAAGTTTAATGAGAGCGATAAAGATGTATCCCATAACTTCACCTTGGGTTTGATTGCCCCATAAGATAGTTCTGTCAGTCTTGCATTGTGTTGCTCACTGTTTGTCGCATCGCGTTCGCTCCGGTGGATCGAAAAACATTGTTTGCCCAGGTTCATGCAGAGTTCATTCTGCGCCGCTCACAAAGTGGCTTACGCAACAGAGTCCCATGCAAGGAAAAAACAGCACAACACTTCTGAAAATATGCACACTTTTTAATATTTGTTATTCAGAGAAAGAGCATTTTTTGCCTGCTATGTAGTCATTTCACGTCTATAACAGGTATTGTATTCTGCGAAATGGTTTCTGGCAAACATTTCTATTCGAATTTTGGGACAGAGACCAAATTCATGTGCTAGGCCCAAAAGATTTTGAGCCAGAGCAGTGCTAATCTGGCTGTTTTGTGGTTTTAATTTTTACATTAATCTGAAAACAATGGTCACTGGCGTAAATGAAGCCTTAATTTTGAGATCAAATGAATTTTGTGCAACATTAAACATTCATCAACAGTGCTTCCCAGTGCCTGCAACAGCAAAGTGCTCACATGCATTGCAGAGTCAAAGACAGAGGCAGCAATCTTTTGAGTATTTTCAAATTATAACCACCATTAAGGCCCATTATCATGATATCGCATAAAAATCATTTAAAGAGTGCAAGAGGTAAAGAGAGTGCAAAGAGAAAGATAAATGGAAAAGAAAAATATAAAATCATAATTTTCACCTGGGAACCAATTGTTTATTTTTTCCATTAGAAACAATATTATTTCAATCCCCTCACAACAGTTAACCTAATAATGGATCAAATTAACCCCATTATGGGGGGGCTTACATAAAAAAAACGATTCTGGTTGGTAAGCGAATGCAAACAATCCATTTTTCTGAGTATCTCTTCTCTTTGTTCCTCCAACTAAGGTTAAAAACACTATGTCATTATGTTTCCACCAGTTTGTTTCCATAAAATATGAAACAAAAATGCAACATGAGATTTAAAATATTCATCAGCAACGTGACTAAAACTGTCAAGGAGAAAGGAGTGCGCCTCCATATTTAAGGACAACAAATAAATAGTTATGTAAACTGATAGATTTCCTTCCTTGTTTTTGTCATTGATGCCGCACATAACTCACGTAGAGAAGAAGGAGCAGGTCAGCCGGCTTCGACTCCATCCCCTATCGACGGGCTGAGAAATGAACATTGCAACTGACCCCTGTTGACCCTGCCAACCTCTCTCCACCCAATCTGACTAATGGTGGACCAATGTCCAGCATGGCCCACTTGATGGCACGGATCTTGGACCAGCCCCACCTTAGCTGCTGGTACCGGCACTTTCTGTTACGAGGGGCCCCTTTTACTGATGACCTCGATCTCTTGAAAGGGCAGTTAAGCTTAATGACCTCCAGTGCCAATAAGTTTGCAATAATGAACAAAAATGGGATTTAATTTCCTTGGCCTTTAGGACTTATTTTCAAGGGCCAACTTCCCCAGGCAGCAGACAACTGTTGAAGATTTCTTGAAGTTTGAAGATTTCTGTCTGAACTCTGACGGAGGCCCCGCTGCTGTTTCACTGGAGAAACAGCTGAATGACTTCAATAAAAGGAGCAGCTTTACAACTTAAAGTTATCAATAAATTTTAACAAAACTTCCATTTGGAACATTATTTTGTCCTGAAATTCAACGTACGCTCTTTAACAGCCTCCCATTCTGTGCTTCTAGCATAGCCTGCAGGGCCACCAGGGCCTGGATTGGGCAATCCGTTAGTGAGATTGAGTGAGGAAGTGAGTGAGTGAACGAGCGAGTGAATGAATGAGTTAGCAAGCGAGTGAGTGAATTATTATAATAAAATGGTAATAATCCACCCACTAACCCACTGAGTAGTTGATCCTTCCATCATCAATAATTGTTTGCTCCATGTAGGGTCAGAGAGATCCAGAGTCTGAAGAAGAAGAAGAAGAAGTTTGAGTGTCAGTGATTCTTGGGGATAAATTGTATCTCTGTCTTTTGTTGTTTTTCTTTAGTTAAGCCATGTGGACATAAAGAGCTTAACCTGGTTAAGAGCAGGTTTATGTTGTGAGTTGAGGAGTTAAGGAGCTGGTATGGGGGATTACTGCTCAAAACTGTCCCAGACCAAGTTGCAGGATTTTAACCTGGCCTGTGTTGGTTGACGGTGGTGGCTGTGGAAAAAGCAAAAATCCCAGCATGCACCAGTTCCTAGTCACCCACATCACACTCTTTGCAGCCACGCTTCATTGCAACTGTTTAGCGCCGAACATTTATTTGTCATTTTGTTTATTCCCAGGCTTCTCTTTTGGAAGCCTGACCAAGTACACAGATTCAAGAGGAGTGCAGTAAACGTGACATCTTCTCCAAACAGACCATATTCCCCACCAGCTGTTCGGGGGCATAAATCAGATTTTGCCTCCCAAGTGCACACTAAGTGCAGCTGCAGCGTTGCATTAATCACCGACACGAGGAAAACGCGGGCACTGCGGACAGTTAGCAGACTCCCCTTGGGATGGACGGACAGAAGAACTTGGCTGCAGTGCTGCAGACCACAGACTGCAGGGTGGCAAAGTAAATCACGCTGTGAGGCTCTCATTTACTCATTCCTTCAGCTGATGTGTTGGTCCACAACAGCTTACAGTTATGTGTGTGTAATAATTACAAATATTGACCCATTTATTCAGCTGGGCACTGCAGCAGGAGTTGTCTCTCAACCGCAAGTTGACAGCTCCCAGGGGTGCGCCACCTGCCACCATCATTGCCACTTTTTTGTCTACTTTCCATCTTTGAGATTATAGTAATCTGTCGCTTATCTGCGCAGAAGTTGTAGTCCCACTCAGACGTCCATTATCGATAAGGGTTCGACCCTCACCGAGTCGCTGAAGTCCAGGGGGCAGAGCACCCAGAGGAATTCGCACAGACACGGGGAGAACAGCGGCCTCCGCGCTGGCTGAGCCCGCAGCTCCGGTGCTGTCGCACGTCCTGCCTGTCCAGTTCACCTCAAGCGAAACTGCGACGCTTTAAATCCGGAAATGTGCTGCGCGGTCAAAATCTCACGGGTCCGTAATTAAACCTCCTTTAATTAAAGTCCTTCCGCTCTTATTAGCCCCTTGGAATTGATTTAATTTTCTCTTCCGCAAACCTTGACTCTGACCACTATTTAGATATTTATTTAATTAATTAATTAATTAATTAATTAATCCCCCACGGTCCCCTGCGTTTCTGTGTCCTAAAAGGATTTCGCTGTCTAAATCCTCCCCTCTCCTGTGGCACAGCTGACAGCGGGATTTTGACAGATTGAAAACCAATGTGTTTGCTGATACAAAAGGCCTGAGCTTCTGGTTGAGTCAGTATGTGGCCGCCGGTCAGTCTAATGGTTCGGGTCACAGAAGGCTGCCGCTTGGAGTCCCCAGAGAGACTCTGCTGCAGGACCCTAGAGCTAAGTACTTAGCCTCTACTGCTCGAGGTCCTAAGCGACAAGTCCGTATCATCTTGGAACCCGGCAGGAAAGGTCCGTGCGTGTATCTGTAGGTTTCGTAGGACGTTTTTCCGTTCCCACAGGCAAATGTGCGGTATCGCTTAAAAGCACGGAACACGGTGCTCTAGGTCTGCGTATGATAACTTGTAGAGTCAGAGAGAAACACGTAAATGCCCAAATGTTGAAAGGAAAGGACAAAAATGGATATCAGGAGGTGAAAGAGCTTTCCTTTCTCAGAGCGTACTTGTTTGTTTTTCATTTTAATTGGTGGCATATAAGACATAAGAGGCTCCGGCATAATCCTGATAGGTTTAAAGCGGTTAAGGATGGATATAAGAGATGCAGAAATCGGATGCCTGTGTATTCAAACAAGTTGTCTTTAAAGCAATGTAATGGCTTTTCAGGCCTATTTGCAGAACCACTGACTTAATGAGGAAACTGAAATTATTAATGATGACATTTTAATGTGAGTTGATTTTTGCATGGATGCAAAATTGCTGCATTTTTTTATGCTGCAATTTATCAGTGTGAATATTCCTAATGTGTGACTTGGAAAACATTCAAAATGCCTCCATACTTAAAATGTCTACATGCACGATGATTTCGGTTGTTAACGTACACAGCTGGTCACTGCTATGCTATAAAAGTGAAAGATGAGCATATTTTAAAGTAGCATATATTTTTCTTGTAATTATTAAATATTTTACCTTCCCTTTCATTCACGTGACATAATTAAGCAGAACAACAATTTCATTACCTTGAAATGCTGCACAACAAAAGGAAAAAGTAGTTGGTGTGATCAGCTTTGTATCAAATAATCCATATCATTTTTGCAGAAAAGTGTGTGCAGTTTATGTAGAAGATATTTTTCTCCAGGCAAATGATACCGCTGTCTGCAAAGATTGTCATCTCAGCCCTATTACATTTCCCCATGTTTATGGCAATAGAGGTAAAGACGACGTTAGATGTATACCGCCATCTGGTGGCCATGGAGCAGAATGCAGCTTTTTTGAAATAGACTTTTTCAAATTAATATTTTATTGGTACATCATTTATTATGTAGTATTATCTATTATATATAATTTTTCTTCTAGCTGTGTTACCTGGTGCTGCCTAGGTCAAAACAAACAATATCGTGTTTAAAGGTATATAATAGGCACACATTATCACCAAAGTGTTACCATTAAACTCATTGTATAGTATTGCCCTTGAAGTCCACACGAGAAAAGCACAGAAAACAAAAAAAAAAAGGGTTTCATGTGTATGTCATGTTGCAGGACACCAAACTTTTACCTTTACCTTTAAACTTGTTCCAGTTAAGACGTTAATGCATGTGTTTCAGTACAGTATTGCCCTTTATGGATGTGGTGAGATTTATGGATGTGGTGAAGGAGGACATGCAAGTGGTGGGTGTGATGGAGAAAGATGCAGAGGACAGGAAGAAGTGGAAACAACTGATCCGCTGTGGTGACCCCTAACGGGAGCGGCCGAAAGAAGAAGAATGCGTGTGTTTCAGTGAGAAAGTGTGTGTTCAGGATCCATGGTCGTGTGGAGTAATACACATCATCATACTTTATTACCTTTAAACTCCATTTTGTGTGTGTGTGTGTGGGGGGGGTGTTTGACCAAAGAAAATCTGTCAGCATCGCGGTCACGTCAGACTGTGTGACCTCAGTACGCTTCTCCAGGCCTTGTCAGAAATGTTACATTTTCAAAGTAGTCAGTAGCCTTTTTGGAGTTTAATGAACTTGACTGAGCAAAAACCCCACTTACGGTGAGAAGTACCTGTGTGTCAAATTTCAGGCCTATGGCTTTAAAAAACAAAGTTGTGTATAAACAAACATACTGAGGCTGGGTTCAGTCTTGTTCTTTACTGGGCTGCTGCTAGATCACATTGAGAAAATATGCCACACTATAGGAGAATTTAAAAAAATATATAAAAATAAACCTAACTGACACCAAATTAACCCTAATTCTAATTTCTTCTGGAAAAGAACAAGTATCACTGGACTCATCCTTTTAAATGAAATAGCAATGTTGTTTTCTATTCTTCAGTCAACAATATAAAAATACTACAAATAAAGGCTCCTTACACCATGAAGTTAACTGCCATGTATGCATATGTTAACTACTCTCTAACAAAAGCAACAAATGAACCATATTGCTAAGGTACAATAGGACCACACCCTATAAAGCGCAACCAGGAGAAAAACTAAGGAAGATATTAATTAAAACAACATGGCTTTAAACTTAATTTTTCAGGCCCATAATTCCAAGCAGAAAGACTTGCACATCAGGTTCAGTGCCGATATAGTTTATAGTTTATTGCATGTAAGCCGCAAAGAAATATCTGTGAGCATCTCTAAACCTGACATCTGTTCTTTCACAATAAAATATGCAAATGACTTTTTCGTAACTTGCTGATCGCTGAGATGCAGCCACTTCAGAGACCACACATCCATAAGAAAGTGTGCGGGACCTCCCAAACTGTACGTGCTGTGACACTGAGCTCCGATGCACCTCACAGAGGACGTTCTCTGCTTTTACATGAAACCCCACCTATGGGGGTGAGCGGTTGTTTTCAGTTCCCTACGCAGACCAATCTGTCTGCAGGGGTGCCCACTGGCCCTAGGGAGGGCCGGGATACCTGCGACAGACAGGTACGCTTAACAGTGGAGACAGAATTGAGGCAGCGAAGCAGTGCGAAGTGACAAGCTGACGCCTGCTGCGTCCGCGGGCAGCCGGGGTGCAGACAAGCGGCCGGAGACAGAATGCTTAGCAGACCCTAATAAGGATGTCCTCCTGGTTTAATCACAGTCAGCGCGGTCCAGCGCAGGCCTCTCCGCCCCTGCACGGCAGCATCCGACGGTGCCATCGATCACGGGCAGCCCGCAAACTATTACGCCATTGATTAAATTAGTGAAAGCAATCACAATCTTGGAGCCACTTAATCGGGGGAATTCATTTGGCCCCAGCGACAGCTTTACACATGTTTGATGAAGTATTATAAGGTTTGTTTTTCTGATTTTGCATAATATACCTTTAAATCCTCCGTCCACTGATCCGGCGCACTTTTAACAACTGCAATAAACTCTTTTTAAAAACGCTTCTGTTGATGATTTATCTGCCGAGCCGCATCGCTTCTGCTCGCGTCCGGCCAGCTGACAAATAGGCCGGACGTAATCTGTGGGCCGCACAATAAATCTATCTTCTGAAGGTTGAAAAGTTTGCGAGGTGAAAGAAAGTTTACGGCAACTGGCACAAACCCACGGAAAGAGACGTCGCATTGTCAGAACGGCCCGGGATGACGGCGCGGCTTTCGGTGTGGCGCACCATAGGGGGCGTAGCGGTTCGGGACATGCAGCGCCCTTAAGCGAGGTTTGCAGACTGAATTACCGTTTAAATAGATAAAGATGTTTGATTTAAAATGTCTTCTACAAATCCAAACAACATCCAGAATAGTATAAACGTCATTCCTGGACACAAGGAAATAAATTGTGGTCGTTTCTGAACCTTGCATGCGACGGAACACACCAAGCCCAATTTGCAGCAGATGACCCTCTAAGGAAAGAAAACTGAGAAAAGAACCTGGCAGAATCTTGCCTACACACAAGCAGAGGTAGGTGCTTACGTGGTATATTTGCTCATTTTCCTGGGCAAGTCTGGAAATTTTACTTCAGAGGGCAATTTTTATGTAGTAACACTTTCTACTCAAGTATGTTTGTGAATGAAAAATGTACTTTTGCTCTTTTCTGCCACCCTCTTTTCACTACTTTTGAATTTTTCACATTCAGTGTTTTAACATCTCTCCGTAAAACCAATCCATTCAGTATTAACGCAAACCATGACGCCCCCCTGTGGATTTTACCAGCTATTGCCGGCTGTCAGTCGCTCCAGCGCTTTACAGCGAATCATGAATGAGTCGCTTTACAGTCAGCTGACTTCTTCTGCTGATTTCATTGGCCAACTTTGCCACCAGTCAGACCAATAAGAGTGGGAGCTGAGGTCATCCTTCTTTGATTGACAGCCCAGTTCATTTGCTCACAATGAACTGAATTCTGGGAAATGGGTCATTTTAAATGTTTACACATGAAGAATTTGTTTTGTTTCATTAGAACTGAACTGTTTAAGAGTCCAACAGGCCTTAGCTGTTTTTTAAATTAGCTATTCTGGGTTGCTTGTACTGTATATTGTTGAGGTGAACGGACATGAAGCTAAATGTCTGAAAAGAAGTGTAAAAATGTCGCACAGGTTTGAATCTGCTCATTTTGTTTGGACACACATAAAATATTATTTTTGCAAAGGGCAACCTCATGGCACAACAAGAAGCGGAGCCACCTCACAGCATCCGGGATGGTCGGGTGTGGGTTTGGAACAGGCTCAGTTCTGTGGGGACAACCTGAGTGGGGTTCCTCTCACAGTCCAAAGATATGTGTTTCAGGCTATTTGGCTGCTGTCAGTTGCCTTCAGTGTGTGTATGGCTACTGTGCAATGGGCTGGTGTCCCATTCAGGGTATAAGCTCTGGACTGCTGTGACCAGGCCTGACAATGATGGAAACTTAGTTTACTCATATAAGCCAACATCTAATTGCAGAAGTAAACTGTGGGGAAAATACCAACATTAATATTAAGCATTATATGACCAACATGCTAACTGTATGTGTGTCATAAAGTATAGAGTGTGAAGGCCAGTAATTTTTGGAGTTAACCTTATATCATTTTGGTGAATCATTTACAAACCTCAGTTCCAAAGAAGTTGCGATGATATGTGAAGTGCAAATAAAAACAGAAAGCAGTGATTTTTCAATCCACTTTGTTCTGCATTTAAATGAAACAGCACAAAGACAAGATATGTAATGTTTTACCTGTCAGCTTTATTGTTTTTGTAAATATGTGAAAAATTCTGAAGCTGATGCATTCCAGTACATTCTAAAAAAAAAGTGGGGTTGGAGCCATTTAAGACTACAAGCACCGTTGCATGTTCAAAAACACCTAAAACAGGTGATGCAGTTAAAGCTTGGGTGTAAAAGGAGCACCCTGGAACAGCCCCGATCCTGTATGAGCAAGGATATTTACAAAAAGCAATGAAGTTGATAGGTAAAACATTAAATGCGTCTTGTACTGTTTTTGTTTAAATACGGGACAAAGTGGATTGAAGAATCACTGCTTTATGTTTTATTTTTATTTTACATACTGTCCCAGCTTTTTTGGATTTGAGGTTTATACTTCCATTTGCCCAAAAGGCTGCGCCCAGGTTATGGTTTAATGCCAGATGTTCACCCGCGATAACATTAAAACTATTCTGCTTACCTCTGAACACACAAACCTATAGTTTCTGGGTCAACCTGGCACATTTCTGAATATTATCTGTTCAAATCCCAGGACAGACCCTGTTGTAGAACCCTTGTGGAAGGTGTGGTACCCGCACTGTTCATCGCACACCTGTCCATGTCCCCTGTTATGTAAAGCAGCCATTACTGAGTGAGCAGGACAAGTGTGTAATTGTTTTTAAAAAGGTAGTAAACGATTGTATGTTGAATTGATCCTGTAGAATTCTCTAGAATACCGAAAATGTATCAAAGGATAAATAAAATACTTTGGTAACAAAGTCACATGCAAAGCAAAAACATTTTCGGTAGAACGGAAAGAACAAATTATGATTTGTGTTCATTTCCTATAAGTTTAGGAGCAGTAGGCAGGGTGGTGGTTACAGCTAACAATGGATTCGGGCTTGAATTCTTGTTCTTTCTGTAGTGCCCAGTCTGTATATTTACCCTGAATTCATATAGCAAAAATTACCCAGCCGTGTAAATGGCTAAATAATGGTATGCAGAGTAGTATATAAAACTAACAATTTTTTTATTTTTTTTTTTTTTGTGGAAAAACATTTAATAAATAAGAGTGTAACTGCATGAATTTATGACAGCTTTAATGACTGTGTGCTTCCTGAGCGGAGTTTAGAAAAGTACAAGGTACCCAAGACTTTAAATGAGGAATATGCTTCTCTTATCTTTTTTCTTTATTAGAAAAAAATCATCATTAAGGGAGGTCAGGAAGACATTTCTTAAATAGAAGTGAAAGATGTTTGGCTTCTGCAGCCTCAGAGTCTTCAGATTTACAATGCCTTGGCAGGGAGGTCCAATAAATAATAAGAGCAGGAAGATGCTGAAGGAATTTGTGGCCTTTTAGCAAAAAAAAGTCAATTTTCTACTCATTAATGTCACGCACAAAAATGTGACCTTGCTGAAACAGGATCACTTTTTTTATCACTAAAAAACATTCAGCGGACTTTTGTCCAGGCCAGCTTAGAACATTACGCAGTATACCATTGTTATTTAAGAGATGTTATTATACAATATAGTTTTTTACAACAATTTACCCAGAATTACACAGCAGTGTGGTACCATTACCATATCAAATCAGTCCCTTGACCACGGACCTTATGGTAAGGGCAGGATTCAAACCCAGAGGCCATCAAACTGCGGCTCTCCTTGCCGTGTCAACCGTTTCCCCAGAAAATTTGTTCTCCTGCTCCAGCCCGGAGCGCTTTAGTTATCTTAGATGAAACCCCTGCTGGGTATAAAACTTGGTGACTGCTTGTGTAGTCAGAGTTTGAGCAGAAAATTAGCATAAAATTGCACAGAGATTCGTGGGTTTATGATAAAACTGCATTTATTAAACCCCATGGAATCCCTGCAGCCACTGTGGTGGTAATCTTCACAGTGATGTTTGGGAATATAGACTGTAAATTAGATGCCCACAGAAATCGAATGCTTGATTTATGCAATTATAAGTAATTCGAGTGGCTAGGACATCTGACAACTCCATATATAGGGTCAGGTGGTGTGGGGGCATGAAGGGGGAGTGGCTGCCGTGGAAAGAGGGTCACAAGGACAGGCGAGCAGGGTGGGTCAGGCAAGCACCTCGTATTCTACAGATATGAAAGCTCGAATGGGAAATAACGTAAGAATGAAGAGGCAGCACCGCTGTGCTCCAGCAAAGCTGTTTCTGTAAACTGCATGCACTGTAGGTATTACCATTATTATGATTATTAATGTGTCCAGACTGCATTAAATACTGTGCAACACGATGAGAAATTTGATTTTGTAAGAACTTACAGTTATGTTGTCCCAGCTGAGCCTTTTCAGCTCTAGCCACGGTGGTATTGACAGGTACGCTGCCTTTTTCTCTATTTTTCCTGCAGTTTCTGCCATGTTCAAAGCTCCTGCAACCATCAGGTTCTGTGCTATCTCCCACATCATACATGACATCTGAGCTGATCTGAATTTCTCCAGAATTATGTCATCCAGCATATTTTTGTGTTATTCAATATTGTCTATTGCTGTAAGTGTTTGAATATAGTTTATTGATTTTATTGCAGAAAATCCTGCCAGCTGAGCGACACAACTGTAGTTCGCACCTGTTGTCTCTCTCGGGTGTACTGGCGTTTATTTGACATTGCATCCACCGTCTCCAAGAGAACCCTGTAGTCAGTGCTATTTGTCTGAACAGGTTTTTTCCTGCAGGAGGAACCACGAGAAATGTTAACTGGGTTCTCTCCATTGCCTGTGGTGTGCGGCAAGCCTGCAGTGGGCTGACACCCCATCCAAGGTGTCTGGATTCTGGGATAGACTCCCAAACCCCAAGACCCTGACAGGAGCAGCAGTTAATGAAAGTGTGGGTGAGTGAGAGGAGACCTAGCATTGAGCTGTGCTTCACTAAACACCACACACACAAAACCTGCCACAAGCACACATTCCTTTCACATTTTGGTGAAAAAATTAACTCAATGCAGTGTTGAAATGTCTTGTCTACTGTATTTACCGTAGTTTCCATCCATTATTCTTAAGCACTTGTCCTGGGCAGAGTAACTACAGTCCTCAGCCTGTCCCAGAAACACTGGGTACCACTTAGTACAGCAGATTACCAATAAATGCAAAGATCTGATCATTCACTCATGTGAAACCACTGCTGTACTGTTGTCACTGTGTGAAGTAAGTGTGGGCCTTCCAACAAAAACACATTCACACCTTCTCTTCAGGGAAAAGCTGGACAATGCAGAATGTGTAACTGTCTCAGAAGTGCACACTTTGTGTCCTATAAATGAACTTGTGAATTTGCCAGTGAACATTTTGTGACGGCCATCTATAAACATTTGAGCAGTGGTGTATATTTGAATTTGTGTATTTACATAAGTGGTTGAGCATATTTCGTAAGAATTGTCCTAATTGATATGATTGTTGATTATATATTTTGTGATGTTTTGTCTGTAAATACTCTATGCTGCAGAGCAATTTAATATAGATTTTGTTCATTCATTCATTAACTATCAGTTTAATGACGTTAACAGAAGTTAATGGGGACACAGATTCGTCCGTTCTGCATTTTTCAGACAAACGTGGGGTTGATGCCTCCTAAGAGTTTCAGACAGGTTGTGTGAAACAAGCAGGATGTCTGGCAGGGTCATATGACAGCCCAGTTCCTTTGGAGCTGTCTGTGTCATTAGCTGAAAAAATGCAATGTAGCTATGTTTAGTTCTACATTTTCTGGAAGAGAAACGTGAACTTTGGACCTTGGTGCGGTTTAATGCAACTGGCTATGATAAAGTAAACATTACAGAAGTAAAAAAAAATGCCAACTTCCTCCATCACTTTTATACTCAACGCTTCATCAAAGGATTCAGCCACACAGATTTTATTTTCTTGCTGCTGTAAAACAGTACAATTATTTGTCAGACATTAAATAAACTGAACATCAAATATGTTCTTCATGTGCAGTTTGTTCCAGACAGTCCACATGTGTCCTGTTCTGCCTGCTAAAGGCATCTTGTCTATTGAGAGCTGTTGTAATATAGTATAAAACAAATTTTATAAGTTGTCTTGCATAAATGTATTGGCTGCATACAAAAAATAGCCACTCACTCACTGTTCTAAAACACTTTTGCAGTCCAAGGTCACATCTAGGAACACCCTAGGTAGGACAGCAGCAATCGCGCACACACATGCAAGCAGGCACGCACGCGCACAGTAAGCAGAATTTTGAGTCACCAGTTTGCCTCAAACATGTCTTTGGACTGTGAGAGGAGACCCAGTTAAACACCTGAAGAAGATATAAAGTCCACACAAGCTGAGTTGGCATCAGAGAGCCACATCCAACCCCCCCCCCCCCACACACACACACACACACACATTCGTGGCACTGAGCTCACCACTATTGATCACCTCTGGCAGTTTTCATCTATAAAAGCAGCAAACCAAGCTTGGATTTCCACTGAAGACATGGAAAGAGTCTCCATGCCACTGCCCAGAAGGCCATGTGGAGCCAGCGCTGAAATAACTGACTAAATGCCTGGATTTGCATTCAACCCATCACTGCACTTGCTGAGTGACAGTTACAGATGACTGACACCCTGGAATACCAAGGCAGTGGTAACGCATTTCACCTCATCATCTGCAAGTAACAGGGCCCTGGACCACTTCCAAAAAGCCTGACTGTGATGCTCACATCAGAATGGAATGGTTTGCTGCAATTGTACTTTCTTCCAACATCTGTTTGTTTTCCCTGCTTTTTTCCACTTTGTTCTTCCCTTACGGTACAATTCCTGTATTTCATCTGCAGTCCGTAGATTGCATTAAGGTGATTTTTACTGGGAGTAAACTATTGTGAGAATGTTATTTTATGTTATCTTACCTTTTCCTTATTTTACAGTCTTACTCTGATTTATTAACTTGTGTGCTAGTTATTTGGGGCGACGTGTTTTATTAATGCCACATGGGTTCTTTTTTTTTTTATTTTTTTTTAAACAACCTTTTCACCTTCCGGGGAAAAGTTTCATTGAAGGTACATTTTTTCCAAAGTGTTTTTTCTTAACACATAACTTCCTCTGCACTAAAGAGAAGCAGAAACTGCATGTCTTTTTCACGGCAAATACAGACTTGCACACAATTTGCGTGCAGCGTCTCGCATCTACAGCAACCATCAGCATGGGGGTTTTCGTACCAAATTCTCTGCCCCGCAGTGCTCTGGGCACAGCTCAGCCAGAACTGGACTTAAGCAACCTAATCTTAAACAAATAGCTATGCATGTTCCAACGCAGGGCTTCTCAAAAACACCCAAAGCCACTTGCACCTTTACGAGGTGCTTAGCAGCTTTATCAAACGTTCAGCATCAAAATGAGTAAAATTAGTTTCAGATTTCAGTGAAACCTCTGAACTACAATCCCATAAGGCAAACAATAGCGTCTATCTCAGGTTGGATTACGCACACTTTCCATTTTAATTTGGGAGGTTCTCTGTCCCAATCGGTAATACCGTTAAAGTCATAAAGTGAAGTGCACACACTGGCTGCCACACCTTCCACCTCACCCGGACATCGATCCAGCTGACATTTAGACCGAGAGAATGACTCACCATCGAGTGTATCTACAGTTTTCCTGTTGGCAAAGTAATGCACGAATCAAAATGCTAAAGACACAGCCAACCCTGTCAGCGTTTATATCAGTGGAAAGTGCAGAGATGAGAGAAATCAAAGTAGGCCGACACTCACTTTAGTTCTATGCTCATGTGCATTAGGACGGCGCTAACCCTCATCTGCACCTCAACGGGGTCCAACAGCAGATAAATGCGACCTCAGGTGAGTGGCAAGATCTGAGTCTGCTTACGCAACCAGCAGGTAAGTGTAAGTGCAGAGCATTTTGCTCGAACCTCCCTTCCAAACCAGTGCAGCCCGGTGATGCCCGAGGGCATTTGCTTCCAAAAGGACGAAAGATAACCACAAGGAGCTCGAAGGAGCGGCTGCTGCCGCAGTTCTTCCGCAAGAACCGGGTAAAATTGTAGAGAAAGTTGGGAGGGAACGGAGACTTACAACCCTCAGGCCTGTAAACCCCTGGTTGTAGCTTTGGGGTTTGTTTCACTTCCTGGGCGGGCCGTACCACCTGAACCTGGAGCAAATTTATTAACACACCAGCTCAAAGGACCCCGGTTCAAATCCCACATCTTATTGCCAAACCCTTGATAAATGTACTCACCTAAAATGTTTTGCTGCAAAAACTGCCAACGTGTACAAAAGGTAAAACAGAAACAAGACCTTGTGAGCTGGCAGCGCCGTGTCAGATCGCTGAAGTCGTGTAAAAAAAGAACATAAATATAGCCGCTTCCTTCCAAAGAGCACGTTCATTTGTACTGAACTCCACACAGCAACAGCACATGGTGTCAGAAGTAGGATACAGCAGCACAACAAGCTAAACAAATACATGCAAATGACCTTGAGTAGTTTTATAAACCATCCCAAGCTCACAAGCAGCACCGCTCGCTTCTCCTTAGCATGCAGCATGGACTCTGGACAAACCTCGACTTCTGCTTCACATCCAGGCCAAAGGCCCTTCCTGATGGTCACCTTCTGATGAATTTCTTATTTGTCATGCCAGCACTCGCTTTGTCATACGTGGCTTCTGTTGACTTATTTCGTTTTAACAAATAATGACCCAGCAGTGTGATCTATTAGGTGAAAGATGTCACATGCTGGGGTTTATTTACTGTTAGAATGTGGCGAAGACTGGATAAGGGCTGGTTATGTTCGGATAGATGAAACCCAAACGAAAGGTGGGCTGTTCAGTTTTTCACACCACTGCCGGTTACCCAGCTGTGGTAAACCTGGGTAAACCAGCAGCTCATCGTGTACCCAACGCCCAGGTGCGCGGGCGGGTGGACGCGGACACACACACGCGTAGACTGCGCTACTGAAATGTCCATCGTCTGTTTCTTTAAATAAAAAAAGTAAGTAAATTGTGAATGATGTCAGGGGGAGCGCAGTTCAGCCGCCGTCCATGTGAGCTGCAGTCACTTCCTGGATGGTGAAATAGGAGCGCAGGAGACGCAGATCATTCGGACCCCGGACCGTACCGGATCCGCTCGAACCCGGAGCCACGCTGCCCGCGCGTTTTTACGGCGGAAAATTGTTGCAGGTATATTTTTTAAGCCACATTTGCGCATAGCATCTCCAGTAAGAGAGGCAACACCTATGTGCGTTGTGTGTTTTCACTTTTACCTCATTGCTGTCAGCGCTGTTTACCGCGATTTCGCGCTTTTTGGCTGTTTGTGTAAAAAATGAAAATGTATTTCGTCTCACGCCGCCTTCTTTGTCGCCGTGCGCGCCGAGTAACTTTGCTGGCGGCGGCCGGACGCGGCGCTGTACCGGAATGCGAGCTGAGCGCCCCGGAGCTGCTTTATGCCCCTTCGAACGGAGCAAAAAGCCGCAGAAAAGTTGGGGGAATTGCATTGAAATCCCCAGTCAGCGCTGGATTTGTGGACTACTTTAACGCTCTGCGAGAAGAATGCGTGTTTACATAGGTGGGCATCTCCGATCGGAAGCTCACTTAAGGAGTGTGTCGCTTGTGTGCGGACCCAACACACACACACACACACACGTGTAAACATGTGAACATATAAACACACGTACGTTATTGTTCCCGTCTCATCCGGCTGATGGGAAGGTGGATGATGATGGTGCTGGGGACGAAGATGATGCGGGGTGTATTCGTTGGGACAGTCGCGCCCCTCACTTGAAATCGCTGCGCCTTGCGTGCGTGTGTGTGTGTGTTTGTGTTTGCAGGCCACGTACAGCATGTCAGAGTATAAAAAAAAAATTAAAAAATCGGTTGTGCACACATGAAAATGTCCGCCTGGTCCATGACAGTTTGTTACAACGACACGTGACTGTCAACACACACCGCGTTAACGCTTACTGTTAACGTGCAGTGTACACACCTGTGACAAATACAGATGTGCACACTTAGTGGCGACAGCATCAACCTCACGCTTAACACAGAATGCAACACATACAGCGCAACAAAGACCAACTGTTACACAGCGACATACACTGTAACACGTAGGGTGTAACAAACTATTATGATCGCCCGATAGTTAACACCCAGGGTAACACACGTGGTCACAAATGGTGACATTAAAATACACACACCATTGCATACACTGTATCACACACAGTGCTGGGCACATTGTGCTAAACATTGTGACACACAGTGTAATGCATTGCAACACGCTGTGACATCTAACACAGAGCAGGACACGGTGTAGCCACCGGTATGTCACAGTCTGTGACACGCATTTTAACACCGAGTAACATGTCCAGTTCCAGTGTGCGTGTCAGAAACTGAGCCACGGTTGTGTCACAAAGGCCTGGTTTGTCATTTTGCATCTGTGAACTTTGTCACCAAGTCAGCATGACCCAGCCGTTGTGATCAAGAATCCAGTTACATGTGGTGTGCATGCTAGTTATGTTGTAAAGTCACATCTTGGTGAAAGAGTGTAGTTTGTGTGGGGACCTGGAGTAAATTTTGGCAGTTAATGTGTCCTTTTATGGTTATCTGTCACGATAATAATTGATTTGTAGTAAGCAGGAAGTGTCCAAAGCATCCGAAAAAAGGTAGCAGTCTCCTTTCCAGCACAGAGTAATGTGAAATGGGTTAAATTATACAATTTGTGAATATTTTTAAAACGTAAGCCTTTTTTTTTTTTTAAATAATGAAGCTCCCCCTTTTATGCACAGACTTGAGAAATGAATGCTGTGCGACTCATATCAAACTTTTTGTGGATGCTCTTCTTTTTTTTCCAGTGTAAAACTTTTCACTTTTAATTCATCTGTTTTGTTACTGTAAAGCCGCTGACGTGAAATGACTGCTGAAACTGCCCGAATTCTCTTGGGTGAATTCTTAGTCTCAGCTTCTGATGACAAGTGCACTTTTCGCCACGTTTTGCGCTTGAAATGCGGCATTGTGTTACCAAAACTAGGATGGATCCTTGTGCTTAAATCTGGAGTTTAAAGTATTGTTTATGCTGTCTGCAGGCACCAGGTAGTTTTTTTAAAAACCCATTCGTGCTGCCAGCCTTCCGGAACAAATCTGCTGTGTAAACCACTTACATAATTTAAGAATTTGAAAAAATAATAGTGTGGCCTGACTAAGCGGCCTGCTGAATAAATGAATAGCGGCGCGTCCCAAAATCTCAAATCTGTTTAGCTCATTAAATGTTTGTCAGAAAAAGAAAAACAGTGCTTAAAATGCATCCTGGATATCATTGATTCAGTTACACAGGGCGGTTCAAAAAGAATTTAGGACTTTCCGAAATGTATCATTCAATAAGTAAGTGTCATAAGCACGTAGTATACATCGAATTTGTAAGAATGGGATAAAACTGTTACTTTGCATATTGGTTCAGGCTACACGTTTGTAAGATACTTAGTTGCTGAGTATGAAATTTATGAGTTTGTTCTTTTTCAATTGCCCTGCATAAATAGATTTTATTAGTATATGTGGACATTGCTGGAAACGTTGTAAGTTTTCCTCTAGGCCATTATTTCAGTTTCATTATTATTTTATATCTGACTCTCATTCAGTAACTGTCGTATTTTCGCTCAGTATTTTCCTCCATATTAAACTTGGTAATTAAACCCAAATACCAAGCACTTTACAAAGTGCCTCTTGCTGATCTGATGTGAGGCGATTGGGCTGATTTCCCTTTGATTTGAACACAATAGGCTGTGAGCTGGTCAGGGCAGTTATGGGCTTTTTTGGGCCACTCTGCATGACAGAGATGAGACGTGGACATGCCATGGAGGTCCTGGATTGATTCCAAAACGCTTATCCAGCTGCAGAACATTCTAGAATGTTTACCGATCCTTGTTGCAGTTTGGCTTTCTTGTCATCCCTTCTCAAGTGTGCTAGAGTGCAGGGTTCCTGCATGGAAGGTGGTCTTTTAGGTCAACAGATGCGTATGAGGGTGGGTGGGTGGTTGAGTTGTTTTGTCGACACATGAATACCTTTTATTCTTATTTTTACTCTAAAGTATGACCTCCCACGTCCTGACCTTGGAGTCCCTGACCTGAAGGAAGAAGGAAAGACCTCATTGTGGCTCTGCTTTGGCTCGCACAGCAGCGTCAAATCAGGAGACCTACTTGCAGAGGGTTACAGTTAGATATCGTGGGGGTGGGGGGTTGTGGGTGTTCAATGGCAGACCCACGTTCTGCTGCGCCGCTCAATGACCCAAGTTGACTAATGAATTCCTGTCTGCTTTTCATGAAGCCCAGACATGTGACTAAGCACAATGCACCAATTCCTCCGCAGCTTGCGTGTGCCTTGTGGCCATTTCTTCATTTCCTGTGCACTCTCACTCTCTCTTTCTGTCTCTCTCTCCCACTCTCTCTCGCTCTCTCGTCCGGTCTCTTTCTCTTTTACACTTGAGGTTTTGGAGCGAGAGCCAGTCTGCCAGTAATCTTTCAGAAGAACAGAGGGGGCGGTTTGTTACCCCCCCCCCCCCACCTGCCTGTCTGCTGTCTGGCGAATGTTAGGGTCTGATCAGTGGCATTGCTTCTTTTTTTTTTTTTTGCCAATGTAGGTGGATATGGATAGAGGTCTGGTTTCCCCCTGGGTTGATCTGCAGCATGGCTGTTGCCTTTAGTCCCCGCTCATCCAGGTGTCACACGCAGGACATGGGGACTGTGCCCTCGGAGCCACTTTCCTGGGGAATGGCAGGTTTCCCCTTAGGGACACCCACTTGGAGGACCTACTTTAACTTGCACTTTACATAGTTGTTGGCAGTTTGTTCAGGTTTTAAAGATGCTATTCTGTATGAGTCTGTGTGTTACAGGTTTACCCCCCCCCCAGCCTGCTTTAGAAATCTGGAATTTGTGCAAATTATAGTAGAAAAGTGACATCAAGAAGGCTTTGGTTGTTTATTGTTTGATTTATTTGTGTGATGCTTTTCTCCATAGTAAAAGTAAACTGTGGGCACAATTATTTGCCCCTTTATACAGTAGGGTGATTCAAGAGTACTGCAGCAGGAGATGGGATTCAAACCTGGGTGATTGCGAGGGATGGCTCTAACCACAATGCCACCTGCTGCTCCAAATGTCATAATCCATCCCACTTTGCTGGAGGTTTTGGATCCAGGGACGGTCACTAGGACCAGGTGTGGTTTGTCGGGGGGGATGATTTGTGCCAAACTGTCATACTGAGCTCTGTCTGAGAGCACAATCCCCCCCACCCCCAACCTGCCACCAGTCCTAGTTTCACACCGGAGGGCCTCAAGCACACATCTACTGGAGAATAGTTTTGTGCATATTGTTTATTTTATGCCCCCCCCCCCTTGCTGGACATAAAAATTTGCATGTTTTTTTTTCCATTTTGCTGCATAACTCTTAGCTGTTTTGCATGTAGAGGACTGGTTTGCATGTAAAATGTTTTGTACATATTCATGTGGCAGGGCAGCTCATGTCACTCTTTTGCTTCAGAGATGTGGCAAAGTGGGGAGGCAGGGGTGGGCTTCCTCACACATCATCCTGAAGTTAGCTGCAGGCCGATCTGGTCAGAGACAAAGATCGAGAGATCCGTGTAGTTTGTTTCCCGTTTTGGGATGATGCGGTGCATTTATTTATTTATTTATTTATTTATTTATTGTCTGTTCCTTTTGCTTCAGCTCCATCCAGCAAGCAACGCTAGGCGATAACTCTCCATGAAAAAGGCTTAATTAAATTATAATGTTCCACATAGCAGCGGCGGCGAGTGGATCTGGGGGTCCCAGTGCGCCTGTTTTGCCAAGGGGGGGAGGGCAAGCGATCGAAAGGGATGAGGAGCTTCTGTCTGCTCAGAAGTTTTGTTTGCGTTGTCTTTTAAGGTTCCGCAGAAATTGATTTGAATAATAAAAACGCAGTCCCGGCAGAGCAGAGGGAGGACACCGGAGGCGGAGTGGAAAGCAAATGCCCGTCCATCCAAACCTTCTTCTATTGGTGTGTCCTGACACACACACAAACACGCACACACACAAGATGAGGGTGCATCTCCTCATTGTCCAAAATCAAAGTCAGATCAGTGCATTTATTTGCATGCATTTTGTTTGTATGGTTTACAGATTTGCCTTCGGGTGCTTTGAACCTGAGATACTTTTCTTCTTTGTTTGCAAAGATAGATGAGGAAGAGGTCTGCAGAAAAAAGTAGGTTGTTTTCCTTGTTTTGCCCTCCACGGCTGTGAGGTTTCTGGTAAGTGACACGACTTAGGTCTGGCATACAGCCGGATGAAGTCACATGGCTTGAATGAGGACTGTGTGTGTGCGTGTGTGTGTGCACAAGTTCATATTTTTCTTGCGTGTATTTGAGCTCTGCCAGTTAAAAGCTCTGATCAAACAACAGCTTCAGGTTAAATTCTATGTTTTAATAAAACGCAGGCTCTTCAATAGACGGGCACATCCATGTCACAGGTCCTTCCACACATGGATATGGGGACGAGTTCTCCGCCAGCAGAGACCTTTGAAGAAACGTCTTGCTTCCTGTGCCTGTCTCCTATGGTGCTGTGACTAAGATGGCGACCAGTTTTTGATTTCACTCAAATGAAAGGACCGAGTTTGCTGCTGGTGGAACACAGCACAACTGGTCTATACATATCAATATACTATATATATTGATGTTCACAATAGGTATTTCTTCACTAAACGATGCACAAATTTTGAGCAAATGGTAGGAAAGCAGTATGTGTGCCAAGTTGCAGTGTAACTCGATGCACCCTGGGTAATGAAATGTAGCTACGATGCCGCTATGAATAAAAGCCGTGAACTACAGCAGTGCATTGCTGGAAGAGAAGCTCAGACAGAGAATCATGGGACCCGAAAAGAGGACCTGGAGGCTGAGAAGTACTGGTGCATAAGAAAAAATCCTGGTTCTCCAAAGAGAAAAGTATAGAAGTTCAGGTACTGTGCAGGAGTTCTGGCCTCCTTCAGCTCCTGATCTTTCTTCAAGGCGATTTATGTTCCATAATGAGATTTAAGCTTGAGCAGTATCGAATTTTTGCCTTTATCAATTCAGGGTGATCACCTTGATCAAGGACGGCTACAGCACAAGTGAGAAATTTCAGATGAGGGCCCTGACAACTGAACTTAGCATTAACACACATTAAGTGTAGAGCCTGAGATCTTCATGATATGCAAAAAATATTTGCCATTAAAATGTTTGACTTTGTAGAAATGGACTCAGTTTTTCTGCTTCCAGAGTACAGCATGATCTACAGAATGATCATTTCCACTTATTGTGCGCAACAAATGACAGATGTGTTCTTAGTAGCAAAAGCAGTAGTTGTGGTTGTTGTTTAATAAAAATTTTTGCTCAAGACGACCACATAACTTTACTGAATCAAGAAGTTTTAAGTCCTTTGTTCAACAGGACAGCTGTTGAAACTTGAGCTTTCCTCTTTGAAGTCACCGATTTTTACCCACTAGCTAGTTGCTCTCGATTCTTTTAGGAACCATTGAACGTTTCAGGACCACTATTGTATAACTGTCAAGTATGGGTCCTTTTTTCCTTGTTCCAGTCCCACATTACGAGAGGAGAGCCTTAACTGGTGGAGTGTGTTTTGCATGAGAAAGGGACATCAGACATTTAAGGAAATGTGTGTTTCAGCTTGTTCCTCTGGTATTTGGGAGAGTGAAGGAAGAAGAAGCAGCAGTGGTCTGACAGTTCAGACATGATTCACGCCCTCATTGCTTTCCTCAGCTTTAATGTCATGTGGCAAAAGGAGTTTAGCGGGTAGCTAAAGGAAGAAAGTGAAGGAAAGGATGGAAAGAGTTGAAGGCGATGGCTCGAAGTGCTATGCCACCTGCTGTCACACAGCTTTAAAAACTGCTGTTGCAAGGTGTCATTTGCACCTGCGTTTTCTCTAAGCAGAGGTCTCCTTAGATGTGGTGCTTTGGCTGAGCTTCACGCAGTGGTGTTTACCAGGCAGACCACACCTGACCCTGATTCATGTTCCTGCCCACCCCACCTGTTTTGTACAGTCCCAGTGAACTGGTGCTGTGTAGGAGGGCCCAGAACCGGTCGAATGGGTGAGGTGACCCTCACCATCGACAGTCGCTGACCCCTACCCACCCCACCCCAGCACTTTGACACACTTGATCAATCCAGGCATCCTCTCTTCCTGCATGGATCAAAGCCAGTTTATTATTTGTTAACCTATGCATATATGCAAGGTAAATTAATAATTGTATGAATATTTTATGCTTTAAATTATGCTCTCTAGCATCTGGAAAGAGTTTGTTGTCCATTTGTACCAGTGGTCAGTTCAGCTAGACCGCCGATCATTAATGATCATTAAATATTTGTTTTTAATCTATTTGTATGTACCATGTTCTATAATTTTTCAGGGTTTGTTATATACACAGTTGCCTACCTGGAAAAATATTTATTTTTGTACAGTTTTTCCTGTATTGTACAGGAGGGACACTAGGTGGCCTAGTAACAAGAGCCGCTGCCTTTCCTCAGAGGACTGAGGTTCAAATCCCTCCTTTGCTTCTGTAACCTTGGACACTCTGCTTACCTGAATAGGTGTGGTCCTGGGCTGTGCCACAAAAGGGTAAAAGATGTTTCTGTAAGTAGGGGAGCATTGTAAGTCACTTTGGAGAAGAACATATTCTAAATAATTAAATATCAGTCTAACTGTTGGGGGTTTCCTGTCTCGGTTTCTTCATTGCTTGGTGTTCATTTCCATGTATATGTGTTTCACAGAAAATGTTTGATTAACATCGCTTCATGGAAAGACACTGCTTTTGAGCTAAGTTTCCAGCAGCAGCCAAATGGCTGGTTGAGACTTCCTTTCCCCCACCAAAACACACACACACACACACACACAAGGCCTTGGTGTCTCCGAGGGCTGTGCCAGAGAGCACCTGGACACACGCCAGCAGGGATGGAAAAAGCCTGGAATCCGCGGCAGGCAGCCCAGGCCTTGACTGCACCAGCCACGCCATGTGTTGCGCTCCGCCATGTCGTACGCCTCTCAGATTCCACAACCTTCGACCTCCCTTGCTGCCACCTCGTTGGCTGCAGAGGCTGCCATTCCGTGTCGCCCGTCCTCTCTCATTGTAGCCTTCCTTCTGGTTGTTTGTGTTACTGCAGCTGTGCAGCACATGTATTCCCTTCAAAACCCAGGCAAAAGTGGTCAGTATGAGCCAGAGGGAGAACCTTGTGATGAAATAGGTTCCTGATGAATCGAGTGTGTTGACCGACAACGTGGTCTCGAGGATACAGGAAAACACAAGATTCGCATAGGACATCTTGCTGCAGACACAACATTTCTAATTATGGACTAGAAGTAGCAGGGACCTCTGGTTATGGATGTTACCCACACTAGCTGCAGCGGCCTGTTCTTTTTCATAAAGGTGGTAATTTTTCACATCTCTCTCTCTCACTCCCTCTCCCTCTCTGAACTGCTGACTCGTGCAAGATTTGGGCAGGCCGTCCATAAAAGGCAGTGACTCAGTGGCAGAAATGCTGCAGGGTTTTTTTTTTTTTTTTTGCTTTAACGGGATTGAGTCACGGAAGCCGTAACGGTACAAACCTTGCTGTTGCATACCGTGAAATCCGTGTTTGGCACTTCTGAAGCCATGCTGATGTACACAAAACACAACGTGTCTGTTCATTTATCTGACACCTTTTTCCAAGGTGACTTGCAGCGTTAGGTGTCTGTGGTAATACAGTTACTAGGAAGGCAACCGAGTGACACAGCAGGCGACGCTGCTGCCTCAGATCACCTGGGCTGTGGATTCAGATGTAGTTTGAATCCAGTGCAGCCCATGTTCTCAATGTTCTTGTGGGTTTTCTCCAGGTGCTCTGGTTTCTTCCCACAGTCCAAAGCTACATGTTAGTGGTTAGTGACTCTAAATTTCCCTTTGCGCATGCGTGCAAGTGTGTGTCTGTTTTAAATTGCCCTGCTGTGTAAGTGAGCCTAAGTAGATTTACTATAGTAAGTCATTCGTTGCTTTGAAGAAAAGCATCGACTGAATTATATGAAATGATGTAAATGATTTCCCATTTACACAGAAAGCTCCTTAACCTGTATCAGTTCATGGTAAATATTGATCAAAGGTGCTACAAAACGAAATGAGATTCAAACCAAAGTCATTTGATAGAAAAACAGTTTGGCTAACCACTACCCCCAATGCCACCTGCTGCCGTTTTTTCCGGTGTGACCTGTGTTGTTTTACCCTGAGAAAGCTGTGCTGTTACTCCCTGCTCGCTTCCGGTTGGCCTCAGGTCACTTCCCTGTACGGGATCTTGTCACTCTCACAAGGGCCGAAATCTTGTTAGCCATCACTAAGACATTGGACTGTCACCCTGGGTCTGCCGGTTAGCAGCCAACGTTGACTTGGCATGACCATTTGATTGTCACGGACAAGCCAGGAGGTGGCTCTTGTTCAAGGTGGGGCGGGGTTCACGCACTAGGAGATCATGCACGTGGTGTACGGAACCCATGTTGTGGTTTCGATGTCTGGCAAAGCCATTATTGAAGTTTTCATTGGTAATTTAAAACTGAAAACACTTCGCTGGTCTGAGAACCGGTGCAGGAAATCCGAGAAAAGCAGTAATTTAATAACGGCTGAATGGATTCAAATGCTCAGTTGGAGTCTGCTCTGTGTTGGCTGTGCATGAATTGCCCCCTTTATGCCTTTTACACTTTGTCAAAGGTAGTAGCTCCCTTTGACAGGCTGACCTGGTTTTGATACCATTGCTTGCTGGCTTTATTGTGTGCAGTGGATGCCCATTTGAAGAGGAGGGCATCAACTCCTGGGCTCAGGCCTGCTTTTAGCAGACAGGTTTGCTCATCTGGCGTTGGAGAACAGCGCTTAGTTAGGAGTGGTTTTAGTAGACAGCCCTGGTAACCTGCTGTTGGTGGAGAGCCCAGTAGTTTGGGCTTCCCATTGGTGGACAGCACCTGGCATCTGCTGCTGGAGGAAAGCGCTTGGTTCAAGTCTGCAGTTGGCAAACAGATTAGACAGATTAGATGAGCTTCCACTGGTGGAGAGCCATCGATTCGAGTCTGGTGTTGAAGAACAGTTTTCACAAGCTGCGTTTGGGAGACAGCCCATGCATGGATCATCTGTAGGCTGCCATTGGAGAGGTACTCATGGTTGAAACTTCCTCGATCTCCTTCCGCTGCTGTTGGATGACGGCACAGAGGCTAGGTCTGTTATGGTGGACATCATTTTCCCTCAGTAAGCCCAGTCCCAATTTATTCTGGCACAAGCAGGGACACTTTTCAAAGAACATGTAGCTGCTCTCAGCTTGTTCCGGAAATCATTGCTGTTTTGGTTGTACTACTGCGTTTTATTCACAGAATGGCTGAAATGCAAGATTGTGGGGCTTTGCAGTATTTCACTTTAATTTACTCCCCTTTCATGTGACCTGTAATGTACATTTTAACAGTTATTTGATCCCCACACACAATGGGTGGTGAAATTACATTATGAGCTGCGCAGAGGGATCGTGTTACCGAAATGGCAGCACAGTGTGGTCAGCGGATCTGGTTTATGCTGAAATTTTGGGAGGATTTACTATAAACTGAAGCAGTGAAGGATTAAACAGGTCCTAAAATGCAGTGGTTAAGGCCACGCGTAGCCTGAAGGTCACAGCTTCAAATTCCAGGAGAGAACCTGCTGTTGTTCCTGTGAGGCCAAGGCTGTTCCACATAAACAAGCAGCTGTGCAAATGGCCAGAACTCTTAACTACGCTTTGGGGAAACTGCTGGCGAAGCAACTAAGGTGGCAGCAAGGGCCCTTTTCCCCTTAACTGCTTCCGATGCCCTCTCTGGAGCTGTGTGGTCCATGAGCTTCGTTCTGCAAGGGCAAAAATATCAGGTCCTTGGCATCAGATGAAACGCAGAGCCTCACCGGGTCTTGGAGACGAGCAGGAGATTGTTCACCTTGAGGGCGGTAACGGGGTGCGGTTTCGCTACGTGGCACAGACTGCGAGGGCAGCGTGAAATTAATCTGGCGTCTCGGAGCCAGTGAGGTTTTCTGTGTGTGCCAGGAGGCTCAGAAAGGGTCACCTCTGTCCCATCCTGCAGTATCTGTATCGCTTCAGCATCTGGTTGCTGCACGCTGCACAGTGGATGGTTGGCTTCTGACCCGGAGGCCTACACACCCTCTTGTGCATTAATGTTATTTTCCTTTTGTGGCCTTATGCTTGTGTCCATGGTGACTTATATTAGCTTTGTATTCTAAGAGAATTACAATGATTAATGAGTAATATTTCCTGTATCAATTCAGGCTACTACAATAGAAGTGAGATTTGAACCAACAGCCTTCAGCTCGCATTGCAGCAGCCATAATAACTAGGTTTAATGTGCATGTATAGAGCCTGATACATGATTTTTAACAAAAAAAATCTTAGTAATGAGAGCTGAGATCAGTGAGTCAGGAAGTGAACGCTCAAGTAAAGATGTTTCTGATTGCAGTGAACAAAGATTTTCTAACATGAATGTTAATAGCTTTGCTTTTGACTAAATTAAAATGTTGGCCTGTGTTAAAGGGACAGCATTCCCATTTGGAGCGGTCACAGAAATGATCTTGTTAGAGCACTTCAGTCAGTGGTACTACTTTTGTAGCTGCAGATATCTAAATGTTGGGGCAAGGTGGAGTAGTGGTTTAGAGCTGTCACCTCGAATGTCCTGGGTTCACATCCTTCTTGCAAGATTCTTACCCCGAATTGCTTCAGTTTAAAAAAAAAAAAAAGTTATAAATTATTTCAGGTAGTTGAAATGCTGTATAATCCTAGTATAGCGAGTTAAGGTACAACAGAAGTTTTTAATGTTTTTAGGTCTCTTTATGACTCTACTCAAAGTTGACCCCCACAAGAAAAATGTGCGTGAATAGATTTGGAGAAAACGCAGCACTCGAAATTGATTGCCATCTGCCACCGCTAACCCCTTCTCCTGGTCGGGGCTGCAGTAGTCCAGAATCACTTGGAAGTAGAAACTACGCCCTGAATGGGATGAGAGACCATCACACAGTGGCTACACACATACATTATGGGCAGTGTAGAATAACCATACTAACCTGAAACACATGTTTCTGGACTATGCGAGGAAATCCAGAGACACAAGGAAAACACACAGACTGAACACAAACTAAACTGGATTCAAACCCGTACCCAAACAGTACAGGGAAGCAGCGGCACTACTCGCATAGCCACCGTGCTGCCTGAAAATTGGTTGCGTTCATGCAGAACTGTGTCGAAGACAGTAATACCTTAGTAATTTTTTTTTTTTTAAGTTTTGTGTTAAATTGTATTATTTGTTATCAATTTGTGCTTATATTTACTTAATACATGAGTAAGACAGTGTGTGATTGTTTTGTAACACACATGTAATGTGTACAGAACATCAGCAGTGCCAGATGAGATCGCGGGGCATCGCATCTGTCTCCAAGGGCCTTCGAGTTCGGGCCCCTCCGCTCCCCATTTCGGGAGCCTGTCGCCAGGCGCGGCGCCACACGCTCGGCTCTCATTGGCAGGCCTGTTGCCAGGGAAGCGTGCTGCTGCCTCAACGTGGCTAGAATGTGTTGTGTCTGTCCTCTTAGACATGAGTGCAACTGCAGTATTTGAATATTTATAAAGGACATTTGTTCGTGTTTATGTGACAAATGCGGCACGTGCAGAATGCTGATCTTGCACAAGCGACACGTGTGCACCACTCTCCTTAGCGTGTCATTTAATTCAATTCACCTTTTTTTCTTTTTCTTTTGCAAAGATTTAAATTCATCCCAGCTGAAAGAAAAGAAAAACAGGTAACCCATGGAGTCTCTGCGCTGTGTCGCAATCTCTCTTTGGACAATTCAATTCGCCCCGTCTCCCCCCCCCCAAGGCTCCATCTCACATCTTTTAAATAACCATCCATCTATTATCCTTAACCTCTTTATCTATTTTAAATTACCAGTTCAGAAGATACATTAGATATGTAGATGTGGTGCTGACATGTACATGCATCATTTCAAGTTTTGCCTGCGTTTGCACCTTTTTCCACATTAAATTTGATCAGAGCTTCAGATCATTTCCAGGAGGATGAGAACTCCTGGTTGCACCGTGTTTAGCTGTAAAAAAATGTTAAAAAAAAAAAAAAAATGTAAGGCGGGTACTTTTTCACACCATTGTATACAGTATATACAGCACATACTTATTTACGTAACAGCTGATCTACAGTCTCTTACCTACAAAAAGCTGTGAAAGCCAAAAGTTTTGACACTGTTTACTACCATTAAATAAAGTGTAAATAAACTGTAGTACTAGTTATAGTTATTTCGTATCCCAGTTAATGTAAATATTGATACGCTTTGCTGCAGAAATATTAATGTGTTGATTAGGGGATGCTGCCCTAGACCCTGCTGGGTGTTACTTTATATATAGTTATGCACCGCATTACCTTTCCAGAACATGTATAATATAGTATTTATTTTATTTATATACACACACAAACACACATGCCATAATAGTGTTTAAAAATGTAAAATGTTGCTTATAAAATGAACAAGGTCGGTTCCTGCACCACACCTTATGACAGATGTGCAGAGAAGTGTATATTTAGCCCGGGGGTGTGGCAGTTCGAACAGCCCGTGCGTCTGACTCGGCACGTCCATGCGTGTCTGCAGACTGTGTGCCCGCGGCGCGCCCGACTGGGCCAAGGACTGCAATGCAGCTTCGTGCATCGGTTGGCAGTGAAACAGAAGCCTTGGGAAAGTGGTACGGAGGTGGGGGGAGAGAAGGGGGGGTGGTTTTCATTTGCAGCGCTCCTCTCGTTCTGGCAGTGTGACGCGGCGCATGGGGACAGACTGAGCTGGGGCTCCCTGCATAGTCGCGCTTGTACAGTTGCACCACACTGTTTGTCAGCATGTGTTTATTAGCTTATTTACAGCTGTTCCGGCTGCTTATGCTGTTTGTGCTTGGGCTCTGTACCATGGCTGTAACACTCTTGGAATATTCTGGAGCATATATGGTGGTTGTCACAGCAAATTGTTGCCGGGATGACGGCATTGTGGTATCGCTGCTTTGCATTGTACCGTGTGCCACCCCTCTTCCTACACATGGTCCGTTGCAGAAACCAGAGATGTCGTGAACCCTAGGTGCGAGAGGTGCGGATCACCTTGAGGGGCGTTGGCTGGAGGCCTCCACTCCTTCGAACGCGAAGGCTGTGCGGGGCAGGGAAAAGGTGGCCAGCACTTTGACTCATAAATTAAAATCGGCCGTGTTGGAGTGTGGACCAACACTTTTGACTGGAGCATACTGACACAGAACACACGCGCACACACAGAGGGATGCAGACTTCAGTCCTCATCCACGTTGAGATGAGCAGCTTTTCATTAGGATTTTGCAGCTTTCAAAACTGTAAAGACTATAGCTGAGACAGTAGGTGGCGTAGTGGTTACAGCGCCTAGAGAATGCTCACTCCTGGTGCAGTGCCTGGGTCAAAGTACTTGACTCTGTGCAATGAAAATGTATCTTAGTGTATAAACTTCACACTGTAAGTAGCTTTTAGTAAGGGAAAAAGCATATAAATAATATAACAGTAATAATAATTACTCTGAAGCAGTAACAGTTTTCTAGCTAAGAGCCAACATGCATCACATTTTCCCTTAACCTTTTATCTATGAGCAAGACAAACTATGGCGACTGCTTTCTTAATTTCCATTCAATTTATTTAGTTTTGTTTTTCCTGCCAAGCTCCGCCCCTTCCCTCCCCATCAGCTGCATCACGAAGATCTATCTGCCGGAGCGTCTAGACTGTGAAGTGGTCGATGCAGGGTGGTCACACTCAGGCTGTCGCGTCACTGCTGTGCAGACCGCATGGTCCTTGCAGAAATGGGAGCCTGAATAGGAGGCACCTTTAGCCCAGTCCACCCCACCACCCCTTTCCAGTCGTTTTCTGCTTGTTTTGCTCCTGCCAGCACCATACCTGTGACCTTTGTCAGGAAGTTTTTTCTTTCTCGGCACTTTGTATCCTTAGATGACTTTTTATTTCCATCTCTTTGACACCCCCCCTCGCTACCCCCATCCGCTGCCTTTCATCTGTAACTGTAGCCTGCGTGTGTGTTTCTTTTAAATCACCCCATCCCTTCCTCTCACTGCGACGTATAGATGCTGCATTGATTGCACCCCCGATCATTGATACTCTCTCTCTCTCACTCGCTCTCTCCCCCCTTCCTCCAGCTGCAGCACTTGTTGAGTTCAGCCCAGAGAGAAGAGGCGAGAGGAAGAGAACCGGAGGGCTGTTTTGTGTGCCTCGGCCCCTGCAGGCAGGGAAAAGCTCCACGATGCAGCAAGAGCACTTTGTGCTCATTTGAAGACTGTGCAGCACAGGTCAGGTTCTGCTGGGGGTCACGGTTCCCAGCAGAGTGGTGGGGGGGCTTGGGTTTTGTGGGGGGGGGGTACGGCAGATGCCTTCTCTGGAAACCTTGAGTGGGCTTACTCAATAGTGAAACTTCTTATTGTGTGCGATAAATAGGGCTCAGATTTGCGGAAGGAAAATATGCAAATGGTTTTTGTTAAGAAAGGCTTGAGCCATGAAGAGCGGTCATTGTTGGAATTAAAAATTTTGAATATATCGTATCGCTTTGGATTCCATTCTGAGATGTAATGTGATTTCATAGATGGTCAGTTTAGTGGGCTTCACTGATATTTTCCATTTTCTTTGTGTGAATGCTGTTATTAAATTGTCATACTGCCCCAGTTTCACATTGAAGTTCTCAGTTTCAGATGTTTTTAGAGATATTAAGTACCTGTAATCTCGAAAAAGAAGCTGACTGTTATTCTCCTGTGTAAAAAGTTTCCAATGTTAGCACCATGCTTTGCAGTCTCTGATATTATGATTTGGATATTGTACAGTATCGTCTGAGACCCAGGCATTGATTTTGTCCACTCTAGAGGACTTTTTTTAAGAGCATCTCCTAAACCATACACAGTGCTCTGCAAAGTCCTAAAGCACCATGTAGAGAACGTTCTGTGCTTTTAAATGATACCACATGTTTGGAGGTAGGGCTTGGGCAATTTTGTATAAACCAGCAAATAATTCCAAAAACACTGATCTCAGGAGGTTAATGTGACATAAACTGTAATCCTAATTAATGCTTTTTTTCCAAGCAACAGCTTCAATTGAAATAAGATGATTTCCACGTGTCTTCCCCCTCTTCCGCTCTCCCTCTTCAGCAGAACGGTCCTGGCTGTGAAGCCCCATCCCCCCCCCCTCGCTGTGAAGCCCCTCCAGCCATGTCACAATTGCTGCATGTGGAGATCCCCAACTTCGGGAGCACTGTGCTGGGCTGTTTGAACGAGCAGAGGCTCCTGGGCCAGCACTGTGATGTTTCCATTGTGGTCAAGGGCCAGGCGTTCAGGGCCCACCGCGCCGTCCTGGCTGCCAGCAGCCTATACTTCCGTGACCTGTTCAGCGGCAGCTCCAAGGCGCAATTTGAGCTGCCGTCCTCTGTAGCACCTGCCTGCTTCCAGCAGCTCCTCTCCTTCTGCTACACAGGCAAGCTGACAGTGGCAGCCAGTGAGCAGCTCGTGGTCATGTACACAGCTGGGTACCTGCAGATCCAGCACATTGTGGAGAGGGGTATGGACCTCGTGTTCAAGGCTAGCTCTCCACACTGTGACTCCCAGACGGCCACTGTGGAGGAACCCCCCGGATCGGAGCCCCAGAGCCCTAGCAACCAGCTCGGCTCTGCGCTGGGACCCCCTGGTTGGTCGCCTGCAGCATCTGCCTCCTCGGCCACCTCCATTGCCCGAAGGGTAAAGCTGGAAGGTGGAGAGAGTCCGCTCAACCTGCAGACCCCAGGGGTGCACAAACGCAGTGAGGCTGGGGGTGGCCGGCAGGCGCGGGGTGGCTCACTTTTCTACAGCGGCACTGGAGGGGGCACCGCTTCAGCTACTGGTCCCGCCTCAACCGCCTTCCCCACAACACAGCCCTACCCACTGACCTCTGGGGAGCGTTCTAGCCCAGGCAACTCCAGCCTGCCCACCACCGACAGCCCCACCTCCTACCAAAACGAAGATGAGGAGTTTGAGGAAGAGTCATACGATGGCATCACAGAGGAGAGCTACAGCCACCTTTATGGCCGAGCGGTCAACCCCTTCAGCAGTAAATATCTCCCAAGGCTCCTGTTAACCAGATAATGATTGGATTGTTCTGAATTATTCTTAAAAAATAATAACTATACTTCAACATATTGTACTTGGTGTAAACATTAGTAGTGGTGTTTAGTGGCATGAATGCCTCCACATCTGTGTGCCTTATTTTCCTCTTAAATGGTAGTTAAATAAGCATGGAATAAAATTATCCTCTGGCAGGAACAGGCATGAGGGGAAAAAAACAGAACCAAGAGTTAAAAAAAAAAAAAAAAAAAAGTCTTTCTTAATCTTGCAAAAGTAATAACATTCGAGAACAACCATCAATATTATGGTCTTTTCTAACTCCAAGATTTGATTGAAACAATATTTGGTTCATTTATGCATTCTTGAATGCCAAATTTGGCAAGCATTTATATTAAAATATTGCTAAATACCACTAACCTGGACACACTTCAGTAGTTAGCGTCAGTTATCATAAAACCAAGACAAGGCAGTTCCTCTTTATTAATTTGTAATACTGTACGGCAGCGTACTTGCACCCATTGAGCTTTTCTTATGGAGACAAGGAGGACCACATGAAAAAACGATGCACTTAGTCAATAAAACCAAAAAGAAAAACTAAACAGGAAAACAAAACATCCAATTAAAAGGTAGATGGAAAGCCAACAAAACAATACATAAAACACAGTGTATTGACAAACTATGAATTCATGTAAAACCTGCAGATCTATGTGGACATTAATATTGTTTTTGAATCCGCAACTTCCTTTGCGCAGCATTTATATGCTTAAAATGTCTTTTAAAATTGGCACTGTCATCTGCGTGTTGCTGATTTGCATTTTTTGAGAGATTGACACATTGCTTATTTGTTTTTTTACATGGCACTCCTTGTCCTTCGCGTTTCATGGCGCTCCTGTGTATTGTAAAATTAACAAATGCTGACAAACAAAACATGCATGTGATAGTCACTGTAGAAGAAGTCAGTGAGAGCAGCAAGAATTCAGCCAAAATGATTCCTGAGGTTATAACGGGTGAATCTCGCAAACAAGGGGCAATTTATGTTTGCGAATTTAACCCAACAAGAGCCAGTCTATAACTGAAGAAGACCACGGTTGCTTACCCTTGAAGAGGTCTGCAAAGTCCAAATTCAGCCCTTGTATACATTAAAAAATGCCTTACAAGTTGAAGTAGGAGAATTAAATGAAACCCTGCAAAGTCAAATTTTGAATTCTCACAACTCGAAAAGGCGTAACTTGGTGGATGACTGCAATTCCAGGGCCGACAAAGCCAAAGAATGTGGCGCAGACTTCCTTGGCCTATTAACGGCTTTTTGTTTGTTTTTGTTTGTTTTCTAAAGGCGCCCACAGCATCACAGGAAGCCGTAACTGTGCTTCCTGTCATGCTGTGGGTGCCACCTACTTTTTCCATACTGTAACCACAATGTGCTATCTAGAGACACAGCAGTGGACACCATGTGTGACAGCTCACCTCTCCATACCATACTTTTTTCCACAGTAGCTAAGTGTAATAGGGAACCAGCCTTGCAGCAATAGCAACACACACACTTCCTGCCTAAACGCACCCAGCCGCTAAACCTTGTGCTTTAGCAGTGTTTAATGTGTTTTCTTAACTCTGTGGAACACTTGTGGGTGAGAAGTCAAGTTTCACCAGACACGCAGACCTTGCGTGAATAACCTTAAGTTGACTCCTTGTTCCTGCTTTCTAAGTAGTCTTTGTATTGTCATTGTTCCTGTTTTATTTCGGTCTGAGCGACTTCTCCCAAGTCATTATCCCGTCCCTCATCCCTCTATAGTACAGGACAAGATGGACGTTCCCCTGTCGCTGGAGAACCGCTCGTGTGTGCTGATCCGCCGTGACCTGGTGGCGCTGCCTGCCAGCCTCGTCAGCCAGATCGGGTACCGCTGCCACCCCAAACTGTACACCGAGGGTGACCCTGGGGAGAAGCTGGAGCTGGTGGCAGGTGGGGCTCACCCTCAGCCCATGCAGCATGGTCACGCTACAAACAAACATGCAATGTGCGGGCATAGTCTGTACACACAGTTGTTCACGCATTGCAGCGACGTGCTGAACGCACACAGTAGGCAGCCAACACACAGTGTATTTGCAGTTGGCTTAGCCATTGAAGCTGTTGTCTTGCGATCAACAGACTTGGGTTTGAATCACCACTCCTGCTCTAGCACCCTTGAATAGCGTATTTACCCTCACATAATACAGTAAGTTGCCCAGCCATATAAATGGAAAAATAATTGTAAAAATAGCTTAGTGTACAAACCTAAGTCAGCTTACAGAAAAGCGTTAGTTAAGCGAATAAATAATAACGTAGCATTTTTGTTGTTGCTGTTCCAGGTACTTCAGTTTTTATGACCAGAGGGCAGCTGATGAACTGCCACCTCTGCGCAGGCATCAAACATAAGGTGCTGCTGCGGCGCCTGCTAGCGACCTTCTTCGACAGGTAAATGGCCAGTTTCACAGCTAATCTATAACATGTGTTAACATTTATATTTGTTTGTTCGAAGCAGCTAAGAATGATTTACCCAGCAGGATGCAGTGATTTATGCAGCAGGTTAATTTTTACTGGAGCCTTTCCCAGTAGGTACCTTGATCAACAGTACTGCAGTAGGAGGTGTCAGTATAACCTTACTCCTTTGACTGCCAGCTCTAACCACTGTGCCATCTGCTGCCTTTGCCCCTTTCTGAGAAGTGAAGGTTGGAGATGCAAAAAAGGACTTGCGGAGTGTACAGTGCTGTTGTGCATTGTCTAATAGTAGTGATGTTTAGTTGACGGTTTATGGTATGATCTGCAGGAACACGCTGGCCAATAGTTGTGGGACAGGGATCCGCTCGTCCACCAGCGACCCCAGTCGAAAGCCCCTGGACAGTCGTGTGCTCAATGCTGTGAAATGTGAGTCTGACTGGTTCCATGCTGTGCTTCACTGTGTATAAAATTTTAGCTGAGTGAAACATGAGTGTGTCATACATAAAGCGTGTGTTTGTGTGTCTGTCTCTATCTCTCAAAGATGGGCAGAGGCTTGCCAATTTTCCCACAAAGGCAGGTGTCTTCAGTACCTAAACATTTGATAAACTCTAAACGTTTATTAAGTATTGTGAGAAGGAAAGGCAACGTTACAAAGCGGTAAATTCTTTATTTTCCAAACTTTTTTGGAATGTGTTCCAGGCCCTCAAGAATGGATGTATATTTACAAAAAAAAATGAAGCTGTCTTTATACTGTTTGTGATGAATTACAAGTGAAAGTGAATTTTGATATCTGTGTGTGTGTGTGTATACATACACTATGTTATAATCATCCCTCCTAATGCAAAATAGGGCTGTCATCTGACCTGATCTTTCCAGTGCATCATATCTATTTATCATTTCTTTAATTAATAGTATACTAACAGAAATTTCAGAATTTGAAAAAATGTTCTTCAGTTAACTAAATACTTGATGAGTAAAAATTCCTTTTGATCATGATGTTAGAAGATGGGCATCATTTACAATTTTGTTCAATCATTAACAATTAGTATTCCATTTAGTGTTTTTAGTTTTTTTTTTTTTTTTTTTTTTGAAGATCCTGAAAAATATATTTAAATAATATATTTAACATTTAATACAGTAATACTTAGTGCTCTAGTGGCATTCTTGAGAAATGGAGCACTTAATGAAACAGCACTATATGACTTTCATTTATCTTTGTATCTATAAAGCTTAATGTTTGTTTGTTCTTTATGAGCAGCTTTGTTTTTTAAGCCACAGACTGGAAATTTGACAGACAGTTACTTATTACACTAAGTGAGGTTTTTGCGTAGTCAAGTTCATTAAACTCCAGAAAGGCCACTTAGTAACAGCAATTTAAGATTCAGATTGGCAAAGCTTAGAAAGGCTGACGTCACACATAGAGTGTATGGAATGACCGTGATGCTGATGCATTTTGTCACTGCACGAGCACACATATAATAATGTACTAAATTCAACAAGTTGCAAGGTAATTAAGTACACAAAGACAAACTTTCATAGACATGCAGAAAAACGCACAAATGTAATAAATTCACCAGGTTGAAGTAGAATTAAGTTTTATGAGATATAATTTATTACTGGACATCACTACAGCTGTCATGCACATCACTCTCTGCCATCTGTGTTCAACAACAGTATTCAGTAGTTAATATATGTGAGCATCTATATGTCAAACTCAAGGTAAATGTCAGACTGTTCTTGCTTTCCATACCCAAACATGTTGGCAAGCGGTAGGAAGAGGGGCAAAGGGGAGAGGCTACTTGGAGTACTTGATACTTGGAGTAAATATATACTTGCCTCAGGGGATGGGGCACAAATACAAATAACAATTTGTACATTCTGTACAAATTAATATTTTATTAATTTCTCCTTTCCACTTGACTACAAGCAGTGCCTGAGGTCACTCTATGTACTAAATACTAGTACTCAATACTTATGTACTAAATGCAACCACTTTAAAGGTAATATGGTTTGATAAGCATATAAGGTGCTGTTACTATGTATATTTCCATCTTTACCCTTTTTTAATTGTCACCACTAATCAAGATATCACTGTACTGAAATACAGCAATGAGCCACAACATTAAAATCCACTGACAGGTGAAGTGAATAACATTGATTATCTCCTCACAATGGCACCTGTCAAGGGGTGGGGGAGATATCAGGCAGCAATTGAACAGTCAGTTGTTGAAGTTGAGGTGCTGGAAGTAGGAAAAATGGGCAAGCGTAAGGACTACTTTAACCAGGGCCAAATTGTGATGGCTAGACGACCAGGTCGAGGCATCCCCAAAACGGCAGGTCTTGTGGGGTGTGGGGTGTTCCTGGTGTCCAATGGTTAGTACCTAGCAAAAGTGGTCCAAGGAAGGACAACCGGTGAACCAGCGACAGGGTCATAGGCACCCAAGGCTCATTGATGCCCCGTCTGGTCTTATCCCACGCAACAGCTACTGTAGCACAAATAGCTGAAAATCTTAATGATGTCCATGATAGAAAGGTGTCAGAACTTACAGTGCATTGCAGCTTCCAGCATATGGGGCTGCATTGCCACACACCGGTCAGAGTGCCCATGCTGACCCATTCACCATCGAAAGCACCTACGATGGGCACATGAGTGTCAGAACTGGACCGTGAAGCAATGGAAGATTGTGGTCTGGTCTGACATTTTCTTTTAGATCATGTGGATGGCTGGTTGCGTGTGCATTGTTTACCTGGGGAAGAGATGTCAACAGGGTGCACTATGGGAAGAAGGAAGTGTGATGCTACGGGCAATGTTTTGCTGGGAAACCTCGGATCCTGGCATTCGGACTTTGACACCTACCTAAACATTGTTGCAGACCACATACACCCCTTCATGGCAATGGTGTTTCCTGATGGCAGTGGTCCTGCAACACTATTTGTTCAGGAATGGTTTGAGGAACCTGACAAAGAGTTCAAGATGTTGTCTTGGACTCCAAATTCCTCAGATCTCAATCCGATCAAGCATCTGTGGGATTTGCTGGAAAAACAAGTCCAATCCATGGAGGCCCCATCTGGCAACCTACAGGACTTAAAGGATCTGCTGCTACCATCTACTGTGGTTTTAATGTTGTGGCTGACCCATGTATACCAAACTGTCAGGTCACTCCTATATCCAGTCACCTGAGCTCAGTGTGATCATATGGTGTGTGTGTGTGTGTGTGTGTGTGTGTGTGTGTGTGTGTTTGTTCATGTTCTGGTGCCTAGTTATTGTGTATTACACATGATTTATGGCCCACTCCTACTGTTATGACCTCTGTCTGTTCTCTCCTACTGCAGTGTACTGTCAGAACTTTGCACCAAACTTCAAAGAAAGCGAGATGAATGTGATTGCTGCAGACATGTGCACCAATGCACGGCGTGTGCGGAAGCGCTGGCTGCCCAAGATCAAGTCTATGCTGCCTGACGGAGTGGAGATGTACCGCGGTGGGGTGGCAGCAGGGCTGGGGCTGACCCTGGCGGGCTCTTACACAGGAGTGCCGCTGCCTTTCGAGACCGATTTTAAAGCGCTGACATCCTCTGGCCTGGCCTTTGAGCAGCGTCTTTATGCTGACCGCAAGGAGACACTCAGAACTCATTTGCAGCTGGATGCACCCAGCCCAGGGGGTGAGGTTGCTGGTGAAGAGGAGGGGACAGAGCTGGGTAGATCCCAGGGGGATGAGGAGCTGGAGGAAGAAGGGGAGGCAGCCCTCTTGGAGAACTCAGAAGGACCTGCTGCAACCTCACCTCTCATGTCTGGGGGTGAGCCTGTCGGGGATGGCGGCTGCCACTCACCCTTACCAAAAGGACAGCAGGAGGAGGAGTTTGAAGAGGATGGTCTCCAATTAAATGGCCAATGAATGTGTTGACGTTCTCACAGCTGCCCCCAGCTCACCCTTACCTATCTGCAGTCGAAAAGGGAACCTTCCAGTAGAATAACACATGTGCCCGCGCGCGCGCACACACACACACACACACACACACATACACATACACATACACAGAGCTACACTACAGGCATTGCTAGAGAAGAAATGCATCACTTAGATAAGGGCCACTAAGCATTATAATCACGAAGTTGATTTTGTTTGGTGCTCCTTCTTCAGACATCTGATGATTCTTGTGATGATCAACATGATCATTGTGTAAATTCTACTAAATATGTGAAATGGTGCAACTAAACCCAACATTGGTGAAGAAGCGCAATGCCTGTGCAGTTTTAACAATGAATACAGAAACACACATCACATACATAAACTCTCCTGATACCCTCTGTTCTAGATGCCGAAGCACGTTATACGCAAAGACAGTAAACACAGCTTGCAATGCTTCATACACATACTCATGCACACCCCAGCAAGATGACTCTGGTAGCCATCTTCTACTGCACACACGTTTGCATGCTGAACATGCTGAAAGAATAGACTCAGAAACAACCATGTCACTAACTAATCTGCAAAAAAACCCTCAAAAACTGCTCCTGTTGCCTGATCGTGCACCACAAAAAAAGAATGAAGTGAGACTTCCCCCCCCACTCTTCAAAGGCATCGGCTCTGGAACAAATAACTGTGAGATGCTGGGGGAGGCGGTGGAAGCTCCGAATCTCCTCTGCCCACATCTTTTAACGTTTTAATTGTTTTCGTTCTGTTATTGGACAGAAAAGAAAAACGGAAAAAATTTTTCCTTCTAGCTTATCGCATTTGCACTGGAGGAGTTTTGGAGGTGGTCGTGTGACGGGGTTTTGGAAAGGAGCCTAAAGCGACTGTTTCAGGAAGAGACTGACTTTGACTCTTGCCAACGTTTCACATGCTGTTTCCTGTCCGGTTCCATGATAACGCCTACAGGTGTTAACCGTTTCATATTGTTGAGGTTGCATTGCAGCACTAAGCTGTTTATTTGTATCAGGCAAAAAACCAAATCAAGTGATGGCGTACAGATAAAATACCCAAAGGAATATTTGCAGAGGCTGTGTTACTTTAGGAGGCCCATAAAGCATTCGGGAAACACGAAACAAAAACCCAAATACTGGATATCAAGTGATTCACAACCCTCGATAGTAGAAATACAACTTTTTAAAACCATTTAAAGCAGCATATTCTCCTGAGACCTAGTTATTCATTTCTATCCACTGTAGAGCGCATATATTTTTTATGTGCATCTCCCGAACTGTACATACAGTTTAAGAGACTTAAAGCACCTTGTAGGAGGTATTATGTGGTTTTAAATGATACCACACATTCAGATGGTTTTCTAGAAGTCCTAGAAATGCATCAAAAACACTTTTGGTGGGTCTCAAAGATACAGAGTGCTTGCATTATTTAAACATTTTAGATGTATACCATACAAACTATTTATGGTAGGTTTTCAGAAGTTTTTTCCTGGTGGAGACGTATAGTAGACCCTGTTTCTCTGATATGGGTGGCAGGATTTTTATTGCACTAAGGACATTAGAAAATGTTTACAAGAATGTTATCGATTGAGTACAATCTGATGTCAGAATGTGGCTTGAATGAACTTGTGGGTGTATTGAGGGGGCTTTTGCTAGTCACCCTCAGAGAACACGTGTGACGCAGAGCTCATTCCAAGAGAGAAATTTAAAGATGATGTTTTTTCTTTCTTTTTTAGTTTTTGTAACTTGGAGTGCCCAGTGTTTTGGATATCATGGAAGAATTGTTCCGTTTTTAAAACTAAGCCATTGCAGCTACAGGGTTTTTGTAACAGCATGGAGAAGGACATCAAAAAGTCTTCCATTAATAGAGTGCTTTCGGGGTGAGCAAAGGTATCAGCCCCTCGGAGGTTTGCCTGGGTAGCTTAAATGCAGAGCACTTTCAGAATTTTTTTTTTTCCTTTTTAATTTTTTTTTAATTTTATTTTAATTGGTTAATTTAATTTGCCCGGGACACAAAATTGTACTTAATGCAGATATCTTCCTTGCTTCTTAAAGGGGCTTGTTTGTGCTGAGTGTGTTTGGACAATAGGAATTGTAGTAGAAATGCCGTAGGTGACTTTGCGTATGTTTATAAAGAATGAAACGCCAAAGGAAATGCCAGCTTGAAAAGCGTCAAGTATAAGAATGCTTTATTGACTGTCTGGTAGGGGTTGTGTCTGGGTGCTTGTGAAAGAATTGGAAAGCAAACGGTGTGAGTGCCTTAAATTTCCTGGATTTTGAGAGTGTTTGTAGGTGGACCTGCCTGTCACAGTCTGGTTGCTGCCCGTGTGTCTCCTTAAAGAGAAACTGTTTTTTTTTTTCAGAAGTCTCATCGCTGATGACAAGCCTACAGACACAAGGTGAAACGGGAGTAACAGTCGCTGTTATTGTTCAAATGCATTTTACTAAAAATGTTTTGCATTATCTGTTCTTCTTGGCTTTTAGAAAAGTTTTCCATTTTACCAAGGGGATATCTGCTGATGTGTTCATATTGTTACAGGATACTCTCCTTGGCAGTTTTAAAGATCAAGGTCTAGCATAAGACCTTAGTCTCAGTCAATTTTTTGCATGCCCTAGTTTAAAAAAAGTATGAACTACATAAAGATAAATAAATACTGTGACTTGCTGCATGAGTAAAATTTAAGCAGGTCAAAATAGGAGCTGGATCTCTGGTATTAATGGTGAAAACTGTTATTCATGTGGTTTGGCGTATCCCATTGCTTCAGCCAGTAGATTTCTACTGCTCTGGGTTGTGGAGAGACAGAATTGTGTCTAACCTGAATGTATTCAATTTCTCATTTCATTAGTCTGCCAGACCTGCTTCCAGGGTTTAGGTACTGAGATCATCATGGGCCCAAGCTCTTAGAGCACCTTGTGCGGGGTGGGGAGGGAGAACCTGTCAAATTGGATTTGCACTGACACCGAGGACCGATGGGGGACACTAATCATGCAATGGAATACACCTTACCCAATTTTGTTGTTGTTGTCTTAAATATGTTCTATTTTAATTTCTGTTTCTCTCATAGAAAGCAGTAGCCAAAAAGTTATCTATGTATTTTTTTTTTAAAGTTTGATTTGGGTGCCTCATTTGAAGACAGATTTGAAGGGTTGAAGTATTGAAAAGTTGCACTAGAAGCTGAGAAACAGAAATTCGGAAAATAGTAGATTTGAGTGGCTGCTGCGTAGCTGATGATAAATTTTCCCTTCTACAAGGTTTCCAGATATGTCCATATTCATTCTGACATGAGGCCACAGGGTTTGTACACAACAGCAGTAATGCACCATCTTCCATGGCATGAAGGTGTAAATCCTTAGAGGGAACCTAACAAAGTGTGTGTTGATGGCTTTAGAAAATTTTGGTGTAGATCTTGAACCATCATTTTAAGCCGTATACAGTTGAGGTATCATCAACCCTTGTCCAACATCCCACGTATTTCAATGCTTCACCGATTTGCTGTACTACTAAATCCCTCAGGACCCAGCATCATCAAATCTCCATTGTGATTTGACCTTGGTGTGAATTTCAGAAGCCTGTGTTCAATTTGCCAGAATTGATCATGTCTCTACATTGGTATTTGATACTAGGTCTCTGTGTGTGAGTGGGTGTGTAAGAGGGCACTGGCTGAGGTGAAACTTGAGGATGATGCTACAGTATCAACAGAATAATGAAAAGTCTTGACTTTTTCCTACAAGTCAAGTTAAAGTTTTCGAAAGGGGAAACTGATGTAATTAAACACAACTTCAACCCATTGACATGATGTACTGTACAAGGCAGTAGGTTAGAAGGCATCGGAACCCACTGAATGGTTCTGTATTTACACCAGCCTGGCTGTTTGGGTATCTTGACTACTGTAACGTGTGAGTGAGTGCCAAAAGCAGCATGGATTATGGATTATGTTTTGCTTGTTTGTCTCTATTCTTAGTGATAATGCCAGCACTTTAGAACTGTAAATAAGAGAGGAGGTAAAGGGATCCAGAGGGGGCAACCTTCAAAGCCATGCGCTAAGAGCGTTGACAATCAAGAACAAGAGCCCATATGCATTGCAGGAGGGCTGTGACACAGTAAAAGCATGGGCCCCCAGGAGTCCTGCACTGCTGGTGCTTCGATGTGTTTAGTGACCACACTTTGTGATCGAGGCCCTGCAGAGCTTTGTGATTGTAAGTCTGTACCAGTCAGTTCCACTGTTTCCTGGAGCTCCCTTGTCATTCTGTCATTTCTTTCCTCCTCTGAACTAGTGCTTGAAGTCGGCAGTACCCAGTACTTGCACTTCTGTGTTTTACCATCTGAAGAACTGGGACTTTTCCTTGTGTACCAGCACCGGTCAGAAGGTCTCAGTGCTCTTTTCTGCCACAGACAACCAGACTGAGCTGTTCGTTCAAAATATGTCTCCATTTATCTAACAAATGTATATGGTGAACATCAGCAATTTCTCCTAGTGTCTTCAGTGCAGATATTTAAAAATTTTATAGTTTGCTCATACTGAGTGATACATACACCTATATGCAAGTAAGGGGAGTGCTGGCACTTTTTTTTTAAACACTTCAAGTACTGCTCAGAACCATTTGACTGGCAGCCAAGTTGAGAATAAACTGGACTATAGACTGGTGTATAATGGAGACAAAAGTAACTTGTACGCAATTCCAACTTGCTCAGTCACTTGTTGAAATGGAAGTTAAGCAGGAGACTGAGAGGAGACTCTTCTAGGAGGACTGGAGATGACTGGGTTCAGCACAGCAGGGCTGCAGTTGGAGGTCGGCGTTACAGTATTTTTATTTAGGCTGAGGGAAGCTCTTTGCAAAAAATGCACGCCTTTTTACGCAAACAAAAAAGTAAAATGCCACTGTTGATGTTACACAGAATGACCTTTTTTATCTCACCTTTTGGCTGCTTCTCTCTGCTTCAGTAGCCTGCTTGTTTGAGAGATCCAACCAAAATCTGATACAGGTATGGGTGATATAATGTAGTTTTGAACCAGTAACTTTTTTTTCTCCCAAATGCAATACTGATCAGTCTGCTCTCTAATAAAACTCCTTATTTCAGTATTTGTCTCATTGTCTTTTTAACTTCCTGCTCATTGAAATCAAATATTTAAAAACATGGTACTGCATTGCAGCTGCATTGTGTTAGCTGATGACAAATGCCTGGCCTCCATGTCACCTTTGGCCTGTGCCAATTTTTTTGGTTGTAGTGTGCAGTTGTATCACAATGGAAGTGTTTTCATGCCAAAATTTGAAACCATTCAGTGGAAATGGAAAAATGGCCTAGTATAACATTACCTTTGTCATTCTGGCAGATTTCCCAGTACATATGTATATGTGCAAATTTCGTTTACACTTTTCAACTTTGTTTGGCAAGGAGGTCATTCCATATATCACACATGACTCTGAATATAAAAATACTTTAAAATAATTTTGTTCAGTTTTATCATTCTAAATGCCAAAATTAGCTGGAGATTAGTAATGGAACCTAATTTTACTTAGAAACTGTCCAAATGGATAATTTCCAGTTTACACCAGTATTGTTTTGCTAGGCCTTTCAGAAATAACCCTTGGCTTTATTCAAGCTGGTACATTTTACTTGAATTAATGGAATTCTGTCATTTCTGTTGTGTAGTTTTAGAATTTAACAACAAAGCCTTGTCATACTGTGAAATTAAGATTTACTATATGTATATCCACCCATTTACTTCCAGTTTAGCCTCCAGGGAGGATCCTGTAGTTGTTTTTATTTATTTAGCTGACTGTTCTCCAAAGCAACTTAAAATGATTTACACATTTGTACAGCTGGATGATTGTTATTTGAACAGTTTTAGGGAAAGTAATCTTCCTCAAAGGTACTGCAGCAGGAGGTGGGAACTGAAGTTCCCTCAATGGAATCCAAAAGCAGCAGCACTAACCACTGTTCTGTACTGCTTAATTTCCACATGGTTGACAAGTAATTCGATCTGGCAGACCAAATGTATGACATATATAAAAACATCTGTGCTAAAATTGCACAAGGATTGAAGACTGTCATTATAATGATATAAACTCTAGGTACTAACCCCATTTCATAAAGAGGAGACAATATACTAAAAAAAGTATTTTAACTACTCCGATATATCTTCGCAGGCTTTTTTTTTTCATTTTTATTGCTACGTCATTGACGCAGGGCCACCTTACAATCGCGACACTAGGAATTTTCGTCAGGTTACTGCGAAGGCGCAACTTTCGTCACTTCCTGTTTCTCAAAGTAGTTCCGGTGTCGTGATGTTTAGCGTGTAGTATTAGCATTCAGTGCTTGCTGAGTGACGCTTTCTGCGCTAAGTTTGAGTTCGGAGAGTCGCTGCGAGTCTTCAAAATACGCTGAACACAGTCGTTCAAAATGAGTGACGACCCGGACCCCATTCCCGAACGGGACATGAAGGTAAATCCCACGATTATGCTGGAAAGAAAACCCCGCTTCTTAGATGTATCGCCGGCGCGCGTTTTTTTTTTCGGAGGGTAGCCCATCATGCGGTATATTTGTTAAAATAACACATTCATAACATGGTTGTTTTAGTAGTTAGCTCGTTAGCTGCGGATTGAATGAGTAACAAGTAGAATTGGTATATACTTTGCCCCTCAATTTACGTGCTAAATTGTTAAGTTTTTTTTTTTGCTACACTGACAGTTGTAGCAAAACTACATAAGTTGTATTCCTATCGAATGTTATAGCAAATTTAACTTTTACAGTGAAGGGAGGGAACCAGCTTTCTTCAGGTCACAAGTTTGTGTTCTTAACCAGGACACCACTTTCTGGTTTATTCTGAATAAACTTCTTTATATGGAGGTGAACCACAGTATGGAGTTTCTGACACTGTTTTCAGGAAAAGCTTGTGTGTTGCTTGAACCACCAAACATGGTGTAGTGTGTATATTGTTGCACCTCTCTGTCATGCAGGACTTCCAGTTTCGACAAATGCAAAAGATCCGTGTGTTTGAGTCACCGGATGAGCTGCCAAAGGAGAGGTCCAGCCTGCTTGCAGTCTCCAACAAGTTTGGAATAACGTTTGTGGGACGGGGCTGCTTGTTGAAGATGTTCCATACAAAAGATGTCCTGGTGGAAAACAAAGCAGAAGGCGACCCAAATGAAATAGGTTCAGCTCCTGTTTCACATGCCACTTTCCTCACACTTATGAAAGGCAGCACATGTTCATGCTTAATGTACATTTTTTGCACTTCAATGATACATTTTTCAAGATGATGTTTGATTCAGTGGACAGAAGTGCATTAACTACAGGCAAAGAGGGTCTTCGTAGTGCATTGTTTTTACCTGGCAAAAGGTGGTGCTGGAATCATGTAACTGTCTGGTGATGAGGCTCTGATTTGCATCTTGAGACCTTTTCGAATGCTGGGTAGTTCAGCAGATTTGACGGGTTTTTTAGAACAGAAAGTGTAACTGCTACATAGTTAGTGTTTTCGTGTTGGACAGGAGTTTTAAACTTAAACTTGCTTAGAGTTATAGATAACAATGTTTTGTCTAATATTCATTCATGTTAGTGGGTGTTGTGGGTACATTTTTTTAATCATAGCTGAGTTGGTGTTATCCTTAAATTGTTAACAGGATGGGAAGTATGTAGGCTTTTGTACAAAGCCAGGGTAGTAATGGCTGTGCTGACATGGACATAAGAATGGGTAATCCTGTAGAACCTTTGACAAAGGTAGTTAATGGTTGCAGCAAGTGATGTACTGGATTATCAATAATTAAATAATGGTAGTAACTTCTTCCAGTAAAAGCAAAATATCAGTTTCAGTTCATAAAGTTGTAAGTTGCTTTGGATACATGTACAGTAAGACCCTGCCAAAACACGTTAAGTCACGTCCAAAAAAAATGTAGCTTCCTTATGGGGAGGTTAATAAAAACAATATTTTTCAATTATTCAAAAGTCAAAAGAGTTTATTTGTCACGTACATGGTTGTATACCATGTAGTGAAATGTGCCCGGTTAATGTGCACATTATTTGTCTGGTTAATGTGTTATGACACAGAAAAAAATATATATTTTCATTTATTACAGTTGTAGGAATTAAAGGGATTATTACAAACTGAACATATATATAAAAAATAATAGTACTTGAAAATGTGTTGTCTTCAGTAAATACAGTACATTTGTTACAGTCAGAAGATACTGGTGATTTCTAAAGGGAGTAGAAGGGCAAGAGCCAATACCTGAATTTGTGTTGGTGTTGAATGCGGTATTGCAGTTTTACTGCATTTGCTAAGTAAATCATGGCAGTTTGACTATAGAAAATGCACTGATGTTTACTGAGGCGTTCTGTGCAGCATGGTGGCACAATGTACTGTATTGAGCACTTTGTCAGTCACACCCCTTGACTTTCACTTGTCCTTCTTGCTGGGTGCAGTGGAGGCTGTGAAGGCTCTGGAGGTCACAGTGGAGCAGCCCATGCACCACCTGGCCCTGAGCTGCGATGAGCTCACCCTGTCTGTCTGTGGGACATCAGAGGAAGACGGCCTCTCGCTCACCTTCTTTGATGTTCGCACCTTCCTTAACAAGGTAGCTTTTCACTTTGGCTTTCTGCTTCATCTCACAACTTGATTTGATGAGAGATTTTATGCAAATTATGTGAAAATAATCTGCTTTTGTAGTGAAAGTACCGGTGCTGGTCATAATTAGAATATCATGACAAAGTTGATTTATTTCAGTAATTCCATTCAAAAGTGAAAGTTGTATATTAGATTCATTCATTACACACAGACTGATCTATTTCAAATGTTTATTTCTTTTAATTTTGATGATTATAACTGAAAACTAATGAAAGTCCCAAATTCAGTATCTTGGAAAATTGTGCTGTACATGCTCATACTTTTCATGTTCATACCTTTCAGTTGGCCAACATTTCTAAAAATCCTTTTTTTGCATTGGTCTTAATTGATATTCTAATTTTCCGAGATACTGAATTTGGGACTTTCATTAGTTGTCAGTTATAATCATCAAAATTAAAAGAAATAAACATTTGAAATAGATCAGTCTGTGTGTAATGAATGAATCTAATATACAACTTTCACTTTTTGAATGGAATTACTGAAATAAATCAACTTTGTCATGATATTCTAATTTTTTGACCAGCACCTGTAGTTCCCATGGATAGCTACCAAATTTAAATTGAACACCTGGAATCAACTCCAGGCCTTTTATCTGCTAATTTGTCATGAAATAATGAGGGAAGAGGTCACTCCTGGCCATAAAACTGCTTGTCAGTGAATTGTCCAATTACTTTTAAACCTCTGAAAATGGGGGACAATGTACATGAATGGCTGTAATTCCTAAATGGTTAATGCAGTACTTTTGTTAAACCCCTTGAATTAAAGCTGAAAGTGTACACTTCAATCGCATCTGGATTGCTTTGTTTCAAATCCACTGTGGAGGTGTTTAGAGGCAAAATACTAAAAATTGTCATTGTTCAAATATTTATGAACCTAACTGTAAATTGATTGTCCACAGCTTGTGTTCTGTTATTGCATCAAATCATAATTTTGATTAATGATTGGAGGAGGAAGTGGTGGGGGTGGTGGTGATGGTTATGTGGTGCTTGCTAACAGTAGTTAAACCTTGCGGGTTGTTGGGTTTCCTCACTCTTGGTTGTCCTCATTCAGCAGTCCTTGCAAAACCAACACAGAGCAGCAGTCACATGCAAACTGTACAGAAGTCAGAGGCTGCCAGCCAGAGTCATAGTGGCGCGTCTGTCACACAGGTACGCACTCCTCGTTCCTGCTTATTGTTGTTTGTAGAAATGGTGTAAGTATAACTATTTCTACTGTAATGTATAATGTTCTACTATGCTTTTTTCTTTAATGAGGAAAATGTTTGGGCCAGAGCATATAAAATTTTAAATATGATTGTATTTTATATTCAAGTTGTATAATTAAATCACACATTCTAGCAGAACTGGCTGCATGTCCTGTTTGGTATGCAAAGGTGTGGAGCTTCTGTGTTGTGTTCTGCTTCAGGCCTCCCTCTCAGCAAAAGCTATGGAAAAGCCGCTGCAGCAGAGGAAGGATTCTGACCCTGTCATGGCTGGAATCCTGGAAGAGGTGAGACTCTTAATTTGTCCACATGGAAGGAATTTAAATTAATATTCTATGGATCTGTGTCCTACCAACATTTCTTCTGTCCTCACTGGGTAAAACCTTGATTTAGAATTATTTCAATCAGTGTTGTCAATTATGAAGGTAATGTGTAAACCCCTTCATTTGAAGTACTCTGTGTCCAGATTGCTCACTTCCAAAAGGAACTGGATGACTTGAGGACCCGCAGCCAGAAAGCAGACTTCAAGGTGGGCACCACCGAGGAGATGAAGGAGCTGCGCAAGGAGTCTGAGGACCTGCATGTCTTTATCCTGGAGATTAAGGAAACTACAGAGGTAGGAGTGTTAACAGCTGGGTTGTCTCATCCTCTTCCCCACTTAACTGGAGACCTTTCCAGACACATCTGGTTGCTGGAGTTGTTTAGGGAGCAGTTTTACGAACCTGTGATTTCAAAATTCCAAGTTAATATTCCAACAAGGATATTGCTGTTTATTAATATACAGCTGTGTAAACAGCTTTTGCTGCAGCCTGTGCAAATTGCTTCAGTTTAAAACAAACAAAAAACATTAGCAGGTTAAAACAAAGTTTGTTATGAATCAGTGCTAAATGATGGGAAGGAAAAGATGGTGGCCACATGTGTGACAAATAATGAACATTTCTTTAGTCTCTTCATGGAGACATCAGCACCTTGAAGACCACGTTGCTGGAGGGTTTTGCAGGGGCAGAGGAGGGCAAGGCCCAGAGCGAGTTGAACAAAGACCGGGGCTACCTGCAGCTGCTGTACAAGAAGCCCCTAGACCCACGGAGTGAGGAGCAGCTCAAGGTCAGGTCCTGATAGCAGTGTGTGGGTGTGTATGTGTGTAGAGTGATGGTGTGTGTTTGGAAACAGTGAGGAACACACTAATGTGAATACTGTTGCTTTTTGATTCTGCTGTTAACCTGTCCATGCCTGTTCTTATAACAGGAGATCCGCAGGCTGTACCAATATGTGAAGTTCGCTGTGGAGGATGTGAATGATGTCCTTGATGTGGAATGGGAGAAGCACCTAGAGAAGAAGAAAAGGCAGAAGTAACAAAAGCCATTTAGTAACAAAGTCTTTTATTATAAAATCATATAAAGAAAGCGGTCTGCTTACAGAGAAAAGTCTAAATGTCTTGTAGAGTATTGCTGTTAATCTATAGCAATACTATACACTGTTATTATGTAAATCATTAGAAAACATCTCTTCTCCTACAGACACCTGATTGTGCCAGAACGCGAGACACTGTTCACCACACTAGCCAATCACCTTGACATCATCAATCAGCAGAAACAAAAGCTGGAATCGCTGGTGAATGACCTGCAGGCCCTACGGCTGTACAACAGGCCTGCAGTGTACAACATTCTCAGCCGGCCCCCTGCAACACCACAAGGGTAGGAAGCTCCCAGAGGGGAGAGCAGAGCACAGGACACGGGCAACAGTCCAGCCCAAGGGGTAGATGGATACATAGAGCAAAATGGGGTGTGGATAGACTAAAGCTGATTGCAAATGTTTTACTATGTCTTTGTCAGTCTGGAAAGGGAATTGGACATCTTAAGGGATGATTTGGTGAAAGTCAGTCTGGAGACTCCCCCGAAGGGCCCTGCCATGTCCCCAGGTAGATGTTCACCTTTATGTTTCTACCATGTTGTCCCCTGTGGTCAGAGTCGTTTTGTAGTTGTCTACATTGTGAATTCCCCATTGTCCTTTGCAGCTAAGATGTCTCCTGTGAAACAGTCGCAGCTGAGGAACTTCCTGTCCAAGCGTCAGACGCCTCCTGTTCGGTCCACTGCTCCAGGTGACCTGTGCAGCTATAGCAGTCATTTGATTCCTGTTCAATTCCTACAAAATTTAATTGCCACTTGCATTCAGTTAGAGAAATTGTTTAGATTTAATTTCCATGTTTTGTCTTTTGTTTGTATGCCATATAAATTTGCACATTCTAAAAAATACATTTTGGAGTCATAAAAAACATTTACTGTTGACATGCATTTTTGGCAGTTTAATTTAATGAGAATTAGATGAAAACGTTTAGTCTATTATCCAAACATACTTCTAAAGTATGAACTTTTCTGTTTATGAAGGTGAAACCAAAGATGTTAATTGATTGTTATGTGCTGCTTTTGTGTAGTTTGTGGTCCTGTGTTCACTTTTACAATTTTCTCGTTGGCTTTAGAAAAAACGGCTTCACATTAAGATGGCTAAATGCTCACCTGTTGACCGCAGGATTGGTTTGGGTTTTTCTCCTCAGCCAATCTGTCCCGATCAGCCTTCCTTTCACCCAAGTACTACGAGGACCTTGACGACGTGAGCTCCACCTCCTCGCTGTCACAGTTGCCAGACAATGAGGATTCACACTCCCTGGAGGAGGACGATGAGGCAAACTCAGCTCTGGCACTAGGCCAGACACCCACAGTTCCGCGCCATCCTGCTGTGGTCCGCACCCCCTCCATCCAGCCTGGATTCAGGGTACAAACTGCCCCCTTCAGCAAGGTTCCTTCTGGCGTCAGTCCTGGTATGAGTACTGTCAATACAGTCCCCCCTCTTCCTGTACTATTGCAATTCTTCTTAATGGCAAGTGAAATTTTTGCTTTATATCATTGAGATTTGACGCAGCTTGTAAAGAAAAAGGTTGTTGTAACTAAAAAGTAGTAACATAAAGCAAATCCAAACACATTCTAAAAAAACAAATATAAAGGACCATTGGTAAAACTAGGAGCCAGTTTATGTACAATAAATAATTTCAAAGGAAACAAAGGAGAGACCACTTGCAGTGCTCCCATTAATGTCAGGAAAGGATGGTCCTGTTAGAGAAGTGACAAGTGACTTCCTCATGCTTAATTGTGATTTGCTATCGCTTCTGTAATTTCTCAATTCCAACAGCTAAAATTAATGTTGTTGGAGCTGACAGCACCACATTCGCAACCAAGACTGTGAAGCATGGTGCGCCACCAGCAGAGAAGACTACACCTGTCACCATACCTGCCCAACAAGCTGCTGCTACGGCTGCGCTGCTTCGCCAGATGGCCAGTCAGAAGCCAGGTAACTGTGGGGGGGGGGGGGGGGGGCTTGCCGCAGCTGACATGGAAACAGTATTGACAAAACTGGAAGTGACCATTGGTCATTCCTCTGACTGAGTGTTTAGAACAGTTTCAGCCACCAGGGGGTGACTCTGGCTCTTAAATCAGTCAGGTAGCAGGACTACAGTCTTTGCTGTTTGACTTGGGTTCAATGTGCTTTGTTAGTTCTGAAATGGTTACATTCATAACAGCACTCTAATTTGCTTCCACTACTGGCCTTGAGCTTTGGCTGCAGGTGGTTATAATAAACGCTCACTTCAGCCCTAGACCTATGTACACATAATTACTTTACATCACCCTGAACGGTTGCTCTTATGATTTACGTGTCTAAACCTCTCTATGCCTGTTTGCCAAGTCTAGTGCTTGCTTTTGGGAGATTTTAAAATACTCGTGATGTTGTATACCAGCTTGAATGTGTTAGAGTGTCTTTCAGTTCCTTAAATTTAGCACTTTGTTTTGTGTTGAGCAGCTGGAACCTCACTGACAGAGTCCACCCTGAAGACTGTGCCTCAGGTGGTCAATGTGCAGGAGCTCAAGGTCAAAGGGTCAGCCATGCCAGTCTCCACAGTGATCGGGTCAGTCCACCAAACCCTGTAAACTCCACTGGCGAGGCAGATGCATTAAGAACTTCTCCAGACACCACACACTTCACACCTTGTCAGTGCAGAAAAGTCAAGGTAGCAATCAGTACGCAGACTGAACAAGCTCATGGCTCAGTGCACACTGGAGCACCTCTAGTCTAGAATGTTGTCTCTGTCACACAAGCGCATATATACATGGCTTCTTGTTGTTGTTTGGTCAGATTCTGGTCTCACATCTGTTTGCACATGGCTCCATCATTCTTTACTATATTTCTAATGTACTTGTTGTTGAGTTATGTTTTACCTCAAGTTGAGCACAATTTTCAGTGAAAGTTGCACAGCTTAGTCATAAAGGTGCAAGGTCAAACAGTTGTGTAAACAATGTAAGAAAAAGTGGCACTTTTTTCTCTGTTAGTCAACATTGGGCAGTGTGTCTGTTTCAGCAAATCACAAGGTGTGCTGGTTTGGCAAGTGGTATAGTTGTTAGAGCTGCTGCCTTGGAATTAAAAGCACCTGGGTTTGAATCTCACCTCCTGCTCTAGTACCTTTGAAAAGGGCACTTGTACTGAATTGACACGAGAAATACCATACAGGTGTATAAATGGGACAGTCATTTAAGTTATCTTGTTCACAAGGTCACACTTAAGTCAGTTTTCAGAAAGTGTCAGATAAATGAGTGTGAGCATGCTTTTGTATATCATTGTAATTGAATTTTCTGTAGTTTTAATGTAAATGCATCGTATCAAGTCTTTCTGGTGCCTAACCTGTGATGTCCACAGTTGAAATAAAAAGGCAGCGATTGAGGGTGAGAAAGGAGTCCAGTTCCTTTTACTTAATCAACTCTTTTGGAGATGCTTCCTTTTACAGAGGCGATTATGTTCTGTCATCTTTACATGCATACTACAAATGTGCTGGAAAACTGGGTGCAACTGAGTTACAGGGTCAGCAACAAGTGTGTGGGTGTAGGGTATCTCTTGCATACCCCAGCTAGCAGGTTCCAGGGGAGTGTTGCTTTTGAAGCCTCTTGTGAACAGCCAGGGTTAATGTGGGTCTCGTTCACGATTATCTCCCAGTTTGTGTACACAAGTCAACAGCGAAACAATTATAAAAAGTATGATGGTCCCTAGGTGCCGAAACTAGAATAAACTGCCAGCACCGTGTGAGATCAGTCATTTTTTTCTTTCAATTTTGTAGGGCGGCGTCTTGACCAAAACAAAATGCATTTCAACAGCACACTGGCAGCCCCCCACTGCCCTCAACTTGTCAGCTCTCATTGTCTCTCCTCTCAAACCCCGACAGTGGCAATGGGTATAACTCATATTTGTGGAGGGGCTGAAAAAGGAAATGTGGTGATGCTTGTTAGAGGCCGTGATCAAATTAAGTCAAATTGTTACCAGTGTGTGTGGTGATGGTTTCAGAAAGACCTGCATACTGAGCCTTAAATTTGTCTGTTTAGTGTGACCTTACTTCATTGACTGACCTTTGCAACTTTTTATTTAGCACAACCAGCCTTCCTTGGTTAGAGACCTGCTAGCTTATGGACTATTACTCTGGTACAGTTGCTTATTTAATTATAGCTCTTCTTTGGCTTGTTTAACAGTGTAAAATATTTCACTTCTGGATTGCTTAGCAATAGAGTTCTCCTTCTGGTTCCTTTATTTAGATTTTTTTATTTATTTATTTTTTATTTTTTTTATAAATACAGCTGTAGGGGGACATGAACACCTAACCCCCATGTGGTAAAAAAGTATGTTAATTTGGTCTGTATGCCATTTGGGTTTACCATTTTGGTTGTGGTCGATAGTCCTGTAATCTTTTGTTTAAATTTATTTATTTATTTATTTTTAACTTCATTACACAAGTTAATTGCATAAGTTATGTAGCAATTCTCTTTCAGCAGTTTTTTGTCACTATATGGTTTTTAGTCCTATTTACCCTAGAGCACTGATATTGTAGACTTCCCAGAATTATACGTTTGTCCTGGCAGCTCAACTGAAATGGATTATGGGTTCGTTTCCCTTTTGATTCTCATTAGTAACAAGCAAATACTTTCTATAAGGAATACAGCAAGACAACTTGCTGCTCTAGTGGACATTATTACTCAAAGCTTTTTTCACCTCTAATGATAGGTTTCTACACTAAGCAATTTGCAATGGTATTACCCATTTTTACAGCTGAGTAGTTTTTACTGGAGGAATTCAGGGTAAGTACCTTGCTCATGAGTACTACATCAGGAGCATAGATTTGAACCTGGTGTTTCCGTTAGTGATGGCTGTGTCTAAAACACCACTATCTGTAATGTTTTGGTTGTTTTTCTTTCCTGTTATTTATGTAGCTGTCATATAAAATATACATCCTTTATTGGGATCTCTGGTAGGCAATAGGTGCCAGTGTAATGTTTGTGTACGCAACTGTGTGGGGTTAATAGTTTAATTAGATGCCCTGACGTTTACCTCAGTGCCATTATGTAAGAATTAACGGACCTGAAGTAAGAACACTTTAACTTTTGCAGGAAGAATCTCCTTCCATTCTCTGCCAGCTATGAACCAATAATTTGCCTATAAAGGTACTTTTTTCCTGGTTGTGCTTTAATTCTCCTCTCGTTCTGAAGCTTTTAGCACAAACAGGATCTTGCCACCCCCACCCCCTTTCCAGAACCAGCTACTGAGCTGCTTGTCATCTCACTGCACTGGTTGACATAAATTTCAAATGTGAATTAGCATATTGATTATTTGTGGCGATGTCAGGCGTGTATGCGGATGCCTGCGGCCCTCTGATAGAAACCTGATCTTTCGACAAAACAAGGATGGATTCGCGGAAGCCACTGTCCCTCTATGTCTTCTGGACCATCCATAGGCCACATTATTCAACCTAACCACACAGCGAACCTGTCTGTGTGTGGGACTGGATTTTTATTACATTTCTTCCAGCTAATTAAAAGGAAAGTACATTATGAATGTGCCTTTTATTGATACAGTTGGGCTGATAGTATTGGAGAAATGTCACCTTGATGTGTAAATACCTAACAGAGCGCAACAGCCTAGTTTGAGTGCATGTGCCTCCCTCTTTGGGTGCATGGTTGGAAAGGCTGCCAGTTAGTGCCTTGTACCTTCTCTTCTGCACTCTTCTAATTTTGTTTTCTTTTTATTTTGTGTGAAGAAATCAGGGTGTTTGACTGCCCTGTAAACTGGTGTCCCATCCAGAGTGTACCCTGCCCCTCATTCTCTGCTTCACTCTGCACCTTTGGACATTGCTTTAGACAAGCGGTTACTGAAATCCTTTTGTTTGTGTCACTGTAACCCCTAAGAATGTGAGGACTCAGCAGGAGGGTTTTTTTTTTGTGAGTAACTTACCTAGAGTAGCAAAATACTCTCACACCTTGTTATAAATGTTCCCACAACATGTATCTATGCAAGTTAATGCTTAGTGTTGAATTATTCACAAGGAGCTCACCTAACCCCAGGCAGTGTGTGACAGGGGAGTGGCTAGAGCAGCCATGGATTCCTCTGGAAGCTGCACGATGGCCTCCACATGACCAGTAGTGAACTACAGAATTTATGATTCCTAGCTTAGCAACAAGAGGATAACATGGCATTCTTCAGTTTTTTTGTTGTCTAAGCTTATCAATGTCCAAAACACTGGAGCCCTCCCATCTGTACTAATTTGAATGTCTTCACATTCTCCAGTCAGAGTTTGGAGTGTTTTCAAGAGGACGGCGTTTGCAGTATAACCCCCATGTTAGATCTCATACACACTGTACATGTTCTGCCTAGCATGTGTGCCATTGCTGTGCTGCCCTGTGTACTTCATGTTGAAAACATTCCTTTTGTCCTCTTCAACAGCTCCTCGGTCCCAGCACCAGCTGCTCAGGTGGTCCAGCAAGTTCTGGCAACTGTGGCCACAAGTCAGGCCAAGCGGGTAAGTGGCCTGTGCACCATTCAAACCAGATGGTCTTCCATACTAAAGGAGCTAGCTGTACTTGGGTTTTTATGTCTATTTTCTGGTTAATTTCACTTTTAAAGTATTTCTAATGCTCTGTTAGGGTGAGTTTTTTTTTATAGCCATAATTATTTGTAGCACCAAAATGTTTATTACTTTCAGTCCCCTGTTATTACTACTCATAATGTCTACTTGCATAGTGAAAAAAATTTTGTTTTGTATTATGTTTTAATAATTTTAATATTGTTAGCTTTGATGTAAATGAGTTCTTATTTAAATCCCCCTCAGTTGTGACCCACAAATGATCTTTTGGGTAGCAATCATTCTGCTGTTAATTCATAAATCTCCAGGTTCAGTTTTGAGAGCTTGGCAAATGTGAAGTAATGATTTATACTGCAGTCAGTTCCTTGTAGTTTTCCACAAATGCCAAGAAACACACAATCCTCCTTGTGCTTCTGCAGACTCAAAATCCCTCAGCCAGTTTGAAAACATCAGGATCAATGAGTGAAAGTTCGTCATCACCCCAGCCTGGATTCATGTTTGGTGAGTACAGCATGTCTGCTTCCCTGTGATAAGGCCTTTTGTATTTGGCTTTTAGGCAGCATCGGCTACTTTGTGACTCTCGACATGGAAAACAAATGAGAAAGCACTTGTGGTTCGTTCACAGTATTTATTTTTTTCTAGGGATTGAACAGTTGCTGTTTTATACACTACAAAATAATTAACTTGCTGAAATTGAGTTATATGGCCATACCAGCAAGGGGAAATCATGCTTTTGGTCCCAAATTGTCAGTTTTTCTATTCTCTCCAGTTCTGTAAGTGCAGACTTTAGCCTGTATAATTTTTGGAAAGAAGCGCCTAATTGAGTTTACATGTGGCAGTCATTGAAACCTTTGCATGGTTTATTTTTAGGCGGAGTCACAAAATCAGAAGTGCCTGCAGGTTCCGCCTCCAGCTTGGCTCCAGTTTCAGCCCCCATGGAGCAGACAAACAAGGCCTTTACCTTCTCAGCCTCGTGAGTGTCGATAGGGGTTCAGGAACCATTGGAATACCAAATTTGTCGCTTAAGTCCTTCAGAACAGAATAATGCTGCTACAGAATCTTTAAAATGCCCAGTTCATCCATCGGATTTTTTTTAATTATTTATTTATTTATTTATTTAAATACAGGCCCCCAGGAAGTTTTAATTTCTCGTCTTTCAGTGCCCCCTCTGCACTGACAACACAAGGAGGTGGCGTCTGTCAAGGTACAGTACATACTGAATGCAGCATACATATAGAAAGCTTGTCCGGACAGATAGAAACTTCAGTGATCCCGAAGAAAGCTGCATTAAGCTACACCACCAGACCTGCGACACAACTGTGACAGAAGGCAGTGGAGTAACACAGGAATGAATAATTAGGCCAACAAAAAGATTGTGGATGCAAATAAGTAAAAGGTGGTGCAGACAGCTCAATGCTATTGTCGGTAAAGTAAGTTGCACCCCAACAGAGAGAGGACTCACTATGAAGTCAATTGGCCTCAAGTAGCGTTCCCTACAACAGCACAGCTGGACCAGTCTGTTGCCAGTCATACCTTCTGGGAAGTGTTTGGACCATTCCTTCGGGGGGGGGGATTGGTTTTGTAAATGTCTTCCTGGAAAAGTGTAATCAGAAATCAATTTATAGGAGCTGCTTTGGTGACAGTGCACTTCCCACTAAGGAGGATTTATAGTGTGATCGCTTCAGGGACTAAACTGTATTTATTATTTTACAGGAAAGGAAGTGACCCAGTCTAGCAAATTCTCCTTCAGCAGTGTCAACAACACGGGAGGAAAGTTGCTGTTTGGGAGTGGTGCAGATGCATCATTTTCCTTTACCCCCAAACCTACCTCTACTGCTCTAGGGGTCACCAGCTCAGCCACCCCCTCCACCAGTGCGCCTGCCGAGCCCACCAAACCCACATCCTCCCTACCTCATGTGAAGACTGAGCTCCCAATAGCCAAACCTACGGTGGGGGGGGAGACACTGGGCAGCTTCTCTGGGCTGCGTGTGGGGCAGGGCGACGAGGAGGCCAAGGAGCCATCTAAACCCACTACATCTGCTTCCTCAGCCTTTAGCTTCTCTTCGACACTTGGAGGTTCCACAACAGGGGCTGCAAGCTTTAGCTTCGGCAGCGGTTTCCGCTTAGGGAAAACATCAGAGCCAGCTGCTTCTGAGGCAGAGCCTGCCTCTGCCACTGCCACAGGGATCTTGCCAAAGACCACGGCATCCATGTTCGCAAGTGTTGCAGCATCACCCACAGTTTCTTCTGAAGCGGTTTTCAAAGCGCCAGAGCCAGTGGCACCCGACACTACCAAGTCGGCCTTTTCCATGACGCAATCTGCTTCGTCAACCTCCGCCCCAATATCCTTCAGCAGTCTTCTTGCCACCCCCCTGCCATCTTCCCACTCCGAGCCTCCTGTGCCACCACCAGAACCAGCCGCAGCTGCAGAAACCCCCCAGCCCCCAGCATCCACTGTCGAGAATTTAGCTCCAGTGACTTTTGCATTGTCCTCGAGTGATGGTGCTGCCACCACTGTGGCCCCCCCCCCCGCCGTTGCTCCAGATACAACCTCAGATCTAGGAAAGCCACCAACTCCTCCATCCCCTGCACCCTCTCCAGTTCCTGCAGTAGCCCCAACTCCCACTTCTGTAGCCCTTCCCACCCCGCCAGCAGAGGGGACCCCTGTGCCTGAAGTCAGCAAGGCTCCTGAAACTGCCACTACTTCCACTTCCAGTTCCACACCAGTGGCAGCACCAGTTCCCTCTCAGCAAACTTCTCTTTTTGGACAGATGCTGGCCTCAGACAAGCCAGGGTCCATTTTTGCACAGCCAGCTGTCAGCACAGATTCTACTACTCTGGGAGTGTCCAGCCTCACCTCTGTTATCAGCACGGCTGCCCCAACATCAGCGACACCCCCAACCCCTGTTCCTGCCCCCTCAGGGGGCTTGATGTTTGGCCAGCCAGCTGCCACAGTCAGCACCTCTACTCCAGCCTCTGTGCCCAGTGGGTTTGGTTCAAATGCGTTTGCTAACAGTGTTGGCACAGCAGGGTTTGGGAAGCCCGTATTTGGACAAGTTGGTGGGTTCGGGCAACCTGCTGCAAGCTCCGCGAGCGCCAGTGGCTTCACATTTGGTCAGCCGGCCTTTGGGTCGAGCCCCGCATTTGGTCAGTCAGCGACAGTCACACCAGCCTCTACCAGCAGTGGAGGTCTCTTCGACACCTCCAGTAGTAGCAGCGCAAGCTCCTTCTCCTTCGGGCAGATGACCACCAGCAGCACCACAACTGCTGGCGGTTCTGGTTTGTTCGGTCAGAGCAGCACACCAGCCTTTGGCCAACAGAGTTCAGGGTTTGGCCAGGGCTCCCTGTTTGGTGCTGCCACGACCAGCACCTCCTCCACAGGCTTCAGCTTTGGACAGCTATCAGGTGAGCATCTGTGTAGTTAACTTTTTTCATTCCTGCAGTGCGCATGGAAAACTTTTTTTGCATGTACAAGTTCAGCCCTAAACTTGTGTAGTGTTGTTTGGACTTCCTCTGTATAGTTGCTGCTGTGCAATTGTCCCTAATGTACTACAATTTTTGGATCTCAGTACGGAGCTTACATGCTGATCCTATTCTAGTTCTTAAATTGAGGCGGTAGTGGTAAAGATGAATCTAGATCTGGTTTCTGGATCCTGGAGGCAAATTGGTCAGCAAGTGATCCGATCCTTTCTTTGCTGACTCCTGTGTGCTATTGTGATAATAGGTACGCTGTGCACACACTAAAACTGTGGCTATTTGAGTGAGACTGTGAGCCCCCCAATTCCTATGTGTCATTTTTGGTTGCTGTTTGTGGTCCATAGTCTAATGTAACATCAGACCAACACCTGTATTTGTGGGGTTCACCACAGCTTACTAATAAACTGCTCATGCTCATAATCAGTTCATGTTTGGCTGAATAGTTTTTTCTAACATTTGGTAATTGAATACCAAATGGTGAGGATTCAGGGAATAGAGTTGGCGAAGGTGGATGAATTTAAATACTTAGGATCAACAGTTCAGAGTAACGGGGAATGTGGAAGAGGGGTGAAGAAAAGAGTGCAGGCAGGGTGGAGTGGGTGGAGAAGAGTGTCAGGAGTGATTTGTGACAGAAGGGTACCAGCAAGAGTGAAAGGGAAGGTCTATAAGATGGTAGTGAGACCTGCTATGCTTTATGGGTTGGAGACGGTGGCACTGACCAAAAGACAGGAGGCAGAGCTGGAGGTGGCAGAGTTAAAGATGTTAAGATTTGCATTGGGTGTGACGAGGATGGACAGGATTAGAAATGAGTATATTAGAGGGGCAGCACAGGTTAGACGGTTTGGAGACAAAGTCAGAGAGGCGAGATTGCGTTGGTTTGGACGTGTGCAGAGGAGAGATTCTGGATATATTGGGAGAAGGACGCTAGGGATGGAGCTGCCAGGCAAGAGGAAGAGAGGAAGGCCTAAGAGGAAATTTATGGATGTGGTGAAGGAGGACATGCAAGTGGTGGGGGTGACGGAGAGAGATGCAGAGGACAGGAAGAAGTGGAAGCAATTGATCTGCTGTGGCGACCCCTAACGGGAGCGGCCGAAAGAAGAAGAATAATACCAAACAAGATTGTCTAACTGGCTTCCTCAACTTTTGAATATGCTTTAGAATTTTAACTTTGGAACAAGTGCAGGTGTTAAGGCTAATTTAACTAAAATTAATTGTCATATTTAGCCCACACCAAAAAAGTGGAAGAACAGTGAAATTCACTGAGTGTATATCAGTGAGGTAAATGAATGTATTTGGCAGAGGTCGTTTGTCTGCAGACTTTGTCATTCTTTCATGCATGTAACCGCAGGCAAAAGGCTTTCTTGCATATTATTGTCATGAGCAAAGCTGCAGATGTGCATCTACTCAGTAAATCAGGTTTGTCGTCACCCAGCAATAAACGGTTGGAGGAGGTGTCAGCCAAAACCGTTAGGTTAATTGAGTTTCAGAAACGGTCCCCCAGCCTGAATTTTTCCCTGATCGATCTTGCATGTTAAAATGTGCTTATTGGGCACGTCCCAGTCATGGTGGACGGCCACAAGCTGCAAAGCGTAGATGATGCCCTTCTTACCTTCCAACCTCATTGCGGCAAAACTGTGAAATATTTTCTTAATGAGAAATGCAAATGCAGTTACTCTTTGTTTGGTTTCCTGTATGTGCTTACAAAGAAGCACCAGGGTTGGGGTGTAATGAACAGTAGTGTGTCCAGACAGGTGAGGCTAAATTGTTTGCACACCAGAGTGGGTGGGTGAAACGTGGTGTCAAATGGCCACTCCAGTAAGTGATTCTCCTTTAACCCCCACCCTCAAGGAAAAGGGGCTCAGCTGAGTCTGTGGCCATGTGGCATTTCTGTATACACCCCTGTGGCAATGTAAGAGGGGCTGGAAGGGCAAGGTGAGGATTAGGGTATGAGGATTCCCAGGATTCCCCATGGAGATAGGGATGCAGGTGGGCTGACTGCTAAAAACAGCTGATGTGTCGCCACAGGCGCACTGTCGGGTGGGGATCTTGGCCTCAGTGGGACTAAATTGTCCTCCATGTTCTCCTGGAGTTGAAGGGAAATTGCTGCTTTCTCAGTACATTCTAACTGCAACTTCATGTACAGCATTTTGACTTGTATGTCAGTCTGAATTCATGGTAGATTAAACATTTACAATCATATTTAAATATTTAATGTTTGTGTTCTACAAATTCTCAGTCACAGATGCAATGCAATGTACAGTATAAAAAGTACTCATTTATGTCCTGCTTTGACAGCTTCCCACTGATGTGTTGGGTTAATATAGAGGAGTGGAAGGTAGTGTTGGGACGAGGGCTCTAATCTAACAGTTTGAAGGTTTTGGCTTCAAATCTCCCTCATACTGTAGTATATTTGATAAAAGTACTTAGTATAAATTGGTCCAGCAAGAATATATTGTTTTGTAAGTAATTATAAGTATCATTGTGGTAAAAAGGTAATTGAATATTGTCACCTTAGTTAAAGGAACTGGCAAGGTATTGGTGGTACAAGTGACTTCTACAAATAAACTCATTCTTGTTTAGAATTTATGAATTTTATGTTATGAACATGGCTTTTAGATGTAGTGTAATAAGAAAGGCTTGTTTTGTAAAGAACTAGTTCCCCATTTGCAGTGTACCCTGCCTCATGCTGTATGCTTTTGGGATAGGCTCCAGGCTGCCAGCTGATCAATCTTCGTCTCATTCTGGGGTGGGGTTTAGTTAAATGAAGCATCCTCCTTGTTGTCTATGGTGCCAAATAAGAGTTAGACAGTTAGTGCAAAATGTTAAAGTATTCTTTACAGCCAAGACTCTACCTTGTTAATAAATGGAAGGGTGTCTGTATTGTGTAGTTTTAATAGACTGTGACTGTGGTAGAAGTGACTATGAACTTGGAATTAAATCAAGTTAGAGTACCCATCCTCAGTTCATTAAGGTTTGTGATGCTTGCAAAAAAATAAGATGTTTTATTTTGTGGTTCGGTTTGAAAACAGTGATCATCATAGTATCTTCAGTGAAATCAAGTTAATGAAAGCACACAACTCTAAAATGAAAATTTTATTGAGAAAATTGGAGACTAAAATTGTTGCCTGAAATTGGTCAAGTCAGGAATGAGTCAAAGCCCTCATCAGACTTCCCCCTTTATTTTTGGCCTTTGACACTAAATCAAATGGCTCATCATCTCTTTTTTATTCCTTTCTGGAGAAGAAGCTGAAATCCTGCTAATGGAAATTTTTCATCTTTGGAGAAAATAACTTTTTTTTTTGTCTCAGCCTGTTTTGCTGTAGAGTTGGTGTGTGCTGTCAGAAAAATCCATTGCTGAGCTGATTGGATGCTCCAGGAAAACTCGCCTTTTGTGAAGCCATTTTAATGTCATGCAAGTCAGATGAGGAAACACCCACTTTAAAACTGCTGACAGTTATCAGGTGAACAGTGTAGTGGCTCAGTAATGCAATTTTACAGAAGGAATTATCATTAATATTAAACTCCCTTGAAGGCTTAGAGAACAAGGTGAGTTTAATTGTAAAGGACAGTGTGTGTTAGATGCGTATAATAAGTATACCCTCTGTGCCCTTGATCAAGAGTACTACAAAAGGAGTGGAACCATGAACCTGGAAGGCCATGACTCAAAACAACTATGCCACCTGCTATGCCTAATATTAAATAATGAGGGGAAATGTGTGGAGTATCAATGCCACATGGAGAAGAATAGTAACCGGGTCTCAGAGAGTGCTGAGGGTTGTAGTTCAGTGCTTTTTGCTTGGATCATAGTGCCTTTACGCAACACAATGCAAGGTTGGTTTAGGCCAGTCTGCCACTATAGCAGCTGAGTTGGAGTTTTCTGCCACACAAAACTCTGTTAAATGATTTGGCCAGACAGACAGCTTTTTAATACATATTTCAGCAGGTAAGCCACTTTGATATGTCAAACCAAGGGCCAGGCTGAAGCTGTTTGAGGAGAAAGGAAAAACAACCATTAGATGTTTTCCACTGATGTTCACAGTGGAGCCATTCTTTATTTTTAGCCCTGGATACATAATAAAGGTAATTCAGGGGCCCATTTAGGTAAAGGCTTTGATGGTATGTCCTGCTGTTTGTTTTATCAGTTTAAGCTGATCCTTAGGAGGGTGTTGTTCAGTGTTTCCTTTAAAAATGTTTCCCTACTCTGCATGCAACTGTGTTCAGTAATGCCATCATGACTGTATGTCAGCATTTTTACTTGCTTGTTTACTGGCTCGTCATGTTGCTAACACTCACAGAATTTTCGAAGATAATAATGCTTTCCAGTTTATTTAATCTTTTTCTTCACAAATCCATTTCCTAATGAGACCTGCTTGTGCAACCTATTGATAGCAGTAAAATGTACTCAGAATTCAGTCAGAATGGGGCATCCTTCTTTTAGTTTGCTTCCATAATGCTTATGGTTCACGTGTTTGTAGCTCAAAGTTCGTAAAAATCTTGAAGTACTCAGTATTTCTTTTAATTGCAGCTATTTCAATGATATGCAAATACACAGAGGCAAGTCTGTATTGTTATACTTTTTTTTTTTTTCCACCGTGACTTGGTGGTACAAGTGACTTATCCAAATAATTTCAGTTACTGATGGAATTCTGGTCTCAGTTATGTTAGTGTAACTGTTTTACTTTTTTAATTTACTTTTATGAAATTTAAGACCATCTACAAGAATGTAAACAGTGACTCATTTGTAATAGTATTTATTATAATTTTTGGTATAATGTAATTACACTTTCAGTCTGCCTACCTCTTCTAAATCTCATCTGTTCTATGTGACTAAGTGCAACACTGTACTACACGTTCAGAGTGCATATCTGTGCGATTAGACTTCATCTGTAACAGTTACATTTCCTGGACACATCTTTACCGTGCTTCTCCTGGAAGGTAATATCTGTGGGATTGAACACTCCAAAGCGCAGCCTCTCCCAAAGATCTTTGTTGGCAGCCTGGTTAACTTTCAGAATCGCAACTGGGAAATAAGCTATAAATATTTTGATATTTGTAAGCTCATTTTGAACTTACAAACACAGAGGATTGTTCTGCAGCTAATAAAGCTTAAATGTAGTTGCGTCCATATCTGCAGTGTGGAACTGTGAAGCAGTGCTGCGTTTCAGAGTTGTAATTGTTTTTGCACCGTAAAACTTTACAGGTTTAGAAGAAGCACTTTGCAGGGAATTGGTGTGAGGTTCTGGGGGTTTCATGGAAAGTAATCCCTCCCCTTCCATAATAAACTAGCAGCCCAAGATGGGGAAAAACATATACTTACTGATGAGTAGTTGCTTGTCTAATGCAGTGTTGCAGTGGTCCAGAGCTAATTCTGGAAGCAAGGGATGTGAGACAGGGCAGAGTATACCCTGGGATGCTGTTCCATAGCAAATACACACAAGCGCACTCCTTCACTCCCACATACATGCATTAAAGGCAATTTAGAGTCACATTTCACCAGAAGCATGTCTTTGGATTACGGGAGGAAATAGGAAAATTTTTGAAAAACCCAACACAGGGAGAACATGCTGGCTCCACATAGACTGAGCTGCATTTGAACCCACAGTGAGGTGTTGCTGCTACCTGCTGTGCTGCCCCAATAGTAAAGCAAAATGAGATGTTTGCCTCCTGCAAGTTCACTTCAATCCACTGAATACCAAAACATTTTCTACCTTCCCTCTGCTCTACTTGTGAAACCATCTGTCTGAATTGTCAAAAAACCCCTGATCACACAGCGAACGGTGGACAGGAGGAGATTGTATGTGCCCAGAGGAAGGTATCGAGGGATTTGTCTTGCCTCCCTCCCTCATGCCGTGCACTGACAGTCTTAGAAATTCATACAGAGTGAGGCAGGTTGCAATGAATTGTGTAGGTCCACATGCCACCTTAAAGAGGAACATCCCAAAACCTCACTATGTCTTACTGTTTGCCGCAGCGTGGTGCCTCAGCTCAGGTTTGGGCCTTGTTGCATCACCCAGTACCAGCATCACATGTCTGCGCGCCTCAAACTCATGCTCCTTGATGTTTGTTTGGACTCATTTTTCCTCATCACACTTTTCTTAAAGAGAAAATTGTAAAAGTCTCCCCATGTTTCTCAACTGATGTTTGCAGGGGCATTAAAATATGAAAGTTTAACAGCACTCAAGTGTATAGCAGCAAATCATTTGACAGCAGAAAAGACTGACTGTGCATTGCTAACTCCAGGGAAGAGGCAAGTGTGTGTTTATAACTAGTAGTCTCATTAATGTTTTATGACCATGAACCAGGGGTCTATGAAGCCCAGTTTGGGGGTGAGGATGGAGAGGGGTGGCTACTTGAGGTTTATTTTGTGGAGCATCATAGCGATGATGTCATGGATTATGTAATGTGGCCTGTGAAGTATTTTCTTGGGAGTAATACTGTAATAATTTAAAAAAAAAAAAAAAAAACTAACAGCTTTTCCTTGTCCCCCATATTCCATTTCCTCCAGCATTTGGCAGCACGCCCACTCCCTCTGTGTTCGGACAGCAGACAGGTGGCGGCAGCGTCTTTGGACAGGTAATGTATTTCCACCGGCATTGTCCCGTATACCTGTTCTATTGACCATTCCTCTCATATGCACATGTGTCTTTGGGAGTACATTTCTAAGAAGGGTCTAGAGAGCTTCCTGGCAGAGCTCCCCGAACACACATTTGCCTTAGGTTGCACTGTATGAAAGGAACGCACACACATATCCCGTGGCACCCTCTAGCCTGCCATGTTAGGCAGGGGTATCTTGGGTAGGGTAGGAGCCATGCTGACTCAGGTGGCCCTTGCAGGAGTAGAACATTCTCAGTGACACTGAACAAACAGTGCCTTTCTACCCTGTTGATACTATTTGGCCACCGATGTTAGGCCAGCATTGTATGGAGCAGGTCTCAGACCTCTCTGGATAACCTGACTTTTGTGTACATTTGTGCGGGTGGGTTGGCAAGTGTGACCCGTGTTGCTGCTGAAGCCACGTCTGTCCATGTTGTGACAGGAATCTGTGTGCAAATGTATTTTCTGTTTTGTGTCTTCTAGACTGCCACCTCAGGTGGGGGGCTCTTTGGCTCTGGACCTGGCAGTTCCTCTGGGACTGGTGGGAATTCTGGGGGCTTCTTCAGCGGTCTGGGCGGCAAACCCAGTGAAGATGCAGCCAACAAGAACCCATTTGGAACAACGAGTTCTGGAGACTTTGGCCAGCCAAATCAAGCAGGTGAGCAGAAGGAGTGTTGCTGAAGAAAAATACATGCCTCTCTGTACTTTCGGGTATACAGACACTTCTCAGTTTACATCATATGTGGTCAAAACCGATGGACTTTTATGACCGTGCTGTTTTTGGACCATGTACACTAATGCCAATTCTAGTGGCGGTGCTTTTTCCATTAAATTTGCACATTTGTTTGACTTGCCAGTGAAATTTGTCTCTGTACAGCTCAAGCATGTGTGTTGCTTATTGTTGCTTATTTGTTTCATCACGAAAATAAATGGTTTCACAAGCATGCGGGATAATCCAGAACAGGCACCTTCAGGAGCTGGCAGCACAGTAACAGCAGTCTGAGCTCTGCAGTACCACTCCTGTTTTCTATCACAGTTAAATACTGAGCACGCACCCCCTCCTGAACTCGTTTTTGCTTATTTTTTTTGCGTCTTATTTTCTTCCAAAATAAGTATGTATTGCCATTTTCTGACAGTTTTGCTAAAATGTTACCTAGTTTTAAACCCAGTTGTTTGAGGGTTGCCATGTAGGATCTGAGCTTTGGTCCCTAACAATGACCATTTCTCTTAGCAACAGCTTTGATGTTTTGGTTTAGTTTAGTTTAGTACATGGAAATGTTACTGTGCATGATTTTAGCTCTCATTAAACTTTTTAATTTTTTTTTTTTTAATCAGCAGACACACAAAGGGAGAGTGAAATTAAATTCCTCAGGTTCATAGTGCACAAAATGCAGGAAAGAACATGTTGAGAAATAAAGATAAATAAAACATAAGTATAAAATTAAAAATATGAATTTATTAATGCATATGTTATGTCAATGCAGCATGATATGAATGCATTATAGATGTGCAAACAGTTGATCGTCATGGGCAGTGGTCATTTGGTGGTGTTGGCTCGGTCATGAGATGGTGAAGTTCAGCAGCAGTCCTGAGTCTGGTAGTTTTGGCCCTCAGGCTGCGATAGCACTTCCCAGATGGCAGCAGTGAAAACAAATGATGGAGAGGGTGAGAGGGATTTGCGGTGTTATGAGCTTTTCTAATGCACCACTTGTTGGCGGTGGCTAGTGGAGTCTTGGTGATAGACTGGATAGTCTTCACTATCCACTGCAGAGCTGCCCAGTCAAGCAGTGCAGTTCTAATACAAGACTGTGATACAGGAAGTCAGGAGGTTCTCTATGATTATAATCCATAGATGATTTTCCTCCCCTTCTGCATTCTGTGAATTAAAAAAAAAAAAAAGTACAAAAAAAGTATTCACAGCATTATATTTTATGTTTTATGTCCCCCTTCATGGCAACGTTTTTCATATCAAAGCCTTTATAAAAACAACAAACGCACTTCCTAAATCTGAGCAGGTATTTAGTTTTTGTGCAGAGAAAGTAATTTTTTCTCCCATGATCCTCTGTGTTATGGGAATAGATCTAACCCTTGTGCAACGGTGTCAGATTTCGGTGTTCCGACTTCCTCTATGTGCAGAGTGACAAATCTGTTATCTGATAGTGAAGTCAGAGCCATTAGATTCGCCTCCCTTTCCTGGTTTGTTGTCGATTACCATCTTAGTCTCTACTTTTTATGTAAATGGATTCTGAGCTACCTGGGACTGATAACATAGGAATCTTTTGCTTGGTGCCTCCTGTCCAATACAATTTGTGGCAAAAGTGCATTTTCCTTTTTGCTGGAGGCAATTGTTCTGCCTGGCAAATTGGCTTCTCTAAATTGCATGGCCGAAAGGACACCTTGGTCCTCCTGACCTTACATTTTACATTGTCCTTTTTTCTTTTGAAAAAGGCTAACCTGACACCAGTGCACAATAAAGGCAGCACAGTGGGCTTTGGTGTGAGTCCCAGTCATGCTCAGCCTTTGAGAAGTTTGTATGTTCTCCCTGTGTTCATGTGGTTTTCCTGCCAAAGTCCAAAGATGTCTGTATCAGGTGATTTGGGTAATTAAACTGCCCTCAGTTCGTGTATTAGTGAGCAAATGAGTCTGTAATTGCACTCACGTCCTAAGGGTCTGAGATGCATTTCAGACCACTATGACACTTTGCTGGAAAAGTGATTATTGGCAATGGATGGATGTGTAATATGGTGAATGCTGATGAGTACAATTGTCCGTGGTTGTTTGTTTGTTGTGGCGCACCAGGTAACCCAGCAGCTACAGCTGCCACTTTACACTCAGATAACCGAAGTTCGGGTCCCCCTTGCTGTACCACCCTTGATCAAGGTATTTACCTTGAATTGCTGTAGTAAAAATGGCCCTTTTCTTTTTCTGATATCTTTAGATAGAGGCATCTGTTAAATAAACTATGTAAGAGGCATCTGTTAAATAAACTATGTAATAAAATAAATGTAGCTTATGCTTAATATAATCATTTATTTCAAAGCTAAGGGGGAAGTTACATTATCTGTGTTAATTATTTTGTGTGCAATATAAAATAAAATTATACACTGCCCAGCCAAAAAAAAGTCACCACCTGGATTTAACTTAGTGTTATGATGTGGGGTTGCTTCAGTTGGTCAGGTCGATGTTCAGCAATGCTGCGTGCCCAAAAAATGAGTTTAGCTGACTACCTGAATTTACTGAATGAGCAGGTTTTTCCATCAATGGATTTTTTCTTCCAAGATGACAATGCCAGAATTCATTGGGCTCAAATTGTGAAAGAGTGCTTCAGGGAGCATGAGACATCATTTTCACACATGGATTGGCCACCACAGAGTCCAGACCTCAACCCCATTGAGAATCTTTGGGATGTCCGGGAGAAGACTTTATGCAGCGGTCCGACTCTCCCGTCATCAATACAAGATCTTGGCAAAAAATCTTGGCAACTCTGGATGGAAATAAATGTTGTGACATTGCATAAGCTTATCAAAACAACGCCACGGCAAATGAGTGCCATAATCAAAGTTAAAGTCAGTCCAACGAAATATTAGTGTTTTTTTTTTTTTTTTGGTCGGGTAGTGTAGGTATTTGCAAATTGCAGCTGAAAAAGCGTAATGAAGATGTTGGCATAGATCTCTGCTCATCAGTGAGATGGTAAATGGGGAATAAAGAGCAGCATATGGAACCGTGGCATTGTCAAATACTTCAAAATACTTTCACAAAGGTTAACAGAATGAAGAGCTGAAACATTTAAATCATTCTCTCTTTCTAGTGCTATTTTAAATGATAGAATTGAGAGAATTGTTTAAACATTTTTTTTATTTACATCTATTTGTTAGCCAGTGCTTTTCTCCAAAGCCACTTACCTCCTTAAGTTACCTACAAGTTTACTGGTTTGTACAGCTGGGTAATTTTTACTGCATTGTTTCGAAGTGCCTTGCTCAAAGGTATCACAACAGAAGGTGAGATTTCAACTTTTGTCATTTCAATAGAAAGCAGCAGCTCAAACTAATATACCACCTACTGCCCAATAGAATCAGCAAACAGGGGTGAACGTATCATATGTTCCATCTCCCTTTCACACAGGGGCCAGCAGCCTGTTCGGGAACAGTGGAGCCAAGACTTTTGGCTTTGGCTCCTCATCCTTTGGGGAGCAGAAATCCAGTGGTACCTTCAGCGCTGGAGGTGGCAGTGTCGCTACCCAGGGCTTTGGGTCCTTCACCAGCCCGGCCAAACAAGGTACCGCAGTGCAGTAGCCCATAACCCCACAGTCTAAATCCATCCTGTAGGATCTGTGCTCTTCAGTTCCTGTCAGCAGCTAATAAGTTACATCAGTCCATTTTGGGGAAGTTTTATTGCCCATATTTATATGACAGGCTGTGTTTGTGCTTTCAAGCGAACACATTATAATTAGGAGTAATTCTAACAAAACAGACCAAACGTTCTCCTAATAATTTGTAAGCGGATGAGTAACACGGCCTCTTCTGGACCGTGTTTTGGCAGCACAAGGTTCAATTGTTAAATACATTTTTATACTTGGGGACATGGGGGGTATATAGGTTTGTTAATGCAAGTGTTTGTTACAATGCTCGTGACAACAGCAATCCTGAATATTCTAGTTTTTCTGCATTAAAATGAAACAATACCTTCCTGAGTAAGACAGATAATCAGGACTCAGTCAGTGCTTTAAGGAAAAATTACTGATTATAACTCTTTGCTCAGCATTCCTTATTTTTCAGATGCCTTTAATTTTGTATTTTTGAGATGCAGTATACACTGCTACTAGGAGATGTATGGCCTTTTTATTATTGAATGTAGCCCCCTCCCCCAAATAAGTAAACACACAGCCCCAGCCCCTCAGTAGCAGCCATTTGACGTTGTCCTCGTCCAAGGATTGCAATCCAATTACATTAACCTCATCAATAATTCACCATGGTAGACTCCCAGTCTGCCTGGAATTTCAGAGCCAGTTTCTCCCGCTGCGGCTGCCCAGACCCCACTACCCCACCCCCACAGGGGAAGACTTGTCTGCAGTCCATTGACAGCTGCATGCCTCCAGCCCCATAGCCCCCTGGTCACTGCAGTTGCAGTCAAACGGCCATGGCCACTCAGTATCTCTTGTTACCTTGTATGTAAACTTCACTGGCATTAAAAAATAATAATAACTTTGCATTTCTTTTGTGTGTGTGTGTGTGTGTGTGTGTGTGTGTGTGTGTGTGTGAGAAAACCAGGCTGGAAACGGAGCTGAAGTTCAGTCTCCAAGAATATTTTATTACATGTTCACCACTAGCACTGGATAACAATTCAGTAGTTCTCATTTTTGTTAAAATACCGTTTGAAAGTTCTAGGATCCAGAGACCTTTTAAGCACTGTAGCCTACAGGTGCTGGTCATAAAATTAGAATATCATGACAAAGTTGATTTATTTCAGTAATTCCATTCAAAAAGTGAAACTTGTATATTAGATTCATTCATTACACATAGACCGATCTATTTTAAATGTTTATTTCTTTTAATTTTGATGATTGTAACTGACAACTAATGAAAGTCCCAAATTCAGTATCTCGGAAAATTAGAATATTGTGAAAAGGTTCAATATTGAAGACACCTGGTGCCACACTCTAATCAGCTATTTAACTCAAAACACCTGCAAAAGCCTTTAAATGGTCTCTCAGTCTAGTTCTGTAGGCTACACAATCATGGGGAAGACTGCTGACTTGACAGTTGTCCAAAAGACGACCATTGACACCTTGCACAAGGAGGGCAAGACACAAAAGGTCATTGCTAAAGAGACAGGCTGTTCACAGAGCTCTGTGTCCAAGCACATTAATGGAGAGGCGAAGGGAAGGACAAGATGTGGTAGGAAAAAAGTGTACAAGCAATAGGGATAACCGCACCCTGGAGAGGATTGTGAAACAAAACCCATTCAAAACTGTGGGGGAGATTCACAAAGAGTGGACTGCAGCTGGAGTCAGTGCTTCAAGAACCACCACGCACAGACATATGCAAGACATGGGTTTCAGCTGTCGCATTCCTTGTGTCAAGCCACTCTTGAACAAGAGACAGCGTCAAAAGCGTATCGCCTGGGCTAAAGACAAAAAGGACTGGACTGCTGCTGAGTGGTCAAAAGTTATGTTCTCTGATGAAAGTAAATTTTGCATTTCCTTTGGAAATCAAGGTCCCAGAGTCTGGAGGAAGAGAGGAGAGGCACAGAATCCATGTTGCTTGAGGTCCAGTGTAAAGTTTCCACAGTCAGTGATGGTTTGGGGTGCCATGTCATCTGCTGGTGTTGGTCCATTGTGTTTTCTGAGGTCCAAGGTCAACGCAGCCGTCTACCAGGAAGTTTTAGAGCACTTCATGCTTCCTGCTGCCGACGAACTTTATGGAGATGCAGATTTAATTTTCCAACAGGACCTGGCACCTGCACACAGTGCCAAAGCTACCAGCACCTGGTTTAAGGACCATGGTATCCCTGTTCTTGATTGGCCAGCAAACTCGCCTGACCTTAACCCCATAGAAAATCTATGGGGTATTGTGAAGAAGAAGATGCAATACGCCAGACCCAACAATTCAGAAGAGTTGAAGGCCACTATCAGAGCAACATGGGCTCCCATAACACCTGAGCAGTGCCACATACTGATCGACTCCATTCCACGCCGCATTGCTGCAGTAATCCAGGCCAAAGGAGCCCCAACTAAATATCGAGTGCTGTACATGCTCATACTTTTCATGTTCATACCTTTCAGTTGGCCAACATTTCTAAAAATCCTTTTTTTGCATTGGTCTTAATTGATATTCTAATTTTCCAAGATACTGAATTTGGGACTTTCATTAGTTGTCAGTTATAATCATCAAAATTAAAAGAAATAAACATTTGAAATAGATCAGTCTGTGTGTAATGAATGAATCTAATATACAACTTTCACTTTTTGAATGGAATTACTGAAATAAATCAACTTTGTCATGATATTCTAATTTTATGACCAGCACCTGTACATCAGTCCACAAAAAAAAACACAAGCTTGTAAGATCTTGAAGGACATCTGAAGTTGAATGTGGTTTGTTTGCTTTGAGGTGTTTGTAAATACAGGTTTATTTCTAGATTGGAATTTGTCCTGCAGTGTGAACAGAAGAACTGATATCTCCTGTTGCAACACCTGACCTTCTCATGTGTCGTCAGTTTTACCCTCAACATTATTTTAGTTACAGTCGCAAATAATGTGTTGGTGATGCAACACGCCATTTAATACCGTGCAAGATTTTTTTAAGAACAATTCCTGCTATAAATAATGAAACTGTAGTATGAGGAAGATGTAACTAAAACAAAAAGTTTTTTTGAACGTTTTGCGTCAGACGCACAACTTTACTATGGTGGTAGTAATGGGTGCTGTTCAAGCAAACTTTAAAGAAATGCAATAAATACACTCTTATGGACTTAACACTACACTTAGTGTCAGACAAAAAGAAAACTGTGGGTAAGTGCATTATGTGCATTTTGTTTGAGACTAAGTGTAGCTTTGACAGTGAGTCCTTGCCTTGTTCACTTTTGACTATTCTAGGAGGCTTTGGCAACCCCCCGGTTTTCGGCAGCCCACCTTCCTTTGGGGGTTCACCTGCATTTGGCAGCGCTGCGGCCTTTGGTCCAGCAGCCTCCTTTAGTTCACCCATGGGCTCCACATCCAGCAAGGTCTTCGGGGAGGGGACTGCAGCCGCCAGCATGGGAGGATTCGGGTAAGATTTGCACAACTGCTGCATTGAAATGTATGTGTTCATGTGAAACTTACTATAGGTCACTGGCCACTTCCTCTTCCTTTGGTTGGAATACCACAGTCTGTTTGAGCACCTACAACCTAAGCCGGGTCTAAGAAAACCATCTTTGTTCAAGTTGGCTGCTTTAGAGTCAACGAGGCCTAAGAATTCAGTGTAAATTCCTGCTTGTTGGTGTGTGTTCTGGACCTGTGAATTGTGGGTTGTTTTTACTTTTGTGTAAGTTGGTTTTGTACAGTTGTCCATTCTGTAAAGGGGAGAGATTGCTGATGAGAGATGGGTTCAAAGCTACTGAGCTCACATGGAGATTCATATTGTGTATTACTGCTGAATTTATAGTCCACAAACTGGAAATGTTGTTTGTTATGCAGTTCTAACAGACCTGGTTTGACTGTCTCCCCTTCCCTCATCCATGAAAATGATGCCCTCAGTATCTTTTTGACATGATTTTTAAATACTGAAAAGCGGCCATAGAACCATATAATAGATTTGTAGTTTGTGCTTTTGTTTTAAATTATGTGCATAATGCACTCAGGTGTGTGCGCGTACTCAGGTGCCTCTTGGGGTTTTTTTATTTTTAAATAAAGCACAAGAAATGATGAGTGATGGTGAGAAATAGTATATCCCCATAATGGTTATAAAAACACTTGAGGTGTGCGCATGTAGCTGATTCTGTGACAGTAGCTTTTAATTGGGTTTTGTGTTGTGTTTGGAAGTTTTTGTCCAAAGTCAGTTTCCAGCTTTCAGCTGGATGTGTTGCGAAATCAGTTCAACATGAAGGAGTCCCTCAGGGCTGCATCAGTTGTGCCATCTTAGATTTAATCATGCAGCTTTTGTTTCCCAGGTTCAAGGTGCTTAACCTCGGCTGCACCTCCTCCACCGCTCCATTTAGTGCAGATCAATAAGAGTAGCTTTAAAAAAATACTCTGGAGCGTAACAGAGAAGAGCACCTCAGTCACTCCCAGATGAAGCTGTTATCTTTTCAGTTGAAGCACTTTCACTTTTTACGAGTTGAGCAGCCACCGACTCATGCATAGCGGTTGTTTTGTTGAAAGCTAGCAGGCCTTTGAATAGGACTTCCTTTAGCAGCAGCTTCCTGAGCAGTCCGCCTGCAAAGAATGTGCATTTTAGTTTAAGCAGAGTCACTTCCGACCAAGTCAACTCTTACTAGAGTACTTCTGGTACTTTTAAATGAATGCTATTCATCTCACCCTTAAACTCCATTCCCTGTGTAAAGGGTAGAAGTCAAAAATGAATTTTATTCCCACTTTGTCTTCAGGTAAATGGAATTGATCTATATACAGAAGTAATAGAAAGATTTCCTTCATGTCATTTATCACTTATAGAAAGGTTTAATGTGCTGTGGGAAGACGTAAAGCGTTCAAATTCTAAAGCCCGTCAGCTTACGTGTGCACTGTGGCAGAACTTGTGCTAAATCCTGTCCAGCATTCAGGACAGATCTCAGAATACATCTTTTTTCAGACACACTTGCCCCTGACCTTCTGAATCTTTTTACAAGGTAGTCTTCTTTTCATATTTTATAACACTTTTGTTGGTAGTTTCTAAAATATGGTACTATGACTTATGAACGGTAAGTTGTATTTTAACAATATTGTGTTGGTATCTATGCCCTCCCTCCTTTTGTTTCCAAGATGTATGGCAGTTTGGAGAAAAGCATTTGCTAAATGCTTGCTTAAAGATTTCATTAATAAGCTGAATGTTTTTTCTTTCTTTTGTGGTGGAAAACTTAGAATATGGCCTGCTTCCCAAATTTGTGCTTAATGTATTTATTGGTTTGTAATTTTGACCGTGTAGTAATTTTCTTTTTTCTAGAATTTCATTCTTCTCCAGTAAACTTTGTGTGTGTTCACCCATATGAAAACTGTCCCCAGCACAGCAGAATGATGATCACTGGCGGAGGAATTTTTAAAACTGCTGCAGGGGTGAAGTAGCACAGTAAAACAGCTAAAAATGCAGCCTCTCCACAAGAACACTCAAAGGGATGAATTTTTTGCTTGGATTTTTCTTTTTTGTAATGCTTTGCACTATTATTTCTGTGCTCCATTTAAAATTTTCTCCTAAAAGGCAACTCCAGCTTGGAAGGATGCCACAGCCTTTGCTGCAGCATTCAGAAATTATGCAGCTGATGACCCTGTGGGTTATGTACCAATAATCTCTGAGCCACGTGCTTCCCTGGCTGCAGATTAACTGGTAAACTCCACCCCTTTCCTCTGAGAGTCGGTGGTGCCTGCCAATGCAAGCAAGCCCTCAGTAACAAAGAGATTACCAAACTAGCCCCCCCACCCCCACCCACACACACACACACACACACACACACACACACACACACACACACACACACACACACACACGCGCACACACACACACACACGTTTCCTGGTTAGCCTCTGGTCATGATCGGTTTTAGAGCCTGGAAGCTTTCAGGGGTTTTTATTTTTTTTTTTTTATTTTTTTATTTTTTTTTTTTTTTAAAGAATGAACAGCAGTTCACTGTGAAATTTTTCTCTTCTTCTTGAGTACTGATGGGTGCCATGGTGGCTTAGTGGTGGGGCTTTCACAACATGGGTTCCAATCTGGTCTATCCATCCATCCACCTATCCAGTCTGTGGAGCTTGCATCTTCTTTGTAATTGTGTAGGTTTCCTTTCACAGTCTGAAGACATGTGTTTCATGTTAATTTTCCACAGTGTGTATGGTTGCCCTGTGGTGGACTGGTGTACCATCTAGTGTGTGTCTGCCTCACACACTAGGCTTCTGGGACAGAGGCTGGACCACTGTGATCCTGCATTGGACAAGTGGCTATTGATAATGGATGGACGGGTACAGATGAGATTGGAACTAAAAGCTGAAACGTAATTTTTATTCTTTGTAGCTGTGACTTTGTGTGCCCCCCCCCCCCCTTTTTTGCCAATTGTGGTAGATGCTAAAATCACCTTTCTAATTCAATTTAAAGTTGTGAAGCATTCTTATACATTTTATTTGGAGTGGGGTTTATAATCTTATTTACCTGAAATAAAATACCCACAGTGATGCATAAACAAATGCATGCACATATATTTGTTATAGAACTCATAGTCTGACACATAAGCCAGTGTGTCGAAAGGCTTTTACAGCCTTCTTTTGAGATGCTTGTTTCCAGTTCAGCCACACGCTGTGCTCAGCAGCCATACTGTTAGACCTTGGAAGTGGCACCTGGAGTCAGAGGTGGCTCTGCTGAGAAAATGAATAGAGTCCGAGGTGATTTAGCAGTCCACGTGCAGGTCAACCCGCCCAAAATTGCCTTCTGAATTGGGGTCAAGCAGCACTGTTACCTTCACTGTGGTCCGTCAGCATCTTGTTTCAGTAACTAACCTGGAACCATCAATTTTTTTGTTAATTTATCTTATCTATGTTTTGGAGAATTCAACCCAGCTTGCTGGTTCCTTTAAATTAATGCTGGCTCCTTATTTTGGAGGGATGCTGTATGGGCTGTGTCCAGAGCCGCCATGTCCCAGTTAGTGTTTCTTAAACAGAGGGGTCACTCGCTTGCTTCTCTTGACCTGAATGAGTCCCACAGACCTCCCCCATGGGGAAATATCAATGTGTTGTAGATCTGTAATCATGCACCTTGACCCCCACATGCCATCAGTGATGTAATAATGCAGAGCACATTTTACCATTATGTACTGACATTTCCTTTTGCATTTTCACTCTGGCAGCCCTGCAGTAACTGTATACCATCCTTTATGGGGTGCCCTATATCCAGGTCGTATGCGGCACCTGGTGACGTAATCTTAACGCAGTGCTGTTCATACAGCATGTTAATAAAGTGATTGCAGGCAGTGGTGCAAAAGCATGAGGCCAAGCACCCGCCCCCACGGACCGCCTCTGCAGTGCTCTGATTGACTTCTGCTCTGTCGTACCACACAGCTTTGCCTCGGCCTCCAGTACCCCGAACTTCGGTACCCTGGCCAACCAGAGTGCACCCTCCTTCGGCACCCTGGCCCAGCAAGGCTCCGGGTTCGGGGGACAGTCCAGTGGGTTTTCAGGGTTCGGCTCTGCTGGAGGTAAGTCGTCGTATCCCTTCCACAGTCCCCCTACCTTAATGGAAGACCTTTGCTATGGTGAAGGAAATACAGTGGTGAAGGGAAGCTATTTCTTCCAGCATAGAATAACTCAGCAGAAGGGTTCTGAAGTAGGGAACTCACGTTTGAATTGGACCTTTTACTATAGGATGGAGCAGTGTAAACACCAACATGTAGATGTAGTGCGGCCAAATCTGCTCTTCATGGTCTCCTTTTCCCTGTAGTCTTTAAGATCGGTGGGGGTGCTACACAATTTCTTGAGAGTGAAACAAATAAGACCCAAAAAGTGAATGACGTGACAGTTCTCACCCGAGGTTCTTTTCTAAGCCAATGGCTTTTTTAAGAATCTAATGAAAGACCCCTCTTAAGAAGATAAGCAGTGAAAATATTGAACTCAGTTTCACACTAAAAGTTGATTACATTCACACAGAATTCTTTTTTTATTTGTGTTATTTTCAAAATCTGATTCACAGACCCCCCTACCTTCCTTCCACACACCTCCAAAGGACTTGTTCACAGGTTTGGAACCTTTGGTCTACAGGAAGGTGTCTTCTGCAGACAGAGCTGTAGAGCATGTCTTCCTGCTCCTCCCCTTTCAAAGTTCCATCACATCTGAATGATAGCACACGGACAGAATCCCACCAGCCAGCTCCTTATTAACTCTCATTCCCAAATGGCCACAGGGCCCAAAGACAAGTTGCGGATTCCCAGAATAACCCATGATGGCCCACTTACTCAGAAAACTGTGGAGAACATTGCTCCTTCCTCCTTTGCTGCGATGTTTCTGTGAAAGTGATCAGGGAAAACTGATAGTTTTAAGTAACTGGTGTTACTCGTGGGCTGCCTAAATACCTTAGGGGTTAGCACTGTTTATCTGTTGTGATTGGTTCTTGTTTTTATAATGTTTTTTGTTTCAATTTCTCGCTTTATTTAGCATTTTCTGGCGGTTTTGGATCCACCAATCAGTAAGTGCTTTTTACTTTATAAGCAAATGAATATACTTCTGCATGTGAAATTGTGGTGTGTGTGTGTATGTGTGTTTCATTTGTCTACAAAAACACATTGTAGGGGTAGGTAGATGTAGGTTTCTGCTCTTGGCTCCCCTTGTGTTCCCCATTTTCAGACATGCTGTGTTTAAGCCTTGATCTCTGGGTTAAATGCAGTACGAAGAAACAAATTTATATTCTAGGTTATGAACACTGTTGTGACCTGAAGTCTTTCTTAACTTTTTTCATGAACCCAGCCAATGAAATCTTAATGCTGGTATCATTCGGTTTATTTGCTGGCTAGGTTCTCTAGGTCTGATATACAAAATATACAGTAATACTTTTAATAAGTTCTAGCTACATTAAAACTAATTTAAAATGACTGAAAATAAAACTGCGCTGTCTCCAAACTCCCACTGAATTCTGATTGCTGATCCCAAATAGAATTATCCCATAAATGTGCAGTGTTTGTCATTTTGCATGCCATACAATTTAAAAATAAATGAAAATGATTGTGTCTTTGAAAAAATTGTAACACCAGTGTTAACTCTTAGGGCTTAGTACATTTGGAAATATGAAGATTTGGGCACTTGCACAAACATCAAATATCGTTAGAAAGCAAATGAGTGGCAGACTCTGGGTTTGCTTTAAACAGTGCGGTAAGATGGTAGGGTGCAAAAATTTGCTGTAAAACAGAGCTCCCACAATGAATCTCTAAAATATTATTCCAACTTTTGTGCCTTAAAAGGTGAATGTAAGGGATGTATCAAGATTCCTAAAGCTTTGGTTCCCTAATGCATTTAAATGTTACATTTTTGTCATGAATCATGGCATGTTTTCACATCTTATTATGTAATGCTGTGGAAAACCAGGAAAAATCGCATAGCGCTGCTCAGTTCCGTCCACTGTCTGGTTACACTGTCTTCAATACACCCATGTGCTCTCTGCCTGGCGTGTGAAGATCCTTTTCTCCTGCCTTTATGACATGGAACATGGTTGATATACTGCATGCCTGCCTAGTGCCCCAGTCATAATCTCCCACAGCTTCACCTTCCTTGCTAATGTTCTCCTCCTTGACAGGCTGTGACATGTCAACTCCCTCCAATGTCCTCCTCTAGTTTTGGTTTTGAGGTGCTTGCTGGGGTTTCCTGCAGATCTTTTGCCACTGTGTTCTGCTTGGCTCACCACTCCAGCCCTCGAGAGCCTTGCTGAGCAGACAGTTCTTCTGTGCCAGAGACCCTAATAAGGTGCTCCTTTTCAGCACCATTTCTTTTATTCATTTTGTTTGTTTTATTTGTTTTTTGTTTTTTTTTTTTTCCAGATCTTCCCAAACATTCAGCAGCTGGAGAAGCTAGTTGCTGTAGACCATGTCAAGCACCCTTCCATCCCCCACCCCTCCTAGCCCCAGGTGTGGCCTGCACCTCCTGTTCTGCCGATCAGTCACTAATGTGACAGGCAGGGCTAGGAGGGCCAGTGGGACTGTGTATGGAGGTCTGAGCACAGCATCAACCTGCTCTTAAAGATCAAAAGGACTGTTTTTTTTTTTTTTTTTTTTTTCCCCCCCTTCTCACATGGAACACATTTTTCTCCCTGGTTTTGTTTTTTCTTTAGTTATGGTATCCATGGTTACTCTTACAGCTTTAGCAAATGCTAATACTATCGAAGCAGTGACCTGCAGAACTCAGATGGCAAAGCGCAAGATTTAAAATGTCACTGCAGCAGTCATAGCAGATATATTGACATGGGGGTTGTTAACTTGTTTTGAGATGTCACCTCCTGGGTAAATCCTTTTCTAGCACACACCGGTAGCCAGCGCTGTGACATCCATGGTGCTTTGGATGGAGGCGTCCCATTACCTTTGGGATAGGAGCTATGGTCCTCAGCTACAGCAGTTTTCTGGGAAGTAGTGAGAACAGGAATGTCTTCAGCTTCAGTTCTTCCTGCTTGTGCCTGAGATACCACTGGAAGAGAAGTTTATTAAAGTCTTGAGTATTGTATTTTCTTTAATCCATAATGAAGTCCTCCTTCCTTTGTAGGTTTTTACCCCTCCATTTTCCATTAAATTTGCCAAATTACTCATTCTTACCTTTCTGTTTGATGTGCAGTATTGATATGCAGATTATCAGCCAAGGAAGTTGCTTGGTATAGAGGAGCAGTCACTGCTTGTACAGGGATGGCTTTATAACTGCTTGACTACTGTAAGCAGTGGATAGATTTATTTTACAAGACTTTGACGTTTGTGTGATGATTTAGAATTCAGTGAAACCTGACAGAAAAACAGTGAAATGTGCTGGAAACCCATCTCCCTTGGGTTGTATATTTTGTACTGGAAAATAAATGTGCAGCTTTTCAGTCTGTTCTGTGCATTGTGTAAGACCCATGTGCTGTATACATTTATTCTCTATTAAAAATGTATCCCTGATAGTTTTGATTTAGGTGGTTTTTAGACACCTGTGTGCTTAGTTTGAACCATGGATGAATGGTTGAGCACTCATCAGTACACAGTGCGGCAAGGATGACCACATCAACGCAATGGCTGGTAACATTTATAAGAGTGTTTTGGAAAAGTGAACCAAGAAAGCAGATCAGTGATGAGGCATCACCATGGTCATGAGTACCAGGGAGTCTGCCAGGGTTAAGCATTGCAGATGCTTTGTTGCTTCCTTTTTGTCCTTTAAATGTGTTTAAAGGCACTACACTCACATTGGTTGTTGGGGAGTGGAATGGGGGGGTTGTGACACCTTGATGTCAGGGAACCCTGGTGTTTGTCACTGTCCTATTCCTTATCACTGAGTGTCTGGAATTCTGCTGCATGTGCTCTCAGATGGGGCTCCAGAATGTCCCAGAATGCACCAGATGACCTCTGACCCCAAAGGTAATATTCTTGCCGGCTCAAATACCGCATTTTTAATACCGTGGCGATTTAAGATGGTCTTTGTAATGGTCTCGAATATAGCTATATTTAATAAAAAATAAATAAAAATAAAAAATTGAAACAAAGTAAAATTTAACTGTGAGCCACCTTACAGTTAAAACAGTCACAGTATCCTAAATGCTGTTTTCCAGAATGATATAAGGATGAAAACATTTCAGCTGTTAACAAAAGTGGATTCTGAGTCACATTTTATCTGTGTGATTATTAATAGTTTAGCTCCTAACCTTGGAATGGCAATGTAGCACTGACCTCCAACAAATGTGAATGTTTATATGCTTGAGAAGGGGTGTGAGATGGGCTGTGCGTGCATTTTTAATGTGCTTTTGTGAAATTTTGAAATATTGTGTTAAACGGTCAGGTTGCGGAGCATTATTGTTCACTGCAATGAATTGAATGAGAAACATTCTAGCAATGTGGCTTGAAAAAATGTTCCCTCACAACTGTGACACTCCCAACTGGTGACCATTGTTGCTGCTGCTGCAAGTCGCTCCTACGGTTTTATCTTCGCAGTGCCTTTCTGACAGTCTGCACTTCCATGAGTGCTCTCAGCATTTTAACACATTTGATTTGTTTCCCCCATCCTCTCTGTTGACCTTCCTGGTCATTGCCACAACGAGTCCAGCCATCTAGATACACTTGCAGGTCCCTTGAGGCCACCAGCTGTTTTGGTGGAATCTGGGTTAAAAAAAAAAATGGCTCCCACTCGGTTGCTTGTCGCACCAAATTGTTTCCATTGTTCAAAGTCTTGCCGTGTCTTCTCCCCCACTACTCGTTTGAGAACACATGATAAGTTCTGTGACTTCTGGGGGATGGATGAGCTACAGTTACAGGTTGTGGATGGAGGATGAATTTCAATCCTTTTTTCTGTCTTAACAGAAATCCCTTGCTTTTGTCACATCCCTGATGCTTAATTTGTCAATAGTTAAAAGGATTGATCTGCTACTTCATTCCTTTGAACATACTGTTTGTTTAATGTGAAACTTGTCATATACTGATAAGATTGAAACCATAGTAATTCCCCAAACTGAAATTCATTGTTGTATTTCTTTTGTTTCCTATTGGTTGCTGCCGGTGCAGCTTCACAGTGGTCTAGAGTCAGTTCTGGAAATGAGCTCTGTCCATATCTTGCACATTGATCAGTTTTTTTTTTTTATATGAATTTTGGTCGAATACCTTGCATCTCACCTTGAATGTGATGTTTCTAAAAAATATATACTATATATTTTCAGTGCTGTGTTTGTGTATACACAGTAGTGTGGAAAGCATTTCCCCCATCTTGTTTTTGCATGGCTTCAGATCTTTACACTAAATGAAATATTAGACAAAGGGAATCTGAGAAAATACTGAGAAAAAGTTTTTCATCTTCATTTAACTGTTTTCCAACACCCATATGAAGAAGTAAATACTCCCTTAAGCTTGAGAAGTGTTTGCACCACCTTTAGCAGCAAAAAAAAGTGCAACCAAACAATCCTTATCATTTGATTTCAGTCTTTCACATCACTGTTGATAAATTTTAGCCTTGAATGACTGTTGGTGAGAATTTTTCTTTACAAGAGACAATGTCCACTGTCATCCAAAGAGTTCCACTTTTGACTCATCTGTGCATAAAACATCCCAAAAGGCTTGGAAATCATCCAGGTGTTTTTTTGCAAATGTGAGATGAGCATTGATGTTACTCTTGGACAGCAGTGATTTCTGCTCTGCTGCTCTCCCCTGAATCCCATTTTTGTGTACTGTAGTCCTCTAGTGTGGCGCTATAAATGCTGACCTTAGCTGAGGCAAAAGAGGCCTGCAGTTTTTTTGGATGTTTGAGATTTTTTGTGAGCAATAATGATACTGTGGTTCTGTAGAGTCTCAGAGCCATAGAAATTGCTTCATAACCCTTTGCGGGTGCATACATCTCAGCGACTTCTTCAGATATCTTCTGGAATTGCCTTTGACGGTGGCATAGCATTCATACTATTAAAAGAGTGACTACTTCACAGACTCAGTCAATAATTCAGAGGTTTAGATTCAACAGGGCTGCTGCAGTCAAGCCAGCTGTGTTGTTTTAGCTCAGTCTTTGTTATCAATGAAATTTGCTCAGTTGGTTGAATAACTTTGGACAATAACTTTTTCACGAGTGTCTCACAACTTTGTTTCTTAAAGGCAGATATTTGAAACCCTTTTGTGTTTACTCAGGTTTCGTTTGTCTAATACATTTTGCCTGAAACTATTCAGTGTGACAAATGAAATAACGGGAAATCAAGTAGGAGGTAAATACTTTTTCACAGTTGTGTGGGTGTGCGAGAGAGAAAGAGTGTATGAGCTACATAATGAAGTGCAATATCAGCAATGCCTGTTGGTTTTTCAAGTTCTGTGCTTTACTATGGACAGCAGTGAAGATTAACAAACCATGTGTGTCTGCGCACGTGAGACCTTGCCAACTGGAAGATTCCCCTCCCTCTCTGTCTCAAAGCTGGGAATGCTGGGGCCCTGTATGCTGCTACCATGTCCAAGGTTAGCAAAACTCGATCCAGCAACGTTTGCGGGGATGGGCAGGGGTGCTTATGCAAGCCAGCATGCATGCTGGCCAAGTGCCAGGCACTCTATGGACACTGCGATTGGTCTGTAGGAGGTTGGCCGGTGCTGTATCCGCCAGCTGGATGCCCTCTGGGGCTTTTACTGTAATTATATGCAAACATTTTCATGTGAGAATGCAGATGGGATCGTGTGTGTGCGTGCGTGCAAGGGACTTCAAATTCAGATCTGATCTCTCTCTCAGGTGATTCGCACATTTGTGCCGCATTGCCGGCAGGAGCTCCAGGGCCAGAAGGGCACTGTTACTGTACCGTACAGAACTCCAGATTCTCGTTGCTTTCATGCTCTTTTTATTTTTCCCCTATGTGAGCTTAGAGAAGCAAATGGATGATAATGATGCAGGTCATCATTATGATGCGCGTCTGTGAAGCTCAGTCAGTGATTTATTCTTACTCATTTAGCTAGCGCTCTGCTCCAAAGCGATTTAAGTGTTGGGTTTGTACCATGAACTGTTTACAATTATTAACACGGTCATACAGCCGGGAAATTTTTCCTGGAGCAGTTCAGGGTGGGTAAAGTGCTGCAGGAGATGGGGGGTCCAAACTTCAGTGCTTTGATGGCAAGGTGACAGCTGTAACCACTGCCCTACTGGTTCTGATGTTGAGCTCACCCTTACGATTCATTGTCTCTCCAGGGTGTCACAAGCGTGACGAATACTAACGTCACCCCTCGGCAAAATGTTGTCAGTTATAAACATCCATGTGTCTTTGAGAATGCATGATGTGAACACCCAGAGAAAGGTGAAATGGCCTTTTGTAATTCCAGTGCAACAACCACCTTGGCAGGGTTACGCTCGTATACAGTGCGCTCAGCAACTTCAACGTTATGGCTTTTTTTTTTTTTTTTTTTTTTTTGGGGACCCTTAGCAAAATATTGCTGAAAATATCTGTCATCACTTTAAGTAGTGTTTTATTTTGCTGCTCAATTCAGTTCAGATGTGTTTGGGCACCTGTGTAGCAGACGATATTGTTTGCCTTCTGACTAAACCGAACGGTCCTCTGTCGTAGTGAAACCCCCTTGACCAGTTTCTGAAAGTTGACTGAAGTGACCCAGAATTTGATACACCGAAGCTGACCCAACTTCCAGATCTGAATAGCAACGTCCAGGGTGGGCAGAGCCACGCTTTTTCTCCCCAGTGAGCATTTCTGTCATCCCGGCATCGAGTTAAGAGATAGAGCCACTTTTTGTTCCAGAGTTTTTTTTTTCCTAATGGCAGACGTGATGCTAGGGTTTGGAGGGAGCTTCGTTTTTAAAAAGCAGGTTAAGAACTTAAAAACCTTTTTAATGATCCCATCGGTCAGAAATTGATGACAAAAAAATCCAAGGGCAGCCTATCAATGGTAGTAGTGTGGCCCACCAGGAAGTTGGGTGACTAAGATTTATTATTGCTTATCCTTTCATGCTTTTGTGACTTGTTTATACACTGAACTCCTTACAGCAGTTTACCCATCTGCACAGCCTGTAACTTTTACTGTAGTAGTACAGGGTTAGGGTGCCATAAAAAGGAGTGGTGTTCAAACCCAAGCCCTTCAAATGGAATACACCAACAGTAATCACTGTACCACCAGCAGGATGTGTAGAGCACACAGGAAAAAGCTATGTTCACAGTACCACTACCAGGGAATGGGAATGGAAATATTCTTGCCTGACAGATGTTCGTTTTTCCTCCTCTTCTGTCCAGCCATGTTCAGAAGTGCTGCGTAAAAGCAGTAGTTTGCTAGCCAGCTCAGTGCATGCTTGCTGTTGTGTTGATGGGTGCATCACTCCTCCCCTTTCACACCCCATTTCTTCTGTATTTGCCATCTAATTTCTGTTTTCTGTGCCCTTCCAGACTTCCCAAGTATATTACAAGGGTGGCCTATATTCTTTATTTGGAGAGAGATTTTTTTTTTTGCATGGTTTTTTATTTTCGGTGAAATAATAAGAAACAAAAATGAGGCACCAATGCAAATGTTGTTGTGTTCTTTCTCGGCTTTGCTTTTAGAACACAAGCATGAGAAAGCCAGCCATTTAAACCGAGATGAGTCCACTATGCATAATTCAAGCTGATCCTTCTCATGACTCCAGCTTTGTCTCACTGCTTTGCAGACCGTGTTTGTCTTTATTTATAAATAAAGCTAAATAATTATGTTTACAATTGCGCTCATGTAGCCGCTCTGCCGTCTTCTGAGCTGCCTGCATCTTTGAAGGAAAGTGTGAGCCAAATGAGCTGTGGTTGTAACTGCGGCCTCTGCTAAAGAGCACAGCAAATGCTTGCATGATGTCATGACTGTGACAAGAACTTTGTGCAGAGGGGATAAAGGTGAGTATAAGTGAGAGGCTTTGACATTTTATGAACCGTATTTTCATTAATGCACATAAATGTTCAGTTTAGTATGTTTAGCTTTATTTGGCGACGAGGGAATATTTGAATGGAGGTACAAGTAGATGGACGTAGATCCCAGAGAAGGCACAGGGGTTAGTGAGCATCCAGAACAGAGCAGCATGACTTGGGCCAGAAAGGGTAACAGCAAAACAGTTTTGCAATAGCAAATTGTTTTAAAAACTTCAAAGCAAAATTATTTTAAAAAAATTATTTTCTGTGTTTATTAATGGTCTAATCTATTTTGCATTATTTGCCACATTCTCAGTTTTAAAGCTCTTAAAATACTGCATTAATGACCTCTTGTAGTGCTGTTCCATTTCTCAAAAATGCATCTGGAGCGCTAACCAAGGTATTGTTGTACTGGGTAGTCACACACAGCAAAATTACTATTTTGTGATTATAAAGCCGGCCCAAAAATGTTTAAAATTGTGTTTCCTCACGCACATGAATTCATGGATGGTGCTGCACTCTCCCTAATCCCGTCAGTTAGTATTTCACTCGAAGTCATGCTAAATCCTTTTCGACTGATAAGCTGTCAGTAACTTTAAGATGCCATGAGAATGAGCTGTGGCGCTTCCATATTTATGACAGGCAAGATGGGATTGTGACACGGAAAACAGGCAGCAGAAGACACAGGTCATTCGTTTTTATGTCGGTTTTCAAGGACCTTCCTGCTTTCTTGCATTTGGCGAATCGCACAGCTGCTGGGGATCTATACAGCTTCCCCCCTTCATATGTTTCTCAAAAGAAAATTTACTTTTAGGTTTTGGGAAGTACGAGGGGACACAGGCACCTGTTCATATAGGGTGAATTTATTAAAAAAAAAATCACAAACCCTCAACAAAAAGATCAGTTACAATAGAGATTTTGGTTTTCTGACAGATATTTTAGAATCATGCAGCTTTTTCTCTGTCCTTTATTTTATGAAAAATCTCTGAACCACATTATTGACTGATGTATAATTTAAGATAGAAGAGCATCGATTGGGTGGTGCCATTCATAAAAACTGAGTCCACTTGCCGTGTTTCTCCTTCCTACATGCAGGTGCATTTTTATTTACCACCAAAGTCAGTATCTGTAGCTTTGCTGAGCAGGTTAGAATCCCACCTCCCGCTGCAGTCTCTCTGAGCGCCGGAATGTTCCCTAAGGTAATGCGGTAAAAATGACCCTGCTGTATAAATGGTTAAATACTTGAGTAGATTTGCATCTAAACCTAGCGTTGTAAATCGCCATGGATAAAAGCATCAGCTAAATCAATAAATATAATAGCAAAATTGTGCTCAACAAGATCACTTTGAGCCAATGACATACTCCAATGCATTACGTTTTGCTGTCACCCAGATGCAAGATGCTAAGGGGCATCATGAACCGCTAGCTCTCTTTTTGCTTTAATAATTGTGTTTTGCTAAAATGTCTTGGCAAGAAAACAGTCCATGGACATCGTGGTACCTTATTTAAGGGGTCATGTGGCAGGAGAGTCAGGTTCAAAGGCTCCGCCAACACAAGCTCAAAGCCCCGTAGCTGGCAGTGGCAATAAAGGGGAATAGAAAGTGCCTACAAAGTGTGCTTTGATGTCAAATGCGTTCACTGTTCAGCTCAGCACTGACAAACCAGGAGATCACAGCGGACCTTATTTTTAAAAGGATGTATAACATTTTTCTGTCTGTTTTTAGTCCTCTGCCAGTCAGAGGGCAGATGATTGCTTTTTTACTGAGTAGAATTTGCTGAACGCTGTCAACCTCGAGCCCCTGCTGCAGCAGTTACTGTGGTGCTGTCGCAGCTCCTGGCTGCTGAGCTGGAAAGTCGAAATCGGCTCGCATCATTCCGATGCGGGCAAAGTCATCGAGAGTCTAGGCTGTAACACTGGAAGCTCAACACTTTCGAAAATGGCTTGCGCAAATGAGATTTGGTGAATTGCGTGTGGTTTTTGTAAAGCTGTGACAGGTAGGGAACCTGCTGGACGGAGCTATGGGACTACGTGTGCCGGAGCCTTTTGGTCTGAGAGCAGCAGCAGTGTTCGCTCTGGTGTGCGTCGCTATTCGGGATTTGATTCAGGACACCCGGGAACAAAATAGCGTCTCCCGCGGATTCGACAACAGCAGCAGACCGAGCCGCCATACAGGGTTGAGGTGCAGCAGGCGAGGTTTCCCCATTTGTGACTTAACAAAGCAGCAGTCCGGGGGCTGCAGGCCAACAGTTGCTGGCCTACAAAATAGCCGTCCAATGCCAAATAGCAATGAAAAGTTGCTGATTAGCGGGTGGATTTCAGGCGGCGGCAGCGGCTGCCAGTTAGATGAATTGGCCAAGGATGCTCAAGGAAACAAGGACAGGAAGTGTCTTGTGCACAAGTGGGATCTCGAGGAACCGGCAGCTCTTCACATGCCTCCTAGCCGCCGGCGTTCACATTTCTCATCTTAAGCAGATTTATTTGTTTGGCTTGAAGAGAACTTTCTAGAACAAGTCAGGGGCGCTACAGCCAGAGTAAGATTTCACCCTGGGTCTTTTAAGAAAGCAACCACTGTACTACCTGTTGGCCAAGTGATGTAAAACACCAAGGTGTTGGGCTGTTTTACTTTGTGGCTCATTCATGTCCTCTGTTTATACTCGGTCATCCATGTGGAGATGTGCTGGCATGAGGGGTTCATATCCTCCTATCAAGGGCTGCAAGCAATTGTTCTGCTGTGCTGCATCTGTTCCTTCTAGAACTGCTGCATTTCACAGGACTTTGTTGATAATGAGGGATGCTTTCAAAGGGGTCGTCCCCCGGCCGTCCATACGTGGGCCCTGTGGGATATGGCTTCTTCGGGTTCTGCTGAGGTTTCAATCTCTAGTGCTGAAAATGAGTTCTTTGCATTACAGAGCAGCACAGATGGGAATAACTGGCTTGCAGTGATTATATACACACACACACACACACACACACACACACACACACACACACACACACACACAGGGTACTGAAAATAAAGCTCTGAATATGTGGCCCAAAAATACATGAAGGACACTGAGACACAGTCCCCAGCTCACTGGATTATTCAAAACTGTACAAAATTCACGTTCTCTAGTTTGTAGCAAGATGATTGCTGGGCCAAGCCTTGACTCGATTTTAAGAGAAATTCCTGGCCTTTCCCTTAAAATGACTGAAACAACCCTGACAAATATAGCACAGTTATGTTACAAAAGGGCTTTTGGAGAGAAACTGAATTGGTAAGGAGTGGTTTTTACTGTGATGTGGATCTTTAAAGGACGCACGGTGTCCTGCCGTATTCAACCTGTCGTGTTGCGCCGCAATGCTCGTGCTTCCCAGATCATTGTTTGCTGCAGACTTGTCAGCCAGCATTTATGAATGTAAATGAATGCTGTTTCCAAGTCCGCTTCTGTATATATTTAAATTCTGTGAGTGACTGGAGAAAATGCAGAGCAGCAAGACATAAATGCTTTTTGAGTAATGTATTCTTTCCTTCAATTTTGGCTTGAATTTTGGAGAATGACTTTTGGGAGTTGAGGACACAATGATCAGAAGTCCTCAGGTGAAATCAAGTGCCATGCAAAGATAGACAGGCTGTGATGCTTGTGTTCAGTCCATCGTGGCAGGCTTTGCTTTTGGATCCCAGACTTGTGGAATAACTGGGTGTGTTGTATCTGCTCTGTGCACAAATTTGGAGCACTTGGTATTTTGCTTTTTTAACCTCTGTCCATTTCTGCAGCGTATGATGCGATGACCCTTTCATGTGTCCAAACTCTGTTGTCCAGCTTTTTTTTAATTTTTATTTTAAGCAATTCAGAGCTCTTACCACTGACCCCCACATCCTTTGGCTCCTCTCCTCTGAGCTATCAACAAAAATGCAATAAAAATCCGAAGAAATCATGTTGATCACGTTTGCAGAACATGAATGGGATTTCGCCTTGCGTTTGTCAAAGGCAGAGATGAGTAATGGTGAAAACTGACACTAAATGTTGACCCCTTCCCAAGAAAATCAGCAATATTACTGTTTGACCCCCCCCCCCCCCATCCTGCATCTCACAAGTTTTCTAAACCTCTCCAAACATTAATAAAGCACACATTTTCAACTATCAGAAGGCATTTACAAGATACTGGAAAGCTTCAATGCCAGAAAATGATGTGCGCAAAGGTGCATTTATTGTGTTGTGTTGCATTGCTTGTATAAACGCCGCCATCAAGCAAGATTAAAGATGCCTCCATTTCACTTGATCCCTGCACACTGTCCTGTGTTTGTATATTTTAACTTGATAGATTATTGTTGCTTCCATCCACCCATTAACAATGCCAGAAGCTTTCTCTGAAAATCTGTAACACCAGCTTTTTCATTCTGTTTTTGGTACTGAAATCTGTAAGTTATTTCATGCTGTGATTGAATCCTGGAAACTACAATATTAATCTAACTTGGATTAGTCTTTGAAAGCGCTGTTTTTTTTTTTTTTTTTTTTTTTTATTATTTTTCCTTTGCACGATCGTGTGTGATATTAAATGAAAAAAGTGGGTTTATACTTGGGATGTTTTCACTGCAGCTACGCCGCACATCAGTTTCGTGCGGCACATTTGCTGGATTCGGCGCTCTCTGTGCCAGCTTGGCCTTTATTTCCATTTGTGCCGTACAGCTTGATCATAAGCAGTCGTCTGTCCTTCAAATGATGGGTTTTCAGCAGCTCAGTGCCGCCAGCGGACCACTCTTTTTCGAATTTGAGCTCTCGCAGCGGCCATTGTTGTTCAGTTCGTCCTTTGATTCGTTTTTGTGAGCTTACATCTGACATAACACAGCTGTAACACTCACCCTTTTACACCTTCAACGTGGTGCTGCGTAGACAACAGGGCCAGCTGGTCTCCAGCTCTGAAGTTTTGTCATAACGGTGTCATAACTCTATGCATCATGATGTGAATTCCACGCTGGGGACTCGCATTAGAGACACCAACAAGCTGCACCCTGAATGGAGAAGAGGAGCCAGTCTGAAAGGTGTGCACAGAAGGGGTGATGGTCATGGTCTACAAGATGTTTACGGGTAATGCGGCTGTTCAACAAGTTTCATTTGAAGTTGTCGTCGTCCATTAAAGGGCTGATCAAGCAGCACACCGGGTCCCTGGGGCAAGCCCTGCGCTCACCTGACTGCTACCATTGAGAGAAGCACTTTAATTCAGATGTAGAAGCTGGGTGAGATGGCAGGCCTGGAGAGGGAGAGCCACACAGGGGAGAAGTGTGCTTTGGCCTTAAGTGAACACTCTGGAACAAGCAACCATATTACAGTTGACTCTTGAACAATGCGTGGGTTAAGGGGGCAGACTCCCCACCTAGTCAAAAATCTGTGTATAACTTTTGACCCCATTCATGTGGGTCCCATGGTGTCGTTCAAGGTTTACGGTATTGCAATAAACAGGATGAAAAATGAGCAATAACTGCGAGAAATCACTTTTTACTGCGCACGGAATTTACCCGAGAGACAAACTGCTCATGCGGAGATAATTTGCGTTGTCCTACAAACTGTGCAGAACCGGAGCGCTTTTGTGGACTAACTTAAAAATAATAACTTTTTATATAATAGATTTGTGCAACACATACTATATTTGTTAGTTATTGAGAAAAAATATCCCAATACATATTTTATGCATTTACAATGTACTGTACACTGTACAAGACACAATTTTTTCTTTGAATTCATAGCCTTCTGTGTGTCATTGTATTTTACATGTGTGTAAAGTTTTACAAACTTGTTACTTATTTTTTCTTAGGAAATGTGCATACACTGTACAGTTATTTATGGTAGTAAAAGATAAAATAGGCGTTATTACAGTAGTACAGTATCTACTAATGTACAGGTAATTTTATATGCATTTATGATTTACTATAATAGCATGTTTAACTTTTTTTTTTTACATTTCTCTTGACTGCCAATGGTACCATTTATGGTTTGTAAGTTTTGATGAATTTTAACTTTTTATAATACATTTGTACATACAGTACGGTAGCTACATATATTATATGCATTCATGACATACCTTTTTCTTTATCTTTTCAATATTAAATTTTTCCAAATATTAAAAAAAAAAAATGTTCCAATGTATTTATCGAAAAAAATCTGTGAAAGTGCTGTACAAACCTCTGTAGTTGAAGGGTTGATTATTTGAATCTGAAATGCTGTTTTTGTTTATATATTCTAAACTATATATTATGAGCGCAGGTCCGTGTTGAGGGTAAATGTGTTGCCCCTGATGACCCCAGCAGTTGCTGTGTCTCCCTCTGATGTTTGCTGTACATTCTCATCCTGTTTAGGAAATTGGCCTGTATGGTGGCTTTGCAGTGCGTCTAAATGTCGATGAAGAGGGGGAACAGACCTTACATTTTAACACTCAACAGAAAACAGACGCAAAGCCCCCCTGCCCACCCCCTGGTTTCTATTAATTCTAAAGAAACCATTTCAGGCACAGAACAATGTACCAACTTGCTGTTTTGCTTCCTCCAAGCTGTAAACCTTAGGAGCCTGAGCACAAAATGGAACCGGAGTCCAGTTTCTTGTTCATTTGAGCACGGATTGTGCGGCGTCTGAGCTGTCACTTTAGTGTTTCGTGGGCCAGGTTGAAGCTACATTTCATTCTCTCTTGTACACGTGAGGGCAGAACGACAAAGTGAACGTTGATGCTAATGTTGCTGCCTCCCTTCCTGTCATATCTGCTGGTTCTGAAAGAATTCCCATGCTCAAAGCCATAGAATATGCACGGTTTTAGTTTCTTCTGCTCCAGAACATGAGGCTTAAAAATCAGTGCCAATGACAAATTAAAAAAACACTTTATTCAGCAATGCCAAACAGCACAGTTGTCTGAAAACAAATCAACAAACAAAACATTGTCTACAATGGTTTTTTTTTCCCCTATTACTGCCATTTTGCAAACTTGTACCTTTGACAAATGAGGTGAATCCAGTCAAAAATAATGTGCTTCATAAATAAAACTCAACAGTAGAAAAACTAAAGTAACAGCAGAAAAACCGAACTAACTCCTCAGCTGGGTTTCCTAGACAGGCAGGTGTCTGCCAAATGCATTCTGGAGAGGTAGGGTGAGGCTGTCAATATGAAAAAAATTCTGCAGCGTCTAGCCCGTTGTAACAATGACGTCCTTTCTGATTGATTTTCAGCATTTGTGATCTAGAATATGGAGGTACTTCTTGGAGGCGGGCGGGTTTCTCCCAGCCTGCAGAGCTCCCAGGCTGACTTGGCTGCTATCGATTCCCAGTCGCCGCACAGACAATCAATCCACGGAGAAGAGTTTCCATCTCCCAGGGATGAGAGATGGAGGGAGGGGAGAAAGGGACAGACATGCTCTTGGTAGCTTGTGATGCATTAGAGAGGGGTTCTGCATTTGCTGGAAGTGAGCTCAGAAGGACTTCTAATACCACCCCCCATGTAACTGGGCAGGGTTTTCAAAGAGAAAACATGGGAAAGTACAACGCTGGCACAGAGGCGCGTACAGGGAAGCCCTGGCTCTCAAGTTAGGTTCGTTGTGTATAATACAATGCGTGGTAAATGACGCTGCACCAAGGGCTGCATCTCCCTCTTCAGCTGTCCGCAGAGCTCGGTGAAGGCGGTAGGGAAATGCAGTTCTGTTGGCTTCAAGGGCAGTGCTCTCCTCCAGCCCCTCGCAGCCTCACTGCAGCCCTTAATCCCAACTCATGAACAGCGCTCCCCCACACTCCTTCGGAGGAAGAAGAGTACTTTGCAGCCATATTACTTAAAAAGGGAATAAAAAGCACTTTTTGTGCACACTTCTAACAACTGCAATGCAAGTTGTCACCTGGCCCACTTTGATTGTTCTGCCCTAAACCCCACCGCCATGTCGAGTTGCCAGTTTTATTGAAGCGCAGGGGCCCCTCCCCATGTCACCACCTTCGCTACTAAAACGACTATAGAGTGATGTAGGCGATCGCACAGAACGATTACATTTCCTCCCATGTAGCATACAGCAAAACAAAGATTTTCCATCAGATGCACAGGTTTGTTCTTCCTTTGGGGTTCAGCCCTTGTTGGTTTGTATCATCAGTCTTTGGATCTCAAAGCTTCACACAGATTGTAAACTTAAAGCTCATAACACTGAAAGTTAAAATGTATGCAGTGCACAGATGCTTTTTTTTCCTCATTATCTTCAGCCCGGCTGTCGTACTCTACAGGTCCGTTGTGCAGGCAATGTCAACGTCTGCTACGATTCCTGACCACAAAATAAAACTTTTATTATGCCAGAACATCTCCAGAGCTAAAGTTGGCGGCCTGTGTATTAGGAGATTTTAAGGCCAAAAAGCTATGTTCGCTTTTAGACCTCAAAGCCTGACTGCGGAGGAGCACTTTTTTTGCACATTTTATACAGATTGCGATTGCATGTAGTCTCATAATATTAGATCAGTGCAGTCTCGTTGCAGTTTGTCACCTACACAGCCATAGCTGACCACAGTAGACACACGGTACCAAGGGCAAAGCCACTCTTCTATAAGAGGGTGGAGAGACAGAAGAAAAAAGTGAACGTCACCTCAGCGTCCAAATTTACCAAACAGCCTACAGCCTTACCTGCAAGTCGAGCTTCTTAAAGCTGAATTTACAAAAATAAAATACTTTGAGGCTTGAGTCGTCATTCTGTTAGCCTAAGTGCTGCATGGTGTCTGTCCCGCTGAAGAAGCTATAAATACTGTACAAGAAATTCGAAAAGGGGACAACAGCCTTACTGTCCCATTGACAGCTCCCCTGGAAACAGTCCTCATGGTCTTAAAAAACAACCAAAAGCAAAAAGAATGACAAACACAAAGTTCAAAGGTTACGTAACATGTCAATCCCATTATAAAATATGATGATCTATGATTAAAAAAATAATTCTGTGGTTCAGTCACAACGGTTGCCGCCTCGCAGTTCATATCAACTCCAAATTATAGGAATAATTCATGTTTTTGTTCTGCCATGGCTGCTGCTGTATGAAGATAAAAAGGTTCCCCCACGCCCACCCTGCTGCATGGGAGGATACGGCTTGGCTGTAATCTTTCCAGCTCCAGCCAGAGCTGCACATACAAATAAATAAATACTTAACACACAAGTCTCATGGGCAACTACGTAGCGGCCCAAGGCAGCAGCGCGCAGCCAAATCACAATGCCTGCTTGACCGGCCCTCGTACCCAGACAGACCGCCAGCGAAGTACAGCGGTCTAGTCAGCAGAGAAGCCCTCAGCAGCCAGCGGCCCTGAAGCGGGAACAATTTACGACACCAAACATTCCTCTCCTGTTATTAAAGGTTTTTATTAAGCATCCCCCCAGACTGCTGGCACAGTGGTATGATTGCTTATTAATAGCGGTATCGATTGGGTGCCGGCTGGCAATGGCATCCTTCCATTTCAAAGCTGCTGCTGCAGGCAAGAGCAGTGCAGCGGGGGAGACGCGTGGTGCCAACAGAGGAGGCAGGGCTCTCTGCATCCAGGGCTGAGAATTTACACCTGAGGATGGGAAGACATTCAAGGGGAAACTCAGAGCCCACGGCAGCTTGGCCTCCAACCAACAGGGGTCAGTGGTTTTATCATTTCGGCTGCGATGTCTTGTATGTTAACGCGACGTTCCTGAAGCAGAACTCGGCACGGCTTCGCTCGGTCTGACACCAAATTGGAATACCTGTGCGGTATCCGTATGCCAGGTCTTGTGCCCTTGAACTGCTGCTTGGGCCGAAGCGTTTCTAAGGATAATGGCTGTTCCTGCAGGCCGACACTCACTCCCACATTCCGCCCTCCGATTCACAGGGTCACTACTTTGACTACGGCAATGGCCCAAAAAAAACAAAGAAAAACTGCATTAAAGATCGGTTAAGGCGAAAAACCTTGCAGTGAAAAGCAATGTAAACTTAAGGCAGCATAGATCTATGTCCTTCATGTTAAATTAAACTAAGTTAAAAAGTAGCATTTCCCTCGGTTTACATTTCTTTTGTTCCATGTGTAAGTCAGCACAATACCTCTCATTTGAATGAAATTTATATTCGCCTCGTCCGAAAAATAAACAATTTTTAAACTGCAGGTTTGTACTTGGTTGACTGCAGCCAACACATACGTTAACCAGTACACAAGTATAATCCTCCCAAGGTAAAATAAGGTAAAAAAACAATGTGAGCCAAAAAGTGTTTGTTTTTGCAGTGACTTTGATTAGCACAGTGATACCCGACCCTAAGGTAGAATGGTTGCATTGGTAATTCCAGTTCTTACTTCTGCCATTTTGTAAATGCGCTTTAACGTTTGTGTCATCTCGCTCTCAGCAGCGAGTGAGGAAGAGCTAGTGGTCAGTACTTCGGTGGGATGACCACAATGGGGTCTCCCATCTTTGGACGCCACATGAGGACTTGGGCGTCATTGGCATTGGGCTTGACCATGGCATTGGGCGGGATGGGCTCATTCTTGCCCAGGATCTGCGGCTGCTCCTGGGCTACCGGCTCTAGCAGACGGGCCCGTTGGCCCAGAGGTTTATCCGGATCGATGGCTATGTGGAGCTGCATCCTCCAGCGGATGGTCTGCAGCACCAGGGTCTCAGCTGTGGCCTGGTTGATAGCCACCAGCCAAGTGGTGAAGCTCTGGTCCCGCCAAATACTGCTGAGCTGCGGCAGGTTGCTGTCGCTCACCGGCACACCCCATGTCACGCTGGGGTAAAAGTTGTCATTCATGCTCACGGTGAACTTTGTGTCCTTCTTGGTGGGACCCACAATGGTGCAGGTCTCTGTGGTGTTACCATACCATGGGTAATTCACTCCGTCCGAGTCACTGATTGCTTGGATCTTGCCATCCCTCAAGTCAGGCAGCTCCCAACTGGACCTGAGAAGGACATAGCGGATATGAGTTCTTTGATAAACACGAAAGTCGGTCGATTGATGGAGACTTCCAACTGGCTTTCAGGTAGCCAAACAAAAAAACAATTAACCAGGAAGCTCGGCGGCGGCACTCCCTTAAATGAAAATATGAACATCCATGGGCTTCATTCAGCCCTCGGAGACTAAATTAAGACCCCCTGCAAAGCAGGGACAGCCATCCTGTCTCTAGACCATCTTCCGGACCCCAGCAGCACACGGCCCAACACTTGCACAGCGGCAGCCGCTGACAAGCCTGATTCAAGCACTGCCACTGCTGGAATGGAAGTAGTTCTCACCCCCCCATACCACCCCCTTTCCCCACCAGCTTATCGATTCATTCGCTGCAGGGTGACCTTTCTCCAAGAACTGGAAGATCAGCAGAAAGTGGTAGATAAGAGCTTCTGCAAAGAAACTCCTTAGGAACCACATGATATGCATCCCCCGAGCAAGGTGTAGATTACAATCTGGGGCGTAATAGGAAGCTTGTTGTGGAACCAGGTCCATTTTGGCGCTCTGTGCGGCGTAGTGGTGCACGCGTGGAACACTGTAGTGCTCACAGGGCAGCACGTAGTAGGCAAAACTGGCAAAGCTCTGCGCGAATGTGATCTTTATCTCCACAAGAACACTGGCCCTCAGCTTTTTCCGTCTGCCCAGTGGAGAAGAACCACCGCTGTGGAGCAGCACACAGTGAGACTGTTTGGCGTTACCTTGGTGATAAAAATGCCATCGTAAACAGGGGTGGAGCACAAATACATTATGATTTCGTACATAAAACTATGCGCGCAGCATTCCCATCTTACTGCCAGAATATTCTGACAGTCACTGCAACTGGACACACATTACTCTACGCATGAGCATGAGCTGAAGTCCAGTAATGATCTGGTGGGACCCAAATATATTGGGAGGCGCATTTAAAGGAAGCGCTCATTTACATGCACATCCATTTATTTTGCAGACACGTTTTTTTCTAAGCAAATTATGTGGTAAATGCAGAGTAATAAATACGGGACATCAGCATAACCACAGTAAGCGCAGTCAATGAAGCACAGCCTTTCTCACAGTAGGTGCATCATGGGTAATTAAGCAAAAGGTGGAAAAGACTGATGGGAAAGTCACGAGTCAGCAGGAAGCATGGTGGTTAAAGCTGTCGCCTTGCAATTCAAGGGTTGCTGGTTCAAATGTGGCTTCTTCTGTTGATGTGAGGCTCACTTTGTCATTGTGCCTAATAGAGATGCACAAGGGAATGAAATGTAGTTTCTCCAGGACTACAGCACACTGAACAGAGGAAGGGAAATAAGATATACAGATAAATAATGACTAGCATAAGAATAAAGGGTCAATGCAGACAGAGAGCAATGATGGTACAGTGAGAGATGGTCTGTGGTGGTGATCAAACGGTATGCCTTCCCAAATTCAGCAGCCTGACACCCTGTGTCAAAAACTGGTTCCTGAGCATGGTGGTGCTGAGGCCTTTGCCCTCAAATACCCCAGTAAGAATACCTTTCCATATAAACGGTTCAAAAACTAACAATTATAATGAGGAGGAAAAACCTCAGTGCCTGCAATCGTAGTAGTGTTATTTAAAACCCTGCATTGATCCAACTGCCATGCTTCATAGGACCAGGAGTGAAAGGGTCAAGTCTGACAAGGACCACAGCTAGACATCCCGTTTGGATGAAGGATAGCACATTCAGCCTCAGCACCTGGAGGAAGAAAATGATCAATCGCGGCATCAGCAACCGGCCGCGGATTTCATTCCTCCAGGAACAGTTGTGGTTTACATGGGCATGTTAAGGTTATACTTTTATTACGCATACTTACAGAAAAGCAGCCGCACTCCCGCTGCGTGGGCCCAGTAAGACGGCCAAGAAACCCATCCTGATTATGTTTCTAAGTCCACCTTTTTTTTTTTTTTTACTACAAGTCAGGTGACTGAATACATTTTTCTGAGCTATATGCTCGCCGCTGTTATTTCGACAATTATAACAACAGCTGATGAGTCATGAAAATGTCTGTATATTTCATTAAAAAAACCATACTTCAGTCACTTGTGTTTTATATCCCAGTAAACGCCAAAGCCCAGGGCTGCATTTCTCTTGCCTATGACCCATTTAAATAAAGGGCAAAGGTGCTCAAGTGATTTCTGCACTCAGAAGCCAACACCCGAAAGGCCGAGTTTGTCAGCTCCTCTGCTGGATCTCGCTTTCTGTGCATGTTGACTGAAACATTTTTAGAAGGCACACAATGTGAAGCCAGTGCTGTGTTGCTGTATGAAGCTGCACTCATACATTAGTGTAAAGTAGCATCTTTTTGGGGCATAGCCATGGCAACGCTGAAAGTCCATGTACAGTCTAAATGGTTTAGGACTAACTAAGAGAACGTGACACATTTGTTCAGTAGTGTCTGTGTTTTTTACAGGGAAATGATTTCTTTGTTTGCAGCCCCATAGGTGGCTGACACCCCCCGGGTCAGATTCCACTCCACCCATGAATTGGTCCTAGTGATGCTTCATTTTTTGGGGTGATGGCATTACAAGGATACAGTGTGCAGAACCAGCTCAAGGTCTTGGTGTGACACCAGAAGGCCACGCTCTAAGTATTGGGAAAAATCCTCACAAGAATCAGCAAGGATTTGCTGTTCCTCAAACTTTGCTGATCAGGCCGAAGCTGGAACTCGCTCAGCTGTTTCGGAAACCTTGCTGTGTCAAAAACAGAAGACTGAGCGTTTAGAGAAACAATGCAAAGTCAGTCACTTCTCTTAGCTGCACCAGTAGTTCCTCCAAGGCTAAACACCGCCAACCTCCTTGTGCAACGTCAGATTCCTCCTACTTTGCCTCCATACACCATTTCCATTGAATCCAGCTACATTGTCCTTTTCTGAGCTCAAGTTAACCATAACGCATACAATGCGTTTGACAGATGCTTTTCTCGCAAGTGACACAACTCAAAATGTAGGACACCACATTCCACAACAGGCAAAGAGCTTTAGACGCAGACTGTCAAAGCGCAGCTTGACACCACCATGTTTTCTGGCACGCTTTATTCTAGCGGCTGCCTACAGAAGTAGCATTCAAATCGCACACATAATAACCACAGCAGATTGACTTATTTACCAAGCTGTCAGGAGGATGGGAAAGAGACACATTTCTTGAACACTGGGGTTTCAGCAGTTCTGAGGGACAATCAAAGCCCATTCCACTACGCTGAAGCCAAAAATGAGGATCTAAGAACTTTTATTTTCAGGCCTCTTGTAAGTGATGCAGGCAACTTGTTGTAAGGCTGAGGGATATCCAAGTAGAGACTTGCCAAGGGGAGCCCTTCTGTGTGAGTTGATGGGTAGTAGCACAGTGCTGCGCTGCTTTGAAGACAAAGCGAGAGGAGAATTTGCATTTGGGTCCTGAACACCGCAGAGGAAGTGAAGAGGAAAAAGCATCAGTGGATTCATAGATGGAAAAGCTTTTCTAAATCTACAGCTGGTAATGAAATTACCAGCTAGTTTGCCCCAACCCAGTTTGTGAAGTTAAAGATTAGTGCACATAAGTCTCCAGGCCAAAACAGGCTCTCCCAAGCCATCTTGGGTCCAACAGAATCTGAAATACTTTATGTCTTGAAGTCCCGAAGTCCACACACAGTTGCTTTTCTGACACCTGTATTGCAATTCAGGAACTGTGACGCTTGGACATAAAGGTCGCTCCATAATAGACATGAATAAGAGCATCATTTCATGTTTTGGTCAACAGTTCATCAAATATCCAGTGGTGTCTGCACCAAACTGTGTCTGTTGAACCTTAGATGCCTCATGGCAGACAACTTACGTATTAATCACCATGGTGAATAATCTCCGATTTAAACCTTTCACTAACTTTTTCTCCCCAGAAAATTCCCTGTGATGAGAATCTAAAAACTAAAACAGACACCACTTTTGAAATCAAACAGAGTTAAAAGAACATTAAAGAGGGATATGAGTTCAAAATCTAGATGATCTGTTTGTTCTCAACCTTGGCTGCAAAGTGAAGGAAAAAACTGTTTCTGTCCCTCAGAGCTGCTGAACCCCTTCCAGCATCTAAGGGTCCCAAAACATCTCATTCAGGCCCACTTCCTTCCTGAACCGCTGCCATGTCGCTTACTTCATCCGGCGCCATCTGCTATTTTGACCTGCTTAATTTCCTGTGTGCGTGTCACGTCCATAGGTCGCTTCTGCAACGTGTGCATGCGCCATGACGACAGGGACTATGAAACAAGTTGCGCTTTCATCCCAAGATTCTCAATATAGCGTCTCACCCTTCTCTTTCTTTCATCAGGTTGTACATGGCTTTGCAGAGAAGCATCTGCCAAATGCATGAACGTAAGGTTGCCACCTCCCCTAAGAAACTCTTAACTCTCCAAGCTGCTGGTATCTGGAAGAGTTGTGCACATTCGCATCCAAAGGGGCCGTTAGCTTAGCAAGTGTTGGTACAATATTTCTTATTGTTTTTTTTGTTTTTTTAAACTAATGAATAAATACACTGCCTGGCCAAAAAAAGTCACCACCTGGATTTAACTTGGTGTTATGATGTGGGGTTGCTTCAGTTGATCAGGTCTGGGTTCAGCAACGTTATGTGCCCGAAAAATGAGGTGAGCTGACTACCTAAATATACTGAATGACCAGGTTTTTCCATCAATGGATTTTTTCTTCCAAGATGACAATGTCAGGATTCATGGGGCTCAAATTGTGAAAGAGTGTTTCAGGGAGCACGAGACATCATTTTCACACATGGATTGGCCACCACAGAGTCCAGACCTTAACCCCATCGAGAATCTTTGGGATGTGCTGGAGAAGACTTTACGCAGCGGTGCGACTACATCATCAGTCCAAGATCTTGGTGAAAAATTAAAGCAACTCTGGACAGAAATAAATGTTGTGACATTGCATAAGCTTATCAAAATGACGCCATGGCGAATGCGTGCCGTAATAAAAGCTAAAGGTGGTCCAACCAAATACTAGAGTGTGTGACTTTTTTTGGCCGGGCAGTGTATATTAGGTGCTTTATTGATTTAATAGCCAATAGTGTGCATGAGTCAAACTCTAACCAGCAGCAGGGAAGTTAAAGAAGTAAAAATATAATTACAAATGCATGGGCTGGGAAGATTCTTTTACATAATTAAAGTTTTATATGGGAAATTGGGCACTTTTCAGCTCACATGACAGGCATTTCCCGCTATATATTGGGATTTCTGCCTACTATTTGAGCCATTTACCAGTGCGGTGGTAAAAATGGACTGTTCTTAAATACAAATCAGAGGGTACCGTCACAAATTATTCCCCCCATAAGAAATTACTTAAATTATCCCTCAAGTAATGCCCACCCCTCCCAACAAGGTCATACCACAGAATTAGACACCTTCTGAGAGCAGAACTGTGTCATCTGTTGGTCACCATTTGTGACAGTTTGGTGCTTCAAGCAGAAATCCACCCCAAAACCCCAGACCATCTTCTGGACAATTTGAACAGGAAAAGTTGCGTAGGAATCACGGATCCAACGTCAGCAACAGCAAATTGTAGGTTAGTTGCTGCCTTATGTCCTGAAAACCACCTGCCGTGCGATTCAGCCCAGACACCCAGAGGCCTTCTTTCCTGCTATTAAAATTGGCAACCTCTTGAGTCTGTTTTGGAGCATGGGAAGCACCATTATAAGTTTAGTGGCACCTGCTTACTTTGAGCCTTTACAAAAGCTGCTTTAGAATCCTCTTAATTGCCTTTATCACACATTTACCAAGAATGGGCCACAATCTGCTTTCTTTTTATTTTCATAACATGCTGAACAGATTAGGCCCGCATTTGTTAAATGCGGGTTCATTTTAATCAGACTCCGTATTGTTGCTCATGGGAAAACATCACCTTTGGAATGCTTACCCTCCTTATTTTTATCCACACTTTTTTGGGAATGTGACCCGCTGCCTGGAGTTAACACCTCTTTGGTGTAACCAAAAATAGCCGCTGCCCCATAGCCATCTGACCAACAGTATGGGGTTTCAAAACTTGACAGAAACAGTACATTGGTACTGCGACTGTGTCGAGTGTAAAATGCAAACGCTCACTTTCAAAAGTAGCAGCAGTACGTAGTTCCGAGTTAGGATAATAATAAGTGAAGACCTACCAACATGGTTCTGTTGATCCTCATTTTCTATTAATGCATAACTGTGTTTGCTATGAGGACAAAAGCTGGTAGAGATGTTTTATTAAAGGGACAAAAAGAGGTTTTGGGATAGACAAATTATTCAGTTCATATTTAACAGATGACAAAATGCAAAAAAACGATCATGTATGAATGCAAATAACTGTGTTAAGCTGTTAGCACAGCTGACATGCTTAAAGCCACCAAGGGGAATGCGATCACATACAGCACCACCGAACTTGAGTTTCAGCCCTAGAGATCGACGTGTGATAAAATATTTTTCATTTTGCACAAATGACCAGTATGTGCAATTCCTACTGAGTACCGTCTCAGATAAACTGAGTCAGCGCAATAAGTTTATATTATAATAAACTTCCCTTTTCAGTTCTATTCAATTTTATACAGCGCTCCTCTCACCGTGGTGACACGTGGGGATGAACTTGGTTCCAGGTTATGTTACAGTTAAGAAGGGAATTCCAGTTTCCAAGCAGACGGATAAACTTAAATATTCGAATATGCCGTCTGGCAGCCGAGGAGAAGAAAACAAAAAGGTCAACTGTGAAGAAGGGGTGAAAATAAACATGTAGAGGTCCAAGAGCCCATTCCTCCTGGGCAACTGTGACTATTAAACAGGAATAAAGTATAGGAGAGGCTTCACAGACCAAATAAAACCACAGAAATAAGACACACGTTTCCCTTCTCGGTTTCTACACAGCCACTCAATGCATGCAGCTGCCTTAAGGCCAAGTGAAAGTGCAGAAATGAGGCACCTTTGAAAAAGTCGAAGGAAATAAACGCCATTGCTATGCAAGTCAGAAGACTTCTCATAAAGCACCTGCGAGTCCGTCTTCTTACAACCGTTCGCCTGAAGCGGCTTCTGCGTCGCCCTGTACTTGGACGCGCATCGTACAAGCGCGGTGGAACACATTGTGCGCGCTTTCCTGGCGGCCACTTACATCCCCTTGGAGCCGTATTTGTTGTAGAACTCCATGTGGTTGCACGCCTGGATCCAGCCCACGGTCCACGTCTCCTTGCCGGCCACGGGCGGGACGAGGACGCGCGCGGAGGCGCGGAAGTGCGGCGTGCGGTAGCGCAGCACCACGCTGGAGCTCTCGTCGATGCTGGTGGGGTTCGGGTCGATGGAGGAGTTCACCTCCAGCACCAGGGCGCTCTCGCGGAAGCTCCTCGGCTTGCAGCGGATGCTCTGGATGCAGCCCATCGCGAGCAGCCCCGCGCACACCGTCCACACACGGAGCCAGTAAGCTGCGCGGCGGGGGGCGGGGAGGGGGTGTCCCCACACGTCCACGGCGGGGACACGCACTCGCACACGCACTCGCACAGGCGCGCCTGGCTTCAGACTCCTCTTGGGTGCACTTGTCGCGCAGCTTGGCGACCCATCAGCCTTGCGGCTCCGCCAGAACGCGTTATAATCCAGGAGAGGCGCGGGGAAATGACCGTTAAGTCCGTCTTTCGTGCACGTTTCCCGCTTCCAGCTCGCTCCCTTCCCTTCTGTGGCATCACTCAATCTCGGCCACGCAAGTTTCTCTTCCGTTTCTTGCGGCTTCCTTGCGCGCCATCCGACCCACCGACGCGCACAGCCAGCGAGTGAAATGCGCCCCGCGCCTTTTATTTATTTTCATGTACTTTAAAGCCGTTTTGACGCAGAAAGCAAAACAAAACAAAACAAAAAAAAGATTGGCAAAAACATAAGAAACGACGCACTGCCGCGTAACCAGTCGTCTGTCAGAGTCCTCTTCAAACGATGCCAGTCAAATAATTCTTACTTTCGTCAAACATTTGGACTTTTCCTGTTTAAAAACAATAGCAAACGATCCGACTTCACCTTTGGTGTCAAGTACCGTGCTGTTATGCCGGCAAATAATGCGATCGCTTACAGCAACAGTCCAAATAACGTAATGATAAATAGTACATAGACTGAAATTAATAAACTGAAAACATGAATTAATATTAAAATTTCTCCCACTCACCGAAAGCCTGAGTGTACCATCAACTTTCTAAGATTTGAACATCAAAGTTGCGGGCATTAACAAATATTTACATTAGAAGTTGCCCTCGTTTCTCTCACCCCGACATGTAGATTAGTTATATTTATATCATACAAGAACAAAAATAAACGCTTAAGAAGAAAAAAGTTAACTTCTGCATGGTTAACGCTCGCGAGATCCAGTGAAGAGGTGGATCTGTTTGTGCATTTAGACATTGCTCAATTCTCATTATTATTATTATTATTATTATTATTATTATTATTATTATTATTATTATTATTATTATCGTTGCTGTTGTTGTTCAACGCAGGGCTTAATAAATGAATTAAAGTCATGACTTAATAGCACAGTTGCTGCGTTAAAGGGGGATCTGCAGGCACGGTTTGGCCTGGATCCATGGTTCAAGCTGCAGAACGCACACTTTCCGGGTGAAACCACGGGTGCACGCAAATAAAAGCAAAACGCACACGAGCGTGGAGGCTGAATTAGGAGGAACTGCAACAGAGCGCAAAGGGAAAGACGAGGATCGGGCAGCGATCCCGATTAGTGAGCGTCCCCGGGTCTCCTCTCCTCCTCTCTCATTTCATCCCCTGCCCGCGGATTATTGTAACGTCCTGCGGAGATGCCATCAACTTGGCATGTAAGAAATGTCATTTCAGCTTTCAGCACCGCAACATCCAATGGCAACCAGGTCAACTTTCCACAACCCTACCCCGTTTCTCTGTCCACTGGTCGCTGGGGAAAAAAAAACAATATAATATAAAAATATGAACGAAAAAAGAGTCTTGATTATTCTTGGAACATTTCTATTCTCCAGTGGGATTTTCCCTCACGTCTCGATGACATTTCTTGTGCAATTCTGTGGAGTCCTTCATCGCCCCGTCCAGAGCCATCGGTGCGGCGACAGATCCTCCTTTCTCTGGGTCTCTTATCTCCTCTGCTGGGGGGGCTACGGCTCTTTTATTCTAGTATCGTTGAGGCGACACTTCCGGTTGAGACGAGACGCATTGTGGGTAACGTAGTTTCAACGCGTTGCGACGCAGCCCATACTGTTTATTTACATCTGTTTGTGCATTTAGCCGAATAATTTTGTCAAGTTTACAGTTAAACGTAAACAAAAGTGAATCCCACAACAAATGGCTAAATATGCACGTACATATATTGTACATTAGTAATGTTACCATACTTCCTTTCCACACGTTTCATCAAGAGGGTTTGTAATGAAATTATTATCAGCTTTTATTTTTTGTCTATTTGGTTGTTTTTCCAGAATTTTAATCTGATCCCTTAAACCCAGATTCGGCATTATATCTGTAACTTCAATATAAGTATTCAGTATTCAGCAGTTTTAGCATCGCAAGCAAAACATGTAGATGGTTTTCTTCCTTTTAAAAGAATGTTCCATAATCTTAAAATGTACTTCCACTAGAATTTCCAATAACTGCAGGTAATGTATTGCGGAATGTTTTTAATTATATCGGTCAAAATGGAACGTTTAATGTTATGTCTCACCCACGCATTTTTATGGCTTAACATTGTCGTGTGCGTAACGGAACAGCCTTAGTCTTCTTCGGTTTAGGATTTTTTTCATGGCACAAACGTATTTTCTGTTACCAGATTTTATTTTACAGAATTATGCGCGGCCAGTAGTTGGTAAAGAAGTAAAGTAGTGAGCAATGCTGCCTCTGAGGACGGACTCGCAGGGTCCAGTCTCGCCTTGTACCCTTGAGTTGGGTCTCTATATTGGACTGACCGTTTTGTACACCAACGCGTCAGTTAAAGGAATACATTTCAAAAGGTATTTTTCAATATATTGACGGGATAGTGACAAAGTGAAATTAATATGTGTGCACACAAATTATTGTTTGAGCTGCGTAAGATTCCTACACACACACACACGTGTGCGCGCAGTTTGTCCGTTTTAAGCACCATGGATAGGGAACTCCGGCTGGGGAAACAGAGGTGGGGACAATAAAGCACTTGAGACAGCAGTCCGCCATCATGGTAAATATATATATATATATATATATATATATAAGCGAAATAATTTCCTTCGCTGTTTCTCCCGCTTGATGTCACGGTGGAAACAGATGAGACGTATTTGCACCCCCCTCCCACTTCAAAGAGCGTGACGGTTCGGACCCGGAATCATCATACACGGTCCACCCACGATTCTATTCATTCCATTTTGTTTGGCTTGGCAGCACCATGGCAGCACCGTGTTTATGGGTCTTCCTGAGGCTGGAAACACGTCGGTCGCGTTCCTCATTGCGCTCAGGTTGGACCCTTTAGTGACCTGAGCCCACCGGGGTGAATGAATGCCGCAACTTGTAAGCACTGAGGGATAAAACTACATAAATGTCAAATACGTAACTGTAAAATATGTTAAATAATTGACTATACAGCTAAGCCATAAACTGAATTGAGCCGGGAGAGCATTCCCCAAGCAACGAGGTAAGTTAAGGAAAGGTACTGTGGTACCTTCACTGACCCTGCAGCCGCAGGCAGAGTTGAACAGGCCTACACTCTAAAAAACTGAGGAATGTATATTTAATAAGACTTTTACACTGGGCTTTTTTCCCCTTGTTCAGAACAGCAATTTGAGAGCCAGAGCAAATGTTTAATAATAATTGTTATTATTCAGGTATATTTTGTCAAAATTTTATCTCAACTATTCTTTTTAGTTAGTGATAAAATAATTTTCAGTGTCCAGTACTCTTTCTTCCCTGATATTTATTCACAATTTATTTAATTGCTTTAATGTATTTCTTTATGCATCAATGTGTTTAGGTGACACCCATCCCCAAGGAAACATCAATGCCTAAGGTATTTATTGTGATTTACCCATTTATATAGCTGGGTCATTCTTCCTAGAATAGTTCAGGCTAAGTGCCTTTGATCATGGGTACTGTAGCAGAAGCAGGAGTCGGACCCACGTCCTTCAAGTCCAAGGTGTTAGCTTCAGCTGCTATGTCACCTGCAATCTCACTTTCAAGCTTCCCCAAGGTAGGATTGTATGCTCCAGTGTTAAAATAAGCCTAATTCACATCCCAGTATTTGTCTAAAGTATACATTCCCTGACTTCTATTATATTATTATATTATTAATATTAAATATTGTTGATACTTTCTGGTGCTCCAATACCTAAAAATCCAGTACACACACAGTCACTGTACTGTAACCCTTGCCGGCACCTACTGTGTGTCATGGCACGGTTTCTATACCCCATCTGCCCTGCCCTGTTAGGCAATGTCAGGCCTCTCATACCAGCGAGGTGTTAGATCTGGTCCTGTGATGACATCACCAATGTTCTGTGGTTTATTTTTACTCTCTTCTTGGTTGCCAGGCTGCAGCTGGCAGCACTGGAGGATGTGGCTCACGTGTCTCATCGTCGGTTCCCTCTCCAGACCGTCTCATTTCCCAACACATCACACCCTGTAGGCTGCACAGGGCTTACGTTCAAGCATGCTCATCATTAGAGTAGGAAAGCATGTTAACAATGGGAATATTTTATATAAATATTAATTTCGTATTTCCTTGGACTAATTGGGTCTCAGTGCTGAAACAGCTGGAAATATTTCTCTACCACGCTGACATTTTTTGCATTATTTTCCTCTGGACCCAGAGAGAACACAGAATGTAAATATTTGGAATAAAAAAGTCATTTTACATTCCAGAAAATTGGCTCCTGATTTGTCATATATTTAAAAAAGGTGTAATTTTTACTTATTTATGCCTCGGTTTGGTTAACACACATTTCTGAGCAGTTGCTATGGTGTTGTTCATTTTAGGTCATTTTAAGTGACAGCTGTGTGTACAGTTGGGGGTTTTCACAATGACTTTATCTTTATTGTATCTTACTGTGCGGCAATTAGTATGGGAACCACCACTACCCACCAATCCATTATGTCTCTCTCTTTCTCTCTCTCACACACACACACGTGCATGCACACATGCACTGCAAGGCATTTTTGAGCCACAAATTCACATCTTTGGGCTGTGGGAGGAAACCAGAGCACTTTGGTTCTAAAAATTTCATTTCTGACACAGGAAGAGGATGTGTTGGATGCGTGAGAGGTTGCTGGATTTTCTTTTAAACTCAACTGACCAATTATGAGGTAATTTTGAGGCAGAATGATTTATACCTGGAGTAGTTCTGGGTTCAGTCTTACAGTTAAACTATTATATGTGTGGGATATTTTCCTGGAGATGTTTTCCAAACTCTACAAAAGGTCACATTGTAAATGCAGTAATTACATTACAGTCCTTGTCCATATGCTTTATATCAATGACTCGTCATTTATAAGTCTAGATTAAAATACATCCATAGAGAACACAAGATGAATGCAACTGAAAAAAAGACAGGTGGGTACTTACCAAAGTGAAGGCACATGGGATGGGAAGACACTTTGACCAGAGTTATCCTGACTGCTGGTTTTGGCCTTTAGTACATTTTTTTATTAAACAATAAAGAAATTATTTGATTCATCATAAGACTTTGAGTAACACATCAAAACAACAAAGGACAGATATACAGTAGAGAAGGCATTCAGTTGATGATTATAATACATGTTCACTCCATCCATTTATTGTTATAAACCAGTTTTCCTGGTCAGGAGTGTACTGCAGAGTCAGCGCTATGCTGGGAGACTGCACCCTGAATGGGACAAAAGTCCATCACAGAGCAGCCCACTACACATTCACATACTATGGGTAATTTACAGAGGCCAGTTAACCTGAAACATACGTCTTTGGACTGTGGGGGGAAGCTCATGCAGATAGCAGAACATGCAAACTGCACACAGACTGAGCTGGATTCAAACCTATATGATTATTTACCTTGAATTCCATCAGTAAAGACACCCTGCTGTACTCTAAAAACAGGGATATCATTTTAAAAGGCTGATAAACTTAATCCATCTCGGGCTAGTTTTGACCTACAGTTTAAATCAGTAAATATTCTGCTTGTTAAAAAGCTTTGTCTCCTTTCTTGACAACAACCTCCTTTAACTCTTCCTCAGTGCACAGATACTGCTGCAGCACCCTCGATCAAGGTGCTTACCCCGAATGGATTCAGTAAGAGTAACCTGTGGTGTAAATAGGTAAATCAGTGTAAAGTTCATTACATAGTACTGTATTGAAAGCCACATTTTGCAAACGTGGTCTGATAAACAAAGAGTGACAATTTGACAGGCAGCTAAATCCTCCCAAACCAGTTTGCTAAGACTTGTAACCTTTGCTTTAACTTATTAATAGGATGGAGTGAAACTAAAACATAAAAATATTCACTAATATATCCAGCAACGCAGACTGGTGAATGCTAATAACCACACCCTTCTGGTTAGCTCTATCACCATGCACTTGAAGAACAAGGGTTCAAATCCCCACTCCTGCTATGATACCTTGGCTCAAGGTACTAAAACTGAACTCATGCACAGCAGTTGAAGTGATCCAGCTGTGAAACAACTGCAAGGAACTTAAAATGCAACCATAATGTTGCAAATTCCTTTGGCGAAAAGTTTCAGCTAAACAGAAAATGAAAGAAGAAAAATGTGGCTAAGAATACAAACTGGTTTTTTTTACAAAGTAAGGATTAACAAAACAGAAGGAACATAATTGTCTTCCTACATAGTGAGATTCATCTTTCGGGATTAATAAAGCTTTTATTCATTCATTCATTCATTCATTCATTCATTCATTCATTCATCCGTCAGATTTCATCCACACAGAGGCTAAATTACAGGGCAAAGACAAAGATTTGGTCAATAAATATTAACATAGCAGAACAATTCTTATTTAAGAGCCAGATTGATTTATATGTTAATGGTGCAAAATATTAGGTTGCAGGACCTTCCCTGTAGCCACAGCTCTGGAAGAGATGGTTTTTGTGTATTCAGGAAAGCCACTTCATTTCTTGAGATCCCGACTGTGATTTTTAGCCTTGTGAACTGAATTGGGTCTGGCAAGGCCCAACGCCCCAAGGGAAATCCAGCGGGAGGAATCTGAACCAGCATCTTAAAACAGTGTGTCTCTCTCTCTCCCTCCCTCTTTGTCCCTCTCCATCAGGTGTGTCCTGCAGGATATTACAGCTGGGTCACAGTGGCCATCCAGCCTGCCCATCTCATTGGCTGTCTTTCCATTGTCAGGCACCTCACAGCACAGGGGGCGCAAATGGTTATGTCAAAAATGCCCAAAGATACTTTTTTATGAGCCAAGTATATAAATGATTTTGCAGTATTGTCTGTTGTTTTTTTATTTTGCATATGTTATTGTAACGGTAGGGACACTCATGTAACAATGCTTTGTTCTAATGTACAGTCCGGCTGTAATGTTGCACTGCAACTGCAGAGAACCTCCTGGGGAACTGACTTGTTGAAAAGTGTACTTGTGAGAGCGCATGGCTGTGAGTTAACGTCCATGTGTTTATTTGCGACTTAACCCCTTGCTGTGTCTGGTTTGTATGTCTGGACGTGAACTGGGACTTGTTTGTTTTGAGTCTGCTTGTTCTCCCCTGTGGTCTTGAGAGTCTCCTTCCACAGTGCAAAGATGTGTTTCAGGCAAACTGGTGCCTCTAAATTGCTCATAGTGTGTGTGTGTGTGTGTGTGTGTGTGTGTGTGTGTGTGTGTGTGTGTGTGTGTGTGTGTGTGCGTGTATGAGAGTGAATGAATGTGTATGAATGTGTGTGACTGTCATATGATGCAGAGAGAGAGTGAAGGAGTATGTTTGGTTGCTGTTCCATCCAGACCTGTCTTACACCCTATGTATCTGAGATAGGCTCTGGACCATCATGACTCTGCACTGGACGAGTAGTTGATGGAAGCAGATGAAGGAATCAGTTCCATAATGGGTGGTGAGGTCACATCTTCCATCACCCAGATGCCCATCTCCCCAAGGGCAGACAAAACCCCAGTGCTGCAGAGGGCAAAGAAAAGTTGCTCTTTAGATGGGATAAGAACACCTGCAATGTTAGAAAAGGTGGCAGAGGGTATGTATCTGAGTTTATGCAGACATAGAGGCTAAACCAGTTAGACGCCTAGCCTGTGTTCCACCACCTTCAAGCGGGGCTACCTGGAGATTTTCAAGCAGTATTACGGCCGGCGAACTCACGGGTTTTGTCTTCCCATTTTACTGGGGCTGCGGTGTGTGTTGGTGTTCAACCAAAGAGCGGCTTCACTCCCTTATGATAATCTTCACAAAGCTAACCCAAGCCAATACTCACCTCACTACGGTGCAGCGGAGACCAAGGAGGAATAACATGTGAGTTTCTAACTGTCATCACAGCAACAGCACTTTATTCATTTTCTTTATTGCACTAATAAACTTGAACTAGAAGCTGTCACTGGATTGAGACAGATACTTCGGCTATGAAGAATGAAGAAAAAATAAGATTGAGTTTGATCTTTATGGTCATCGATTACTTGAGAAATCAATTTTAGTGATAGTTTTTTCATGGGTACTGAATTTTCCCCAGGATTTTTTTTCACCAGGAAAGCGGTCAGTGTGTTGATGTGCCATTCACAGCCGCTACGTCGCTAATGTTTTTCATTTAAGATTCTTCAATAGCTGTCACTTGGTGTTTATACCAGCTAGCTTTATACCAGTGGAACGCCTTGGCCTCTCTATCCAACATGAGACAAGCCATCAGCACCAGGGGGTTTATGGATCCTGACAGGCTCAAGATTTCATAAGGCCGTACATTTCGACATGCCTCTTGCCGTTTGCCATGCGCCGTCTCACGAGGAGAGGAGCATTTGCTGTTATGCACCGCATCGGGGCCTTAATGATGAAGTCCTCTGGAATGTGCAAGGAGAAAAGCGACTATTTTTTAAAAGGAAATCATTAATGATTTTGTGACAGTTTGTCTTTTTGATTTTTCCAACCATTTCCTTGTTTTACTCGATCCATCCGTTGTCAGTAACTGCCACGGTGGTCCACGGTTTATCCTGGATGCAAATGGTGTGAAGGGGTGGGGGGGACACTCAGTGGCATGCATCACATGGCAGTCACACACATTCATACACACACACACAACTGGGGCAGTTTAGCATCATCACTACACTTGAAGATCACCTTTGGACTGTGAATGGAATCCAGAGCAGCTGGAGTAAACATCAGTAGATCATACAAACTTTACACAGCATGAACTGGACTTGAACCCACCTCAGCCCCTGTAACTCAGCAGTGCTACCAGCTGCACGTTTTCTTAATTTTCATTCAGTTTTCTCTTGAGTGTCTTATGATCATAAGTGAACAAAACAGGGAGGAAGCGCTCTAATTGTACCCAGAAGGCAGCGTGACTACTGAAGCCTTCACACCACAGTGGAAAGCTTCTCGTGGCATTTGTGTGTATCTCAAGAACACACACTTCAGCCATTTGTTTGTTTCTAAAATACACTTCCCTGAAGCAATTATCGCGGCTGAAGGGAACTCTGGCAGCCGCATTGTATTGGTACACCATTTTGATTTTGTAGCTCTTTTGTGACAGCGGGTGAGATTTTGCACTGGAAGATTAAATGGATCAGTGGACCAAGGAACACTGCAACGTATTATTTGTCTTGTGCAGGAAAGTACTAATGCCATTGTTTCTCCACACTGGCGTTTGATTTCTGGTGCTAAACAGAATTTCCTGCTGTTTGCTCATCGCCGATCAGTTTGGCGCTTCCAGTTTACACCTACAGACTGCTGCTGCCATAGTTACTTCGCCATTTCAGGGCTGGTGGGAAACATTTTAATATGATGATGCTTATGGCCATTTGCTGTCTTTCTTTTTCATTTACTGTGTTTATATACGCAACACAGACCTACAGCAAACGCATAGGGTTTAATACTGTGTTCTGTGATGTAACAGCCACCTGGAAGGTTACTGGGTCAAATGCCAAGAATATATTGCATTGTTCAAATGGACTAATGTTCATTAATTTGTTTGTATCACTTCTTCAGTACTGGGCCACTGCCATCAGGAGTCCATTCCAGGAAGAGCAAAGCTGCAACCTGCTTGGGATGCTGGGCCATCACTGGGCTCACACAGCAATGCATTCACTCACCAAAGACAACTCGCACACACTGGTTCATCCTATGCTGTGCAGTTTGCATGTTCTTCCTGAGTTCACATGGGTTTCCTGTCCCACAGTCCAAAGACATGTGTTTCAGGATAACTGGTGACTAAATTACCCTTAGTGGGTATGTGTGTGTGTGTGTGTGTGTGTGTGTGTGTGTGTGTGTGTGTGTGTGTGTGTGTGTGATCATGTGCATGTGTGTATGCAGCAAGTGGAATGGGGTTTCATCCAGGATGTACCATACCTCACACCCATGCTGCTGGGGTGGATTTTGAAGCACCCTGACCCTGCTTTGGGCAAGCAGTTGATGAGGATGGATGGATGGATGGATGGATGGATCTGTCGATTCACAAAACTGTGTCTTTGGGCAGCAGTTCAGATTCACAGAGAGCATACAGACTTATAGAGTTCATGTTGAATTCAAATTTGGCAACCCCATGGATTTGAGGTGACACCACTGTACGATCAATGCAGAGCAAGGCCACTTTTGGAAAAAAGCCAATGTTCACTGGCCACTGCAGCACTTTTGTTAATGAGGAGAATATTTTCGTGTGTGGGGCACGAAAACAGGAGGGGCCATGATCGATAACCCACACATCACACAACGTGTGGCCCGGCAGCCTGGGGACGAATGCTGGAAAGACAGGGAAAAACAAGTCGGCGAGACTGTGGGGTGAGAGTGAGATCATAGGGATCAGATGATCTAAAGTTTCTGTACTTACTCTTTACAAAAACTCCTGCTGGATTTTCATTTTTTAATTTGGATTTAATATACAGGGCTTCAGTTTATTGGGTACACACCCCACTGCTACAGAAACTGTACAAACAAGTCATATGTTGCATGACTGCAGCTTATGGCGTAAACCAAGCAGGGCTGCGTGGCTGCCATCAGGTAGTATTTATCCAAGCATCAGAATTGGCAAAACAAGTCATTTTAGTGACTTTGAACGTGGCATCATATTTGAAGCTGGGTGTCCCTGTTCTAGCATCTCATGAATGGCTATAGCGTCTTGGGCTTCTCATGAAAAACCCTTTCAAGGGTTTACGATGAATGGGGCAAGGCACATAAAGGTACCAGTGATCAGCAATCCTGTGGACTAAAATGGCTGGTGGGCCAGAGGGGGTCAAAGGAGAATGGTAAAAATCATGCAAGGAAATGGATGGTCCACAACCAGGAAAATCAGATCCAAATTTAATATCTCTGTTCAGAATGTCACCTAAGAGTGCATCACTTGTCAGACTTTGTCTCCAATCTGCTATAACTGCTGAGGACAATATGAAATAACAATAAAGTATCTCTCCAGTGGGCACAGAAGCATTGAAACTGGACAGTGTAAAAAAAAAGATGCCTGGTGAATCCAGGTTCCTTTGCATCATGCTGATGGACGGATCGGAGTTGGTGTCAGAAACATGAGTTCATGGACCCATCATGTTTGGTGTCAGCAGTACAGGCTGGTGGTGGGAGCGTGATATTGGAGGGAAGGATTTCCTGGCACACATTTGGGCCCCTGATGCTATAACTATGGAAGAACTTCTGAAAAACACAGCATATCTGAACATCATTGCTAACCAAGGCTTATCCACGCTCAGGTGGACACTTCCAACATGATAATACATAGCATCACAGGGCACATACTATCACCGGGTGGTTCCATAATCCGGATCCAGACAAATTTGTGCTGTTCTGAGAGATGCAACACACTACTAAGTAAATGTACCTAATAAAGTGTCAACTTGGTATTTTCAGACCAGGTTCTGATATTGTGTATGACAGCGGAACTTATGACCTCCAAGGGCACAGTGTCTGCTGTTATGATGGCATATTGAGGCAACCGGTTCGATTTCAACCTTGCCTTGACATTTAAAGATTATTTGCACATTCAGACAGAGAACCAGGTGCTGCTCTGTGGGAAACATGAGTGGAGCAAAATGAGAATCCCACAGAATAATGGATTTGCTCATGGAAAAGGACACGATTTGAAATAGAATTTTCAAGATCTGTCTATGGTTATGACCTATGTATCATTTCTTTTCTTGCTGCAGCACTGTACACCCCAGCAACGAGTACCTTACAGTAGATTTGTTCTTCTGTGAAGGGTGTTATTCATTGGTGAACTCATCCATCCAGCCATCCATCATCCATCCATCCATCCATCCATCCATCATGAATAACTGCCCAGAGAAGGGTTGTCAAGGTCTAGAGGCCGTCCCGGAAGCATAGGATGTGTACAGCATGACAGGGCACACACACTCATTCGCATACTCAGGGCAATTTACAGTCATCAATTAACCCGAAACTCATGTCTTTGGAGTGTGAGAGGAAACAGGAGTACCCAGAAGTAAGTGGCCATATCCTGCTTACTCACTGGTTTCCTGTTATAATTGGATAATTTTATGGGATTGCTTTAGGTAAAGTAGATGCCAAAAGTACAACAGCAAGGCCTCCCTTGGGACTTAAACCACCAGCCTTTGGGACGGAAATCCATGTAATTCACTACCACAATTCCCTACATCCCAGCCCATCCTTCCTCAAGTGTGGCCTGTTGTCTTCTGACAGAAATACAGCAGACAAGTAAATCCGCTCTATGAGAAGAGCTGAGAGTGCAGACAGTTCTAAATTTAAGATGTGCCCCAACTCACATTCCAGAGCGTAAGGTTTTAAACCTATTTTGGGACCATCAGCTGCCACACCAGTCCAAGGGGACGCAGCGGACATTGATAAATCGTGACTGTAGTGTAGACCATGCCTGACCAATATCCCGATAATCTGGGGCCGCTGTGGGTCTGGCTCCTGCAGCCGCTCCCTCTTCTCCACCCACAGCATTTGGGTGCCACCAGTCACAGGCTCGATAAATTAAAGGACATGCATTTAATTGATCTCCGTGGGATTTGAGGTGTTCTCACATCTGAGAGATGTATGAACATTGGGAAATAGCAGAGGACTTTGATAAATGGCATAGCAGCCCACACTTTGCTCATTGACAGTTTCCCATAGTGATGCAGTGCAAATCAAAAATCTCCTGGGGGGTGATCAGCAACCCTTGCAAAGAACTGCTCACGTCTGGTAGCTCTTGGTGTCTTTTCATGACATACAAATGAGTGGATGGTTCATTTTCTGCTTTTACTATTTAGGAAAACTGCTTCCCTGGCATGCTGTTGAATCTCCGCTGTCTGTATTTTATGCAGTTTTGTGCATACTTTTCTGCTCTTTCTCCTCTGCCTTAATCCTGGATGGGACCACAGTGGTTAGGGTCAAACAGAAGGGTCCCTGTGAGGTGAACCCCAGCTTCCTGCACTGTGTTGTGTTAGATGTGTACTCATTGGCAGGGGCTGGAATGGCAGCCATGGTGGCCTGGTTCCTGCTGTCACACCTGGTGGTGGCTGTGCTTCTACACACACTGTTGGAACAACGGGTCCTCTAGGTGGACGTTGCACATCCTGCTGGGCTACTACTTTCCTACAGATATGGCCTGCAGCTTCACCTTCTCCACAGCTTGGGGGAGATGGGCACCTGTCAGACTCTCATCTTGATATGAAAACTCAACTGGAGCTCATAATATTGAACCTGTCCACTCATACATACCTACTGGTCACGCTACTTCCTGTAGAGATCCAACTTCCTGTACTCTTCCTGTTCCACTTCCTGCTCTCACTTGTTTTGGTCTTCTTTTTCCAAATTTAAAATCATGCTGAACTTTTCCATGAAATTAGTTACATGTTATACATATATACATACATACACAAATTAGCACACAATTTACAAAATCATCTACTCTTATTGAAGAAAATGTAGTTGATCTTTCTTTATAAAAAAAGAAAAACAACACCTGTCCAAGCCATTGCTGCTAAATTTCAAAGCATAAAAGGTGAATATTGAAATAAACACATTGCTCTGATCATTTTTTGCTGAAATGGTGTTCAGCTGTCTATGAACCAAGATTATGAGCTTAAATTAAATGTATGAGCTTTCTGAAGTGAAAAAATTAAATTGAAAGAAAATAATTCCATCACATAATAATGGTTACACAATGAATCCGACTTTGTGGACACCAAGCTGTCCAGCAAAAGTCAGATTTCATTGCAAATGAGCGATTTTTTGCCTCAGTGTCCCATACAGTGATTTTTACACTCATGTGCTTTGCTCATATAAAAGAAAAAAACATAGATAAACAGTTTTATTTTACAGACAGTGTGTCAACTTTCACAAGGATATTGTGTGTATAGGCTTGCTTTGCACTTTTCCTTTTGTCTTTTTTTACACCACAAATTTTTGAAAATAATAAAAGTTCAGTGCATAATAAAAGTAAAAAAAATTGGGAACATTCTTATATTGCACACACTATCTGCTCACAATTTACAAACAATCTGCAGCGAATATCAGAGTTTTGGGTAACAGTTTGTAAGATCGCTAAATATTCAACAGTTTTTAGAGACAAACATAAACAAGTGTGTAACCACGCGTGCTAAAGGACGGATGAAAATGAGGAAAAATGTATCTGGAACCTCTGCACGAGGACAGTGCGTCTGTCGAAATACAATGACCTCTGTGACCTTCCGTTCCACTTGTTCTTGTCGTTCAGTAGTGGAAGTGATTGATTGCATTGTGGGTGGAGTGGATAGGACAACGTTATTGATGAGCACATGGAAAGCGGCAAGCTGATGGTACAAAATATCTTTTTATTGTAATAGTTTGAATTTTTTTATTGCATTCATTTTTATTGCTAACCTAATTATTTTCAGACGCTGCTTTTGTACTTGTGCCATGAAATCCTGAGTTATGGATCATTTACTATAAACTGTTGTTGACTCTTTACCGTTTTTAGTGACTGCGTTCACAACAGCCAACTTGCTGGTGGTTTTTCCACATCACTTTGTGCAGGATTTTATTTTGAAATTACCTTCAGTCTTGTGTGACTGCCTTGTACAACAGATCTTCCCGGTTTGGGGAATCATCAGATCCTCTTATATTTGGGAAATGAGGACAAGGGCCAAGTTTTAACATCCACAATCTTAGTCTCAGAATGTGAATAAGACCTGACTTTTTACACAATTCCTTTTCTATACACAGCTTCACGTTTTTAGTAATGTTTTTTGTTAGTGTTTACTGGCTAGTTAGGAGAATTTGAGTTAAAGGAAGAATTTTACACTCCTGCACATTAAATCCACAAAGTAATGTGGATTTTTAACAAAGTTTATAAGAAGTTACTACAGATGAATCAAACAGGCTGGACATTTCACTTAATATGCTGACCACCAGTATTGATTTAAAATCTATTTCTCCATCAGATCAGGTGGCTGCTGGACAGAACTGCCCTGCAGCAGAAGACTAAATTCAAATGCAACCCCCCAATAGCATCTGGGGGCAACACATTTATTCACCAATTGCATCACCGAGTTTCCCAAAATTTTACCATGTACTGCTGGGTAGGTGCACATAACCAGTGACACCAAAAATGACAGCATGTAGCAACCATTCTTTTTTCAAGCTCTTTTATTATTAATTACCCCTGGTTGAGGTTGACAAACTGAGACTTTCCATCTTTACATCCTTCTAAATGTATTTTATATGTGGCTGAACTGTTTTTTCATTTCCAGGAAAAGGATAACTTGCTTTGGTGGCAAATATATTAAATTTGACGTCTGTTGACCCATCTCGTTCTGATCATACGTTGTGTCTCTCCGCAAACAAAACAATCTTCCTTGATGGGCTCTGCATCCATTGCTTCTCATTGTCCTGCCACTTCCTCAGTTTTAAGAAGCAATATATCTGTCTACTTTGCTTTCAGCTGGATTTTGGGGAACGAATGCCCTCTGAGAAATGCCCTCAGATCCAACCGAAGACTTTGCCTCCTGCTTCACAGTGGGGTTCCAGCACTGCTCTTCTCCCTTTCCCTCTTCAAAGCCACTGCATAATACATACTTAAGACTATTTATGGCCCACAGAGTTTGAGGTGTAAGCTATTCCTTCCAGTGTGGGCCTTTGGTGGGTCCTGCGAGAGGTGTGGTTCAGTAGATAAGCTCTCAAGTTGCACTGTTAGATTAAGGTATCACTGGCCACCATATGTCTTCTGGTCTCATATGTGATCCTGAGTGGTCTTGCAAGGGGGAAAGGAAAACACAGTGGGGATATTCAGCTAGGGGTATCTGTTCTGCCAGATGAACACCCGCAATGTGTTTTCTTTTTCCCTTCAGCTTCTTTAAGGTGGCAAAGACTCACAGAAGGAGTCCAAACCCACCATACAAACTGACACAGTTTGTGCATCTTTGGACTTGACATCAGTTCATACATTTCATACAGCCAAAAACTAAGGATATCAGTGTATTTCCACTACATTAACCTGTAATTTCAGATACAAATGTCTGCCATCCTTTGGGATGCCATTTAACGTGGACTGCATAGTTTTCTCCAAACAACCGGCATGGTTTCTGGACATTGTTTGCTCACACAGTGCCATGCAACAGTCACTGTGTACCAAGAAGGACCAATGGTGGTCCCCTATCACTGTTTCCCTCTCTGCCTAGGCTTCTAATAAAGTTAACTGAGATGGCCACAACTGGCCATTCTGTTTGCCATCTTATAAAAATTGGCTAGACGTGGACTCTGCCCTGACTGAACCTCATATTCTGTACCAAAATGATCCCATTTTTCATCCCCTGACCACACAGAGTCCCACTTTTTGCTGTTTTGCAGAGTCCTTTGGAGGAGGTCAGCAGTTGTTGGGTTTAAGGATTCAAGTCTGCAATGAAGATGGTGCGGGCTGGGATCCAAGGAGGGAACCTCCTCTTGTACCTTAGAACATTCTTCTTCTTCTTCTTCTTCTTCTTCTTCTTCTTCTTCTTCTTCTTCTAATTCTTATTCTTCTTATTATTATTATTGTTGTTGTTGTTGTTGTTGTTGTTGTTGTTGTTTAGAGTAACTTTGATGCAATTCACAAAACAATATATTATGCCGAGTTTTATATAACACAAAAGGGTTATTTTATGCCAATTTACACAGCAGGGTAATTTTTACTATATCAATTCACAGTAAGCACCATTACCTGGGCTGTGGCAGCAGGATTATTGCAACAATGAATGAGTACAGCTTTAAAAGGAAAGAGTTTGTGAAACTAGTTTCTAGTTAAGTTACTGCTAGACAAAATGTTGGGATTGTTTTGGTTCTTACAGACTTCTGAAGAACATACTGTATCTAAATGTAAGGATCGCTGTGACCAGAATGAATACGTTCTTTCGTCGTGGTCACGGCCACCATGTGCATTCCGAGGACACAGCCACTCTGCGGGGGAGGACATTTTTCACTGCACAGCTGACTGCACCATCCTGCAGCAACGATCATTCAGGCATGAATGAACACAACTTGCATTCTCTGCTTCTGTTTTTTGTCATCCTTCTTCCCCATTCCTCTCGCTCACCCTTCATTTCTCCTTTTCACAGAAGATTCATCAGAGGTCAAAGTATACACAGCAGCACATCAAAAATTTAAACTTGTGCTCAGCACAACCGTTGGCCTTTGACACATGCTGTAATACCCTTCAGCAGAGCACTAACACTCAATTGCTATTAATAGCCCTTCAAAATAAATGGATAAATAATTGGTGCCCAAGATGTCATCTAAATATAAAATATTAATTACAAGTTTGATTGCCTCAACAAACTAACAACATGGTGGTTCAGCGGGGCATGGTGGGGCCTCACAGGGCCTGGGATGTAGGATCTGATATGGGTTTGAATCCTGCTGACTCAGTATGTGAGGAGTCTCCTTGTGTCTCTGTCCTCCAAGTGTGAACATTTCCTTCAACAGTCCAAATATATGTGTTTAGAAAGAATTGGTGACTTGTTCTTCTCCTATGTTCCCCTTGTGATAAGAGCTCTGTAACACCTAAATTTCTCATTCATGGGATAATAAAGGTTTATTCTATTCTATTCTATTCTATTCTATTCTATTCTAAATTGCCCCTGCTGTGCGAATGAGAGTGTGTATGTGCGTATGGGTGTCTGTGTGTGCATTCCCAATATTTTCGATCCAGTGTGTACCCTTTCTTACACCCTGTGCTTCCAGGATAGGCTCTGAATCGGCATGAACTGGACAAATTGTTATTGATAATCCTAGGTAGATGGATCTAATAACATTAATAATGTGGACGGATCACTGATGTAGGGTTCTGGAGTACTGGGCCAAGGAATGGCAACAGACTAAACAGAGGGAGGGCTTATCTCAGCTCCGTAAACGCCTTTCTTCCATCCTGATTGTCCAGACTCAGCATCAACCTTGCAGATCTACACAAATGGGTTGAAGGCAGATGCAGGGATATATTTTTTATGGAGGAACTCAGATTAAAGTCTGACAGAGTGCTTCTGGTTTCACTGCCCGAGTGCCATCTCAGCACAACATACACAGCATGGCACCTGGAGAGATGACTTCATCACCGCATTGCCGGTGAGGCGCATTGGGAGGGGGGGATCTTTCTACCTCCTGCACTCTGCATTGACTCTGACCTCAGGATGTGGGAAGGTTCAGGGGCAGTAAGCAAGGTGTTTGTGAGGTTAAGCAGGTTAAGAGAGAGTGAATCTGAACTGTTTTGTAGTCATGCAGGGTCCAGAAATATCAGAGCCAGAATCAGGATAGCACAGCAATGAGGCTAAAATTTAGGAAAATGTTCTTTCAGGAATTGAGATTAACGTATACGCACCCTTTCCATCTGACAATGCGGATGAGCCAAGAACCGTCTACAACCATACCCTGTGGTTCCTCCATTACGGTCAAGAAAACTCGACTTCGCAAGGAATTACATTTGAAATTTAACACCTGCTTCAGCCTACAAGTCATTTCGTTACATTTACAAGAACTGAAATGTGATATTGTAGGTAACAGCAACATCAGAAAATGCTACCTATCAAGTATAAATGTTAAAACTATAATAAAGCACAAAGCAGAATATTGCCATTAACATAAACACATTTTCTTGAGACTCCCAAGTCTCTGTAACCAGACTCTGTAAAAGTCAAACAGCTGTAGCTAGTATTAATTTTTTATTTTGTGCGTATGTGTGAGAGAAAGCGTGAGAGATGGCCAGATTTTGGTTGGAATATACAAAAAAACCATCTCTAGTTTTTGGTGTAAATATAAAACTATGTGTCGTTAAGTAGTTCTTAAGTTAATAACGCTTAGGTGTTTTCATTTCACATACACACTTACTTGTAGATGGCATGACGGCTCAGTGAGCAGCTCTGCCATCTCGTAGTGTCTGGGCCGGTCTGGCATGAGTTTGATTCCAGCTCAGTCTGTATGCTTTGTCTGTGTGGGTTTCCTCCAGGTGCTCTAATTTCCTCCCACAGTCCAAAGTAATGTGTTTCATGTTAATTGGTTACTCTAAATTGCCCCTAGTGTGTGAATGGTTGTGAGTGCGGTCACTCTGCGATAGCCTGGTGTCCCACGTATGCAGTTTCATAGTTCAGTGCATAATGATTCCAGGATGGGCTGTGACCCTGGGCAGGAGACACACTTACTGAAAGTGGATGGATGGATATGTCTTTCATAGGAAGTTAACCTCAGAAATCAACAAAGGTGGCACTTTGACCAAAGGTTGAATGATTACAGCTGTGTTCTGAGTTATCTTCCCACTTACAATTCATCCCAATTTCTTCAGTGCCAACAACCAAAAGCAAGTGTAAATGAAAATTTAATTAAATTCGTCTGAATGTCAAAAATCTTTTTTCACTGTTATTTGAACTGAACAAACAAAATATAATTGTAGCCTCGGTTAAGTGATTCCATAAAGGTAGTTTTACAAACCATCATTCTACAGTGGTTCCTAAGAAATGTGAAATGTCAATATTAAGAATATTTCTGCATGAAGACCTCTTTCTTCTTCTGCCTAAACTGCACAGACATTTACCTGGGGATTTCCTCCATCAGTTTGTCCTTAAAAAGGTTTTTTCTGCTTCAGTTCCCCACAGTTTTTGTGCTGTTAGTATTTAAAAATGGACAGTTAATACCATAAAAAATAATGCTATTCTGGAGCTTACAAAAATGGAATGGTGACCATGTGGTTACACATTTAAACCTAAATGGTGGGGGGGGGATCAGTTTAACCATGCAGTTTTTAGCTTGGTTTGTTTCACATTTGATGTGTACGGAAATTATTTATGCTATTATTAATAATTAATTTAGCTGGGTGCCTTATATAAGGAGACAGCCACTTTTAAAATGATTTACCCATTTGTACCACTGGGTATTCTTACTGTGTCACTTTAGGCTAAGCACCTGGGTACTACACAAGGGTACTACAGCATGACAGATTTAAACTTAGGACCTTTTCCTCACAAGGCGACAACCCTAACCAACACACCACCTAATATTAAATAAAATGATTTCCCTGAATAATTTAGCAGCCGTAAAATGACTATAATCTACTAACATGATCATTAAATGTGGCTTCAGAAGGATCACCTGCATCCAAATGCCTTATTTAGGTGTTTGTGGGTAAAGCAGGATAAGGTGCAAGTGCGCCCCCTATGTAGGAAATCAGTCCACTGCATGACACTGACCAACCTATCTCTGGTAAAATTCATAATTTTTTAATAAATATTTTATAGACATTCTATGGTTGTAAGACAGCCTTACTATCACGCACTTAAACTTATGCAGGTAAATGTATGTACTGTATAATGTAAAAGCACTCTCTTTTACACCGGTGAATCTGCAAGGTAGAATAGTGATGTTCTCTCCCCTCTCCGTCTGTCCACTCCCACAGTATTGGCATTGCTGTCACAAACCTTCAGTGGAACTCTTCCCTTGTCAATAACAATTTCCCTCTGCTCTCTCGAGTCCTGACCATATGAGGTCACTGCGGTATCACGTGGGTGTCAAGCGCTTCTGTCCTGAACTACCCAGCCTGCTGTCTCTCCACGCTGTACATTTTACACAAGCATTTCACCTTTTATCGTGTCGCAGCAACAGCTCTCAACACTGTATGTCAGTACAGATTGATGTAGCTAGAGCTAAAAAAAGTTTTGCTCAAATCTGTTCAGTTGGCCGAAGGGGTTTAACATGATGTTTCTTAAAGTGACACCCCAGTTGTATCAGTACCCACAAACCACTGGGAAGTGAAAAAAATTGACCTTAATTTCATTTGCTTTTGGTGTGTTGATAGAGCAACACAATGTTGTGTCGGGTTGAACCCCAGGCTGTTCAACTGTAGGTCTTAATCCATCTGGGCATGTGTGGACTTTGTATGCTCTCCCCTGTCTGCTTGGGTTTCCTCCCAGAGTCCAAAGATGTCTGCTACAGGTATTGTAGTAAAAGTATTGTAATGTGTGTGTTTATGTGTCCACAGGTCCTGTCCAAGGTGTAGCCCTCCTTGTCTAACATGCAGAGATTCACAGACAAGCTCTGCACAGATGAAATCCTGGCCAAGACAAGTGGTTAATGAAAATGAGTGAGGCTCAGCAGTGGAGATATACAGTGAAGATGTATTGAGATATAAAACGGTGGTCTTTATTTATGTTTTTTTTTTTTTAACAGATCAGAATGGACATCCCAAGTGCATCTTCACTGTATATGTTGCTACTGCCAACTCTCCATCTCAGCAGCATAATCTCTCTATTCATCACATCCATTTATGATAAAAATCTTTTAATTAAAACTGATACAATAAATAATTAAAACCATCATTAAAAAGCTAAACAGTTATTCAGTAAAATCTAGCTGATAAAACCCATAACTGCATGATGAATTTTTAAAACCATTACCAAGGTTTTATGTCCATAACCCAAGGCTCTATGCTATAAAAATGTCCAGAGAAACTTACCTGGCAACTCTAATACAAAAGAAGGGCAGTTACCCACGCTTGTTCCCAGGGCAAGTGGTCTACCACCTGCTGCACTTCTTACCTGCTGAATAGGTGTTCCCTTCACAATATGTCTGACCTCTATTAAAAACAAAAGTAAAACACAATAGCAACTAAAACAAGCAATATAACATATACACTACAGGGCACATTTGGCTCAAGTGGCAAAAGTACTTCAATTTTTAGCTTGTGTGTTTCTGCGAATGGAAGCAGGGTTAGGGGGACACTTGAAGTGGATCAGCTAGTGCAAAGTACAAGTAAAGAAAAGAATGGTGAATAACAAATACTGATAATGATAAATGTGCTATGTTAAACGTTTGTGATAGTAGTCATAGTCAGAAGGAAATGTCTTTGCTTTATGGAAATAAATTCCTTGCTTCTTGTTCTGTGTTTTATCATCTTTGGCAGCTGCAGTGAAGGGCTGATGTTGGATTCATTCATCCAGAGACATATGTTGTATGGCCAAAAGTATGTGGACACCTGAGCATTGCATCCATATGTGCTTGTTGAGCCTCCCAGTCCAATCCTATGGGCATTCATATGCTGCTATAACAGCCCCCACTCTTCTGAGAAGGCTTTCCACAAGATTTTGAGAATTTATGTCCATTTGGCCACAAACACATCAGTGAGGTTCAGGCGAGAAGGCTTGGCTCGTGGTCGGTGTTCTAATTCATCCTAAAAGTGTTCGTTGGGGTTGAGGTCAGTTCTTTGTGCAGCCGCTCAAGTTTTTTCACACCAACCTGGGCAAACCATGTGTTTATGGAGCTTGCTCTGTGCATGTGGGGGCACAGTCATGATTGAGCAAGAAAGGAGCTTTTGCCAAGCTGTGGTCACAAAGCTGGAAGCACACAGTTGTCTAGAATGTGTTTATATGCTGCATGGGTGTGGCTGGAACAGGTTGGCTCAGTCATTAGAAGGGAGGTCCACATACTTTTTACCATATTCTATAAATTCACGCAAAATTAAGTAATGAAAGAACTGTTGAAAAAACACTATAAACATCCACATGCAATCAAACTAACCTGTACTCACTGAAAAAAACATTGCACAACAGGGAACATTAAAATCACAAATGGCCACCTTAATGGGCTGTTTCCAAGCAGTGGTCACGCACAATCACCAAAATATAAAAGTAAATGCATACATACCAAATAATATCCATTTCATATACTATATGTAGTTGTTAAAATACAGTACATAACACACCACAAAGTACAACAGACGCACTTACCAAAAACAGGGATTATGCAACATAATGATTAATGCTATTGAAAGAACCGCTATTTCCCCAAGGATGGAGGAAATGACACAAACTTGATGAGGCCCTTATGCTCCTCCTTAGCCTCCAAGCAACCCCATCCTTCTCCATCCTGAATGTGAGGTTGGCCCAGATTTTGTAGAAGACACCCTGGGGACCCAAATCTGCCCCTATTGGGACCAGATGGCATCTTGCATTTCACAGCGCTTGCTTGGTAATGCTGATCACCACCCACATCCGGGCAGTTATTGCCTTCTGAGCACTAGGATCCCATCTTCACAAACATTATCATATGTCAAAACCATCTGTAGCTCAACTTTGAGGCACAGGTGGTTGACCAACTTGCCAGCAGTCCAAAAAAGTGCGTATGAGAGTTTTGCACTCAGCACATTTGGACCAAGGATAGCGTGAATGGCTGGACAGATGGTACCTGCAAAAGATCTCTCTGACTAGCAAACTTATTTAGCAAGCAGTGCCAGTTCAAGTTCTCCAAATGGTGGTCCCTTAGGGTGGTTCCTAGTCCACATGCCATTGTAGAGCTCTATGAGGGCTCAGACTGCACTGCGGGTGACTTAAACCACCTAAAAGCATGCCTGTAATGAACAGGTTGGGTCTTGGCATTTGGCTCGACATTGGACCAGGATTTTGCCAAATGATGGATTGGCTAGGCCAGGCAAGGATGTATAAAGTACTGGTGGGGGTGCCTTCCCTATTTTTCTAGTACTTGACAAGTGACTTACTGAGGTTCAGCACCGTGCTGGAGGCAGACCTGAACACCTTAACCAGGTCCATTAATTAGCCAAGGGTGGCAAGAACAACTGGTGCACTGAGCCAGACCTCTGACTTCCCCACTGCTTCCCAGCAAGAGCAGGCTGTCCTGCTCAAGGTGTAAAACAGGAAGTGTCCAGACAATTGCATCCCAAACCAGGGACAAATTCCAGATCACAGAAAGCCCATGGACCCCGTAAGTCTGGTCCCAGTGGATCAGTTCAGCCATTAGCTATTCCAGGCACTTGGGATGGATTTCCACGATAAACTTCACATCTATGCAAAGTACTGTGAGATGCCTCCAGTTGGTAAGGTTGGCTATCTTGTACAACAACGAGAGGACCCCCATCCTCATGCTCTTACTAAGTATGCCTCTGCTAAGCAGCTCCTCGGCTGCTTGTAAAAAGGCCAGCCTTAAGACATTCCAAAAGGTGGAATAAAATACCACCAGCAGGCTATCTAGATTGAGAATCTTCTGTCAGTTCTTCTTACCAAGCACCTTCAGCTCACTCCAAGCCACCAAGAGTGCAAGGTGGATGTTAGGTATTCTGAGAAAACTGCTTTATGTTACTGAGTTCGATTCCTTAACTTCAAAAAGATTTTTATCAAAGCAAGATGCACCCTCCAACACCTTGGCTGTATCAGTGAAGGGTTCACTCTGCTGGTTCCATAGAGCAATAAAACCTTGTTTATGCTTCAAGTCCTTTACTCCAGCAGTCCCCAACGGATTACCGGTACCGGGCCGTAGATCATTTGGTACCGGGCCGCACAGAAAGAATAAAAAACGTTTTATTTTTATTTTACTTCCATTTTATTGACTACCGGAGTCTGCAGGATGTTTTATCTTGAAAAATCAATTAAAATCAAGGTGGAATATCCTGAGATCATCACAAAAGCACTGAAAACCCTGCTTCCATTTCCAACATCCTAACTTTGTGAACTGCGGTTTTCTACAGTGACAGCAACTAAAACAAAATTACGGAGTAGACTGGACATAAGGAACACACTTCAGGTGTCATTGTCTCCCATCACCCCTAAATGGGACCATCTCATTGCAGGGAAACAAGCTCAGGGCTCCCACTGATTCTGCATTATGGAGAGTTGTATTTATTATGCACTTTATTATGCTATATTATGTGTGCGCTATGGCTGTTCCGTGGAAAATTATCTTACGCGAAACCAGCCCGTGGTGCAAAAAAGGTGGTAGACCACTGCTTTATTCTATTAAAAAAATAGGAGGTGCACTTCTCACTGTCCTGTACGTCCTTAACCCTAGGGGTAAACAAAAAGGTCCTGGCTTGCTGCTCAACCAGCGGCCTTAAAGTAGCCTTTATTTTCATGACCCTATTGTGAGCAAAAACTCATCCATTGTTGTGGCAGACGTGAATTCTGTGTTGCTGCTCCTCAAGCTTGGTGATGCCCTGGCATTGAAAAGCGGCTTTCTGGATACAAAAACTGATGGTGAGAGCCTTGGCCTTCGCCTTGACCCCCCTCCCACCACTCAGCTAAGAGAGATAAAATTTCATAGACTCAGCGCAAGAAAACCTGTGTTTCTGCAGCACATTTAGGTTAACTTCTAGGACTTACCCTTCCTCCAATCGTAAGAGAAGAGGGTTATGCCCTGCGGATGCCAGAGGTGGACCTCCTGCAAAAAAATACAGTCAGAAGACGGGAGTTGATTAAACACAGCAGTTCTTCTCAGATGATTCTTAAGTGCCCTCATTTTTCAAGTTGAAATGATAAAATCAGTCATTTGGGTGTGATATTAAAACAATAAAACTAATTAAAAGAGGAAAAGAATAATACAAACAAGCCATTAATCTCTATTGCCCCCTTCCTTAGGATCTACAATCACCGTCACCCCACCAAAGTCCTTCCCCTTTAAATATATCTTGGAGTTCTGCGTTGATCGTCCCCCTTTGCATGATGAATGATAGGATGGAAATGTGGACGGGATTTCCACGATCTCATTGTCTTCTTCAGGGAGGGAAGCTGCTGTCTACCTTTGCCTGAGGAGAGCTCAGCTAACAAAAGATTCCCTTTAGACAGAGCAGTCTCCCTTTAGCCATTCTTCTTCAGTTTTTAAGAATCCTCCTTCTTTTTCCTTTGCATGAATTTAATTTTTACAAAGAAGCAAAAAACTGGATTAATAATTATACTCCCTCATACTCAAAACATTTTAAATATGTGTATTTATGATTTTTCTATTTTTTGTGGAATATTTTTGAGATGGTTGAAAAATCCATAAAATATGAAAGTCTATAGTCTGAGATTGACTGTAACTGAAGTTAATGTAACATAGTAAACTGTATATAATGAAAATAATTTATTGATTTTTTTAAAATATATTTTTGTACTTTTATCCATCCATTATTGTTAACCATTTAATCCTGGCAGTTGAGAGCCTGTGCTGGAAGCATAGCATGCCAGCCTATGAAACAATTCTCAAATGAAATGCTAGGGTGCCCACACACAGTCACACACTGGGCAATTTAGTGTGATTAATTAACCTGAAACACATGCCTTTGGACTGATGGATGAAACCAGAGAAAACTCTAACAGACTGAAAAGATTTTAACCAACAATCCAAATATTGCAGACAGTGTGAGGCAACACTGGTACTTACTGAACCACTGTACCTAGTTTATATTTATTAAAAATTAAGACATGTATAACTGAAATAAAGCACTAATGATGTTCGTTTGTGCTATAAATGTTTCATATACACATTTGCAAAGATGTAAACGTTACCCAGTGTATTTATTTTTAGTTGCTTTTTTTTACTATTTTATTTTCTAGAATTTTTCTGTTGTGGGGGAAAAAGCATTCCATTTCAGACAGAATAGAAACTGAATGGAAGTGTGGCAGATGGCCATTTTTCAACTCATTTGCATGGTGTTTACACCTGCTGTCTGGTGTTCCTGAGTGCCAGTGATAACAAGAGCTTCTGGTATTGGTAAAACCAATGATAGTTATGAACAAACTGAGATAAAACAGATTTCTAGCTCAAGTTTTTTGAGGGCCAGTGTGTATGACAAAGGTAGCAGAATGAGCAGAGGTTACATTCTGACAGGAGTGTTTGAAATTGCCATTAGATACATAAAATATCAGATAGCCAACTTATGAGAATTTGTGTAACTTCTAGTGCATAAATATTCTGTATGTGTGGGTACCCTAGGTGACACTGTATAACTTATATGCGTCAATATGTGTGGTCTGCTGTAGTGTTTTCATTATTTATATGTGACTGCTAAACATCTCTACCTAGCTATTTGATCTCCTAGTTCTCAAATTCTTGCTATAATGAGTTGTATATATTAATACCTAGATCGGTGTTCGATTTGAGAGGTCCCGTGATAATAAGCTGAACTCGAGCAAGTCTGAATCAGACCAACATTCAGAGTACGAGGCAGACTTGTGCCCACATGGGAGTCCTGTGCCCAGCATCTGCATTCTCAGTCTTTGCCTCCTGTGGCTGTGTTCAAACGCAGTTTGCGTTTTCCTGATTTCCTTTACCTCTGTTCAGTTGGTAAGAACCCCAGTAGCAGCTCATTACAGTAACAGCCCAGTACAGTAGGGCATTTTATTAATTTTTTATATTTTATGCTGTTTTTGTTTCTTCATTTTTACATAAATTTGACTATTAAATATTTGTTGTTGTTACTACTCATAATAAGAAAGGAGGCATAATATATGATGCTAAATAGAAAAAGTAACTGGATATAAAGATAAATTGGTAGCTGTTGCGTAAAGAGTTCATTTACATCCTGCATTGGTTATTTTAAAGTGTTCGGAATATTTTAGGGAAATTAATTGGGGTTTCTCGGATGAACCCGGAACGAATCGTAGTTGTCCTGCTAGTTTCCCGATATCCGAGCGGTTTGTAACAACCCGCTACACTCGGACAGCGTGCGTGCGTGCGTGCGTGCGTGCGTGCGTGTATGTTGCCCTCGGGCGGGAACACTAGATGTCGCTGTGTGATTTACAGAACACATCACACGGTCCACTAAGAGGGTATCATTAAATTCTTCCATGTGGTCACGGACCGCGGCTGTGGCGCTATTCCGGCGGGTCCGCCAGGTGTCGCTGTCAGATTTATAAAACACGTCCGCTGCGCTCGGAGCCCGTGAGCTCGCGGTCAGATTTCCATTTTTTTTTCAGGCCGAACGGCTCCTCGCACAACAACAGACTCAAGGCTGAAAGCGACGGTTAGCGCTGGAGCGCAGTTAGGGGGGAACAGTAATCGCCATCCATCCTTTTTCGGACGTTTCGTAGTCGGGAAAAAAAGCACCGTATTCGACTGGATCCAGCGTTTGCGCGTCGGAGCGGTGAGTTGTGCGCGCCGGCCGCCCCGTCCCTGAGGCGCTGGCCCAGGTTTCACGGAGCGCCCCTGTCTTTGCCATCGCTTTGTTCTGGGGAAGCCGCCATTTTTAACCTCGTCCTTTTTCGGTGTCCGGCCCGGCGTAGCGAGAGGAGCCCGTTCCCGGCCTGAGTGTCGAGATGAAAAGGCGTTTCTTTGCGAAACTCCATCTAAATCGCCCCCGTTCGTTTTGTGTCTTAACCATCCCCGGTTCTCAGCGTTGCTCGTATGTATTTTTCTCGTAAATTTGATCGTCTCAATCCTGAGCACCAAGCCGGCGTCAGAAAACATGACCTAATGGTCCTTTTCCTTCATAAAGAATCAACTGCGAGGCGTATTTAGTCTCTCTGTATATGTGTGTTGGTTCGGCGGCAGGGTTGTGAACTAACGGTCCTGTTTGAGTTATCTGGCTTGACTTCCTCCTTTTATAAAAACATCATTATCTACTGCTGATAATGTTTTTAAGAGCGAGACTCATAAGCACTTTGCATGCCACCCCACCGGATGTCGAGCAGGTACATTTACCGCATTTTACACGATGTTCAAGCTTCCTGAATAAACCCTGGCTGACCTTTTGATACCCCTTGCATGTCCGTAATAAAGTCCAGCATCTGTTATTATTGTGTTATTTTTTTGTGCCATTGCCTTAGAATCTGAAGGACCTGGATTCAGATGTCACATCCTGCTCAAGCTTCAAATCCCTTGATCAAAGTACTTACCCTGAATCTCTGGACAAGTCGCAGTGTAAAATCACTGTAAAGGGGCTCTATAACATTGCAAATTGGCTTTAACAAAGGCAAGTCATCTTCTGCTCAAAGGACACAGCTTCTACCACCTGCTGTAGTCCACTTGATCAGAGTACTTATCCTAAATTAGTCCAGAAAAAAAAATCATCTTTTAGTATAAATGAGTAAATTGCTGTATTTTCTTAATGTGATCAGCTTTCCCAGACAGGTAGGCAGCTTGTCTTTTACTGGAGGTTCTGTAGATGTTGCTAAAATCCTTCTCATAACTGCTACTGGTGTGTGTAGTTTATTTAACCTGAGGTCATTTTTTTGGTAGATTTATGACCATGTCCATTTTGTGTTCAGCAATCCTTGCCCTGGTTCTATCGATGTTCCAGCTGCTAGGAGAGATTGCATTTATTGAATGTTTCTGTAGATAACCTTATGATTGAATTGTATTCGATTCCTCCCCCCCTTTAAGTTTACAAAACATCTGCTTCTGGACTAAGAGAATGTACCTCTCATTCACCTTGGATGCTCTTTGCGTTCTCGTTCCTAAGTACCTCTTGTCTGGAAATATTTTCATTGCTGTCCCTGGCAGAAATTGGTGGTCATATTTTTCAATAATTTTGAAATGTTTAATATGTAATCTGTTCTTGTAATGCTAACCTGGTATGTATCCAGTATGTCAACTAGTTATACCCAGATTATATAAATGATACAGCAAGATTAAGCGTTCAAATTGACCCCATAAATAAAACTAATGTTAATACTTTTGAAGATTTTTTTTTTTAAGGTCTAGAAGAAAATTGGGGGGGGGGGGCATTTAATTTCATTGATGTTTTTTCCTTCCTATACCAATGATCATTTCAATGGTCAATCTCAGGTTATTGGAAGTTAGACAAGAAGTTGGTAAGAGCATGGTGGCATTTCTAAACAAAAACAACCCATCATCCTTCACCCAAAGACTTGAATATTTCTCACAACTTTTGAGGAAGTTGATGATGTTTTAAGAGGCTGTTGCATTTATTAATTTATCAAACTCTTCTTTAACTGGTATTTAAATGAAACCATTGTTCGAAGCCAGAAATGCTGCAGTACATGCTCTATAATAATTCCCTTCTTTTCGCTGTAACAGTCTGGTTTAGCCATGCACACTGTACGGGTAGTTTAGATAATAAAAACCTGCCCCCCCCCCTTTGTTTATTTGGTAACAACAAAGCATGTGATATAAGCCATGTGTGGTGACCTTCGTGTTTTGCCTTGTTGCTCATATTGAGCTGTTAATTAATGAACAGTCAAGCTGCTGGGAAAAGGTGATTGTTTACTTAGTCACTGTACTCCAGCTGCCTTTATATTTCTCCCTCAAAGCTGGACACACACACCTATGAGTGGATTTGGAGAGCAGGTCATGGGTACCCTCAGTGGGCTGCCCTTACATTTAGATGGGTGTGCTGTGTAGATGGGACTTTTCCCTGGTGTCTGATGTCATGACTGAAGGGGGATGGCTGTTTTCATGTGGCCTCACCTCTGAAGTTGCCAGACGCATTGTGTTTGATCTTTGTGGGACATTTTCCAGAGTCTTCTGGCGTATGCGCCCCCACGTTATATTTTTGCTGTGTTGTGAATGAAGTGTGTATGGTCTTGCCTGTTGGTTATGTCTACTTGTATATCTACTAGGTAAAATATCAAGAGTGGCGAATTCCACAGTATAAGTCTATTTTCACAATCTGACCATCATTTGTATGAATTGACATATCTGGGTTTGGGTCTGAATTTGTCTGCAGACAAGTCTGTAAGAAATACTTTATAATAGTTGAACACATTAGCTGCAGCACGGTATTCAAAGATGCTCTCCATGTTCACAATACATGTAGTATAATCAAAATGACAAAACAGTCAGTCTTCTGATGTGTTGCATCTAATATTTTGGTAAAAATAGCAGAGCTGTTTGGACTTACAGAAGTTTCTTTTTGGTTCATGGGTGGTTCTTAGTCACTTAATGTTTTTATAGATACGTTCCATGTCAGGGAACATGGAGTTATTCTGGTTTTGACTAATGTTGGAGGACTGTGGTAATCCTGGTATTTTTGAAGTCTTCCAAACCTCATGCTACTTTATGAACAGGCCTTTTAGGATTACACTTTAGCTTGGCAGAGGTCAACTGCATACAATCAGAATCAAAGCTTATTTCAAATTAAATATTTAGTGGCTGTGCATGTTGTATGCTGTGAACCTTATAAAAACTGTTGAAAGCTGAGTGGTTTATATTTCTTTTCAGGGGCTTTCAGTGTACATGTGTTTGGTTATGTCTTTTGAATAAAACTGTTATTTTTGTATATTTGTTGTTGGTAATGAGTTGAGTCTTTGTAAACCGTTCACCCTCTTTCTTTACAGAAATAAAAGGCACATAGGAAGAGGTGCAACAAGAAATTTCCATACTCGATGACATTACATCGCAATGTCCGATCGTCTGGGGCAAATAACCAAGTCCAAAGATGGGAAAAGCAAGTACTCCTCACTCAGCCTGTTTGACAAGTACAAGGGAAAGTCAATAGAAGTTCAGAAATCTATAGGTAAGATGCATCTTAGGGTTCATGGATGGGCTCTGAGGAAAAAGTTCAGTGTTGGTCATCTCTGCTTGGGTTCTGCTGTTGGAGGGTTATAGTTGTGTGCAACTGTTGATAAATGCACCTCTCCTTCTAGTTGTTGCCCGACATGGCCTGCAGAGTCTTGGCAAAGTGGTCCCCACTCGGCGCATGCCCCCTCCAGCTCATCTGCCGAGCCTGAAGTCAGAGAACAAAGGAAACGACCCTAACGTCTTTATTGTGCCGAAGGACGGAACAGGATGGGCAAACAAGCAGGAACAACCCGATCAAAAGAGGTGAGATGAGCACCTTCCCTGTAGGTCTAGCTTTTTGTGAGATTGGCAGTCAGACTTCTCCACCCACTGAACTCCCCCACCACAGTTTCACATGAGTGCTGCTTGACCATAAAAATTCCTTGCCTTCGGTGTCCTTATTCTCAGTCCACAGCATTTTGGTAACCTCATACATGTTGTTTAGCGAGGAATGTTTTGTGTTTTTGTTTCATAAACTTGGGACAAAAATGCCGAATTTTACATACCGTCCAACCATATGTTCATGATCTGTTACACAGACTCATATTTTGTGCGTAGCTGTGCTGGCCTCTGTATTTGCCATGCATGTTATGGCAGTAGTTGTGATTGCAGCAGTGTGTATCTTGGTGTATATACACACACACATAAATATCCTTGTGTTTTGCGGCAGTGACAGGAGTCAGAGCGGCTTGTGTAGGAGTTAAGCTGCAGGACGTGTGAGAGCGTGCTGTGTGGATTCATGTGGGTGGCAGTGGTACTGAAAGATAGGAGAGTACAGTAAATACATGGTAATTTCACCCGCACAATTTTCCTCACAAACCAGGAAATCGTTTAATTGTAATGTCACTTTTTATTTGTTTTTTTGTTTTGTTTTTGTTTTTTTGTTTTTTTTTTCCCCTTGATCAAAAGGACTGAGATTTCCTTGTGAGGGAGCTGTATGTGCATTAGAAGGTATTCTTTTATGTTGCTCAGCCCACCTTAATCCAACAGGCGATGCAGGTTTTTTTTTTTTTTTTTTTTTTTTTTCCTTTTTCTTTTAAAATGATATACAGATCTAATCATTATCCATTTCCAGGGTTCCTGAAAGTGATGTTTTTTCCATAGTTCTACTGTGTGACACATAGCATTTATAAAGATGGACTGTTCTGTGGTGTCTGAAATATTTTTGCTCACTAGAACACATTCTATTTGAAATGTACACACTAAGAATTGGCTTCTTCTTGAGTCAGCTGGTTAAGTGTGAAGAATGTTGGCATGTCTCACACTTCTCAGTTCAGGATTTAGGTGATACACTAGCATTTTGTCCAGTGTTTTTTTGCTTGCAAGCTAACTGTGTATTTCTGAAGCCTGTTGACAAACTTGTTTTTGCCGTGTCTCTTTCAACCTGCTTCTGTTTCCCACAGTTCCACTGCATCAACAGCACAGCTGCTGGAGTCGCTGCCGCAGCTGGCTTCGCAGAAGTCTGTGTCCAGTATCCAGAAGGTGCAGCTGGGGGTCAACCCAGAGGTGGGTAAACCTGTCTGTGGTCTTGCATCTGATTTTGATTTTCCTTTCCCATCTCATTATGTGGTGTCAGGTCACGTGCAGGTCATGTGAACTGCTCTGATGGTATTTCCTTTGAGATACCTCCAAGAAGTTTGCCGAAGCAGCGGAGCTCAGAATATTGCTTGCGTGTTACTGATATTCTTATCCATTATCATAAATTAATTTTATTGTATTTTTATTATTTTTTTATTTTATTTTTTTTTTATTTTTTATTTTTAAAAACAGGTCAAAGCCATTAATTGGAATCATATCAAGGCTGTGCTGTGTTCGTTTATATGCAGGTTCTTTGTGTGGGTGACAAGGAGTACTTGATACAAAATATAATCTAGTTGCCAGTAATTCTCATTTTAAGCACTGTTTTTAATTTTTTTTTTTTTAAATAAATCTGCTATTCTTCTGCACAGAGCACAAACACAGCTGGACCAAAACAATGGGCTCAGCTGAATGGAAAGGCAGTAGAACAAGATGGTGAGTAGCAATCAGTCTTGAGTGCCCCCCCCCCCCGCCTGTTAATTTAATCAAAAATATACTTTGATGTTAGCAGTCATATTTATTTTTGCTTTTTATAGGTTTAAGGGCCTTAAACCGACTGCAGCCCTTCTCTCACGAGGAGTTTCCAGCGCTGAAGGCAGCTGGGGAACAGGACAGGGTCACCAAGGAAAAAAGCGCCTTCGATCTGTCGTATGGGCCAGGACCAAGCCTCCGCCCTCAGAGTAAGCTGAGTATCTGTTGGGCAGGGTCACTAGGCCATGGGCACCTTAGCTTGCACCACCCTGTATCCTTTCTAGTGTTAAGGTGCCCACAGTAAGGGCGGGTAATGTGAGATTGTGGTAGATGTGATTTAGTAAGATACTGGGATATAAGGAAGTTTGGAATATTAAAACTGTTGTAGAACCACAGTAGATGGAGAAATGTTTTTCCTTTCTGCATTTTTGATTTTGGAAAGATAATGATGTGTGTGTTTTTGTTATGGTGTTGATGTTGAATTTATTGCATAGAAGGAAAATAAAATTGCCCAAAGTGTTCTTCTGAATTTGAAAATGGATTTTAAATATACTATGGAACATCTGTGTTTCTAACGTGGCTTGCCATCTACTGTGGTTGTTGTGGCTCTTGTTGCTAAGATTCCTTTTTTTTTTTTTTTTTTTTTTTTCTCTTTTTTCTTTTTTGCCTTTCAGATGTGACAAGCTGGAGGGAGGGCGGTGGGAGAAACCTACACCCCGCAATCTCACCGTCCGCCCTTCCTGTCGAGCCCGAGGCCAAGGGTGGTGGACCAGCTGAGGCACTGGCAGCACCATCAGCACCCATTCCTGCCGTCCCCTCCTCCACCTCCTTTTCTGCTGCAGCAGCCCCACCTCCAACGGCAGATGCTAAGGAGCTCTCTCTCCGTCCAGCCCAGCCCCTTCGTCGCAGTGTGCCCTCTGCCTTACAGTATCAGCACCATCATTCAACCACCACCTACCATGACATGCTGCCTGCCTTTGTAAGTGTTGACACTCCCCTCAGAAAGATGACAAATTTATCTCTGTTTGTCTCCTTTGCAGGCACCAGTTCTCTAGCTTAAGGTCATTTTCTGTAACCCCTAGATTTCCCTCTTTCATTCACTCTTTTCATGTAGGTGGAATCAAATTTTAGTAATCTTTTTTCTGCACCAGAACAAAAAGCATTGTGACACTTTCAGTGCAACTTGGTTGCCATTTTTTCAGATGTGCCCCAAAGAGTCCCGAGATTCCCCTGCCACCTCAGAACATGGCTCTGGAACCACAGTGGCCCCTGCCCGCTTTGAAGCCCGACCCTCCTTCAGGCAGGCCTTCCCTGGTCCTGAATCCATCAGGTAAATAGCACCACTGCTTTCTGCTGCTTGGCTTAATATTTGGGAGGAAAGAAGGGGGGTTAACTTGCTGGCATTATTGTCTGTTTTAGTTCTGTTTTAACTGTAGTAATAATGCTGAAGTTTTTGGCTAAAGCAGTGCAGCAGTTTGGCTTCTGTCCAGCATTCCGTTATACCATCTCTTTGCTACACAGCCATCCATTTACATGGCTGTCTCTGTCTTATAGTTAGTTTTACATTTCTTGTTGTAAATTTTTATAGATTGTTAGTTTAAATAGCAGATTTATGGTCATGTAACTTGTAATTACCAACTGCCTGTTTGTTCCACTTGTAGTGGAGACGCCAGACGGGAGCACAGATTTGGCCGGCCGCCCGTCCGACCCTTGTCTCGTCCCATACGGCGTCCTGGAGACAGAGCCCCCCGTCCTGCCATTATTAACCCTGAGGATCTGAAGGATCTGGATGACCTGGATAATGACTGCGAGGATGGCTGGGCAGGTTAGGGCATTATATTATTAAGCTAAAATCTGAAATATTGACATGAAACTATACCTGTCGTAATAAAATGAGTCACGTATGAACTCTTTTTTTTCCCTGTAATAATTTTGATTCCATTTCCCTCACTTTTTTTTTTTCTCTCCTACCAAAAAGGTCTTCATGAGGAAGTGGATTACAGTGAAAAACTCAAGTTCAGTGATGATGAAGAGGAACACTCTCCTAATGAGAAAAATAAGAAGTGGTGAGTTTTGAATGGTATTTGGCTTCTGAGCCTGGAAAGTGCCACCTGAAATTGTTCTTCTTTGTTAATTTGTTACCATCTATGGTTGCTTAGGCATTTAATTTCTTAAGTGATCTGTAAATGGTGCAGTCTTTGCATCTTGTGAAGGTCCTAGGAGAAAGGAGTTGCAACAATAGCATTTTGAAGATGCTGTTTGTACTGTGACCCACTCTGGCAAGCCATTAGTACTCTGATTAGCTTCCTGAGTGTTGGTGATGTGGCAGTTTTGGGAACTTTGGCTGAATGGGGTTTTTTTTTTTAATTATTATTATTTAATTTTATTAAATTACACAGGGCAGAATGGGATCTTCATCGGGAACGCCAGTCCTCTCACAGCTCTGCTGAGGGGATCTATTCACCAGATGGGCCAGAAGAAGAAGTGCGCCGTCCTTGTCTGGACCCCCTTCCTGCAACAAAAGCCAGCAACAGGTTCCCCTCTGCAGACATGCAGGTAGTTCAGCCACAAGGTCCTTTCAGTCACTAGTTTCTGCTGTGGGTACCTTCCTGAAATTAACATTGCATTAACTTACTGTTGAAGTTCATGCTGTGTGACAAAGTTTACATGTCCTTATTGCCTACCTGCAGAAGGTCACCGCTATGGGTACCGCCCATCGGGTGGAGCCTGTCGAAGAGAAAGAGGAGACAACGCGCCCATCCCCCCGTGGGAAGTTTGCCTCCACGGAGCTGTCAGAGGCAGTGGAGCGTGCACGCCGCCGTCGTGAGGAAGAGGAGCGGCGTGCCCGTCAGGAGCGGCTTGCCGCTTGTGCCGAGAAGCTCAAGAGGCTGGATGAGAAGTTTGGTAAAACTGAGAAATTGTCGAGGCCTGAGGGAACTCTCAAGGATCCTGAGGGTGGGGAGCAGCCACTTTCTCCTGCCAAGGACTCTGCTAAATGCAGCCAGGAAAACTGGCAGTGTGGTACTAAAGGTAGATAAGGCTGCTTTTTTAGTCTGGGAGTGCTCTGTCTATCTTAGATATGATATGCATATGGGACATTCTTGTGGGGATGTAAAACGGAAATTTTGTCTGAATTCTTCAACTTCCTATTTTGACTTCCTTGTGGTTTTAGGGAAAGTTTCTTTTTCCAGAGACAGAGGAAAACAATTTTAGACATTTCATCTGTTGCAGACATTTTTCTAATCTGTAGTAAATATTACACTGGCCTTGTTTTCTTTTTTAAAATTCTTAAATACTGTACATGGAAGATTTTCAGTTCACTTTCTTTAGATACTATTGCAAAGTCTGAGTAGCCCTTCTATTTGAAACTGTGCAAGATTATGGCTGTCTTGTTTTAGTGAGTTTTAGCACACAATATTCTAGCCTTTGATCTGAGTTTTTCATAAATTACAAAAGTTACCACAACTACCTTTTTGTAAATTTAAAATTAATGGGTTAATTGCATTAATCTCCTGTTTCACTTGGCAGAGATTGCAGAATCATCTTTGGAAACGTACTCTGGCCAAGACTACAGGGAGGATGAAATCCCTGGCCCCAACTACCATGATGAGGAAGATGGGGCCGATCCTACATCACCCATCCTGGACTACGGAAAATTCCAAAAGTCTCTCCCTCCTCGCTTCCAAAAACAACAGGTATACAAAAGTACTAGCTTCATTATCTAAGGCCATGTTCTCACTTAATCTAATAGAATGCATGTGGATCTTGATAATGGTGACCTCATCAGTTAGTCTTTAGTAGCTCTGGTTAAGTTGCTGATGGACTAGTTTTATTTTGGTTCCCAGGAGCAGGTGTACAAGGTACAGCACTGGCAGCAGCCTTCAGGCCAGCCTGGCAGTGCTCACCCTCAACGTGGTTTCTACCCTCCTCATATGCTTGGATTTGACCCCCGTTGGATGATGATGCCACCATATATGGATCCCCGAATGGTTCAAGGAGGCTCTCCAGTGGATTTCTACCCTACTACTGTTCATACATCAGGTATTTGTGGATTGTGCAGTCCACCTGCATAATCCTTCTTTGGCCAACTGAAGATGTGCTCCGTTTAATTTTGGTGTGTATGCTTACATTGATAGTACAAAATCAGGAATGGCTCTGAAGTTTAACTTTGCTTAAACCAATGAGATCATTTGTTTTTGTACAGGGATGATGAAGCCCACAATGCAGCAGGACCATCTGAACAGCCCTGGATCTACCTCAGATGAGGGGTGTCATCCAGGCCTGCTCCAAGAAAGACGGACCCCATCCACTGACCCCTACCCTGTTTGGCGCCAGGACGGCTATTCTCCTGCCCCTCCCCGTAGCTTTACCCCACCATATCAGAGACTGCATGAGGGCAAAGAGATGAACTATCCTGAGGACAGGTCAGTTGAGTATTTTGCGATGGTGAGATATACAAGAACACAGATTTGGAATATAAAAGAAGAACGTCATATCAAAACTGCGCTGTGGCAAAGTAACTTTGGTCACAAACGATAAGTTGTTGGTAAACTAAAATGTTTTTTTTTATTTTTTATTTTTTTATAGATGTGAGAGACAAGATTCGCAACAAGATATGTATGATGATGGAGGGAAGGAATATGTAGATGTCTCATCTGAACAGCCTTCTCACCTGGGGTACCATCCCAGTAGATGGGGAGATGCATCTCTTGGGTCTTCGCCAAGGAAGGTGTCGCACGAGGAAAGCCTGCTGCCTGCTGGCCATAAGTGGTCTCAATCTGGAGAGCCTGAAAAACCAGAAACTAAAGAGGTATATAACAGGCACTCCAAGGATAGTATGGGCTCCCGGGAGGAAGACTCTGATAACTCTAGCAAGGATAAGGGCTTTGAGCATGACCTTTGGAGGAGTGACAGCCCCAAAAAGAAGGAAAGTAATATCCAGTCACAGTGGTCTGATACTAGCTCTAGCAGTGGTAATCAGACTTCTGAATCTACTGGGAGGGTCCTAACAAGGAGGACTGGGCCCATCAAGAAGCCAGTGCTAAAGGCTCTAAAAGTAGAAGACAAGGAAAATGAAAAGCCGAAAGTAGAACTGGAGGAGAAGCATGTTCCTTATAGGCTGGAGAAGGAGATTGTCACCAATGTTTATGATCTAAAGAAGGATTCCAGCCAGCCTGTGAGCAACAGGTACTCAGCTGCCCCTCCTGCACCTGCACCTGAAGAAAAGCCTCTTGCTTCCTGCAAAACTGAGAAGGTGAACAACTCCACTGAAGAGGGTAGCTGGGACAATGGAAGGAACCAATCTAAGGACATTCAGGATGGCAGGGACCCAACAGCTCCTCGCCGTAACAACTGGATTTTCATTGATGAAGAGCAAGCTTTCGGTGGCGGGAGAGCAGGGCGAGGAAGGGGCCGTGGTTTCCGAGAGTTTAGCTCACGTGGTGTGGCACGAGGAGGACGAGGCACGCACATCTCTAGAGGGGGCTATGGTGTCAACAATAGCACTCAAAGAATGGGCAGAGGCAGCGGACCACGGGAATTTGACAAATCCGACGACATGCAGAGGGGAAAACCGCGGCGGCGGAACGTGAGTGAAACATTAAGTGAGGCCTCTGAGTACGAGGAACTGCCCAAACGACGTCGCCAGAAAGGCACAGAGAACGGGGAGGGAGTCTACTGTGACCCTGGAGGGGTGAGGAAATTTGCTGACAAGGACTCCTGGAGGTCCAACAAAGTTTATACAGATGACCAAGCTAGCGGCAGTGAGCTCCGTGATAAGGCCAAACCTTCCCGTGCTTTTGGGCGCTCCCTTCCACCACGGCTCACGAATGCTGGTTATGGCCGGGGATTTGGCTCTCGGGAGACATCTTCGTGGAGAGGAAGGGGAACCCAATTTGGGGGTGGCCAGTTGCAAGAAAATGGTTATGGGTTTGATATGTACACCAGAAGGTCAGTAGATCGTGAGCCTCCAAAATATGGCCAGAAATATGCTGCTCCTTTCATGGAGAATAGGGGTGAGGAAAGGGGAGGTGATGGAGACTATTTGGAGAGTGATAATCCTGATAATCGTCCCCTGAGGCGCCGGCGCCCCCCACGGCAAGACAAGCCTCCTCGTTTTCGTCGCTTGCAGCAGGAGAAGGAACTAGGAAGCCAGTGGAACAGTGAGGAACATGTTAATGGTGATTTTGGGAGTGCCTGGCCCAGCCGCTCCAGAATTGTTGAGGACGGAGGGTCGGGCCACAACTCAGGTGGGCGGAGCTTCCAGGACCAACCGGAGGATTGGGAGACTGGCTCTGAAAACAGTGACTTCGTTGACCGACGAGAAAAAGGCAGTGTGTCTTTCCATTGTGATGTTCCCTCAGACTCTGGACCTGGGGAACTGAGCTCTGGAGAGAAGAGGGAACTTTCTAAGCGAAGCTTCTCCAGCCAGCGCCCGTTAGTCGACAGGCAGAACCGTAAAGGAGATCCCGTTGGCATAGAGAGCAGTAAAATAACTCGTGGTGCTGACACTGTACCAGTGGCATCCTCTTCCGGCAGGAGTGACACATGGCAAAATGGAATGTCTCCAAACAGCAGAAGGTGAATTTAAATTGTCCAAAGGGTTCTCCCTGTTAAGTAAATTTGTCAAAATTGTTGTTGATAATTGTCAAATTTAAAAATGCTGAACAATTCATTTTGTGACTTACACAAAAAATGGTGTCCCCCTGAAATTTGGTTGTTTCACATAAAAAGTCTGTCATGTTAATCTTAACAGCTTTTTTGTTTGTTTTGTTTTGTTAAAGGACTTCTGAGGAGGCCTCCAGTTCCCTCTATGGTGTGGAGCAATGTGACAATAGCTCCAAGGGAATGCTGAGTGAATCTGTTGGGAAGAAATCAGAGAAAGAAATGAAAACTCCAGGTCTGAAAGGGGAAAAAGTGGATTCACAATCTCAGTATGAGCTTAGCAGCTACGCACGTAAGTGAGAAGAAGAAATGGCCAGGGTAGCAGATGTAGTGTATGGCCCTCTGTGATATAGTGCACTTTTATTACTGCCTAGATGGCACGTGATCTTGATTACTACATTTTCTTCTAATTTTAAGCTTTTGTATATTATACTATGTATTCTTTGGACAGGATGATGAAATCAGTAAAGTTTTTTTTTTTTTTTTTTTTTTTTTTTGGACTTCTCCTTTATCAGTAGAAGGAGATTTAGCACCATCAATCCCTGGTCAGGAGGGTTTTGCAGACACACTATCAAAAAAGCAGCGCCGGCCTTTGGAGGATGAGCGCAGGAAGAAGGATCAGGGCTCGCCGGTGAGATGTTGGAAGAGCATGTTGGTTGTGTGGCCTTGTAACTACTCATCCAAAGCAAACCCCTGAGATAGTTTACATGTCTGTTTTGCTGAACATCTGTTCACATGCATATTCTGCAGGTGCCTGTGAAGAACAGAACAATGACGTCAAAGATGCCTCCCCGCTTTGCTAAGAAGCAGAGCAGCCTCACTATGGAGCAGTCGGAGGAGGTGCTGTCTGCCAGCAACCTGGGCACTGAAATCTGGGAGAACAGCAGCACAGGTGCACAGTGTGTCACTCCCTCAGTCTTCTGTCTTTCAGCTGTGCTGTTTAGAAGGCTTTACTTTTAAAAAAAAAAAAAAAAAAGGGTCATGCTTTTTAAAACCTGCTTTTTACCAATGAACAAATAAAGACATTCTTGTGGATTGTTGTGGTTTTGGGAGCTGGTTTATTTAGTCATACGGCTTCTTTCCACAGCTCTCACTGTACAGTCATCTGGTGGAGACTCGTGGACCAAGCCAGTTTCTTACCCTGGTGGTGAAACTAATTCTGAGGTATACGGCATCTGCTTTGATCTGCCTCTCCAACAGTATGCTTCAGTATCCGCCTTTCTTTACACCTGACAACAGAATCTGGATGAAGTGTCCTGACCTTCTGCACGCAGTTCTCTTCCCAAGTAATTCTTGCACTGACTGCTCTAGAAACTGAGTTCTAGCCTATTGCCTGTTGATGCTCTCCCCCACTGTGACTGGGACTGTTGGCTTCTGGCTAGAGGGTGCTGTCTTTGGAGGACAATGCCCGAGACTCAGCATGCTAGTTAAAGGCCCCACCTGGAGACAAATTATGAATCTAAAAGAACCACAAATAGTGTGGGATTGAAGGAATGAAGGCTAATGGCTTTCAATTCCTTCTGGGAAAACTGGCTAATGACCAAATCAAATTATTCGATTCTGCTAATTTCAATTGGAGTTTGAAACGGCCTTTGTGTTGTGTGTCTATATTCCCAGGTGTTTAAGGGGAGTCAGGCCGACAGTGGCATTGACCTCAGCGCTGAGTCTCGGGGTTCTTCTGCCAACTCCTCCCAAAGAAGTTCCCCTTACAGCACCCTCAAGCCAGAGGAAGTCTCCGAGCACTCCCAACCAGAGCCTATTCACCTGCTGTCCCCACAGAAGGTGCTGTGAATATCCAAGCAGTTCCATAATCATGTCTTTACATTATGCATTTTAATCCTAACATTATCCAATTGGGTAGTTGAAAAGCTTGTTGACCTTGGCATGGTAGAAGGGCGCTGTGGTATTTTACACAAAAGTCAAGTTTCAGACCACTGTTCCAAAGTAAAGTTGAGGTCCACTCTAAATGAAACTGCGGTGTTGGAATTGATTTATTTTTGTATCATCCAGCTTATATTGTCCAGTCTGTGAAAACTTAGTTTCCTCTTCTTGACCCTCTTTTGCTTGACCCAGGATTCAGATGCCAGCCCAGAGCAGAACAAGGAGCACAAGCCTGGACCAATCGGCAATGAACGTTCGCTCAAGCACCGCAAGGGGTCCGAAGCCCTGGACCGTCTAGAGGGCTCTGTGGTCCCTGTTAATGGTGTGGACCTCCATGTAGATGGCGTCATCCCTGTGCCACCCATTGAGTTTGGCGTGAGTGCCAAGGACTCAGACTTCAGTCTGCCTCCAGGGCCTGCTGCAGGGCCCCCATCTGGGCAGACTGCCAAACTACAGGATGCGCTGGCCGGAAATGTAAGCGTCATCACACCCCTGTAGGGGTTTGGTTTAACCTACAGTCAGTCTCTCTCCCTCTCTCTCGTACACTGTGGAGAAAATAATCTGAGCAATTGTCAGCGTGGCAGTTCAGTCTAAAGGAACAGTTAATGCTCAAAATCTAAGCTGTAATGCCAGATTTAGCAGGAACACTTTGTACTGGAATTACTTTTTTCCTCAAAAGGCCTGAGTCAAGGCATAGTGTAACTCAAACAGCATGTGTGGCTTACCTAGTCTTGGTTTTCAGCTACTTGACAATGCGTATGTAATTCACAGGGGTTTCCTGGGCACCTCCTCCCAGGCTAATTCCCCACTCATTATGCTTTCCACTTTTTCTTTGTGCAGGCGGCACTTACTCAGGGTGTACCCATGCTCCGCAGAGAGCACCTTCAGCCGGGTATAAGCCTAAACCCAATCTCCTTCCCCAGTGCTGATCTTACTCTTAAGGTATAACTGTTAGTTACTTTACTTATTACTAGAATTTTTTTTTTTTTTTTTTAATTTGGTTAGCTAGCTAAGGGTTTCACCTGCCTCCTATCCCCAGATGGAGTCTGCACGCAAGGCGTGGGAAAACTCCCAGTCCTTGCCAGAGCAGGGGTCTCCTGTAGGAGCTGGCTCTGGGGGCCAGCCTGCCTGCAGCGTAGGCTCCTCCAGTGGTGTGAGCTATAGCTCCTTTGGTGGAGTCTCTATGCCCCCAATGCCTGTAGCATCAGTGGCCCCTTCTGTCTCCATGCAAGGTAAACTGCTGCTGGCTTGAAAGTGAAATTCCCTCTTTTGTTCGCCACACCCCTTTTCCATTTATTTATATTAAATTGAAATGTTTCAAATGAATGGGGGCTGTTAATGAAAATTCCCTCTGGAAATCCATGCATGAAGCATTTAAATTTAATTCTCGGCTTCATTCTACTGCTCTCTGCTACAGGAAGCCATATTCCCCCCCTGTATTTGGATGGCCACGTCTTCCCCAGCCAGCCCCGCCTGGTGCCTCCGACAATGACTCAGCAGCAAGGCTATCAGCAGGTAGTACATGTAAACCTGAGTTTTGTGGTATGGTTAAGGTTTCCCTACCCATTTTCTATAGCTGTGGGAGGGTTATCCTGCTTGACTAATTGGTTATGGATATCCCCCCCCACATAATACTTCCACTTGGAATGCTGGTACAGGCGGCTGCTGCCCAGCAGATCCCCATCTCCCTCCACACCTCTCTTCAGGCTCAAGCCCAGCTAGGACTACGTGGAGGTTTGCCTGTCTCCCAGTCCCAGGAGATGTTCAGTTCCATCCAGCCATTCAGGTGAATATGTGGAAGACACCAATGCACAGCCACACAGGGAACTGGGGGAAAGAAAATCCTTTCACAACAGAAACTCTCAAGAACTCTTGCGACTTTATGCACTATGTTTTTGCCCAGTTATGCGGGAATGTTTTGGATCACATATCTAGGTGCTTTATCACTAATAAGTGAAACTTATTACAAACCCTTATTACATCATATTCACCTCTTTTTTTTTTTTTTTCTTTTTTTTTTTTACTTCACCTCAGCACTCTCTGTAAACCCTACAGGTCGCAAGTCTACATGCATCCCAACCTCTCTCAGCCCAGTCCCATGGTGCTGTCAGGTGGAGCCCCCCTTAAAGGACCCTACTCCGCCTTTCCAGGCATGCAGCCTTCGGACATGGTCAAGCCCCAGTCGGGGTCTCACTATCAGCCCATGAACGGCAGCCAACCTCTGGTGTACGATGGCCAGATGAACCAAGCACCAGGCATGGGCACTTCCCAGCTTTTGGATTCCCAGCTCATCCAGGTTGCTTGTTACCTTGTTTCTTACTGGTTTGACAGCATGCATGCTCAAAGTAAAATTAAGCTGTTCAGAACTCTAGTTAGTTGTTTTAAATGAACGATTCAGTGCATTTGATCCCTAGCTGGTATTGAGAAAAGTATTTCTGCAAATGCATAAACACATCAGTTACCCTTCTTCAGTTTAAATTTTGCTTGCAGATTTGGGAAACTTCTCAACTTTCATAGAGAATTAAGTATTCTGTCCTACCATTATGTTGTACTGCTTACCTGACCAACTGTACTCCACCCAGGTAACCATGCCCCTGCCCGGCTCCCAGCTGCGCTATGGCTCGGCACAACAGCACCTCATCCTTCCCCAGTCCATCCAGCTCCAGCAAGGGCAGAACCTGCCTGTTGGTGCCCCTCGCAGGATTATCACCCCTGGCTCACAGCCACCTGTTATGGCAGGCAGTAGAGAGGCAAGTTGCTCACATTTGCATTCATATATGTAGTAGATGTATCCCCTTACAGCAACTTCCAAGGGTAAACAAAATCAGCATTTCACAATACATGAAGGACTATAAAAACTAATTATCAAAGCATAGTGTACTTTTGAAAAGCTAATGCATCAGTGGAAAAACTCCTTGTTAGATGTCTACTCATAATTCAAAGATGTGGTTACTATTAGTTTCAAAGGTTAGCATTCTCACATGATTTGTGTTGATGCCTCCACTTTGCTGATTCAATTTAGTCTGGAAAGTATAGAACTGAAAAACAAAAATGGGTCATCATGACAAATGATGCAATGCAACTTTATGATGCTGTAAGAGATAAGGTCATAAATGGGTCTAAAAGGCATAACTTTTAATGTAATTGTTAAATTCTGCAATGAATTCATTAGTACTGGAAAGGGTGGATTAGGGATGGAAAGGGTGACTGCATGTTAAAACTGCATCAAGGCTAAAACCAAGAATCTTCAGGCTTGATTTTTTTTTTTTTTTTTTTTTTTTTAAGTTTTATTTTATTTTATTTATTTATTTTTATTTATTTATTTTTTTGGGATCCATCATGAACAGGATCACAAAATTACCCAAGTTGGAAGACTGAAGTAATTTAGCTGGAGGGTTGGGAGTGATCAGGTCCTGTACATGGTGGGGTCTGGATCCTTTATCCAGTTTAGAGCTTGATACAGGCAGCTACAGGAAATCAGTGAAGAGATAACAAGGAGGGCATGTTTATATACATACCAGTTTTTGCTTTTCATTTCTTACTGTAAATGTATTTTTTTCTTACTAATATTCTGTGTATGTAATTTGTGAGCTCTTTTGAGTTCACAGGGTAATGAAAATCAATGGCAGCTGCAGCCACAATGTTTTCTGTGCATAAGACTAAGCGAAACCTATTGCCATCATGTTTAATTTTTCTGAAGTATAAACTCTAGATCATCTAGTTAATACATTGTTTGAGGACATGCTGATTATCTGTATACCTTTTTCCTCAGACATCCCAGATGGAGATGAAAGGCTTTCAGTTTGCAGAAAAGCCGAACCACTCGCAGACAGTGTCAGGAGGCTCCTACCGGTGAGTAGATGAAGGCATGGCCAAGAGAATATGGTACTGGAGCACATAAGGAAATCTGTGTGCCTCAGTACAGTGAAAATGGAACAAGTTACCATTTTAACATATCTGTCATCATTTTCTGATTTGGGCCATGTTCCAGTTGGTGGCCAATCCTCCATCTCCACTTCCCACAAAACACTGGAGTTCTCATCAGGAAATGTTTTGTTGCACAGTGCAGGCCTTTGTATAGCTGGCCTCCCTCATCCCACCATAGCCAATTTGGTGCATTCATCCTCTGGATTTGTGATTGAAGATGAACAGTTGTTTGGCTGTTGAGCTGTTTGTTCTCGTTTTCTGGAGAGCCTCACACATTGCCTCACATTCACCCCCTACATTAGGCCTGGCTCAGCCAGCCCCAGTGGGAAGCCCTCAGGTCCAGCAGGCCCAGGTGCTGTGGCCCCTCTTCCCCCACACTACACTCAGCAGGTATGCTCCATCCTGGCTGTCAAGTTTGTTACTGTGATCTGTACATTGGAATTCTGTACCGTTACCTTAACGGCATTCCATCCTGGAATTTAACAACCATTGTTAGAACAGAACAGTATCTTGCACAGATTTTTCATAAAGGAGAACTCACTTGAATTGTTTCAGAAAATATGTACCACTGCTACATTTTAAACGTAGGATATCAACTAAATAGTTTTTATTGAATAAAAACAACTAGTTAAATCACTGTGTTCTGTTCTACATGCTGAACTGATCAGAGGGTGTAATGACTGTTCGTTTGTGTGTATTTATAATCTTGCCCTCCCACCCCTCCAGGTCCCACCACCACAGGGCAGCATGGTGATGCACATGCGCCCTCCCACCACAGGCCCCTTTCCCAACCCAATCCAACGGCCCATCATGCAGGTCAACAAGACCGTAATCATCCGATCTCCCCCATACCCTAGTCCTGGGCACGAGCCACCTCCTTCCACCTCCCCTGCCACCTCAGACTCATCCGCCAAAGGACAAGAGGACAGCTTGAAGGTGAGTCACTTGCTGTATACAGAGGGATTTTCACTAGAGATTTGTGTGTATTCTACTGTGGGTTTCTACTGGTTTATCAGATGAAAGTTTGGTTTAAGACTGCTTGAAGGTGCAAAGGCCACTTAAGTACTGCAATATTGCTTTAATGTAGAAGTAACACTTTGAAATTGACCTCTATACGTGTCTTCTCTGACTGGCAGAGCAAGGCCTCGCGGGATGTTCGCCCGGCTATGTCTGACGGGAAGACTCCGGCAGGGGCGCTATCCAACAAGCTGCAGGAGCCCCTGCCTTCAGGGGAGATGAAGCCTGCCCGCACTGGAGCCATCAAGCCTCAGTCTGTCAAGGTGGAGGGAGAAGTGTAGTGTATCCATCAGAGGGCGCTACATGCCCCATGCTGCAGTTGTTGTGTGGAGACTGGCCACGGTGCTTGCTCAGCTGGACACTCCGTAGGGAGGGAGTGACACACCTTCTCCACAGTCTCAAAACAGACACTGTTATCGACTTCGGCAGTCAGATGTACCGAGTAGAGAGAGAGAGAGTAGTTTTGGGACACGCTTCCAAACTGACTTTTCCGTTTTCCTTTATTTATTGACGTTTTATGTCATTTCAAAAAACTAATAAAAGAATTTACATGTCCAGTGATACGTTCCATCAAGGCAACAAATACAGATGATATGATCCTTGATGGTGAAGCTGGTTACCTTATTTCCTCTGTCCTTTCCTCTCCTTGCCAAGCTGTCCTGATCCTCTGGACCGCAGGTGCTGGACTTGACTGGTTTTGGACATGGCAAACTGCCACGAGCTCGGCTCTACGCCTGGCCAACAACTCTACCTGCTGGGTCCCCCCCCCCCTCCCCCCTTCACATTCTCCTTTGATGTTTCTGCTGGTACTTGTGGAATTTTAACTTTTTTTTCTTTTTTTTTTTTAATTCTGGTTCATGACTTGCATTAAAGGACTCATTTTACTCAATAAAAGCCTTGAAACCTTAAAAATTGGGGATATTGGTTCTGTACAGAAAAGGTAGAAGTGTGAAATGCGGCGGTTCAGAGGAGTGTTTTTGTTTGTGCGTGCGTGCATGAGTGCTGAGCTGCAGTCAGATAGTGGTGAGTGGGTGGGGGTTTCATGTGTCCCTTTTCAGATGCCTTGTTTGTGTTCTGTAAGCACGACGCATCAGACATGGACATACCTTGGTTTAATTCCGAGGCTTCACTGAGGTGGATGCGGTGTTTGCATGTGTGTAATAATCCCCCATTCTGAAGCAGCGAAGGTCTGTCCCGAGTGTGTCATGTGCAGAAGGAGCTCTGCGGCCATGTGAGGCAGGGGGCTCGTGGAATTTTCTGTTTTTGGTTGCAATACTAACTGAAAATCAGCATATTAAATATTCTATGTTAAGCCGTTACACTTGAGCCTTGTGATGGAAGAGCTCATTGATTATCCCCCGTTTAATTTTTTATTACTCTTCTATAAATAAACTTTTTGAAATGGCAAAACTTTTTACCATTACACCATGTGCACATCCGGAATGGTTAACAATCCCCTTGTTAATAGTAGCAATAAATTGCAGCCTATTCTGTTGTAATTGGGTGAAATGTGCATTTCTCCTTGCTGTCCCACCATGAAGATGGGAAGATTAAATGCTGTATGTTCTTGGGGAGGAAAAATTTGCTGTTAGAAAAGTAAAACAGGATTTGACTGAAATGATGGAATATGTCTTGCTTCTGAATATATGGACATACTTTGCTGTCTTTCTGTACTGCTTTTAAAATGTTACTGCTTATGAACACATTACTAAACACTAGACATGTTTAGACCAATTCTATTTTTAATGTCAGTGTTTCACTGATATACATGCATATATGTTAAGATCCTGTGCTGAACGTGGCACAGAAGGCATATAATTGATTTATATTGTATTTAATAAAATGTAAAACACGTACAGGTCATTTCACTACTTTGTCACAGTGTGTTTGCATCTTATAGGTGTGTGTCTGTGTGCTTTGGGAGGGTAAAGATGGAAAAGTGCAGGTGATGGGTATTTAATGGTTTAAGGTAATTATTGAAATAGTGACCTCTGCATAGTTTTACAACCTGATATGTTTCTGTTTATCATCTCAAATGATTATATTTGTTTAATTTGGTTCCATATAAATGAACCCTTGGGTGATTCACAGTAAAGTACATTATGGTGCTGCATTGAATTTATGCTGTAATGTCATGTAATCGTACACAAATTTGGGGTGCCATTAGGGTTGTCTCACTTTGAGGGGAAAACAGTCTCTGCTTATGCCTATGGTCTAAATGCTGAAAAAAGTAACCATATTTCAGTCTTTTACAATGTTGTGAAAAGGTATCACCCCTCTAATTTTCTCTTTTCTGCTTTTTTTCCATATTAAATTCTTCTGGTATTTCTAAGCATTTCCAGTGGTATATGAGTAGAACCTGAAGTGTGTGTGTCTGGGGGGGTAAAAAAAAGTTGTAAAAAAGTAATTGCTCCCTAACTTCATTTGGCCCAATTGACATTGTAATTAGTCAGCTGTTTGAATACAATCCGGACTGATTTGGACCAACCTTCAACTTTGTAAACACTTAACCCATACCAGTTCAAATCAGTGTTCACAAACTCTACAATAACACATTACAAAAACAATGCATGGGAGAGCAGCAAGGTAGAAGTTACTGTTTACATGAAAGCTTGTCTGTAAATTCCCAAAAAATACCTGGAAATTGCTCAAGGTTTCTGGAAGAAAGTTTTTTTGCACTGAAGTGAATCAAAAGAATATTCTGAAAAACAAGGACCCTATTACAAGTGGCAAAAACCAAATGTATTTCAGAGGAAAAACCTTTCGCCAACAGTAAAATATGGTGGCAGCAGCATGGTAGTACGGGGATGTCTTTCTGCCACAGGATTTGGGTGCCTTATTTCACTGAAGGAACCATGAATTCCTCTTTTGGAAAATTCTAATGTAAGGTATCAGGCAGCAAGACAACAATCACAATCATACAAGTGAATCAATGTCAGAAAAATTAAAAAAGCAAAATGCTAGTTATTGAAAGGCCTAGTTAAATCTTGACCTAAATATTGATTGAGATCTTCTGGCAAGATTTGCAAAAAGCTGTCCAAAATTGCACATTTTGGTGAACTAAAGCCATTCTGTATGGAGGGTTGGGTCAGGAAATCTCCACCCTATTTAACAGCTATAGTTGCAGTTACTGCAGCTAAACGTGACACAACCACCTACTGCAAAGGGGCAGTTAAATTTTGTCATCTTCCATACCACGGAAATGACATAAAAACAATACAGTTTTTCTCTCTCTTGGGCTCTATCCGCGTATAGCTGTGGTTGCTCATTTTCATTCACTTGTCCTGGTCAGAGTTGTAGCAGTTTGGAGCCTAATCTGGAATCATTGGGCGCTCAGCTACAAGGGCTGCATCCTGGATGTGATGCCTGTCCATCACATTAGTGCACTTTCAGAACTGACAAGAACACCCAGCTGAAAAAATGCAAAAATAGTAATAACATCGATGACCTTTTCACAGAATTGTATATACCACCCGTTCTGCTGGTTTCATCATACAAATATTTTAAAAAGGTGCTGATAAACATTCCACCCCTTTCGGTTATATCTAAGTCAGCATTTGTGTATATGTTTGTGTGCATACAGATCTGTTCTTTTAAGAATAGTTTCCACTAGGTTTTTATTATTTTTTTTAACGTAAAGAAATTTCTTTATCACAAAGAACGAACAAAATTAAGAGTTCGGAAATATATTACAGTATTTCACAAAGCAAAACTTGTCTATTTACTACGGTACAGCAGGGTTGATATGTTACGTTTACGTACAGAGGAATATCAGCACGGTATTAAAATATTTTAGCATTTGGTTTCTGGTACTTTCCACCGCGGCCACACCCACCCACTTCCCGGAGCCTCCGCTGCGCGCTACCCTGGAGAAGCCCGACGATCCTCGGCTGGAGAGTTGCGGGACACGGCAGACCGCCGGTTACAGCCACGTTCACGCATTTTTATCCACTGGGATAATTTCGCCAGTATTTTGCGGTCGGTGGGGTTTATTCGTGACGTTCATCCCGCACAGAATGGCGGAGAGCGACTGGGACACGGTTACCGTGCTGAGGAAGAAGGGTCCGACGGCCGCGCAGGCCAAGTCCAAACAGGTAGCGTAGCCTAGCCTAGCCTATCTTAGCTTAGCCATGTGTCATCTTATTTCTTAAGTTAGCATATTTTAGCTTAGCTTAGCGTAGCCTAGCGTAGCATAGCCTTGCAGGCTAGCCAAAGACAAAGGGAACAAAAGCCCGGACACTAGCGACACTCCAGTGCTGGTATATCGGCGTACGGAGCTGTGCAAGCGTCTGTGGATACAACGTTTTACACTCTTATGTTGTTGTACACTTCCTTCGTTTAATATCATTTTGATTGTTACATTGTACCCTCCTGTTTTACACTGTTTACTTTGTTCGAACGCCGTGGGTACAGTTTTACGCTGTTTAACGCCGCTGCTTGTGGTCGCCCATTACGTGGTGCTACGCTTACATTTACGAACGCAGTGGCTACATATATTTTTTTTAAAAAAAAAGGGCAAAAGTGGGCGTTCCCTGGTTATTTCGCAGTGAACGGCAGGTGACAGGTGACCACGTGCCAATGACGGTGCAGCCCGGACACTTTTAATATTTGAGTACGAATGCAACAAGTGACGTGTGAATGGACCACGGTACTTTATATATATATATATATAGTGTTGAAAAATTATATCAAATGTAGATTTGTTGCAAGTCCGAGCAAAGAAATAACAGCTGCTGCTACGTCTGCAGATCTCCACGACGCTTGAAAGAAAACCCCTCTCTTGTCCCAATTTGCTTATACGTGAATACAGGTATGCGCTGCATAATGGCGTGTCAGTCAGCGACGGACCGCATATACGACGGTGGTCCCATAAGATTATGTACGGTGTATAATACTTGATAATAAATAACTATATTATTGGTTCATGTATTTACTATATTGTACTTTTTATCGTTGTTTTAGAGTGTAGAGTTTACTATAAAAAAAGAATGCCGTATTACACCGGCAGCAGCCTCATACATCTCATGTTTTTTTCCATCTGTTGTAACTACAGGTTTGTAACCTAGGAGCAATAGGCTATACCATATACAATAATAAGTCAAAACAGATGTGATGCGGCGCATGTGTGCGCTATGATGTTCGTGCAACGGCGTAATCACCTAACAAAGCTTTTCTCGGAACATACCCCAGTCGTTCAGTGGCGCATACCTGTACACAGTATGGCCTATTCCTCCAGTGAGAGCTTAGATTCTAGAAACTACTCATACTCTTAACAGTGTGATCATCTCTCTCAGGAGTAAAAAGAAGCAGGCAGAATTATAACGCAGGAATTACAGTGGAGGTCATTTTAGGGAGCTTTCGACCGGATGGATAGATGCAGCTGTGAGAAGGATGATAGGCTGGTGTGACACTGACAGGAAGACAGCTCCCAAGAGAAATGTTTTCTTCTTTAGCAGAGACACTTCTGCACATTTTTCTTCAATAGGACTCGGAGATGCGTGTTGTCACATACACATTGGTCCTGATTTCCAAGCAGGTGTTGCTGGAAGTCACTTTTGCCCTGCAGATACATTGTCAGACATGCAAAGGGATGCATTTGAACTTGAATCAAAAGAAATGAGCAAGGTTCTTATTGAGAAACTACTGATATTCATGACTCCAAAATATTTCTCTAAAATGATGTTATGGTCTCCTAAATAGTGCTCCACTATGATAAAGAACACACAACATTTCAGATGTTTCTTCTTTGCAGATAAGATCTAAAATGTTGAAATATTAATGTTGGTTCTAAGTATTTATTGTTTTAAGGCCCTGATTAATAAGGATGTTTAGCAGTAGGCCGGGGAAAATAAGCAATGCTAAGTTTACAAAAATTGAGTTTTCCATTATTTTTCATTAGAAAAATAGGCCAATTTGCTTTAAGATGCTTATCTATATTTTAGAGCACAGACCTCTGTAACTTTATTATTTATTCATTCATTCAGCTGCCAGTTTTCTCAAAAGCAGCTTCTGCTGCTAGAATCATACAGTTAATAATAATTAAACCTATTCATGCAGCATACCAACTTCTGTTATCATTTTGGCATAAGTACCTGGCCCAAGAGCACTGCTACCTACTTTACCCCCTGCAGCCTTACCTACTCTATACAGTGAGAAGAAAAAAATTTGGGTACAATAAGGTAAAATGAGTTATTTTTTATGTGCATAAAGTTGGTATTCCAGGTAAAAAGATGAACATGAAGCTCAAGTACTGAATGTCAGCTTTTATATCTGAGCAATCTTTTAAATATAACATAAAAAATACTGGAAAAAATGTCATTGGTGTTCAGTCCCCAAATTTCATCTGAACAGCCGTTTTAGGACAAATGAATGACAGGCAATTGAAATTATTGAGGTGTTTCTTGCTCCCTTAATTATAAACACATAAAAGAGCTCTGAGTGTGTAGGGTTGGTTGACTCATTGGAGTTTGCATTTGGGGTCAGGCTTTTATATCAAAGCTACAAAACAAGATAAAAACTAGAGAATTGACCATGACAAAAAAGCAAGCAGTATTGAAAATGAGATTAAAGGGATGGGAATTCCAATTCCAAATGAGCAGTATGAAATATTTTGAAAAAGAAAGCGCTGGAGATGTAAGCAATTTTCAACAACCAGGAAAAGCTGTTTGAGCTGTGAAGAAAAAACAAAAAGCATTCAAAGAAATAAAAGACATTATACAGGGTGCAGGGGTGAAGGTGTCAGTATTCAGCATTCTCAGAAGAATTCAAGAAAAGAAATGCAGAAGCCACATGGCATGACACCAACCTCCCAACAGCACCAAGAACAGAAAGACCAGAATGGAATTCAGAAAGAAGTACAAAGATGAACAAGAAGGGTTCTGGAGCAAAGTGTTATGGACAGATGAAGTAAAATGTAACCTTTGTCAGAGTGTTGAAAAGGGAAGATTGGAGAAAGAGGCCGACTGGAGGAAGAGGCCAACTGCAAATGATCCTAAGTGCACCACTTCATCTATGAAGCATGGAGGAGGCAGCATCATGGCTTGGGCATGCACGGCAGCTTCTGGAACTGGCTCACTGGACTTTATTGATGATGCAAATGAAGATGATAGCAGCAGAATGAATTCTGAAGTGTACAGAAATATCTTCTCTAATCCAAACAAATGCCTTTAACTGGATGGAGGTTCATAATACAGCAAGACAATGACCAAAAAAGGTAGAGACTGGCCAAGTCAGTCTCCTGATTTAAACCCATCTGAGCAGGTATTTCACATACTGAAGGGGGAAACTGCAGTAAGAAAAAAACTCAAGCATCAACTGGAAGAGGGTGCTATAAAAGCTTGGCAGAGCATCTCAAATGAAGTTATCAAGAGTCTGGAGATGTCAGTGGGTTGGCTGTTATGGGTTGTAAGGGGTAGGCAACCAAATACTAATCTTAACCACCTTTATTTTTCATCAGAATCATTTGTCCCAATACTTTCATTCAGCTGAAATAGGGCAATTGAACCCAACAATTGACATTTTTTCCAATATTTTTTATGTCATTTGTAAAACATTTCCCAAAGATAAAAGCTGACATTCTGTACTTTAGTCTCATATTGATCTTTGTTCTTGGAAAACCAATTTTATGAATATAAAACAAAAATAGTCAAATTTACTTCACTGTTCCAATATTTTTGCTTCTCACTGTACAGAACCACATGAGGATACTTTTAATCTGAAGCCTGCACTTCTGTTACTGTCTTAAAAAAATGTACATATTTCATTGTTACCATAAAACTATTGGCTGCTTTTTCTCAGCTTCCTCGATACTTCACAAAATCAATGTATTGCAGCAACGACTGTTAACATGCTGGATTATTTTTTACAGGTGAAACTGTCAGTATCTCTTACATACATTATTTTTTTGTACACTATTTGGCATGTTGCTGGTTCTAAATGTTTATTTTTTTTTTATACTAGTATGTTATATATATATTTTTTAAATGATACCACACCCACATTTTGTATCTTTTAATAATATAAACCACTGTTTGGACCTTTTCATTCTGTTGCATTTTAATTTCGTATGGCCTTCATCAGTGCTGACAAACACTGCAGTTTCCTAAACAATTCATTGTCGCCGTTTCATTTTTGTGAAAGCATTTTAAGGTCAACTGCCCACACTGGCTGACCTGTGTAGGTTCTGGCAATTTCTGCATCAAAAGTTGGCTGATTGAGAAAGTTACACACTTATCTGGTTCTGTTGCTTATAATTAGTAACATGGAAATATGTTATTCATGCTTGTGGTGGCAGAAACTTGTTAGTGACATAATGTATATGAGTGGCTCAGCAGTTTGTGTGACCGTCACATAGAGAGTCACATTTAGAGTCAATTGCTGCCGCTTGCTCAGATGACAGTTGGAAATAAACGGGTGTGACTTGTCTGCTTGCTTGAGGCAGAGCTTCGTTTCAGCAATGTGGTCAGACAAACCTGCTGCTGAGAGATATACAGTAGCAACACCAGGTTTGTGTGACTGAAAAGCTCTGATTTGTTGAATGCAGTATAGTCAGAATATTACTGTTTTAGAGCTTTGTAGTTTCTTGGGCGCCGAATTTGGACTTGGAGTCCTGTTGGATCCTTACAAAAATGTGCGTTAGTAGTATTTAGCAAGATAATTCAACTGATTATACTTGTTACTTCAAAATTTGTTCTGTAATCTAAATAAAGTAATATTGTCTTTTTTTTTAACTAGGTGATCACTGCAGCACAGAGGCGGGGAGAAAGTATTGAAACCTCAAAGAAATGTAAGTCTTACTTTTAGCTTGAAGTGTAAAATGGGGATATTACTATTGCGCATGTTGATTTACACACATGCTGCATGTCATTTTAATAATATATGTCTTGCATAGACAAGGATCCTGTTAATACTGCAGAAAAGTTTTAAAACTACTGAATGTACAGTAGTGTGTTTTTAGTTTTTTGTTGATGCCTAGATGGTATAAAGCAGTTTTTTTGAAACTGAGAGGTGAAGAGCAGCATCCCTGCTGGGACTTGTTCCTGAGCCTTTAGTCCAACTTTGTTTCTTTAGAAGACAAGAGTGCTGTTATAAATTTCCTGGAGATTTGATTGATCTTTACCTGTGTGTTTGTTCTTCAGACATTGAGTGCTTGCAGCTGTGTGAGGGCTGATGATGTCTGTGATGTGATTTATCTTCTGCCATCTCCTTCAGGGTCAGCAGGGCAGAACAAGCAGCACCTAGTGACAAAGAACACTGCCAAACTGGACCGCGAGACAGAGGAGCTGCACCATGAGAAGGTTTCGCTAGAGGTGGGGAAGGTCATCCAGCAGGGCCGCCAGAGTAAGGGAATGACACAGAAAGACCTGGCCACTGTGAGTTTGCCTTTGTTTTGGTCATAGCATTAAAGTAGATCCCCAGATGCTGAAGTGTCATCAGCCTTGATGTCTTAGCAATGATTCCATAAATAATGAATTTGTTGCTGAAGTTTTTATTTATTTTTTTATTCTTTAGAAAATCAATGAGAAGCCCCAAATCATTGCCGACTATGAAACTGGGAAGGCCATTCCCAACAACCAGATCATGGGCAAGATTGAGAGAGCAATTGGTGAGCTGCAGGAGTCTTTCAATTCACACATTTATTTATTTACATACATATATGCCATTACATTCCCCATACTGCTTCATAGTCATAAGAATTATTAATCCTAGCTGCTGGTTTTAGTTTCGTGGTCTTCCCTGCCTGCTCTGTAGATTTTTATTTCTGTGAAATTTTATTTCATGCTTTATTCTGTATTGTACATTTGTCAGAGACCAGTAGGACAACTTTGTATAATCTGTATTGTTGCATTAATGGAGGAAGAAAACATTTCTTGAAAGTATAACAGAAGTTCCTCTTTCATCTTACACTTATTTTATTGCTTTTCCTTTATACCACCTACTTGCATGGGTAATCTATGTTTTTATATGGTACAACAGTACAAGTGTCTCCAGACTTATGAGTTTTTGCATATGAGTGAAATTATTTAATACCCTTTACCGAGTTTACCGAGTTATATGAGGCTGATTTTTTGCATTTATGAGTAACAAGAACCAAGCACCAAGAACCAGTTTTTAAATTCGTGCTGCCAGCCACTGTAGTGTACAAGTGAGTGATCTTTTGTCTTTTGGGATTGATGGCACAATTAAAATTTTGTCCTGGCTCTGTGTGTGTGTGTGTGTGTGTGTGTGTGTGTGTGTGTGTGTATTTAGTTGGTGCAAATCCTTTACAGTCAACAACTGCCTGAAGTCTAAAACCCATGAAACACCTGATGCTGGGTTTCTTCCCTTATTACTAGCAGAATGAAAGCAGCACAAATGTTTGCAGTCTTCAGTGTGAAGTAGAGATTGTTTTTAAAACCGGGCCACCTGACGTTTTGAGCCCTTTCTGTTATTTGTTGTAAGCAGCCTACAGTGACCTACACCCATTTCGCTGGTGTTGCCACCACTCGTTCTTGTCCTCAGTTACTGTTTCTGCACCTTCCTGTTGGTTGTGCTCCGTCATTCTTGCATGCCACGTTGTGAAGTCATCTCAGTTTATCCAGTGCATTTATCATTGTTCCATATATTATTAATGAAAGGCAATGTCTGCTTTGTGATATAAATGTTGTTACTTAAACAAATTTCGGGATGACTTTGCAGGCCCAGGAATTCTTAAAAATTCTTAAAAATTTTTCCCATTGAAATGTACAGTAAGTTTCATCTCAGACTTGTGAGATTTCACCTTATGAGCCAATTTCCAGGGATGCATTATGCTCGTAAGTAGGGGGATACCTGCATTATTAAAGCTGTCTTTCCTCATTTCAGTTGAACATCTAGATTGATGTTAAGGCCTTTTTAAACCTCCTGAGCTCTTTTAATGATCTTGTTTATAATGAGAGTTCTTAATAAATAAATAATTTAAAAACACTGAACTCTTACTTCCGAGTTCCATTGCTATGGACCTTCCAGCAAAATCACATTCCTCTGCTTCTCTGTCATATTACTGTGTGTCGGGAGGTTGGGTACGGTTTATCGTTCCTTGCTGAACATTTGGATGTTGATTTTCTGTTTTTGGTCTTTAGGGTTGAAGCTGCGAGGAAAGGATATTGGACAACCTCTTGAAGCGAAACCCAAGAAAAAATGAGGACAAAGCCTCGAAATCAGCCCCCCCCCACCTCCCTCTCTGCATAGAAAATGTCTTCTTACCTCCGTTTACCCATGAACTGCACTCTTTACTTGGGCTGATCTTACCTGGTGTCTCCTGTAGCATCAGGTGTTTTTCACAATAACCAACCTGAATGATGGACCTAATTTCAACCATACACACACAATAAAAAAATGCAAAAAACAGTTCTATAATGATTCTGTTTTGTAACAGCAATTCTCTTTGTAGCTAAAGACTTCACTGGAGAGCTGTATGGATGGGATGTGTTGAACAGAGCCCATGTAAGAGACTCCACTTAAGGCAGAGAAAGCTAAGTGGATTTACACTTTTAAATAGAAAAATGATAGTTAAGAATGAAGGTTATGGAAGTGAAGAGTTTGCACAAATCTGTGTCGAGATACTGTAAGCTATTGTACATCATTCAGGCATGTAGTTTGCTGTTCGCATTGTAATGGCATTCGGCAATTAAAGCAACCAAACCAATGTAAGTAAAGACAGATGTTTATTTCATAGTAGACCTCATTTTGAAATAATCAACCACTGAAAAAGTACACAATTAGGAGGATTTTCCTGATAGGATCCGACGTGTCAAAGACCACATGCAACAGGTTCCACCTTGACACGAACCCCTTTCACAGCACCGAGTTCTACACACCAGCCCCACAGGCTGACTGCTTGCTGATTTTATGTTATTATTAGTTAAATCATCACTGGCCCTTGGCCCTGCCAAGTTGATTTTGTGGTTTAGTGGAGTGCAGAGACTGCCGTGTCAAAGATCAAGACTGGAACGCTCACCCTTTCGAATTATTGGCTGGGTTCTGGGCTTCTTTGGATGCTGATGTTGCGTGTGTTCCATTAAAGGGGGATCAACCCTAGAAGAAGCATCATGGGATAACAAAAATTTTGATGGTGTGGTGTGGACTGCCAGACAATAGTCAAGAAACTTTGAATTTACTAAGTCATGAATGTAAAAGACAACGTGATGTGATATTTATTAGTTTGTTTTTTCATGCATGAGACAGCATGAACTTTGGCACATCTTCAAGGGTCCTTTGTCTCAGTAATGGCGATCATCAGAGAATAAGAGACAAAGCACCCACCATTAGCACAACCCTTCACCGTACGGTCACGGATGAAGGCAAGGGATCAAAATGGTTTTGCTTCCAAAAGACCACACGCATTATATAAAAAACTCTAATGAGGGAAATCCATTTAAAATTGAAAATGTGCAAAAAATGCGTTTTTTTTTTTTTTTGCCCTACTGTACCTTTGTTGCTGTACATGACAGATGCGCATTTCCCTTCCAAATTATTTTTTACACACAAGATTGTTTTAAAGTGCAGAGACACAGCTGCTGAAGTTTAAAATGTGTTGTCTTTACATTTTAAGCAGGTACCCCAGTTTGTCCTTTTACATTAACCATTGGGTTAGTCAGCTGCCAAATTTTTCCATTTTACTGAACCACAGAACACAGTACTCTGGATCACTGAATCAGGAACGGTCGGTGTATAGGAGAATTTTCAGATCTTTGAGACAGGAAAATCAATGGAGTTAAGAGCAGAGCTGAATGTTCTCCACTTCTCATTTGCCAGCAAACTGAACTCAGTTCATCTAGCTGAAGGTGCAGAAAACCCCTCTTGCTGTCGTCCAGAGCCCCAGAATCTACACTCGCCACTTTGCTGCACTTGTTCTGGTGTCAGTGCATGGGGAAGAGAGGACGTCGAGCTCCCTACGCTTTAGATAGCGCCGCTCTGAAATTCTGCCCATGACAGGGTGGCAGATGAGGACTTCTGCCACACTTTTCCAAGGCACCGGGTTTTAGGACAGAGTAGCTTGGTTACTGACGCGGAGATGCGCTCGCAGAACGTCCGTCTTTTCCCAGCAGCCCACTGAAGCGTTGCTGTGACAACTAAGGCAAATTCTCAGCAAAGACGCGTACCATCCTCATGTATTCCTTTGCTCTCGTACTGCTTCTTCTAAGCAAGGACCAGCTTTGAAAACCATTCATTCATTTTGGTCCATTGGTAAAATAAATTATTTATACTTTATATTACCCCTCCCCCAAAGACCTGCCTTTACCCAGCAGTATCTGAAACTGTACAGCATGATTTGGAACTGATATTGTGCCAAGCTATTTCATAAGCCTGAACTTTAACTTTTTGCCATCAGTTCATGGAGTTAAACATTTTGAAAAGCAAAGCAAATTCATACACAACAGAAAAAAAAATCACTGTAAAATCAGCTGAGGCGAGGTTTCAGAAAAATATTCAACGGCAGTTTCCATGGAAACTCAGGAGTCCTCTCAGAAGGCTACAGAAGACGTCTGTTTTGTTAGAGTTTCTCTTCCGGTCATTGTACTCCTTCTTCGTCAACGTATGTCGATGGGAACCATCCGATCTAGAGGAAAACGCACATTGTAAAGGCATTTTAAATACCGGATGCTACCAGTTAACAGATTCAGGTTAACTGAAGAATTGCAATGTATTAAATACTTGCATCAACATAGTCCAAAGATGTAAGAAAGCTATTCACAGCACAAGGCTTTTGTTTTACTCAGCTACATACGGACACCCATCGATGTTCCTGACAGGCCCCAGTCCCCTCTCCCCTTTAGGGGCATCTAAAGCACTGGGCAATAAAAAACATAGTTGAATAAATGTATTTTTATATCTATCATATAAATATGTAGTATAGTGGGCATTTGTAAAATGAAGAAAAATGTGAGTTACTTTACACATTTCTTTAAACTGCATTACATGTTAATGTGATACTAACAGTGACTGAGCAGTACGTTTATGAAAGCATTTGGTTCTTTTTGAATCATCCTGCATTTAAAAGTTCTGAAAACTGAGCAGTCTGTCTTACATCAGCATGTTAGCAGTTCAGTACCTCCTGCAGTGAGTCAGTTCTTTGACAAACTTTCATGAACCCGAGTGGAATTGCGAAAACACCTCTCATTCACTGAACGAAGAGCGCTGAAGGTGAAGGTTGCTCACCCGCCCATTGGCCTCTCCCTTCCACCAGCCCTGGTCTCCCCCGATTTTGCTGTAGATCTTGACAATGTCTCCCTCCCGCAGGGAAAGCTCCCTCATGTCACGTGCTGCAAAGTTGTACCTGGCGACTGCCGTGCTGACCACTCTGGGCGTGAACACTGTGGGGACCATTGAACACTGTTACAACACCCGGAAAGGTAAACCCCAAAAAAGGTTCTACTGCAGTACCACAGAGTGTGGTTTTAATCTCAGTTGTTCAAGCAAAATATTCGCTTGTATAAACTGGGCAGGGATGTGGGTCACTCTGGATTACAAAAAATCGGCAATACGGTACATAAATGCCAAGTTTCCTGACGTTCTAACAGCAGTTTAATCACAAATATGACTTTTCACCCAAAGCGACAAGGATGAGTGAGGAAAGACGTAGAAATCAAAGCGGCAGACAAAGCAGATGAGGATAGAAAATAGAGGAGAGAATACCTGACCAGAAGGGGGCAGTGTTCTGAGAGGAGGAGAAGTTGAGGCCCTGAGGACTGAGGAAAGAGAAATTGTAGGAAGCGGTGGGCGCTGCGTCCGTAGAGAGGTGTGCAGAAAAGGAGAGGACGATTGGAGAGAAAGGAATATGTCCATTACATATCAGAGCCCTCACACACACTTGCCTCTGGTGTGCTGATACTTCTATAAAGCATGTTAGCGTGTGTTTGCATTTGTGTGTATTTAAATGCCCAGGGACAGAACGTGGGAAAATTAACTGTAGTCAAAGAGCAGGCAGCACATATTATTTTCTGGCTATTTATGTAAGGAATTTTGTATTTGGCCCTCTGCCGATTTGCCAGATGAGGTGTGAAGGTTGGAAAGGGCGGCGCTGGGGTCAACCTGGAGAGCGGGTGCTGGTTCGAGATGTGGAGCGTTCCCGGGACTTGTAGGGGTAGCGCAGTGTGGTGTCCAGCAGCTTGAAGCTTTCCTTCAGGGAGTGTGTCTGGTAGTACTCAACCAGCTCCTATTAGGGCACAAGAAACCCAGAGTAACACATCGATGGCCAAAACATGGGGCTGCCTACCTACAAAACTGGCCTGACCAAACAAACATGTTCTCTCGAGCTACTTCTGCTGTTCAGTCACTACAGGAAGGAATCAGTATAAAATTAAGACCAATTTAGCCACATTGGATTATGAACCTAACAGGCTGTGCAGGGAAAAAAACAATTTTTTAGCTTTTATAATGGTGCAGTGCACTATAGTGCTGCATCTTAAATAAGTACAACAAAGTGGGCCTTAAAGAAAGAGAAAATAAACCATTAAATAGTTTTACTGCACTCTTAGAAAAGGAAAGGTATGGATCAGCAGTGCATTCCTATGATGATGAGTGAAGGTGTAACCACTTAGGAGAAAAGCATATAGTAAGTGAATGGAAATACTGCCGGAAAAATCTCCTGATAGGCGGGAGGGGGTCGTACCAGCAGGCTTTCAAACTTCTTTGCCTCTGTGATGTGGATCCAGCTGTCTTTCTCAACGACTTTAATGTGCTTCACCTCATCATTGAATCTGACACAACACAACACACGTACACACGTGGTCAGAGAGAGCCGCACCAGAGTGCAGAGGGGTACGTGGAGGGTCCGTACTAGTAACCAAGTCATGCGCCAGGGCACAAAGAGGAGGAGGGCAGGGGCTCACTTGATGCTGATGGCGAACCTCTCCGCCTCAGCCGTTCTCTCGCGGATCAGGTACGTCCCGCTGCTGTGGGATTTCAGTAGGTTGTCGGCTTGCTGCCGGTCCATGTTTCCAGCAAACCTGCGGGGCCCATAGTCCGGTAGTGAGGAAACACACTTGGCCCCTCCACAACTGAGGAAAAAGCAGTTTGGCTCTTTGTTTTGAGACTTAAGACACTCTGGAGCTACTTGTGAAAGAACCATGGCTGCTTTTTATTTATTTATATGGTGAAATTATAAATCAAGGGGTGGCACAGCAGTACAGCGGGCAGCACTGGTGCCTCACAGCTCCAGGGCTGTGGGCTCAAATGTGTCTTCAGTTCCAGCTTGGTGTGTCGAGGTTGCATGTTCCCCCTGTGTTTGTGTGGGTTTCTTCCCACAGTCCAAAGACGTGTGTTTCGGCTGGGTTGGTGATGTAAAAAGCCCTTAATTTCCGTGCTAGAGATAATGAGTGCGTAACTGGCATCCCATCCACTGCGTATGCGGCCTCACACCCTGTGCTGCCAGCACTGACTCTGGACCGCTGCAACCCTACACTGAATAAGCGGTTATTCATATTTGATGGATGGATAAGTGGACCATTCATTGAAAGACACCGACTGGACAACTGGGAAGTGGTTTAAGAGTAGGGTAGAGAAAGGGTTGAATTTAAACGTCTTCTGTACATGTACAACTGTCCGTTGTTTCCTCAGGCCTTACCATGGGTAACCGTAGTAGTCTATGTCCCTGGAAGACTGCCGGCCAGTAAGGGGCTGGAATGGCTGCGGACACAAATAAGGCTCTGTTTTACTCAAATACAGCAGTACAACGAACGTTTTGTAAGCCTATGGCAAGAGTGTGCAGTGTGGTGACGGTGCCGGGTCAAGGGGCGCTGATGAGTCATGGGCTGGCCCAACCCAATGTCGCTGCTGGACCGGGGCAGAATTCGCTGTGAGAAATCTTACTTTTGGGTCTATGCAGGGCTTAACGTAGGAGCTGGGGAAGAATCCACTCTTCTGGTTCTGAACGAGTCTTCCCTGTGGGGACATGGAGGGTATTTGCTAAAACATCCAGCATTCCTCGCTAAATTTCTCACGGTAAAAATGTTAAAATACCATATTTCTGACCCCAGCAGAATTCACTTCTGCACTGCCAAAGTTACCTCCCACCACGAGGTGTCTGGATCTCCCTTCAAAAGCTCAATGATGTCGCCCGACTGGAAAGACAGGGCCGATTTCCCCGGAGGGGTGGGTGTACCGTGGTAATTTCGAATGGCCACCATCTTGGGTCCTTGGTCATGGTGTCAAAAAAATAAACATTTTTCAGAATATGATTACATAGTCGGACCCCGGTTACTTTATTATATTTGAGCAGACTTATTTCACAACTAAATCATGACTTTGCTTCTGCTCATTCACTGTAATATTACTGCTATCCATCAGGGGGCAGTAGGGAACCATCTTTCTATCCACTTGTTTTACAAACTTAAACGCGACGTAAGGACATTTAGTAGCTTAATTTAGTCATCATTTCTGTAAAGACGCACCATAACTGTAGACATGAATGGTAAGAAATGAGTAAGGGCAACATCTGAAATGCGTTAAAAATCTTTCTTACCTGATGCTAAAGGTCCAGGTTCCTGTAAAACATTTATGTTAAAAAACCTCAGGTCAAAATCATTACTTCACAAATCAATAATGTAACATGTTGTATAATAACTAGTCAGAAAAGGCAAATAAAGGTTTTGTTTATGGCATCTGCTTGTAGTTTAAATGTTTTTTTTATGCCAAAAGTAAAGCTAGCAATTTTAAATCCGAAACAAAAGGAAATAAGGTAATGAGGGAAACTCACCAAGTCGTGAGGATCTGAAAACAGATGGGGGTGGAGAGACTGTAAGAGAGATTTCTTCCCAATATTTTTAATTAGAAGGATGCTTGCTTTCAAGTCACTGAGTTCTGAGTCACTTACTTATTCTGCAGATGGTGATGACCTCCAGACACTCCTTGTGGGCGCCAGTTCCACACCTGGAGCAGTAGTAGCCCTGGTAGAAGATCCCCCTGAGAAAAGGACAGGAAGAGTGACATTCTGGCTGGCATCCATCGCAAATCTGAACCCAGCCCAGATTGAAGAGCCATTCTACTAAACCTTGGCAGCTTTTTCATCAGCAAAAGGTTAGGTCTCTGCTCCAAGTGTGTGCTCAGCATACGCTCCATTTTCGCAATGAGTTTGTACATTAGGGTCTGGGTCTTTTACATGTGTGGTTGCCCAGTGCTTCCAATCATGTCGCGGTGTGTATGCCACCAGCAGTGTGTGCAGTATGTTTTTGCTCAAGGCTGAAGAAATGTTCACCAGGATCACAGCAGTAACAGCGGGTATTGAGGAAATGACCCCTAAATCCTGATTTGATTTATGTTTTTGTCATTTTGACATATTGCAATGTTAGACTTGCACAATAAAGCTACTTATAGTTATTTACCTATTTATACAACAGCTGGGTATCAATTTAGGATAAGTACCTCCACGAAGGGCATTGCAACAGGAGCAGAGATTCAAACAGGATGCTTTTGTCTAGAGCAACCTACAACGTGAGGTTTGTATTTTAAACTACATGATTTTTCAGCTACCCATGATTACAGCAATTTAATTGTTTATACATCTGGGTCATATCTGAGGACCTTGACTGGGGTTACTACAGCCAGAATGGGGATTTGAGCCCACGACCATCTGGTTATTACAGCACCTGCCCCATCACAAATGCAAAGTCACTGTTGACAGACATGATTATGTCCTTCACTGAGGTTTCTGTTTAAGAAGAAGAAGTCCTGTTTGATGGACTACACGATGCGAAGCACAAGGAATCCACTGATTCCTCACCTGAGAAGCATCTTGCAGGCTCTGCAGTTGGTGTTTTTCTCAAATGTGTGCATCTGGAAGTTGTGTTGGTTGGCTGTGGCTCTCTCTGGCTTTATGTTGGACCTGAGGTGAACGCATGAAGAAATGTTTTATTGCTGAAGAGAAAGTAACTTCACCAGTCTGTACCAGTGGTGATGTTCAAGATCTTGTTGGCCCCTCCCACTCACATGGCCATCTCAAACTGTTCCATCCACTTCCTCTTGGTTTCCTCTGTTTTGCAGAAGAACTGGAAGCCTTGCTTCCCTTGGAGGTGGATCAAGTAGAAGCCGTAGGACCACTGATGAGGAGAAAAGGGAGGGGCCAAAGGGCACATGGCAGAAAGACAGAGGAATTCAGACTGAGCTGTCCGTAACAATGAAGAAATGACAAAATGTGGGCTTTAAATGCTAGTCAGAATGGCTCCATAAGCAAAGGTTTGCATCAGCTTACCATCTTTCCACTTGACTGTTAGGCATGCAAACAGAAACACCAGAGAGAGAGAGAGACCGCATTACACATGCATGTTACAGAAGAGGGGATGTTAGCCTCAAAGCAATCATTTAGAGAACCTATTTGCACAATTTCTGTTGAAAAACTTATCTTTTTACTGCAATGAAATCCTCAGAAAAATGACTTAAATATTAAAAGTATATATTTACCATGCCTTTGAATATAAATGAAATGTGTGATTTTTTTGAATTGGTACAAAAAACTAAAACGTGGACTTCTCATTTTTAAAATGCGAGCAACATCTCACCTTCTTCATATCCCTGTTGTTGGTGGGATCATCTGACATTTTGTAGGACTGCAGCTCAATGATTTCTTTCAGCTCATAGCTGTAGCCTTTCCGCTTGCAGACAATGACCACTTTGTCGAAGAGGAAGATGTACCTGGAAGCAGAAGACCACAGTGGCAGTCAGCATCACAGGTACAGAAGCAAAAACTGTCTTCCTGTGTCGGTTTTGGGTGTGAAGGCTCTGTTGCTTGGTGCTGCTATGCAGAAGTACAGCACAGAAGCTCTGGAGTGAACGACAGTCCCTGCCATGGCAAATCCTACGACGATCCGATGACTGCACTGAGGAGACCGTTACCTGTCCTGTTTTGTCCGGTTCACTATTGAAGACACCTTGAGCTCTCCGTCAATCTTTGGCCTCCCGTATTCCTCCAGTTTCACCTGCTGTTTGGGTGCAGAGAAGCATCATCATTTATTTAGCACTGAAACTCCCTCAGCAGCCATGAGAAGGCAGCAGAAATGTGAATCAAACGCCCAAAAATACAGAGTTCTAAAACCGGGGAAATCTCTGAATTAAGAGATTTCCTTCATCAAGATACAAATTTAATATTCCATCCATCCGTCTGTCCGTCTGTCCGTCCGCCACCCATTCACCCTATCCACCCCTCTGTCCTTCTGACATCGAAAACCTCTTGCCCACCACAGGGTCATGGTGGTCCAGAGCCTACCCCGGAGGCCGGGTACTAGGTACTATTTTAATGTGTACAACAGTCATCTAAAGCATAGCTGTAGCTCAACACAAATGGCCACCACATTATTCCAGGAAGTCCAGAGTTAATTGCAACTGGCTTTTCTAAAAGCTTTCCGTTCTCGTACAGTTATTTTGACATGCTGTAAGAGCGCATGTTCTGGGTTAGTTAATGAATTGTGCCCACGAGAATGATCTGACAGGTAGTATACAGCAAGTGTGAACACCTACAAAACGCTGTTTTTGTGCAGCATGGGGCTCGCACCTGCTGCCAGCAGAAACAGACCGCTCATTTGCATATTTTGCACGCTTGAGGAAGCCCCGTGCGTTGCATCTGTTGTGCGACGATGCACTGCCGAACCGCTTTCCCGTGCGCTATCTGGTAACACTTTCCAGGCCCGTCACACCGTACCTACCAAATTTTCGATAGAATTCTGAAATTCGCTAATTTTCTTCAGGGTCTCGTTGTCCCTCTTCACCTCATTTATGTACATGGCCAGGTCCTGCACGTGGACAAGCAAAAGCGGTTAAAGGCTCTTAAATTCTTTGGCTCGATAGCAGGAAATGTGTGATATTCAAAACTTTCTTTATGCTTTGTGCAAGATGCCCGTGTGCTGAACACTGCTCATACTGCATGTGCTGTTTTAAGCAGCCGCACATAGACAATGCCTCCCATGACCCCTTACACCCTGCCCATACAAGGCCCAGGCCACACCCATTTCATCTACACCCCTCCCATCCCATCAGTGCCACACCCACAGCCCTCTCATACCCCTGTGCCCCACCCACCACCAGCCTCATACTGTCCACTCCATGCCTTACCCCACCCATGCCCCACCCTCTTTTGGGGTGCCCTTTTCTTCCACCCCACCTGCATGGCCTCCAGCGCCTCCTTCAGCTGCTGTCTATCAGGTCGGTCAGTTGAGTGGCTCACCAGCTCCTGCCAAGCAAGGGAAAAATTTTGTAACGCTCACCTGACGGGCAGCAGTTGACTAGCACAGCAGTGCTCCTGCACCAGATTTGTGCCCAAGATAGAAACCCAAATTTAATTCCTCTAATGCACACCATATTGCACGCTCACATAAACATAAATCTACCCTGTTTACTCCAGTGCGCGCAGCCCCTGAAAGCCACCCCCAAACAAAGTTAAACCTTGCATTTGAGCAAATATGGGATATTAAGAAAAACCGACCGGCGTAGCATTTCATGTTTGTGAAGCGCACCGATGGCACTTCAGCGTTTTCAAGCTACGGGCTCCAAATTAACAAAGCAAACATTATTTTCTCTGTACACCGGAACAGCAAGAGTCTCATCTGTTTGCTTTGCACCGAAGATTAACAAAAACATGTATTGTTTAGTCTGCTTGGTAAAAGTGTGTCCGTGTTTGTTTAGTCTGCGTGTTTTTTTTTTTATAACAAAACATGTGCGACGTTTAGTCTGAGAGCCTTCGGTGTGAACACGCTCCATGTGTGCAGTCTGCCTGTTGCCGTAACCGCACCCATGGTGTGTGGCGTTCGGTGGACCGGAAACATCTGGGCTCACAGTGAGGACCGCTTTAGGATTAGCATCAGTGATAGGAGGGGGAGCAGGAGGGCAGGACAGCTTGAGGCTGGGGGGGCCAGGGTGGGGGGATACGGTCCAAGGAAACAAAATGTGGCACATGTAATGTAGTTAGATGATTGCTAGCTTATGCAGTATTGTACAGAAAGCTGTGGTGGAGGGGTGGCGGTGGTTGTCTGACTCAGCTTTTCAGCCTCAGCCCCTCTCCCCCAACAACCCCACCCCCTCCTCCAGACCCCCCCACCATCCATCACTGGCAGCTGGCAACCGTCCGTTAATAATTGAGATGCCTGAAAAATTAATCGTGCCTTGTATCATGCGGGATGCTTGTTTAAAACATGAGCTCTATTAAAAGGAGCTGAAACAAACTGGAGTCCACAGGGCACATTCGGCTAATGTGGCAAAAGTGCTTCAATTTTTAGTTTGTGTGTTTCTTTCTGCGAATGGAAGCAGGGTTAGGGGGACACTTGAAGTGGATCAGCTAGTGCAAAGTACAAGTAAAGAAAAGAATGGTGAATTCCAAATACTGATAATGATAAATGTGCTATGTTAAACGTTTGTGATAGTAGTCATAGTCAGAAGGAAACATCTTTGTTTTATGGAAATAAATTCCTTGCTTCTTGTTCTGTGTTTTATCATCTTTGGCAGCTGCAGTGAAGGGCTGATGTTGGATTCATCCATCCAGAGACATACGCTGTATGGCCAAAAGTATGTGGACACCTGAGCATTGCATCCATATGTGCTTGTTGAGCCTCCCATTCTAACCCCATGGGTATTCATATGGCGTTGTCCCCCCTTTGCTGCTATAACAGCCCCCACTCTTCTGGGAAGGCCAACAGATTTTGGAGTGTGGCCGCGGGAATTTGTGCTCATTCAGCAACAAGAGCATCAGTGAGGTCGGGTGAGAAAGCCTAACTTGCGGTCGGCATTCCAATTCATCCCAAAGGTGTTCGGTGGGGTTGAGGTCAGGGCTCTGTGCAGCCACTCAAGTTCTTCCACACCAACCTGGGCAAACAGTGTGTTTATGGAACTCGCTTTGTGCATGGGGTGGGCATAGTCATGCTGGAGCAGGAAAGAAGCTTCTTCCCAAAACTGTGGCCACAAAGCTGGAAGCACACAGTTGTCTAGAATGCATTTGTAGGCTCTCTGGGGGCACCTAACAGAGCTCAGCTTAGTCATTAGAAGTGGGCATCCACTTACTTTTGGCCATGAACTGTATGTTGTGATATATGTTTACGAAGCAAAAATTCTGACTTCTCTCTGATAAACATCACCTTCAGCAGGAGGTGGTACTTCAGGACCCTCTGCATAGGCACCACTAGAAGATCTTGCAGCTTGAATTTCCCTTCTTGAACCTTCATAGTGCACTCCTGCAACACCAACAGCCGTTCATGTCATTCCTCGACCTTCGCGGTGCCACTCTGACCAGCATCGGGCCGAAGCGCAACGACACGTTCCTTGTATCATGCGGCATGCTTGTTTATGGCCAATTCAGTCCCATTTTATTCCTGCTTTTCTGTAACCTTCAAAATGCCTTCTCAAAAGACAAATAGTTTATCCGTGCTCTTCTTCTACCTTTCTGGCGCACTGCATCAAAAACCAAAGCAGGTATTGTTGCTATTTGTTAACCTTCACAGCACATCCCTGCAGCAATAGCTGCAGCGCTCCTCAAATAACAGCATTCAGATTTACAGCTGCTGCGCTCCAAGTCAGAAGCTGATTATCTTCAGAATGATAATCAGTCCCAAAGTCTTGTCTCCTGCAGGAATAATTCAGGTTTTAATCCAGTTTAGAGGCCTTATGTGTTCTCCACCATTGTGCGGAGGGGAGGTAAAAACAAAATTAAATGCCGGCATTGTGCAGGGAGCGAAGCCTGCGCCTCCATGTCTGATTGCAAACTGATAATCATCTTAATTTTACAAGAGATCCTCGAAGGTGAGATGAGCCACCGTGGTATCCGTTACATAATCTCACCTAAGTCACGACAAGTGCGAGCATCTCCTATCGCCACCTGAGCTGTCTTTGGGGTGTAACAGGAGGCAGGGGCTGGGATTCCACATTCTTAGAGAGCGTGCGACTCCGATTATCTCTCACAGAGACAAAAGCGCCCTTGCGGCTTCTGCGGGTAACTGGTTAGTGCACCAAGAGTGTTGGGTCTAGGCCAAGGACATGAGGCGGCCGCATTTGACCCATCAGACAGGGACAGGGTCACCTCATGGCAAGAGCAGGGGTCTGATGTGCACTGGCTACCATAGAAACTAAATTTAGGCACTGCGAACATCTCAACAGTCAGGAACTGAAATTTTTTAGTAGTTCATTTGTCCATTTTACCTCCACCTTTATTTTGACATCTTCCCGTGTGACGATGAGCTCGTCCAGCTTCTTCTGGGCGTTCTCCATATGGCTGCAGTACTGGCCGTAGATCAGCAGCCTGTGGGACAGGAAAGGGAGCAGAAGTTTGAAGGACGCACGTTTCCTGAACCTGGACCTTTGAGTCCGATGGAAGGAGACAAGCATGTCTATTCTCTCAGGCGGCCAACGAAAGGGTCAGTGGGACAAACACAGTTTCATACATGGAGGCAAAAGAGACCACGGCGGTGATTATGTCGCTTGTTAAAAAAATTGGAGAGCAAAACATCCCACTATGAAGATGAATGCAGGCACCAGATGAAGACTTTTTATTTAAAAATAAAACCCCAAAGAGCAATTATGAACGAGGCAAAATTTTTACACATGGACACAAAACGCATCAATATGTTATGGATTTTGCACCCTTTAAATCTATATGAAACTTTTATTACTTAAAGAGGGGGTATATTTATGAGATTTCATACTGGATTATGGTTATTGTGCTCTTGAGAAATGTACACGAGCTGAACTCCTTCATGAATAAGTAAGCAGATAAAATTGTGTATGCAGAAAGCTGTTTGGGGTGCATCGTGGCAAATACTTAGACGTTGTTACACAGCTGTATGACTTTCTTTTCCGTCACAGGTGGGGAAAATACCTGAGCTGTGACGTAAGAATAGATTCCAAGTACTGATCTTCTAACAATGAGCTGAAAGTGACAGAGTGGTTGAGCCGTGACTGTGGCTTTGAGGCACACCACAGAAACCGTAGAACTGAATATTTAGTAAGAGGTGGCCACGGTGGTGGTGGCGGTGCTGGCCAAAATTCCCACCCTGCGGAAACCTGGCAAGATGTCCCAGCATCCTCTGGTTCCACATTAACGTTTCGTTTTCCGTCCACCTTCCTGCTGCTGTCCCGCTAACCACACCTTCATCCAGATCTCACCAGTCACGCCCTTAAAACGGGATGACTGATGAAGATTAAGGAGAACTGCTCTCAAGTATGTCACAGTTACCATAGCTCCATTTTCCACAGACATGTGACTTAAAGCAGTGCTGTTACATCAGGGATAGATATAATAACAGATGTCCAAGACGTAATTGAACATGAAGGTCTTCTCAAACTGCAAGGTTCATTCAGGCTTAACGGTTAAAAAGAACTGAGTTTGAAGAACAAACCACGTCTGAAAGTGTATATACTTTGCTGGTAGGCAAACTACATCATTACATTCATTTACCTGGTGCTCTTCTCCAAAGCAGCTAACAATAACTTAAATTTAGCGGGGCAGTTTTCAAAGGAGGAGACTTCAGTTGAAGGTGGGAATCGATCGAGTCCTTTCAGTCCCAAGGTAGCAGCTCTAACCTGTATGCTACTTGCTGCCTCCTCAAGACTCATTTGTATTCATAAAAGTATAATTTGATGGCTTAAACAACGTGTTTCTCCATGCTAGACTGCAATGCTCCTCATTTGGACCAAGCAGATGACATTTACAGTACATGCAATATTAACTTGTGTGCAATATGTATATTTAATGTGGAATTCACTCAGTGATGGGGCAGATGCTTTTGCTTGCTTGCATTTTAATTTGCTTCATGCTGCTTTGCATTGGACTCTGCTGCTCTGCAAACATGCCCACCCTGCTGTGAGGGTCCCTGTCGGACATCGTGTTCAGTTAAATAAAACCGAAAGGTTCAGTGCTGGCTGTGGGTCTAGACTGGGGTGATTCATAAGACATAACAGCAACAAAATGGATTGTGAGTCAGCCTAGGAAGTTAGAAATTACTAGAATTTGCCTGGATTTGCCTGACATATCAACACAAACCAGCAGATGTGTATTTAGAGCAACAAAGTTCTGTCTAGTCATTGAGCGACAGGACCACAGGAGCTGAAGAGCTGATGCAGAACACTGTTCATCCAGCCCAAAGATTCTCATACATCTCCCCTGCACTTGCCTGAACCAAGATCAACAATCTGCTTGGGCCCTACAAGACGGTCAAAGGATCGACTCCCTAAACCCCACCATAAACACCCCGACCTGGTTTGCTTGTCAGTTCCACCCACAAAGGGTCCGAGATCAAAAGTCTACCCCAGTTCTGTTGCCAGTGTGATGGAATGAGCACCCTCTGTGCCTCGGAGCTACCAAATCCCTCTCAGTGCTCAAGAAAGGTTTCAAAGCATCAACTATAGATACTCTTGATATCCTGAGAGCTTTGTAAATAGTTAAACCCCATCCAATCCTTTCATCTACGTACACAGCACCCAAATGCCACTTTTACAGGCAGCTGCTTGAGAATGGTGGCATCAGACACACTGTTCTTCAGTGATATGTCTATATGCAAAGCTCTTTGTCTATTGCTGAATGTGCTTTTGTTTGCTCTGGGTAGTCTCTTTGGAGAAAAATGATGATGCGTAAATGTAAAGAAACACTTCTGCTGCATGCATTTGTGAATAACGCAGCCTTGTGTAGAAATAAGAAAGGAGCTTTCTTGCACAACCTCCTGGCTAATTGTAAGTGAAAATACAGTTAAAGCAGGAATGGTTGCCCTGCGTGATGTGGCTGCTTATATCTCCTCTTTCATGGGAACACGAGGCAGAGGCTGACCTGGACCTCAACAGAACAGTATGCTTCAGTTGTGGTCCTTGATAATGACCGCAGTGACCAGCCACATGGTCTCCACCATGCCTGATGGCTGGAAGGTATGACTCCGAGGTGCCATGCAGCCGCTGTCAGGATTTGCAGAAGTCCCAGGATGTGATGATACCTGTTAGTTGCTGTAGCAGGGTTCAGTTCAGCACTAACTGGGAGGGTGGGGTTGGGTTTCTGGAGAGCTCCTGCTCACTGGGGGGTTCCAAAATCCTGACTCGCACAGGCCCTTCTGGACTTTAGAGGCAGCACACGGGTGAAAATGTCCCAGAAACAGAAAGAGCCCATCGCTTCCGCATCGCGGACCACAGGAGCAATGCAGGTGCTCTTCACAGACGGGGAAGCCCATTTGCATGTCTACTTGAAGTGCCACTGACCTAAAGGCATCTCTTTCCACTTCCAGATGTATTAGATTCACATGGCCTGCACTGGCAAGGGAAATAAAGTACACTTGATGAAAACAGAAACCCACAAAACTGTCCATAGGCTGCAAGAGGATGAGCAGAAAGTGCTGCTGCCTTCAAAGAGCGGCCTGGTACCCAGTGGGGGCACACAAACTAGGGACCGTGTAGCCGTTCCTGCCAAACGCAGAGGCTCTGATCCTGTAATAAGGCTCTTTCTCCTGTGGGGAAATGGCTCCCTTTGTTCTCCTCCCTCGCCACAGCCTCCCAACAAAACAGATAATTATACGTGCGTCACACCAACTCGGGCGTAGCTACACAAAGCGGTTGACAAGGAGCCCACCTCCTCAGGCTTCAGCGCTGGAGAAGGAGTGCGAGGTGCGACTGTAAAGCCCATTACAGTTGGGAACAGCAGAGGAGGTGATGGTGCACAAGTTTTCAGGAGATGAGCGACACGCAAAATGGCAACAGCAGCAGCATGGAGCTGAAGAGGACAATCAAAGTTTTTTAGGACCCTATCTTGTGAGAAAGGAGGAAAGTGCAGCCATGTGACAGATTGAAGAGTTAATTTCACGAATCCGTGGCTTCTCTCTTAGCTGAACTGCTCGAAATGGATTATCTGCAAAAGAGAGAGTTAATCATAACTTTTGGTTCCACCTTGATGTGCATCCTGTGCCGAAACGTGTCGCCCTGCAACGGGCCTTTGGTTTGGAAAGAAGCACAATAACTCGAATTCACACTAGAAATGGCACCGTTCTGCACTACAACATCCGAGCACAGTCGTGGAAGGGCCTTGCCAGACAGTGTTTTCTACTCCGGGCGCAGTGGCGAAAGGTGACGGACTGAAAGAAAACGTTCAAATTTGTGCTGCAGCCATGGCATTCCCTCCCCCCCAAATGAAGCACAAATATAAAGACATGCTGAATTCTGACAACTGTAATGGGCGGAGCGGTGCAGAGCGTTACGGGGGGCCTGGGGAGCATTCATTTGCAGCTTCCAGGAGTCGAGGCTGCTCTAGTTCCCGGGGTGCTTTTGCAAGGAAATGTGTGAAAAATCCTTATTCGTAAACACGGTTTAGAAAAGAAAAAAAAAAGAAAAGAAAAGAAATTTACTGCTCTTTCAGTAAAAATGACAGAGCAACAACATTTGTACTGAAGTTTTATCAAGTGCATCATTCAAAGAAAACACAATCCAAACCCTCCATGTTCCACATGGGCTCCACAGGATGCCTTGGGTGATGGGCCAGTCCTACAGTATAGTAGAAGTGACAAGCTGTGCCGACTGCTAATCTCCTGCTATGCACACCATTGGGCCCTTCTCACCCCTGTTTACAAACCCCTCGAATGAAGAAAATGGGGGTCAAAATCAAATGGTTAATAACACAGCTGTTCTTACATTCCACATTCAAGGAGTTTCTGGAACCCAGATTTACAGGCTTCGGAGAACCGGATGTAAATAGAAAACCCTGACCTGTGAACCCTCCCAGGCGCTTGCAGGGCAAAAGGCTTAGTGCTTCTTTTTGCTGGTTTTCTTTAAAGTTCTCCATGGGAATGATCAAACATTGACATTTCTTGCTTGGCATTTAGGTATGTTCACTCCTGTAAGTTTTCCTTTCTGTTTTCCAAAACCCCCACTCCTGCAAAGGTCACCGGGGCTTTGGCATAAAGATTATTAAACTGGGCCGGACCCTTCCAGTGTGCGGTGGGTCTGAATGGATGAGAACACACCGAATCCCTGCCAAATGATATTGGTCATTCCCTTCTCTTAGTGGACGAATAAGGCAAGTGATTTCCAACTGAATGAGAGATGTGGAAATTAAAAGATTCAAATGTGACCCTTACAGTGTCAGCGAGCAGTAATAAATTTGTATTTACAGCCAAAACTATTCACCATTGATTTAAGTGCAGTTTACATGTATAAAAAATACTTAACAGCCTACATTTTGCAAGAAGGCCCTGCATCGTAGGGAAGGGAAGTAAAACTTTGAATTGCTGGCAGCTCATTGTAGGGAAACTTGAAGGCTGGAAGTCTAAAATCTAAAAATCACCACTTTATGTAATTGATTGATTCATCTTAAACGGATTTGAGGCATCACGTCTCTAATCTGGCACAATCCTTCCTTTAAATGCGGCTTCACGCCTGCACAGCAACTAGGAATACAGATCTATGCCCCAACCAGCAACAAACATAACAGCAATTTCCCAGAGGCTAAGCTCAAAGATGCTGCTTAATGCAAATGAGTCCGTTTGATTTCCAAAGAATGCAAAGTGTTTGTGCAGTTGTTTTAAAAGCATTGAGGTGGCATAAATAAGAAATGTGGAGGCAGACCACAGCCAAACGCTCCTTTTAAAGCCTTTTCAGCTTGCAGGTTTGTGATGGGACATCGGGGGTGAAGGCCAAGCTTTGCGCAGATGGTGGTGTGTGGGTGACTGCGTCGACGAGGGTAAAGCCATACAAACAGTCTGTTCTCCAGAGAGTGATAGGCTTCCATATTTCTGATGCATCATAACATGGGTAATGCTCCTCGATGTCACCGGTCAGCAATTTGTCACCCCACCCACACAGCCACACACCCATGCTCACATGAAGGAACATTTCCTCAAAGCAAAGTAGTTCTTGCCTTAGGGGTGGGCAGTGACAGCCATGGTAGTGTCTTGGTAGGCTGACATTATGGGGTGTGGCAACCCCACCGTGACACAGAGCGGTAAACAGAAAGGTTGAGAATGTGAGAAAGAGGAGCGGAAAGGAGTACCAAAAAGCAAAGCTTTCTCCGTGAAGAGACTCTAAAACCTCTGTTTGCCAGTTTAAGCTATTGGGAGACAGTCGCTAATGTTCTTCAGGGGCTGGGATCTTTTCCACTTACATTCCTGTGCTTCATGATGAAGACACTTCAGTATCCAACTGTATTCAATATGACAGTGACGTTCACAATATTCTTCCCACTGAGAATTTACAAATCCTGTTTGCCATTGTCAGACTGTTGATGTGTGTAGGAATGCCATCACTTTAGGCTGTTATCACAGCATAATTTTATATTTAGTGTCACTTTTCCATACACAAGTCTTTGTAATCCTTCCAGATTTTAATTTTTATAGTAGTCTTGAAATAACTGCCTGCCATTCCTATCATTATTGGTCTCTATTTGAAGAACACGGTTGGCCCTTGATGAGCCCAAGCACCCAATTTCCCAATCTGCCACGGCATTAAGAACACCAAATCGTAGCCCGGTGTCAAACATAAGTCCCAGAAATCTGAGGAAGACTTCCATTTCATCATGCAACAAAGTTTTAAGACAATGCAGGAACCTTAATATTATAGGAATGCTGGGTGATGTATTTTATAACAGATTTTGCTCCATAGGGTGAGGGTGACAGCATCCGCAGACAGTTGGGATGATTTTTGGAGCAGTATGGTTTCTATAAGAAAGACAGCCACCATCATGACTTTAGACGGTCCGCCAGTCTGACCTAAGGAAGGCAAATTAAAAGGATCAAATCACAAGCAAAAACGTCATTTTTTCATTGCAGTCTGGATACCATCACCCAACATTGCCTTACCAAATCAGTTCTCAGGAGAGAGCAATCCCCCAATTTATCCAGTCTCCCAACTGAAGAGAGTGATGAAAACTTCCAAAATATATAAGCAATAATTAGTCCTAGACTAAATCTTAACTTTCCACCAGGGTCCTCTGTATTATTAATCTGATTAGTTTAGCACCTTTGAAATGAGGTTACAAGCCACCACGGACCGCCTGTATTATATGGTCGGCTGCAGAACTCCCTGCATGGTTCACTCTTGTTATTACTCTGCGCTCTTAGAGCACAATAAACACCAATGGGCAAAAAAAAACAGGCACTGACTAGAAATGAAAACAGTTAACATTAGCAGCAGTGATTTCATAGATTCCTTTAACAATAGACAAGAGCTCCTATTCAGGCATCTTTTACTTTTCTCTCTAAAGAGGCCTTGAATCATTGCTCTCGACAAAAGAAAATCCTTAGCCGTTTTCTGATCGCTAGTGAGCCTTACTTTAAAACAAAATCTGCCACCTGTACCCTAGATTCCATCCTTTCAAAACCAAATTAAGACTCAGTGGTAGCATTTACAGTGCCCGTTCTCAACATATTCAACACATATTTATTTCCAGAGTTGCTTCCTGGTGGCCTCATCTTTGGTTGAGAATCTTAAATCTTGAAGATGTGCCTGAGACAGCAGGTTAGAGCTCCTGCCTCATAATCCAAGCACTCGAGCCTTAATCTCTGCTCCTGCTGCAGAGTCCTTGACCAAGGTACTTAACCTGAACTAATAGAATAAAAACAGATAACTGTACTTCACTAAAGGTTCTGGACCAGTGCTAGTCCTGACTTTGATCCTTGTACTCTCTTCCTACACAGAGCTCTGCACACTGCTGCGTAAGTGGTTTGACTTTTATTTTCATTTATGCACACACTTTTGATAGCTGCAGCCTAAGCCAGACCGTAAATGCTCTCAGCAGAGACACATACAGAAGTGCTGAATTCATTTTCCTTCCCGTAATACCGACATGCACGTCTGTTCTCTGCTATGACCCCGTGCCTGTATCTGCCCCTGTCAAACAGATTTCTCGAGATTAAAAACCGAAAAAATAAAAACAATTTTAAACAGAATTATTTACATAATTTCCAATGCGCTGAGGAAATAAAGACTTTATTATCAGCGTCAAAGAGTTTTAACTTTACTTTTGCATATTGTTTTCGACATTTTTGACAGCCTCTATCCCTTAATTCTTACATGAACTCTAAGAGTATGAAATGTTTTCTTGGGAGTTTAGAAATACTGCAGAATTAAAGAGATTTTATTCTGTTCCTGATGTAGAAAATATCACGGCACACGTTTATATAGAAAACAGTAGACGATATAAAACATTTTTTAGGTTGCAGCAAGTTTGGAAAACTGTGGGAAGCATTATAACAACAACCAGATAGTAGGAGCATATTATTCCACTTGTTAGATCTCAGTGGATGCAGATGCAGGCTTTTTGCCATTTGTAGGACAAATAAATTCACTGTTGGTAGTGAAGTCTTGGTGGAATTATGTGCCGACCAACGTTAGCAACGTGCTTCCATTTGGGCATTCAGTTTGACTCAGCAGGTCTTCTGGTTTTCAAATAAAACTGTTTGGACTGTTGCCATCCGATGATCAAAATGTTTATTAATTTATTCAGTTATTCATTATTAGCAACTGCTCGTTCACTGTAAGGTCAGGGTGGTCAATAGCCTATCTCAAAGGACAAAAGTGCTCCTTAGATTATCTTGGCCGATCCATCACCGCGTCACTGTATTTACTAGCAATGTACATGACAAGGTGCAATTGACACCATTAAACAATGTTTTTGAACCCTAACCCCAAGTTACAGCACTGCAGTTTCCAGACCCTGTTGGAGGAGTTGGCATCTCCTCTAAAGAACTGCCTGAACGACCAGGCTCAGAATAAACTGTGGATCAAAGCAAATCAAGTGCTGAACCTCAGCTAAATCACAACAAAGTTGTACCTTCACCTCCCATAACATTGATCCCTGCCTGGGCCTACATGAGCCACCATCCCGGTCCACCCCAGGGGGTGATTCAAATAGTCCGCTGCACCACTTCAGCTTTGCGGCCTGTTACCCTGAGCAGTGTCACTCTGGCTCTTTCACAATTTCACACATGCTGCCTGGCATTATTCACAGGGCAACGGGCAATAATACTGAAGTAGCCTGGCATGTGCGACAGTCCAGGGAAACACGGAACGATACATGGAGCAGCAGTATCTACCTCCAGGAAGAGGGTCAAACTTGAGCTGAAATAAACAATCTTGGTGTCCGGCACCTGTATAAGACTTTATAGGAGGCTTTGATACTGACCTCTCCTTGAAGTCCAAGAAGATCTTGCCAAGACCACTGCCACCTGTCGCCATGTTCATATCGATGGCTCTCAGTAAGGAAAAGTGGACTTTGATGATATCCTGTGTGGGAGAATCCAACGCAAACATTAACAGCATGAAGCACCGCACAGCAAACGTCTTTCTAAACAAAAACGCCACAGGAAGGAGCTCACCTCAAGATTGACAAAAATGGCCTCCATTTCCTGGGGACTCAAAACTTGCTTCAGTGGAATCATGTAGTTCTGTGGAAGCGCAGCAATTATAGTTACAGGGAACAGACATTTTGCGGAGACTTCTTCATTGAGAAGTGAACAGACTAAGAGGCACTTTAATACCTTCTTCTAAAAGGCCAAGAACCTCATTACATCTGACTGTATTAAAGCAACTGTAAACCTGTGGTGAGGAGCTCTGAAATTACATGCTGTTGGCGGAATTAAGGGTGAATCGAGCACTTATTGAAGTTCCATCACCTGTAAGTGCACTCATCCTGAAGGAGTCACCTGTTATAAACTGCACACTTTTTCAATTGATCCAGTCTCATACTGGATGCCTTCCATTCTATAACCAAGTCTCACTCTTCTAAACCCAACTCATGAGACCTGTTCTGTTCTTTCAGATTCAGACCAAACATCCAAAATGCTGGTTAAATATGACTCATCACCATCGTCATCATCATCATCGTGTTTTGATGCTGGCTCACATCTCCTCGAGTGTAGGATTGTTTGTAGGTTTGAATCCTCAATCTGCATGGACTTTGGACGTTCTCCCTACATTTGTGTGGGTTTCATCCCATGGTCCAAAGCTGTGTGTTTCTTGTGTATGGGAACCTCTAAATTGCCTACAGTGTCAACGTGCAATGGTCCTGGACTGGTGTTCCGTGAAAGGTGTACGCTGCATTGTTTCCTTTGCTTTAAGGATAATCTCTGGACCACCACCACAACCACCCCACATGGGATGAGCAGTCATTGAAGATGGGTGCTTGGATCAGGTAGTACTCTGAGATGTCCAAGAGGCATCTACTCTTGTTCTTAACAGATTCTCATAAATCAAAGCTCTACAAAATGACAATCGACTGTGGTGGAAGATTTACAGGCTCGAGATGGCAGCCTCCACTCACCTTCTCGATATCTTCCAGTGTCTTGTAGTACTTTGCCTCTGTCTCGTGGATTTCGACCAAACAGCAGTTCCGCTTGTCTTCTTCAGTCATGCCCATTTTCTGTTTCATTTAACACCGACAATAAATGTAAAAGTTTTCATAGATATTTCTCTCCATTATAGTCAGATACTGGCTATTACGTTCAAAGGCAGTAAGGCAGTTAATTAAAAAAAAAAGACCATGAAGTTTCAGTCAGAATTTACAGTGTGAAACATCAGAATGATCTTTGGGTGTGAAGTCATATATAATAAACTAATTAAAAATTTTCACCCCACAAATCATCACAGTTAGGTGTAATCATTTTGCCTTTAAATGGTAGGATTAAAACTAATAATCAAAATTGCAAATTATTCTCTCAAAGGAAATAATTTGAAATTAAAAAGGAGTGCAGGTACAGGCAATGCAAAACATTTTCAAGCAGAATAGTTTACAGCAATAATTAGCTAAGTATGGAATTATAAGTGAATAATGATTAATAATTGAATAATGTCTAATAACTGATCATTATTATGCAGACTAAGTTGAATTTTTGAAGTCATTTCATTGTTTTTGCGATAAGCAAACGTAGTAATAAGCGCTAAAAGGCTATGGGAATAAATGAATGTTTGATTCATGAGAAACTTGGAAAAAAAATGTACACCTGTATCTTTGCAAAAATGCCAGTAAAGGCAAATTTTTCATTAGAGCAGGACACCAAAAGCCAACAGGGCACATGGGGAATTATTATGAGGACCAGCTGGTTTCACTCTTACAATCTGTGAGGACTGCTTTGGAACTTTAAGAAAGCAGTTTAAACAAATAAATCTTGCATTGTTATAAAGATCAAAGAGCCATGGAAACACTGGAGTCATTTGGTCCAGTGCTTTTGTACATATTCGCTGTCAGTGCATCTGGGTTTCTTGAAACATCTGGAATAGTTTTATGCAGCGTTCAAAAACATAGTTCTCCTCTGATTAAGAAAGTGGGAGGGAAATAATTGAATAAAAGCTACTAAACGATAACCACAACGTAATTGTGGCTAATTTCAAAGCATCACGCTAAGGAATGACACCCTGATGACAGTCCACAGACCTGGCGTGGGAGTCAAGTGTGCGGTTACTGTGACATCACAACAGCATCCTTACTGTCTCCTAGCAACGGGGAGAACATCAGACTTGAGATGGCAGCATCTGAGGGATCTGCACGTATGTGTTTATGTTCTGCATGTATAAGCCCACAGCCTATAGGACAGCTTGTGGCTTGCTTTGAAATAAAAAGACAAACGTGGTCACGGTTGCGATGATTGCAGTGATCCGAGCTCTGGCAGAACAAAGGCCACGGGAGGCTTCGGTATGTCATTTAGTGGACTTCAAGTTAAACCACGCTAACCAAAGACACTACTAGTTTGGAATAACTGTCAGGATGATGCAGTGCACAGCAATAAATTGCACTTGTCACTCTGCAAATGTTTTCTGCACATAAACAAATGGAAAACAATTGTTTTACTTGTTTATAGGCACGTGTTGGAGAGAGAAACTTGACGCTCGAATGAGACAGCAGTCATGCACGTCAATTTCATTTCAGCAAACACAGTGCAGCCTGTCACTTACCTGCATGTACCTGATCTGCAGCATATAGGAATCAAAGACAACACACGTGAGAGGGGTGCAGAACACATAAACAGCCTGGGATTCACAAATGTTCACTTTGGCTTGAACAGCCTTAATACTGCTAATAAGTTCATAACTCGAGGTTTGTGTTTCGCTGTGTGCAGTTGCTGGACACATATGTGTATCTTTTCATCAGACTGCCTTTGGGGAAGAAAATATAATCCTGCATTTCCAAGAAAAGGTCATCCTAAATATCACATGTGCATAACATTTAGTAGCGTGGTTGCAGAGCGCAAACGTTGTCTATTCACAGTAATAACTGGGAGAAAACCGAGGAGGACTCTGACCATCGGCTGCCGGACCTCCACCTTGATGATGTCCTCATAGATGTCGTCGCCATCGTCGTCGCATGGCACGCAGTCATAGATGTCATCCTCCCCGAGGTCGTGCTCGCTGGAAGTTGGGCAGACAAGCGGAGGAAAAGCGGTGTGAAACAAGGTTCCCATCAGAACCGTGGGCCATTACAGCTGTGACCCGTGGGACGCAAACCAACAGTGTTCAAGCTACACTCTATGTGCTTAGTGATGGCATCCTTCCCCAATCGTGCAGAAACTCTTCACTGAAATCAAGCTACACATCTTTTACAATAAGGAGACATTTAGAAAAATCTCTACACAACGTCAGCATACGAGTAAGGGAGCATGAAGAACCAGTAAGGAAAATTCTTATTCACTTGAATGACAAAAAGAAAATGGAACTATTAAAAAGGCGACATTTAGGCAAAGAACATAATTTTCATTCTCTGCTTTCAAACGTAATCTTTTCATTCTTTTTTTTTGTCAGGCCTTTGTGTTTCACTTTTAGCACCATAAGAACAAATTACCCCTGCTAGTACATTTTGATAAAATGGCCTTTTCTTCTCCTCAGTTCATTTAGTTTTTCCTCTTTTTTTTGGGTTTCACACAAAGCTGCTACAAGGGCACTTTGCACTGTGCTGTACAAAAGTAAATATTAAGACCAGTGGTGGTGTCTGTAATTCCCAAACTGGGACTTGGCAGTAAATTACTAGTCAAATGTAATATTTCCCTGTTCTACATTCACTGGTGACAGCAGGTAAATGTACATGTGAAGTCATCAGGGATGCAGTGTTTTATTTCACTGGAGTATCCCCTGTATGTCAGTGCCCTTTTTAAACCCATAACCTATTCGCTTTCACCTCTGATCTTTAGGGTTGAGGGACCACTGCAGTGTCCTTGAAGGATGCACCCGTGACGTTCATCACATTTTCCGGTGGTCTGAGCAGTTTGTGCCCTCTGGTTCCCCTGTTGACATGAATGCACATCCATTTCCTTCCGATGGCGAAGATGAACACAGGACATGCTCGACACAACCCTAGCATCCATTCTGCCTTTACCCACAATTTCAAGCAAGCACAAATCCAACTGGGTTGATGAAATTTGTGAACGAGTTTGTCTCAACATCCAAACCATTGTGTAGGATCCTCAGCAACGTGACTTTGTTACGCATCTAAATGGACTGCAGAGAATATGGGCAGAAAAGCCTGAACAGAAAATAAGCGCTGACCTTGTCTGAATATACAGCGCACGCCGCCATGCCGCATACAAAATATGGTGAGTTTTAATTGAGGTTTTTGTGCTCTGGTCCTCAGTACAAATTCCACCACCTTTCATTAACCCCGATGATATTGAGTTCGTGCTGAATGTGTTGTGGCATGACGGTTAGTGCAGCGCTCCAAACAGAGCCCCAGAAACCCAAGTTATTCTTCTTTCCCTTTAGCTCCCTCATTCTTTTGAACTCGTAACATGTTTTCAGGAATAGTGGCTCAATAAGAGCAATAACCTGAGAAATAGCCTGAGCCGTGTCTTTTTGTGGGAGGCTTTGATTTGTATGAGTTTATCCATCGTTTCTGACTCGAGGGGAAAGTTGTGGCTGAGTTGCATGCAGGATTGTTTAAGGAGGAGCAGTTGGATACTGGGCCTCCCTGTTGGGTTTCTTCCTGCAAGAGACTTCACTGTCCTCCAAGACATCACTGGAAAAGCACTGAGAAAGAATGGAGGCCATAATTACGCTTAACCTCAGTGGGCCCACTGGGTCACTTGTTCCCATCAGTAATACAGCATGTGTGGACTTCCTAAACCATGTATTTTAAATGCATATTACTACCTTCAACTGCCTCCCTGTAGTGGAATCGGGTGAATTCGGGTGATGTATGGTTTATTGCTTCTCTGCTCTTTCGGCAACCATGAAACCATAGCAACAGTGGCATAATTGGTGTTGGTCAATTAAACTGACCCGATATTAAAATGACTTGAGAACATGAGCACAGGAGGAGAGAGAAGGAGACGGCAGTAATCGTTAAAAAAGGGGCGATAATAAAACGTTCACATTTAATGGGGATGTTTCAGCTGGCACAAACCCACTGAAAGTCAACCCGTCAGGCCTGACATTTTTCATCAGAATTCCTACATGTTAGCTTATTTTTATGGCTACATACTGTGCTATACTGGGATCATGTTGAAGAACTGCATTCTGAGAGCACGCTCGGTTCACATAGGCCTTTGTGGAAGGTAATGACAGGACCCTGGAGCACAACAAATGGTACCGGTATGGATTGTTAAATCCAAAACCAGCTGTAAGTCGGGTTAAAGTCATTAAACTGGGTAGCATGTGGCGTTGTGATTTGTGCTGTCAACTTCGTGTCTAAGGGACCAGGCTTGAACCCCTCCTGCTGCCCCTTCATTTGCTTGTTGTGCTGTACACATGGGCAAATAATTGTACATATCTTAATGTACAAATCTAACCTAACATTGTAAACTGAGACACAGTGTCAGCTAAATGAATAAATAATGAGTGACTGGAAGCAGAAGACTGCATTCTTGAATGCTGTAATAAAGACAAATACAGGAGAGGGCAAATGTGCCTGCAGTATTTAAACACCCATTCATTCAATGTCCTACAGTCCCCTGACCGGTCTATGAGATAACCGATGTAGTTCTCAGTGGTTTGGATATCATGACCTTGTTGTGAGAAGAGGCGATCTAAGTGACCTCCTTGGATTCTTACCAATGAACGCCTTCCTTCATTTAAAGAGCAAACTGGTTTTATTCATAGGCCCTCATTCACAGACATGCAAGAACAAGGAGTCACTGAGACTGAAACAGGGCTTTGGTGCTTTTGACTCCTCTGTTTCAGCCAGAATGCAATGCATTTACTACAAATTGTTCACTGGCAGGAGGCTTATAGCATAAAAGCTCATTCACAACAAGGACATGTCCAACTGGTGACGCCCCACACAGAAATATATTGTAAATGTGTATTAACAGCTCCCTGTCAGCCACATACACAGCAGCAAATAAAAGGTGATGTTTCCTCTGATGCATTGGGATGTCGTAAACAAAGTCAAAATGAAACAGTTTGTGATTCATTCACAGCGACACAACCAGAGAAGAAACACCTGTGAGCGAGCGCTTCACACTCAAAGTTTTACACAAACAAATACATAAATAAAGCATGAAAAAGGAAGAAAGGGGACAAAACACACACACACACACACACACACACACCTCTGAGGAAATTTGTGACTCAATGCCTGACTGCTATTTAAATCGATCCCCTGGCAACTGTGCCCAATTGCTCTATTTCATGCTTTGCCAGTTTCTGGGTAGGGGAATTAAATACGGCAAAGATGGAATGTCACAGGGAATTTACATAATGCATCTCTGGGGACCGCGTGAGCGTAGAAATTAGTCAGAAAAGATTACCCCTAGATCGGTGTGATCAGCATGGTCAAAGCGCTGCTTACCTGTAGCATCTGGGAATGTGGCTTTTGATTTGGCAGCACTTAAAGTTGTTGGAGTAAATGTGCACTGAACACTGTCTAGCTGAATGAACGGAAACTCAATTTACGATGTTGCTGCAAGGTTAGAATTTAATATATGATTATATGTACTAGGGATTTTTTTTTTTTTTTTTTTACGTTTGGGATGTCAAGCTACCATTTCGCAATGGACCGCAGCTTTACATGCATTGCTGGACATACACACCACTCACCAAAATGGCACGATGGTGTAGCTCGGCTACTACTGGGTCGTACAATAAATGCCCTAGGGCTTCCAAGCCAAGGGGGGAACAGAAGGAGTTTGTCGTTGCCTAGTTCTGTTCATGTTTGTGTGGTGCAAACACAGGGGGAACACAAACTCCGCGCACCCTGAGGTTGACCCATACAGCCAACCCACTGGGGGCCACACTCCCAACTCCAGAAAGCTGGTAATTTAGAACAACTCAACACTGCTGGTCTTCCATAGAGCCACACATTTATGGTCAAATACACAAGTCCTTATATACCTTTTTCCATTTCAGATGACAATATTTAATTCCCTGATAATGAGAGCTACTTAAATAAAACCTTAATAGCTGGTACTATTATTAATTACATTCCTAAAGCCAAAATGTTCCGACCTCCAAACATTTATCAGCATAGACTTACTGTCTGCAGTAAACACCAAAGTTGATGAATATAAACATTTCCCTTTTATGCGGTGCAGCAAACAGGCCGTGTATGTGAATGACTGAAGGTTGCACAACCGATCTATAGATTTCGTGTCCGAACTCTGAAGCCCACAGACAGGGACACTCAATGAAATCTTGAGAATGATCAATGTTGCTGAATAAATGCCCCAACAGGTCACACACAGCAGGAGTGGAGGACAGGCACAGTGCTTCAGTGCATTACACTGTGCACTTGTTCATGTGGAATTTCTCACATTCAGGTAAACATTTCTCCCAGAACACTAATTCCAATAACGTGACTCTTAGTAGACAGTGATGTAAATAAATGCAAAAAAGTTCTCCATTCTGTATACAGCAATGGTGTGAACAGCAGTACAGTCTTTCTTTTCTGAGCAGTAACTCCGGATTCTCTTTTTCTACTCAGAATTCTCAGGAGGGTTGGGCAGCTGCTGACAGTTGAACCCCCAGACAATTATTTTTCTCCCTCCTTTTCTGTTTGGGAGTCCCCCATTAGGCTTACGTTATACTTTTTGTTATAGTTAATAGTCATTAAATGTATAGCTAACATTTTATCTGCAAGATTATTTTATATCTCTGCTGTGTCGCGAGATTTTGTTCAGCTCTCTGTCAGTGTGCCAAAAGAGTTGCATAAAATAAAATAAATTGAATTGAATTAAACACCTGGACATTTACTGAAAGAGTTCCTGCATACGTCAAGCCACATGGCTGTTCCAGGAACTCATACCAAGGAGGTCACCCAGCACCACCAAAACACCCCATTTACCTGCATTAAACAAATAAAAATATGAGATATCTAGGTTTACGTTATGGAAAACCCAATAGTAAAATCAGACATGAAAAACACCCTTTGTGCAGCAGGTGTGCTGGTTCCTGGTCTGGGAACTACAGTATATGAGCAGGGAGGCTGGGGTGGGGGGGTGGAGTTAACACCAGACAGACACAGTTTATATTGATGCTTAATTCACAGAAGTTTTTAGTGTGAACTTTGTTCCTTTGAGAGAGCAGCATTTGCTTTTAAACAAGCCTCGTCCACACCAGCCCTTCCATTCACTCCGGTATGCTCATGGATGTTGTGCACACATAACTTATTCATGAGGCAGCCGGGAGATGCCGCTTGTCTTCCATCTGGAGACATCTTTCATTCTCCGTGATAAATGACACCTGTCTGGATGGCACGGCTAATTATTTCACATTAATCAGACCAAATAGTGTGCGTCACAGCCTTGCGCTGTCTCGTAGCGAACGCATTTTGGACCACGGGGCTGCTGTGTGCCCGTTTCCACGGCAACTGAAAGAGCAATTTCCTCCGGTTGGCATGTAAACTGGGTGACGGAAATGAGTACTACTGCAACCGAGCACCTTGCCATGCTCTGGGAGATGGGGAGGGGGAACAGTATGTGCGGGTGTGTGTGTGTGTGTATGGGGAGAGTCTACTTACTCTGCCAGCTCTTCCAGGCTCCGGTAAACATCGTCCTCGTCTGCTGCAGTGTCCTCTGATGGGAAGGGTCTGGAACACAGAAAACAGTGTAAGGAGGTTTTAGACCCCACATCCTTCTGTTGACACAGTGACACTTTCTGTAGACACAGAGCTTGGCTCCAATAAGAGCTACACAAGCACATCTTTATTTCAATACTTGACTCTAGAGACCCATTAGTACTGCAACAAGTACTTACACATTCATGCAGAAATTTTGTCCCATTTCTTCAACTTACGAATCTCAAAATAATCATAATAATTATTCAAAACAACATACAAAGTGAACTTGGATGGACCCAGTGGATTTGCAAGAGGGTTTCATTCAAAGTCCATTCACGCAGTTACTGATAAAGCAAATGCCAGACTGTTACAAATTTGTTTCGATGTTTATATGATACGTAGTTAGTGAGGGATAAAAGTGTTTTTTTCCTTATTGAATCACCCTGTGCATAAAAACAATATGCACATCAAAATAACAGGGACTAACAAATTCCTATAAACAGTGTATTTTATGATGAGGAGGGGGGGAAAAAAAAAAAAAAAAAAAAAAAAAACACTGGACACATTTTGGTTCTTCTGCAAATTTCACGCTTTTGGTCAAATTCACTCTAGCAGTGAATTGCAGTGAGAGTTATACTTTTTCAGGCTCTTGGGCTGAACACTTGATTGTGGTTAGGTCTGGGCCTCCATTCTGCTACCTTTGAAATAGCTGCATAACTCATGCTGCTTCACTGAATGAGCTGGGACAGTAGGTGGTATCATAGTTCAAACTGTTGTCTTCAGACTCATAGAATGCAGGTTCAAATCACACCTCCCACTTAGACTGTGCTCAAGTCCCCAACTGTCAAAACCAGAACTGAAAACCAATTAGAAATGAGGGGTGAGTCCAAATCAAGTCCAACACAGAAAATCTGAATTTTCTTCAGGACCAGGCCTAGTTTTACCACCCCCCGAATTTGATAATTCTCTGAAGAACTGACCTGTATTAGAGCCCCTGCAGATTCACCACTGCTTCAGAGGGACAGACAGGGCAGGACACTGAAACTGAAGCTATAGCTGCTTGACCAAATATTAATGTTCTGCCCTGTATGGCCCACAACCTGTGGTGATTTCGGGTACGATGGACAATGTTTGGATTTTTTCTGGCTTTAACTTTAGCACTCATGCCCTTCTTTCGAAGTGACACGCCAATATTAAGCATAGGTCATCCATAACTCATTGTTTATACACAACAAACGCACTAAAGCTAGCATATGGTTGCTAAGGCTGTAAACTCGTATGACTAAATGAAAAGATGATAATGTTTTTATGTTTAGCATTATCACAATGTCAAACAAAAGACAAGTATTTAAAGGCACACAGAAGAATATAGCATTTTTTAACAAATGTGATTTAGTCTCATGGCTGCAAGATTTAATTTTAGAGGAGCTGATTAATATGTGCGGCCTATTTACCTGTGTTTGTGGCATCTTTGTGTTTGTTATGCCCCTCCTACCCCCTCGCACAGCAGACAGCCTGTGTTGGGGTTTGAGACACATATCGCTGACTGTCTTTATAAAGAGAATCGATCGAACACGTACACGAAAAATAAAGAGGAGTTTTCAGGATTCTGGACTCCTGCGTGTCTTTCAGTGGCATTTCTACGGGGGGGGTCAGCATACTTTGTGCACAGAGACAACGCAGCACCACTACAGATGGTCCTTGACTTACGATGGCCCAACTTAGTTTTGACTTTACGATGGTGCGATAACAAAATGCATTCAGTAGAAACTGTACTTTGAATTTTGAACTTTTCCTGGGCATGCAATATGCAGTACGATAGTTATTAGACTTTATAATTCCTCCCCTTTCTGTAGGGAGGGGACCTAGGCATCTGATTTCTACCTCAACTTTGAGCTTGACTTTTTTTTTTTATATTTACTATATCTTTTTTTCCTGTAGATACTTACACAATTTAATTTTTCATTTAATCTCTTTCTTGTATTGTGGCACTGAGCATGTTGACATAGGAATTTGCCATAGGGATCAAAGTTTTATCTCTAAGGAAGTCTGGGTAGGAACTAAATCCCGTCCACGATTGGTTTCTTTACCAATCAATCAATCGGTCTGAAGACCGGATGGCAGCGAGATGACCTACGTTCCGTTGCTGAAGTGGCCACAGGCGTGACAGTAGGTTAGGTGTACAGGTATGCGCTGCCTAACAACGTGACAGTCAATGACAGACCGCATATATGGTGATGATTTGTAGCCTAGGAGCAATGGGCTGTGCCATATATAAGTCAAAAAGAAAATAATGCAGCGCAAGTATGATATGATGTTCAGAGAACAACAAACTCGCCTAATGATGCATTTCTCAGAACGCATCCCCATCATTAAATGACCCATACCTGTATTAAATGCATTTTTGACTTACAATATTTTCAACTTACAATGGGTTTATCAGAATGTAACCCCATTGTAAGTAGGGCACCACCTGCATACTACCCTTGAGAAGAGACTCTCCCAAAATCATTTCTATAAAACTGACCCCGCTGTATAAATGAATAAATTCTTGCAGGTCACTTTGGAGAAAAGGTTCAGCTAAATGTAAAGCCATCATTTTGATAGACATTACACTTAAGGGGTAATAATAAACCTTTAAGGTCTTTATAGACATTTCACAGATATCATTCATACATGCACACTAATAGCATCATAAATCCCAAACCAGGAGAAGAGTTTTGCCCAGGCCTGAGTGTGAATCCCATTGTGACAACTCCTACTGCAAATTATATCCACAAACCCAATTTCCTGTGTGCTTCCAGTGCAGAACGGGAAATGCCCATGTTGCCATGAGAGCCTGAGCAACGAGTAACACATGAACTGTGTTCACGGGCCTGTATGAGTGCAGAAAGATGTATCATGGATGCAAAGATTCCTCAAGTCATGATAAGTCATCTTGGAATTCAGGCTATTTTGTCATTCCACTTGGCAAACTGAGTAGAATAAACCAAGATGCCATAAAGGAAAAGGAGAAGAAGAAAAAGCAGGGCTTAGCTCAGTATGAACAGGGGCAAGGCCTCAAGGCTAAAGTGAGTTTTGTGATTTAAAAAAAAAAAAAAAAAAAAAACTTCACAGACCTCTGCACATGCTTTGAATATTGTGAGAAGAGTTTCTGAGCAACATCCACACTTGCTCAATATAACTGTAGTGTGTCTAGCAGAGCGAGAGATCAAATTGCATTTGATAGTGAGGTTAAGAAAAAGGGCTCCACTCCCGTTGGGGGGGGGGGGGGGGACTGAGCAGACAAATGACTGGAACTGTGGGTGTTTATCTTCCAGCAGAGCACTAGATCATGAGAGAGTAATCAGCATCCATCTTCTAAACACATGGTGCTGGGTGCTGATTCACCGGCGACAACTAGGCCGCCTGCAAATATGCCAATTGCTGATCAATAGAGTTGTTTTTTGAAACCGATGTTTTAGTCATGACTCATTTCCCTTAACTGGCTCTCCCCAATTGCCTAGACACCCACTTTGGCACGAGCAGTAAACTAGCGCGCTAATCCCTCGGATCCTGGAACAATAATGGTTAGGCACCCCGATAAGAACGCACGAAAAGGATTTATAGCTCTGCCAACCTCATATTAGAAAGGCATCTTCTTCCCATGTTTCTGGGGTCAGTTTGATCAGCAGAATAATGAGAACGTAATTCAGCATGAAAGCGGTACCACGACGCCGCCAGGATCACCTTGGACTACGGCGCATGCCCTGAACTAAAGCGATAAACTTTACAATCGCATAGAAGCAGAAGCTACGCAAGCAGAGTGTGGTCACTGCCTCCGTCAGGACGATGAATAATGCAGCGCGACTGACATTTCGGCTTCTTTTAGCCACGGTGAACCTCTGTCCAGGTTCTAGAAACTTCAGCAGACCGTTGAGGGCAATAGTCGCTTATATAATGCAGGACAGACCCAATAAACTAGATGAGCATTGGTGTGGCGGAGAAATAGAAGAAGGCGGCGTGGAAAATTACCTCGGGAAGGCACATTTCCAGCTTCGACTGGTCTGGGATGTACGACGCGGAGTAAATGTTATGAAATGGCTACCAAAGGGGTGCAGTTTTAAGCCAACAAAACTGCCTTGTTATTGGACCCTGGAGCAAGTTACTTCATTTGAAATGCCTGTGTTAAATTATCCTGGTGCAATTTGCAAATTGCTAAGTAAATTGCGTCAGATAAAAATGTGCGCTAAGCAACTAAATAATGCATTTAAGGCTCCAACTATGGACTATAGACTTAATTCAGATTTTTTATTAATTATTTTTCTGCCTGCTTGTGCACTTCCCTGTTCACAGCCCATCTCAGGTGTTCTGAGTGATGAGTGTTATGAGCACAGCACATCTGGGACGAGGGGGGCCGGGGGTCCAGGGTCTCCGCATCGCTCTTGGAATCGGGCCACTGCCACCACCCCAGGTCAGAAAAACAGAACCTGCTTCTGCAATCACAGCTTGATTGGAGTTGGCAGATTCCGCGCAAAATTCACCGCCGAAAAATCACCCCGAGTCCTCAGCAAACGGGGCCCGAGATGTAAAGTGAAGCTGAACGGGGCGATTTATTCAATCGGCGGCTCAATCGAGACAAATTAAGAGCTGGAGAGCAGCAAACACATGACTGAGAATCACAGCGCGCTTCTGTCCCGCCGCTCGGATGCCTTAACCGCTGCGATGCCGACCCCCTTGTTTGCGGGCACTTGCATTTTTATAATAAGCAAGTGGCGGCAGACGTACAGCTCGCCGCACGTATCCGCACTGTGCTGAGCCGTTGCCACCGCGGGTGGGCAAACAAGACTGTATTGTCAGCGGTGGTCGCCTGGCTGGTCCAGAAACGAAGGCAAAGTCCTCCCGCAGTCGGTACACTTTCATCCATCAGGTCTCCGCAGGACCACTCGCTTCCTGCTACTCGGCCTGCACAGCATGCAAATGCTAATAACACAGCTTTCTTTTAATTATCTTTTTTAACTAATGATGATAACTCTGTTATGGAGTAAAGTCCGGCCCCAGGCGGGGAAAAAAAAAAAAAAAACTCAAAAAAGGCAGGAAAACTCTCTCGAAGGCATGGAGCCACCTGCTTCTGGGACAGTTGTAGCGTGGTCACTGGGTCTCACGCAGAATGACCCGTTAGCGGGGGTTCCACAGACCGAGGGGAACCACACGCTGACCTACCTGTGAGCTTGGGGGGCCACAGATGCTAACCTGACAGCTCGAGGGACCTCACGCACTGACCCAGGCTGGCACGAATACGTCCGCTACAGGAAGAACTCGCACGCAACACCAGCACTGTTTCCAGCAGTAGACCACCCCCTCCGGAGATGCCTCAGGTGACAAAACAAACACTGGCCTGCAGGATTCGCACGCACCAGGATGAGCACACAGCTGAGCTAGGCACCACTTTAGAGTGCTCGGGGGGCGTTTCCACACGGTAGTGAGTACTGGTGTGCATTTCAAGCTCCCGATAAGACGGTGCGGGGATACTTTACACCGGCAACTAATTCAAACCTCCACCTACACTCGGCCGGCGATGCAGTGTGCTAGGAAGTTGCCGCAGCAGCAAGAACCCCGTAAGGAAGAGGGGAACGGCAAAGATACGGGAGGCGTGACATTTCCCTCCACAGAGCCATCTTAATCACAAGCCTAGATGTTAGGGTGCCGATGCCCGAGTGACTTAAAATCTTTCACCTGGTGCAGACGCCAAGCCTCCAGACGGGAGGACGCATGTGTGCCCTGCGAGGCAAACAGGGAGAGGCAGGAATCCCTCCCCCCTCCCAATTTGAGGCTCCTCTTTGAAGGTGTTGACTGAACACAAACCCCGATGACACGTCACACGTTCAGTTGCTGCAAGGACCGTGACACAAATGGAGGGGAAGAGATTAAAACAGGGTGATCACAGGAGGAGAAACGTGCCACACGCAGCGTGCTTAAAGCGCTCCGAGTGTTCGCATGAGGTAATGTGTTCAGACACGCACTTTCCTTCGGCGCAGCCGCATTCAGACACCACGCTGGCCTGCTTTATTATCATTTAAATGGCCTGTTGTGTCTTTATTTCACCAGGAGTGCCAAACCTTCTTGAACACGTTCCCGAAGCTCGGCAAAAAAAAAAAAGGCTTTTGGACACATTTCTAGGATTTCTAAAAAAAGCTTCTCAAAGCCCCGCAACCTAATTACGAGGGATTATTTGAAAGCATAGAATATGCCCTATAATTTGAATTAGGAGTCACAGTTGTAGCATGCACAGCTCGGCAGGGACATTGCCTTCATCAGTGGGCAAAATGAATGGCTGGCTCTCGGGATGTTTAAGAAGCACCTAAAACGCCTTCGTTTGCCAAAGGTGTTACCATGGTAACACCTCCGATCACTTGCGCGACGACGCGCTTGATGCCATAATGTAAGATCCTTGTGTGGCAACCATGCGAATATCACACAAAAATAAATCCAATCCAACCGAGCTAGATTCTAATGGCCCTTGACCTGCAAACAAAACCCGATGGAATTCGTGAGCTAACAAGGCCCGGATCCAGCGCCCGTCGCTCCTTTTCAGAGCGTTAGTTATGGTGCAGGCCTGCCTTTCCATCACAGCTCCCAGCTGGCATTTGGCCTAATAGGCCTCTGCGACAGGCTCATTCCCAGGGATGAAGGAACTATTTATTTAGTCACTGGGTGGGACTCCGGGGTGGAAAAGACTGAGAAGAAGAGGAGACTACCCTGACCCCTGAGCGTCCAATCCAGCACCATGCTCATGGTAAGACTGGTAAAAGTGGGGTAAAAGACATACCTGATCCCTTTCAGTTGAGCAACACTGTGATGAGAGATTCTGGACAGGGTGGAAATAACCTGAAACGAGAGAAAAAACCTCCAAGTTAGCATTGCAGACCGACACAGAGGGGAAATTTCTACACAGAGCTTGTTATTGCAGCAGTAGTACTTTGATCAGGGTTACTTTCCACGGCGCCGATTCACAATTGCGCTCCTTTACTTCAGCCCTTTCGATAATTTTCATCATAATTTACCATACTTTTAAACGTTCCAAAAATGTTTCCGATTCGAATTTTTGCATTTGCATTCCATGAAATAGACTTTTCTGTGTTTAATCACTACTGGTTATTAAAGGCATATTTAATTTATGTTAGGGTTAGGGTTAGGCCCAGTTTTCAAGCTCCATTTATGCAACACAGGGTGTTAATAACCTCTTACAGGGCTGTTTCTTGAAGCTCCATTTCATTGCTGGCCAAAGTACTACCGCATATGGTGACCAGAAAAAAACTCGTCTGCAGTACACCGAAGAACAGAAACTATGTTAAAAGATGAAATCACTGCAGACGTACAGGGGATATTCAGCGAATCGTCCCAGCGCTGTCACTTAAGTCCCTTTCTCCCACAGAACTGCCCGGTCACTTTACATTGCACTGACAAAGTTAAATGTGTGCGGTATTCAAACCGACTCATCTGAGATGGGGGTGATGGGAATGGAGGTGGGACGTGGCTCTGATGCACGGTTCACTTTGCGTCACGTCACGGCGAGCAGCCGGCGGTGGCCTTTTACTGCCACGGCAAAGCGGCCTTTTTCGCTTCAAAAAGCCAAAACGGGCCACCACCGCTTCTTTCACCAGCTAAGTTTTTGCAGTTAAAACCATCGACCTTCAGCCAGAGCCGGTGGCGATCCATTCGGGGAATGTTTTTTCAGTGTCCGACTAATTGCTGCAAATGAAGAGCATGTTTTCTCTCTCTCTCTCTCTCTCTCTCCTCCCTCTCTTTCTCTCCCTCTCTCCTGCACATGCGAGCCCAGCCTTTCTGCATGAGCGCAGGGTCCGTCTCTGACTCATATTAGCCTCCCGTTGATAAAAATTGATTTCTCTCTTCCAATTAACCCCCGTTCATCTTTCCTCTCCAGTTCATCAACAGATATGAATTGGGTGCAGCCCTCATTGAAGTGCGCACTTCGCTTTGAGGAGCACTCTTGCGCCTGGGATTCTCTGAAGCGTACGCTTCTCCTTCCATGCCTGTTTTTGCCACTGTCCCCGGCTGCACGGTTGGGGGAGGGGATTAGGGTGTTGTTGTGCGTCCCGGAGCTGTGGCGGTTGTCTGTGAGGTGTTTTTCTTGGTTTGGATGTCCTTCAGCTACCTGCGGTGATCTCCTGCACTGATATCGTCTCACCCTTTCGGATACCTGAGGTGGATGGGACCACCTGGAAGTCGGTAGGTGGGAAGGGGGTGGGGGGCGGGGCAAGCACAGATGCCGCGCACCTGCTGCACACATCGAACAACTGCAGCAGCTTCGCCAGATTCTGTCTCCCAAACATGCGGCAGAATGATGATGTACAAATCAATACTTGCATGCTGCTTTGTCCCTGCCTCGCCTCGCCGCTCGCCTGTCTGTTTACTGTCGGCGGTCTCCATGCCCCTGTGGGCAGTGCTTATAAATATTAATGAAACATCAATGTACGTGAGAGTGTGTTGTCACCAGCTCCGAGCAGAAACCCGAGGGAGTCGCTCGCTCAAACGGCCTCCGCGAGCAACGATCACTCCTGCTTGGCTTCTCCTCCCATTAAGTGTGTGAATTATCTTCCTTGGGGAACATCAGGCCCAGGTGATGAAAATGAAGCTGAGAGGAACATCCTTGTTCTTCTGGAGACTCACAAAGATGATGTGGAAATGACCAGTTGCAGGCACGGTCAACATTTCAGAGGGTGCGAGCAGCACATGTCTCAGCCCAGCAAGAGGCATCCATGCAATATTAATTTCACATTTGTCAGCGCAGAAAACATCCTAGCTGTTTGTTTCCTGTTGGCAATGTGAAGGCCTTGCATACAAATGATGTACGATGAGCAAATCAACAACCCAGATGTAACCGTGAAAACCAGGGCCTGTTCTTGAAGCTAACATGTGAAATGGACGAAGCAATGAAGTCCAAGGTCACCATGGCCGCCCGAGACACACATATCTCAAACCGGTGGGATGGAAACACTGATCCTAAACCGGACCGCTACGCTGACATGCCCAGCAGTCTTTTCAGCATTTAAATAGTGCCACAGGTGGCTGGAGGGTGGAGTGGAAGCCCAAGGCATCCAGAGGAGTGGAAGGCATCTTTAATGGAGAGCCAGACCCATACGGGGTACCCTGGATGCCCATTAGAGTGCAGATACCAAGGAGGCTCATTGCTCTGGTTTCATTTTCCCACAAACATTAATAAAGTCCACATCCTTCCTCTGCAAGGGCCAACCGGGAGCTTGCCGTGGTTCATGGTTGACATCTCATCCCTCTCCAGGAAAAGGGAATTATTCTGGGGGTTTTCAGAGCTACTCCACCCAGTCTTCCCCCACATGACCTAGGAGAGCCTGCTGGCCGACTTAGGGCGTGCTGAGATTTGGAGGGGGCCCCTCTCGGAATGCTGACCTTCACAGAGAACTCACTGCTGTACACCGATACTATAAACCAACCGTACAATTTCTGACAGCATGACAGCTCAGGCCAGCCCATGTTGCACTACGTTGCAATTACTCAGTTGGCTATTAAACTCAGAGCAACGCACGCACACATACCAGCAGGGTTTGTCTGCTGTGCTCCAGGGCAAAACCCTAGTATTCAGCCTGTGAGTCCACAGCGCTGGCCGGAACTGCTAGCTTGCTGCCTCTCTGACATGCAAATGGAGAACACATTTTCCTCATTAGAGGATAAAATCTGATTACTGCACCTCCCTGTGGAGCACCTGCTGACCGAGTTGCAGAGGTGAGACTCGGTCCAGTGGAGGACAAAGTCTGCGCTTGTTCACGTATTATGATGGGCAGAGGAATTTGAGGTCTAAAATAAGACAAGAATTCCTGTTAACTATGGCAATATCTGCTTTTCATAACCCTGTCCTGATGGGCACGCACTTACACTGCTTTCTAATACACTGGATTCATTTCCCATGATTTAGCTGTTTGCTAACTCAGTCATGGGAGTCAAACCTTGTTGAACCAAATGTGTTAGCAGCATCGCCTGAAGCTGGGTGCTGCATAACCCACGGTAAATTAGTCGAGAATGTTGCTTGGGTTTAAAAATTCCTTGGCTATTTGGCTGAAAAAGCTATGAACGATGAAATGGACCTCGCAGTAAGCAAGTTAGTGGAAAAAAATTACATTTAATTTCTTTTAAGGAGAAAATTGAGAAGCACGTTGGCCGCTCTTTTCATTGTTAAAGGTGTTGACTGAGCCACAAATTAAAATATACTGGCGAGTCCACAGGCAAACCTTATTTGACAGTTCAACATTCACTGAATCGTTCATCGCATTAAAATTATGATCAGTCAAACGCAATTAAAACAAACTTTAAAGCACAGCGCGGGTAGCAGAGTGCCAAAGGCTGCTGGCTTGCAGCCTGAACACCTCTCTCCTGCAGATCAAGGTACTTTCCCTGAATCAATACAGTCATTAATCCCTGCTGGATAACTACTTTAGCAAATACTTATATGTTTCTAAATGTTCAAAACTAACTTTGTAAGCGGCCAGCACACAGGCCTCAGCAAAATAAAGAAGAAGAATAACTGCTCTCGTGAAGAAAAGGCCCACTGGGGTCAGATCTATAATAATTGCACACTCTTCTGTTACGGAACAAAAGCTAAAAGTAATTCAGCCGCTCATTGCGGTATCATACTTTTCTTACCTAATATTCACCTGTGGATATTCCGCTTGCAAAGAATTAACAAAAAACTTCATTAATGCCTAATTCCACTATGGGTGCTGTTATGAAAATCCCCTCTTTAATATTCTGACGGTGGCATAGTGATGCAGTGGGAAGCCCTGTGCCTCACAGCTTCTGGACTCTGATGTAGACGTGGGTTTGAATTTGAGTCAGCCTATGCAGAGATTTCATATTCACTCCCTGTCTGTGCCTGTTTCTTCCAACAGTCCAAAGGAATGTGTTTCAGGTAAATTGGTGTCTCTGCACTGCTCTTATTAGTGTGAGTCTTTGTCTTTGGAGTTATTGACAATGGATGGACTGCTGCGGTGGAGGCAGTTCCAGACAGTATATCTGAAACTGTAACCTCTTTCATAGAAGAAAAGCAGAAGTAAACTATGAGAGAAACGAGACATCTCACCAAAACACGTGCAGACATACATGCATTCTTACATAACTTACTCAAGACTTCAGTGGAGATCTTGGTTATAACGAAAACGGAATTAACTAAGGAGATCACAGACCCACACTCCCAGTAATAACTTAAACTAACATCCGGATGACCGAGCAAGCAAACCCCCACGATGCCGATGTATCATAGATGGTCTTCATGTTCGATGAAGTGTTTAGAATGTAAACCCGCCATGGCATCAAGCACAGCTCAAGATTTTAATGCCGCTTAACAGCTACTACCTTGAGATCTCAAAAATACAAAACTCAGATTTTTGACAGTAACAAAAAGCATTTCTGCAGTTTGTGAATGGAATGGACTACGGTGTGAATAATAGGGATATGTGTCTTAGGTTTAGAGCCTAAAGGTAAAGAGCCACGCTTTATCACCATCTAATGTTCATGAAAAGGCTGCAAATCACTGCACATCTGACAGCCTGGGCTGCTTTACGTGGGCACACAGGGAGCTGTCAGAGAAACGTTGTGGCCTTTTCTGCCGACACCCCCAACTTCCGCTCGCCTCTATCCAGCATCACCCTCCAACTCCTGTCAGTGGCCTCACTAGGGGGCGCTGTGTGCCCACAGTGACTGATGCATCTGCAGCAACACAGCAGCAGCAAGGGAGCTGAAAGAACTCTTATCTCACCGCAGGATGTCCGCCTGGTTGTGGTCCAATATCAAAACAGCCTAATAACAGACCTTTATTAGCTTGGGATGAGCAAGCGAGTGATTAAGCGGCAATAAATAACCAGGCTGTAATTCTGCACGAAAGAAACAACTCGAGGAAGCAGAAAGTTCTCCTTTGATAGCTGCTGAGGTATCACTTCCTCGTATTAATTTCTCTCTCTATCCTTCTCTTTGAATTTCGGTTCCTGGTCTTGCAGTTATTTGGGCAGGGTACCGTGGCACAGGATCAAGAAATACGAACCTAGTCAGGGATGTGGTGGTCATATGAAAAGTATGGAAAAGGCGTGAAACATAAAACATAACTCTGGAAAAAAGGTGGAGCTGGGAATTAAATGGGAAAATCCAGTATCCTTTTCAACAGGGTGGGTGTTGGACCCCACCTTGCATTCTGTGTTCTGCAACTTTTAATGCAACAGTTGAGGACTTACAATGTACCGCGGTCCAGTAGTTCTTCTAAGCTTCACGCTGACAATAAAGTGCAAAAATGGCGAAACAGGCGGACACGAATCTGAGGTTTTGGCTAATCCCGTGGACATGGCCTGCGATTTGTAAAGTTTGCATGCTGTTGGGCTCGCAAATATACCGATCAACGTGGTGAGTGAGTGTGGAACAGCAGTGGCGAAATGACAGGTGTGTGAGCTCTGGGCAAAAGGGGTGCAGGACACTTCTTGCCCACCCTTGCACATGAATGTAAAAAGAAATGGGAACAAAAGCTGAAAAAGTGCCCTTTCCATTCTGTGGGTGGGCGGGGGGCAGAGAATTCTGTGTTTGCTACGCAAAAATCAGTTCTCAGAATTGTGCTTATCAGATTTTGCTTTTGTTGCCATCCAGCCAACTATGCTGTGTAAGCTAACTGCTGGCTGCAGTGTAACAGGTGGATGCCTCTCGCACTGCGGCAACACCGCTCAGAGTCCCAGTCGTTTAGTGTGCGCCATGTGGTGATGTGTTCGCAACTCATCTTGGAGCTGTGCTGCACATGCATTGCAAGCAGACGCATGGCTGGGTTCTCCATGCCGGCCGCCGAGGCTTTCCCCTGTTTGCAGTCCAGGAGCCCACCTCGGAGAAGGGTTACCGTTCTATTATACAGGCTCAGCCTTAATGCAGACACCCGCTGTGAGGATTCAACGCAGTACAAAAGACGCCAAGCTGTGCAGCTAATGGACCGCAGAAAGTGCGTAGCGCCAAATGTCAGCTTTGCAAAGTGCACTGTCAAGCAGTCAGAAGGATGGCGTGAAAGTATGACTAATATAGCATTATATTTATAGCAGCACATTTACACAGCGTGGCTTTAAGCTATTCATTTAAACTGAAACAGAACCGAAAGCGACGTCTAGATGTGATGCTTGTTCAATGGATCCACTGTGGTAACACAGTAACAAAAGTGAAATTGTTACCATTGCCGGACACCCAGGTCATGGGGGTTTACCCCAGAGAGCCTCAGCATGACCTCCATTGCATGCCCCTACAGTCCACATTGCTGCCTTTTCCTCACATACAAATCTTCACTGCAAGCGCAGCCTCAATGGGGCGCTGGATGCGATGCCCCAGCCGGAAGTATAAGTCATGACCTCATGCTGTCAAGTGCATTGTCACATGTATATAATCCAGCTCTGGCTGTAAACGGCCCCAACCACTGGGTCAGCCAGCTGGTTAAGAAAGCAACATCAACGTTCACATTTATTAATTTAGCAGACACTTTACACCAAAGCAACATGCAATGAGTAGTATTAAGCTGACACTTTTATATACAGTGCTAGATACACAGTACTAAAGTAGCCATTTATACAGGGGATGCACACACACACACAATGAGCATTTTACAGTTGCAAATTCACACCCTCTCTGAGCTGTTGGTGGAAACCAGAGAACCTGGAGAAAACCCACAAACTTTACACACACTGAGTGGGGATTTAACCCATGTTCAAGTGTACAGCCCAGACACTGTGAGGCATTAGCAGAACCCGCTGCACCATCATGTTGCCTAAGAAGACAAAAACAGATTGTAGGGGAAGTGAGCAAAAGGAAGAAGGTAGAACCCCAAACCTTCTACCTATCTCAGCCCCTCTTAGGGGGCAGGATGATGCCAGCTTGTGCAGAGCGGTCATGTGCCTTTAGGAATCAACTCCAACTCACACCAGAGGTCAAGAAAAGTGTAGGAAATTGCACGCTGGCGCTTTCAAAATGAACCAGTGGCCGACTTCCATGTCCTCTGGCCTGGGGCCGCTAAAAGATGGAACCTTTAAAACATGATTATTCACCAAATAGCGGTGGCACCGCCTGGCCAGTCGAAAAGCAGGGAGGGGGCCTTTAGCACGTCGGGCAGCGCACGCCTCTCACAAAGCCCCATTTTCTTTCTAACCCCTTGAAATCCAGATGTTAAACTAAAAGCACTGAAAGCGCATTATACACCCCTGAAACTGGCTGTTGTCATGTAATATGAGGTAAAATGACAGAATCCTTTCGCCTAGAAACCTCTTACTGTCCAATCCGGGCTCACGTGTTCTCCTTTTTTGTGACAAAGGTTACATCTAAACTGCACCCTGCAGGACGAAGCAGCAAAAGTGTACAGGAAAGCGAGAACGTAAACTACCAGAACAAAAAGGTTTTACATAATGGAAACAAAACAAGCAGAGGATCAGTAGCATTTTCATCCCATTCAGAGGCATCCTGTGAAGTCTTATCATGTTTAGCTTTCTAGCCCTTTGGCCGATTCAGTCTGTTCCCAACCTTCTTCCCAAGCTGCTCACCGTGGTCACGTTTCCCCTAAGCAGTGCGCTGTTTGGCACCGGGCTCCTACAAACATGGTTACAACACACCTCATCAAAGAACATCAGGTTTGTTGCTAACCCTCACTCAACTGACTATTTTCCCAAAGTAACTTTGATTTACTACTTTATAGAGTGGAGCAATTTTTGTCACATCATCACCTGCGTGACCCAGCTCTGATCAGCCTGTGGTGGGCCTGCCTGGCCACAGGGTGTCTTGTGTTTAAAAGGCCGCAATGCCCAAGGATGCCAGGATACACAACTGAAGATCTGTCCCAAACTGAGTAACCTTAGGTGGTCAACAACAGAAAGGGAAATCACCCTACATTAAGTTCAAGGCGGGGCTCAAATTACAGGGATTGTAACCTCCAGTCCTATAAATCAATCTTGTTCACATGTACAACATCAAAAGCAGGGAGTTGAACCTGAATCTTTGGAGCATGAGACAGCACCTCTAACCACATCACCACCTGCAGCCTTGGGCTTTCAGCACCATCACAAACATGTGGTTCCACACCTACAAATCTAAATAAACACGAAATGTGGTTCTCCTATAACAGTGCAAACGTTCCATTGAAGTGGAATAGAAAAAAATTCCATAATAAAAAAAAAACGTCCCATTACAACTACTAGAGGTGGACGTGTTTCCACGCACAGAGATCAACAATACACCGAGCTCTGAAGTAGCTGCATCAAGTTGTTATGGCGGGCTTTCACCCTGTTGTACTTGTGGAGCACACAGCACCTGGGAAACAGAGTCCACATGTGCATCCTGGCCAGCGCTTGTATAGAAAGAACTAGGCAGAAGAGTTAAAGCAATGCAACTCTCAAGCATCCTGCATCTCTGGGACCTGATAGCTGGTTTCCTGACCAAAATATAATCCAGATGTCTGGTGGAAGGTGGTTTCCAGAAACCGTACTCAAACTTTTCACTGGTTGTGTCGGCATGAGCAACACCGTAAGAGATGGACAACAGCTTCCCATTCAGTGCTTAGATGCATGGAGCAGCTCTAGGCACAGCAATAGCGGCTTAATAACAGGCAGCCATGACTCATGACATAGAAAAGAAAAAAACCGAAAGGCTAAAATAAGAGAAATAAGGCCTCTGGCTGTTGGGATTCTATAGTTTATTTCTTCTGCTAGCTGGGGAAATGAAGGATAAATTCTCCCCGCAGATAAAACAAAAAAACAATATGTGCGCCTTATCGCCAAACGCCTGCAGGAATGCCCTGTTGATCCATCTCCATGTAAACGTGTGCATTGTTATCGCAGCCAAGTTCCCCCAAGCAGCCGGGCTACTCCTGGCCGGCCGGCACCTTTCAGGCAGGAATAGCTTTGTAGAACGTCCTGTTTGCGGAGCTACCGGTCCTCCTCTTTGAGTCCCATGGGGAACGAAAGCTGCGCTCCAGGTTACTCTTGTAAAGGTTTACTGTGAGAGCGGAGAAAAAAAAAACGCAGATACGCACAACATATTGGTTTAGCACCATTTCAGGGTAACACCGGGCCTTTAATCCACGGCCTTTAATTACCAAGTCGCTTTCTGTTTATTGGCTGATATCTATGAAATGACCAGCTGCTCCATGTGTTTTAATTCAGAGACCCAGCATTTGAGGGAATGGTGAGCGAAAAATCTAGGACACACTCATTACGAAGGAGAGCAAGCACAAATCCGGCTCAGCGTGTGTGGCGTTTGCATGTTCTCTCCGTGTTCATGTGGGTTTTTTTCTGGGTGCTCCAGTTTCCTCCCACAATCCAAAGACGTGTTTCAAGTGGTCTTGCGGGTAGGTACACAATATGGCCAAAAGTACGTGGACACCTGAGCATCACCCCATTTGTGTTTGTTGAACCTCCTATTCCAAACCCATGGGAGTTAATATGAAGTTACCCCGCCCCCCCTTTGCTGCTATAACAGCCCCCACTCCTCTGGGAAGGCTTTCCATCAGATTTTGGGAATTTGTACCCATTTAGCTGCAAGATCATCATTGAGGTTGGGCGAGAAGGCTTGGCTCGCGGTTGGCATTCCAGTTCACCCCAAAGGTGTTCAGTGGGGTTGAGGTCAGGTTCTTCCTCACTAACCTGGGCAAACCATGTGTTTTTGGAGCTCCCTTTGTGCATGGGGGGATATAGTCGTGTTGGAGCAGGAAAGGAGCTTCTTCTTCCCCAATTTGTGGCCACAAAGCTGGAAGCACATAGTTGTCTAGAATGTGGTTGTATGCTGCGTGGGTGCAGCTGAAACAGCTCAGCTCAGTCATTGGAAGGCTGGAGTCCACACACTTTTGGCCATATAGTGTCTGTGTAAGACATTATAGTTCATTTTTGACAAAGGTGTTTAGCACCTACATAATAATAATAATAATAATAATAATAATAATAATAATAATAATAATAAGAAGAAGAAGAAGAAGAAGAAGAAGAAGAAGGAGGCTTGGATGAAGGCTTGGAAAATGAGAAGGAACAACCAGTAAACCCTTTTTCATATGTAACCCCATTGTCCAGCACATTCTGCCTTTTGTGCTAGATGTATACACACACACACACACACACCACACACACACACACACACAGGCACCCAGAGAGAGTCCTGCCATGACTTCCCTCTCTCTCAGTGTTGCACAGAGTACTGTTCACACCTTCCTAGGAGCTGTCACCCCCGCTTACAAAGGCTTCCTGTCAGGTACACACGTTGTCTTCTGTGTACATGACAGGACGATGCTTTGGATCCCCCGCAGGCTTGGCCTTGGGGGGGTGTAATTTCAGCTCCCACACAAAGGAAAGCGTTTGCTGTTTACACTTTCTCCTGAATGGAAACATAGGGAACGCCAGGGAGCACTGCCACAGTTTCCCTTGCTCTCTCTTTGTTGTTTTGTCTGACTCTCCTGCGGTACCCCAACACACGCCCCTTTGATAACAGCTCACACAAAAAACCAGTGTTTATTAGACGGCTGTTTGCTCACTAGCGGTACTTCGTGATAACGGGATAATGCCAGGTGAGGATTTCCTCGTCCCGGCAGCAAGCACAACACTAATTCTCCAAAGCTGCTCTTGTGCCCCTTATCTGAACAGGGCACCTTACCTCTTTGTCTGGGCCTGCAGACAGAACTGGGGGGTTGGGTTGGGTGGGGGCGTGGCAGTCTGAGATCCAAATGAAGAGCTCAAGCTCCTCTGGGACAGGGCCCAGGCTTCTGCAATACGGAGTGAATAAGATACCGTGCTCCTGTAATCTCTGTGTCATAAAAGTGTAAGGAGTTGGGAGGTGGATTAGATGGGGGAAGGCATGTGGGCTGACAGATATACATTTTGGGAGGGTGTGGGTGTGGATTAAAGACCCTGGTCTGCAGTTCATGTTCACTGTTGGGAAAGGGAGAACACGCTTCCTGGTGGTTCACCAAGAACAACACCTTTTACTCAATCAGCTCAGCACTACAATAATCCATGACACGCAGAGACATACAGAACACCACACAGACCTCAGCAATACAAAACGCTTTGTCTATTTCAATTATTATGAATTTTCCTGCTTATTTTGACTTGAAGCCACATGTTTTCTCCAAGTTGTGAAAATGCATGTATCTTCCTTTGCCCGTTTTACACGTGAGACAAGGGGGTATGTATGCATTGTGGAAATAGGATGTCCGATGCTCAGGCACGTACGGGTGGCCTTTGGTCTGGAACTTTCAGGACCATTGGAAAAGTACCATGCCCCCATGACCTTCTTGACCAGACCTAGGTCACAATTTGAGAGAAACTTTAATTTCTGGTGATTTTTCACGAACAATAAATTTTACAAAATGGATTCACCGCTATTACAATCGATGAGACCCGATGTCACCATGGAAAAAAAAACACACACCTCAGCAAAAAAAGTGCTCTGTCTAACAGAATTATGATGCATTTTCCTGCTGACTGGGATATGAAGTAATATGTATGGACCAAGTTGTGAAAACAACAGAAACGGTTTACCTGTTCCTGGTATGTCGGGGTGCATGTTAATTGTTGTAAAATACTTTAACAAAGAAAAAATGAATAAAACAGCCCGAGAAGCTGGTTTCAAGAATACCATAAAGACATTGTACGCCTTCCAAGGTCATGTCGTCACGTAGCTGTTTCACGAAAGGGCTCCCAATATCCATCTTGTTGATGGCTTTGTCGGTGAAACAGGGTGGCTGGATGTCGCCCGTATGTCCATTTCCATTAATAAGAGCAAGCCCCGCCCCTATAAGACGCGACTTCCAATAGTTGGCACAGTGCTGCTGACAGACAGCCATGGAAGGCGGGCACATGACATGGACCAACCAGTGAGGATATGGCATCAGTTCTCGGTGCTCTGCAATAATTGATGGCCTTTGCAGACACCGAGTGACAAGATTAAGGACTTCTTATTGCAAGGCTCAATAAAATATGGCAATATGAGATGACAGCCTCATGCTTTCACAAAGTGACAGGAAGTGCATGCATGGAAAAATTCAGTAGATTCAAATTGAATTTGCCACAGCATTTCGTAAACAGTGCACCACAGGAACAAGATTAAAGGTCAACTACAAACGGAGATTAGATTTATTTTGAAAAATCTTTAAATAAAAGGATTATTAATGATGAATAATTTGGTTTCCTGTTCTGTACAAAAGTTGGAAGAGAAAAAAATTTTGAGAGCTGAGTTTTGCTTTCTGCAGAGCTTTTCTCACAGTTTACCAGCCTTGGGAGAGAGAAACCTAACAGAGGAAAATAAATTGGCACATCCTTCCCACTGCTCTCTCTCCCACTTCAATCTCTACCCCCAGGACCACTAAAAAACACAAACACTAAATCAGAAAATAATGTCCTCAACTGGTTCCAGAGCACACCTGAGTGTGGGGATTGATGTTTTCCCAATGGGCCTGTCTAGACCTGCAGACAGAGGAAAGGACAATTAGGGGCCCAACCAAACAAGAGTTTATCGGAGTAAAATCACGGTACACTGTTCTCTGATGACATCACTCCATTCTATTGCAGAGCCACTCAAACACAGGGGCCTAAGCATATACATTTAGTGCCTATTTACGCAAAGAAGGAGTTTTTTGGGGTGCATTGTGGTGATAAGCACTGTGGTGCAGCAGGTAACGCTGATGCCTTACCATGGAATACTGGTATTAATCTGGGTTCATTTCCAGTTCTGTCTACATGGGGTGTGCATGTTGCTCCTCTGTTTGAATAGGTTTCCTCTGTCAGTGGAAGCAGGCAGTGGTAAAACATTTCTGAACCCTTGCTCATCAGGTGAGTAACTTCACTTTTACCCTTTGGTATTTATCCAACTTCAGTGCTGAGGCAGTGTTGAAATATTACTTGCATGTATATCAAAGGAGGAGGAGATGAACCCTGAATTCAACTTGGTCAGACCACGGTTCAGTTGTAATACGTGACCCTCACAATAATGAGAAAAATGTTATTACTGGGGAAAAATGTCTTATTTCAGATAGGCACTGAAAGCGACAAGCAGACCCAGTTGGATGAACCACAGTGAACCCTGGCATTGCTCCGCTTGTCCTTCAGAAGTGTGTGCGGTGGAGAAATGGAGTGAGAGAAAGAAAGAATGGCTCTTGTAGGTGTGAAACGAAAGCCTGGGGTGACAAAGACAGGTCACACACAATACATCAACGGGTAGAGGGAGGAGATAAACAAGAAAAAAAAAACAAAACGACATATGAGATGCCGAAGGCACATCAAGTGGGCGAGGATGACGGAAAGGCTCATCTTTGTGACATGCAGCAGGAGGGACATGTGGACCAGACACCTGGGGGACATACGGAAGCCTGGTCCACAATGGGGCACAGCCGGTTGTCAAAAGCAGAGTGTAACACTGGTGCTAACGGGTTGGGAATCCAGCCATTTTGACCTCCTCAGTCCACAAACCAGAGAAGATCCATGGAACAATGGATTTCAGAACATGCTTTGACTTGTGACTGAATCGTTGCGTAAACGATTTCTTGTTTTTGTAAATCCTATTGCAAATTCTGCTGTGTAGAGTTCTCTTGGATCTTCCATGTTTCCCTGGGTCAATATGAGAAAACATATCAGTACACATGCGGGAATGTGGAGTTGTACGGTGTCCTAAGACTGGGACGGTTAAGTTAGGATATAAATTCACCAAGAGGCCCACCTATGGATGTTCACTCCACTTTCATCTGTACTCACCTATGTTGGCTAGTCCATTACCAGGGTTTGGCTTAGGCGGTGGTCACATCACCTCTTCATGTGCAGTAGCACAGACCAAAGGAAATCAAGGCCAAATAGAGCTTGGAAAAGACCACTATCCTGATGACCAGAGGCTTATTTTTTTAAATTCAGGCTGCAAGGCTAGAAGACGTCTTCTGACAAGATGTGACATCATGACTTATAATAAAGACCTGGATAAAGGGGCAGGCAGATGAAACGGTGCTGAGCTGCATTATAATCACACAGTTCGGGGTGTTCAAGCCAGACGATGCAATAATACCCCCAGGGGAGCAAGTGGAGCAATTTGCCTGGCCCCGTTCTATTGAGATGTCACACCTTTGTAAGACGTTCACCGGAATGACGGTGGGTCGGATGGAGCATGACAGGTGGAACCGCTGGCGCCAAGATCACAGAAAGGATGTTCAAATTAGTGGTTGCATGTGGTGTGGCCTGCTCCTGGGAGCCGAGGGAGGTGCAGATCACATAGACGCGACTGAAGTGGAGCGGACTGGGCCAGATCGTTTGGTTCTAGTGTGAAGGTGACAAACAACCCTGCTCTGTTCCCTGGGAGGCCTCCAGTGAGGACCTTAATCCCCCTCACATCACCTGAGACATAGCCCCCCATAGACACATGCCTTCTCTTTCCGAGGCCTCCAGCTGACAGACAGGGCCTGTAGAATTTGCCACAGCTTTTCATTTTTGCTCAGGCTGCATCCAAATTTGAAATGCCTGATACCTGATAAATTATTAATGACAGCCAAAGAAGGCCAGAATAGGGCTTTTATTTTGCTGTATAGCTAATGCATTCAGCCAGTTTCACACCTACGGATATTTCACTGAACCAAATACCTTTCTTAAGGGTTTTAGAACTGAACCGTTCCTGTGACTCTAACCTGGAAACCCAAGGTTGCAAGAAGCCCAGCATTCACGTGTAGTCCATCAAACTTGTAAAGAAACAGAAAAAAAAAAAACAACTGAGAAAGTCAGAGCAGCACAGTTTTGCCAAAATGAAAGATGGGGAACGTGTCACTTTTAAACTAGGGTTTACAGCCTTTAGGAGGGGAGAAAGGGCTTTATGCAAACCAAAGCCCTGGAGGATGACACGACATAACGCTGCCAGAATCGTTTTTTTCCACTACATTAAACGGCGCGCACGGGCGCCAGGGGCAAAGCTACAGCGAATGCTCATCAGCGTGCTAATGAGATAGGGCACGGTCTGTCGTGTAACAGGCATCAAAGTTTGCTGGCCATGGCTCGGGTGGCTAATAATTCCTCTCTGAGGAGGCTTGCAGAAACGGCTGTCACTCAGCCAGGACGCGTCAGTCTTCCCCTTCCGCACCGGGACGACGTCCGCCCCGGCATTTGCGGCGAGATCTCACAGGGTTGCCTTCCCTGGCGAAGATCTGAAAGGACAGGGTAGAGTATTTCCGAGACGCTGGGTCCAAAAGAATACTCGGTGACATTTTGAGGCCTAAAACAGACATTTTTCATTGTGAAAATGCATGAGGTCTAAAGAAAACAACCTCAAAAAAATCATAGCGCAATTAAGGGTCATCATGAGAAGCTTCGTGTTCCTCTGCACATCGCTGAGCGTGCATGAGACTGTAGTCAGAGGGTTATCCCACAAAGATGGATATTCTTCATCCCCTAAGAGCAGAAGCTGTAAATCTGCTCCACCCCCTGCAGACATGTGGCATTGCTGTAACTGACTAATGGATTATCCAATGAGAGCAGCCCTTGCTGAACACCACACCCCTCTCCCTCATCAACCCTGCAAAGTCAACCCAGACCTGACAGAGGCCTTTAAATCTTCCTCATGAAATCTCCTGCCAGACAGACACTCCAGAAAGGGCTTGTGGTGCGCCATGAGGCAAGGACCCCATCCCGCGTGGTGTACAGTGGTGCAACTTCATAAAACGGCTCTATGACTTGTGGCCTTTGGTTGCCATGGCGATAGACTCAACACAAATCCGCCTCTGCTGTCCACACACCCTGTCTTCCACCAGCAGAACAACTGCACATGTCCAGGGCATCAATCTGCATGGTGTTCGCCACTATATCCTGAGGGGAGGAAGCTCATCCGTCCGGGTTATCGATTCACGGACAGACATTCATCAGCATGTTTTCAAAGTCAAACAGAGAGGTGTGCTCCATTCTGAGAGACGCAAATCAAAATTCCTGGCTCAATAGTCGAGTGGCTTCACATATCTCCCTCTTCCTGGATGGCAACAGCGCCACTTTTCCACACGGCCCAAGTGCAGGGCAGAGAACACCATTTCATTAGCTGAGTGTGGCGCAAGAACCGCTCCAAATGCACTCGATAAAACCCGCGTGGCTTTTGAAGCTACATCCAGTTACCTTAATGAGAGGCAAATGTTTTTTCACCCAAGTGCCAAGAAAGCTTAGATTATCTTTTTTTGTGGATTTTTGTGCAAAAAACTTGTGGGGGTGGAGTGGCCGTTTTGTAGAGACCACCATATGTTAAAACACAACCACGTGTTCAGGGTAATCTGTGTGTTCTGAGTAATGTGGGAAATTCGGCACATTTTTTGCCCATTATGTCAAGGCTGGTTGTAGAATCATTGTTTCAAAGTCGCCAAATCTGATTATCTAGCCTGAGCCCGGAGTGACATATCTGAATCTTCATCTCAGCCCTCCTTATTAAGTGCAGTGTTCTTGACCTCTGACTCATGCACTCCTGACTGGAACTCCCATAAACCACAACAGTGAAAGATGGCAAAAGGGGCTCAACACTAATCTGAGTATAATCCTTTTACTCTTCAGCGGTGGTTTTCAAAGGATATAAGGAGTAGGCACCCACCCCCCCACACTACCTCCGTAACTCTACAAGTCTCATCCGTTCAAGCTCAACTGACAATGCGTATAAGGCCCTCAGTGCACCTTTTTAACATGGACTCTGCGGGCAGCTGGCCTCAAGAGAAAGGGTTGGAGAGGATGGGTCCGCTTTGTGTCATGATAAAAAAACATTTAATGTTAACGACATCCTCCGATGGTGATCTTTTGCACCCAATTTCAGGTGACAAGAGAAAGTCCACTTGGTTATTTAATGCCGTCTTAGTGGTAAGAACGGATTGATGGGTCATCTGATCACCCAGTCAGTTGGGATGGCTTGTTGAGAACCGGCTACTTTGCACCTTTTACATGGTCCTCCCCTTTATACGCTGACTACTGAGCAATTCATAATTACCCACGTCGTGTCGAAACGGTCTGCTCATCTTTACAGTTGAGACCCAAACGCAACTCAAAGTCATGTGATCAAAGACTACCACCCCCACAATCTAATGGGAGCCAGCAATGCCATGCTAAGGGAACAGAAATCCACTGAGAATAAAATGGGAGATGGGGAATAACCTCTATTTTAATGAGAATCAGCCATTATACTGTGACAAAACTGTGCCATAATTTAATAATGCAGGCTATTGCGCTACTATGGTCATGGACCATTACATGAAATATAGTGAACCTAAACCTTTATTGTAACCCGGGACAATGGAATGAAAGGCGCCTCCTGTTAATCTAAATGCACAATCAAGTTTCAGCTAAAAGCTGACTGGCAGTGCACTTCCTTGGATACCATAAATCCAGTAGCAGTCTTTGGAAGCACCAAAAGCAAGAAACACCAGTCTGAAAAAACAATACCTGCAATATTGAAATGATGATCAGTGCAAATGGACATTGGCCCTTATCTAGGGCAAGGTAGCTCAGAGAGAGAAGACATAGCATTTTTTAAACACGAATAACAAAATGCAGATACCAAAGTGCGGACACCATGACTGTGCAGAAGAGTAATGGCTCACGCATCCCCTCCAGGTCACTTGGCACCTCATTCTGCTTTTACAGAAAGGGTAGCTGACAGTGTCTCCCTAATTCAGAACACTTTTTCAGGTACACCATTATTGTTTTGTTTGGATGGCAGACAAAAAACAAAAAGCTTTAGGCATTAATAATTAAACGGCAACACAAAAAGCCAATTGTGAAGTGAAAGCTGTGTGTTTGGGTGTCATGCAAAATGTATATGGGGGAGAGGCAAAGCACACTTCTTTGAAACTGCATTTTTCATCTGGCCATGCTGGGACACCACATAAAAGGCTGGCTTTGACTGTGAGAGTGTTAGCCCAGAGCCCTTGTACTCTTCTCGACAGCATTTCCTCAAAAGCAGTCAGACAAAAGCCCCAGAACGAAAAAAAGGCTGAAAGGTCAAATGACGGCTTTACAGTCATGAACGAGTCACCATCCTGCACTGTATGCCAGGCTCCCTCTTTCTCAAGGCAGAACCCTGTGATTGGCATGTCCCTTATCCATGTGATGTTTCTCTTCCTTGAAGGTTTGCAATGACCTCCCTGTCCCAAAGGAGTGACTAAAAATATCACTAAGATGATGTTCAGATGCTAAAGCAAGTGACAGGAAAATTTCCCTCCGTCTCACTCTGATCAGCTGGTATCAGCCCGAATCACCTTTCCTTTCATTAATTGTTGAAGAATTGATCGGACTTTCCTTTGCAGAGAGTGTAAGGTCATTTACTTTTGGACTTCATGAACAACTTCACGCAAGTAGACACCTCCTGAGACTCCATTCACATTACAAGAACGAGACTTTATGGGGAATGCTGCTGCTCAGCCTTAGGAGGATCTATATTCAACCTAACAATGTACACGATGACATTGTGTCATCCGCTTCCTGTTTTTCATCGGTTGGACCTTTGTTCAGTGCTCTGGGCTCCCCTGTAGAGAAGACCACTACATGCATAAATAAAAACTGAAATGAAATCTCAGCACTTGTAATTTGGTTTGTCCTGCATTAAGTTCTCAGCCTCCGTTACCCCGAGTTTTCTAGTTTCACCTTTTACAATCTCAGTAACCATGGCTTCCATTTGGATGGCCCAAATTATGTCAGCTTGTAAATATGTTTCGTTTGTGAGCTTTATGTGCACTGCATGTTATGTGCTGTGAATGACAGAGATGAATGAGCTCAGGCAGACAGCTAAGGAGTATCACAGATTTGGGGATCGGGAACACAATGTTTTTTTTTGCAGTTGAAACCACAACTAATTACATCTCTGATTTATGAGAACTCACTAACAAACAACAAATTGCCTTCACGATGTGAGGGAAGACTATATTATATTAGAAGACATTATGAAGTGTTTTAAACTAAATTCTGAACTAAACAGACATTTTAGAGCCAATGCCCTCATTTGTCCTGTGAGCTTCTGGTAGGTGGAATTCCACGGACACCCACCGGTTACGAAGTGCCCTGGTAAAGTGTCCCTCCGGAGATAGAGACATTCAACCTAGCTGTCAGCCTCATTTTTCACACACGAAGGAGTGTGAAGATATTTCCATGCACTGCTGAGATCAGAGCAGTGGTGGAGCCTTCTTTTCACCACTTGCAATGCACTCTCGGCATCCTTAAGGTTTGAAGTGAAATCATTCCTTACCCAGCAGAGCATAAAACCGATAAGACTGTCTCCTGTTTTAATTGTGGTAATGGGTTGGTGAACTGTCTTTCCAAACATCACTAAGATGAAATGATTATCAGAACATAGAGCAAAACAGCAGTTACAGTATAAGCTGATTTCATATTGCTTGTGCTAACCGTTCATGGCTTGCGAGACCATGCCGGCCAGCTCCAGTTTGCTTTGTCAGGTGGGTATGTTTTTTCCATCCCACATGAGCGATTGAGCCTGTTCATCTCCATAAATTTGTCAGCATCTTGTTTGCTGACAAGGTTTTCCACGATCTTGAAGACACTCTTTCTCCAAAGGGCAGAAGTATACACCGAGTACCCATTTTCAAACTCTCCGTAAAAGGCTTTGCTGTTAACCCCCCCCCCCCCAAACGCGAAAGCGGCCCCAGCACCTGTCCTTGACGAATGAGCATGGACACCTGCCATACTCAAGATGTGGAACACGACAATGGAGCAGTGGGGCGCTAAAGGAAAAGCAGCGGAAGGAATGCTGTTGAAGATCTTGCAAGTAGGTGCTACTCGTGACTTTCCAATGTACAGTGGCTATAAAAAGTGTACACACCCCTGGTAAAATGCCAGGTTTTTGTGATGTAAAAAAAATGAGACCACAATAAATCATTTCAAAACTTTTCCCACCTTTAATGTGACCTATAACCTGTACAATTCAACTGAAAAACAAACAAATCTGTTAGGGGAAAAAAATATATAAAAAATAAAAAAAACATACAATAAGTGTGAACACCCTTAAACTGATACTTTGTTGAAGAACCTTTTGATTCAATTACTGCATTCAGTCTTCTTGGGTACAAACCTGCCATCAATTAAAGAGACTCTGATTAACCCCAAATGATAGTTCAGCTATCCTAGTAGGATTTTCCTGACATTTATTCAGTTGCCTGCTACAGCAAAAGCCATAGTTCGCAGAGAGCTTACACAGCATCAAAGGGATCTCATTGTTGAAAGGTATCAGTCAGGAGAAGGGTACAAAAAAAATTTCCACAGCATTGGATATACCATGAAACACAGTGAAAACAGTCATCCAAAAGTGGAGAAAATATGGGACAACAGTGACATTGCCAAGAACTGGACATCCCTCCAAAATTGATGAAAAAACAAGACGAAAACTGGTCAGGGAGGCTGCCAAGAGACCTACAGCAACACTGAAGGAGCTGCAGGAATTTCTGGCAAGTACTGGTTGTGTACTACATGTGACAACAATCTCCCATGTTCTCCATATGTCTGGACTATGGGGTAAGGTTGCAAGACAGAAGCCTTTTCTTAAAAAGAAAAACATGCAGGCCCAGCTAAAACTTGCAGAAAAATACATTAAGTCTCCCAAAAGCATGTGGGGAAAATGTGTTATGGTCTGATGAGACCAAGGTTGAACTTTTTGGCCACAATTCCAAAAGGTACATTTGGCGCAAAGACAACACTTTACATCACGAAAAGAACACCATACCCACGGTGAAGCATGGTGGTGGCAGTATCATGCTTTGGGGTTGCTTTTCTTCAGCAGGAACTGGGGCTTCAGTCAAGGTGGAGGGAATTATGAACAGTTCCAAATACCAGTCACTTTTGGCCCAAAATCTTCAGGCGTCTGCTAGAAAGCTGAAGATGAAGAGGAATTTCACCTTTCAACACGACAATGACCCCAAGCATACATCCAAATCAACCAAAGAATGGCTTCACCAAAACAAAATTAAAGTTTTCGAATGGCCCAGCCAGAGCCCAGACCTAAATCCAATAGAAAATCTGTGGGGTGACCTGAAGAGGGCTGTGCACAAGAGATGCCCTCGCAATCTGACAGATTTGGAGCACTTTTGCAAGGAAGAGTGGGCAAATATTGCCAAGTCAATTTGTGCCATGCTGATGCTACCCAAGAAGACTGAATGCTGTAATTGAATCAAAAGGTGCTTCAACAAAGTATTAGTTTAAGGGTGGTCACACTTATGCAACCAGCTTATTGTATGTTTTTTATATTGTTTCTCCTAACAGATTTGTTTGTTTTTCAATTGAATTGTACAGGTTATAGGTCACATTGTAGGTGGGAAAAGTTTTAAAATGATTTATTGTGGTCTCATTTTTTTACATCACAAAAACCTGGTATTTTAAGAGGCGTGTGTACACTTTTTATATCCACTGTATGTGGTGTAGAGCAAGTTTTCATTTCCATTTTGAATTGTGCTCCCGCAAAGCCAGACTAAAAGCACAACACAGATTCTTCTCAGCAGAAAACCAGCAGAGCAGAAGAACACCGATGTACAGCAGCTGTAGACATGGTGCCACAGCCACACAAAGATATGACAAAGTTCAGCACAATGCAATGGGAGGAATTACATTGCTCATCGGGATACAATTCGAGCAGCCCAAGTTAAAGCTGGGAATTCTAAAAATGATGTCATACAGCAGTAAAAGCTCTGAGGGTTGAATACTATAAAGCAGGAACAGATAGAAAAAACTGGACTCAACAATTTGTAAAGCTATTTAAATGAGTCAGCTGCATAAATTAATCTGAACAAATCTATCCATTTGTGCAGCTGGTCTGCTACTAACTGCTAAAAATGGCCTGATGCTGTGGCTGCTGCATCACCTCCGGATGCCAGCAAGGGGTTCTGAAACCTTCTTTAGCTCCGGTCGAGACCAATCCAATGAAGCGTTTACAGAGGTTTGCTTTGTATATAAGCTTGGACAGAGGCTCAAAGGTGAGTTTCCATGAAATCAAAGAAATAAGTAAATAAATAGTGAAATGCAGGGCACCGACAGATATGCAGAGCCAGGAGAGCACAGTGTTTGACGGATTTTCCCAGCAACATCTTTACGCATCGGTGCCTTGTCTTCTTTCAACCCATCAGTCAACTTTCTCAAAAACCCTGCTTGTCCCTTGCCATCTAGCGTCCGACCAACCCTGTCTCCTGGGACCCCTCCCATTTTGTTTAACGTCTTGGTTAGAATACCAAGAGATGTTCTAAGACTCGCCGCTGGCACCAGAAATACATTTAGCCCCACCCCATAGCCCAAGTATCTCTGGGAGAGCAGATCTCACTGCTTTGTGTGCACTCTGTGTGTCCAGGGTGTGATGCGTCTGTTCTAATGGGGTGTTGAGAAGCTTGGACGTAGGACCCATTTGATTTTATAGGGGCTCTAGGCTACAGAGGAACCCCTGTGATGTCTGCACTGTGATCTGGCAGAGACTCTTTTCTGTTACAGAGGCGCTCTGATCTTGTGCTGCCCGTGGACCTGCCATCCTGGCAGCAGAGCCTCCCCTTTTCATTTGGACAAAAGCACATGAGCAACACCCAGTTTTCTTGGCATGACTCCGATTATAAGCCCCTTATAAAGGAAACACTTGACTGAGTTATTTCTAAAACTGAATGAAAATGTTCCTTTAATGGCCATCTAACTGTATAAAAGAATACAGAATGTAAAATCAATAAGAATGCAAATATTAATCCAAACAATAAACCGTGTCAGAAACAACTTAAGAATGAATAACTACCATACACTCACAATACTGAGATTCTACTAAATTGGAAATGATGAGTCTTCAAACCAAAGTCCTCAGATTGAACATAATCGCTCTAACCTGCTGTCCCAGGTAGTGAGTTGCTTGGCTGACACTTTTATCCACATTCACCGCATTGCGCTAATGAGTACATTGTGGAATTTTACTACTACAATTCAGGTGAAATCCTTGCTATAGCAGTAGCTCGGAGACGGGGTTCAAGCCAGCACCCTTCAGGTCTGTGTCTCCAGCCACCGCACACCATCTTTTCTTGCGTCCCCTTGATTATCCGCAAAGCCAGCCATAGCTCCACCTTTATCCATCCCTGAAAACGACCTAATAGAAGTCGCCAGCGGCAGCTGGAGAGGCGATCTGCCCTGGGAACAAAGCGCACCTGTTGGTTAAGGGTTCTGCATTAGCAAATACAAAGGTAATTTTTCTAATGCCCCTTTCACTGGCCATTCTCTCCTTCTCCCTGAGTGCGCCATTAGCTTAATGCACTCTCACAGCCTTTGTTCCAGAACAGGTCTGCCTTCTCCAGGCACTATCCTGCACCAGACAAAAGTGCTGACCTCTGTGCCTCCAACCGCCAGGTTGTTTAAGAATTGGGGTGATAGATCATGTGACCAGCAGGTGTCCCTGTGACAAAGGCTTTATGAATGACGGCTAATTTTACTGATGAGGACACAGCAATAAAGATAACATGGGTCCCACGCCTACACTCAACCTTCATTCGAAAAGGTCACCTGACATGGGAGGAGGAGCCAATCAGGCCCCCCCAGCATCCTGATACCCAACAATCACACGTGGCACCCCAAGCCCTCCCCTTTCATATAGCATTTTGCACCTGAAATAGCAGCTAGGGGGAGAGGGCACTACCGGTGGAAATACAGTAAAAGCGATATTACAGCGTTTTCGGATCACTGACCTACAAGCTTCGCAAATTACTTTTTTCTTCCTTTTGTTTGCCAGGGAGAAAAATAAGTCCGAGAAGGATTGTCAGTTTAATATATCCTTGGAAACAGAACTCTGCTATCCTGTTTAGGAATAACCCCTCTGGCATTAAAAAGTATTCCTCAGATATGCTGTTATACCTGGAAGTGGGCCACAGCTTGGACGCATACTGCTCGTCTTTTTATAGGTTTCCATCTTCCTTCTAGCAAAGCCCTGCCTTGTCTTGTTTCTCCAGCATGTACCACACTTACGATATGCCACTGCATTGCATGTCTACATGTTGGTGACACATTTTGAAAGCAAAACAAAAGTGAGCAAAAGTGTGATCGTTCTGTAAAACACAGTGGACCATGGAGTTCAGCTGCTCTCGCGCACCGACTGATGTGCAGCTTCATGAGACGACAGCATCTACACCCCCAAAGAGAAACACATTAGCAAATACGTGACACTACCGTCATCGCCATCCAGAGTGGTGCAAGAAGGGAATTTGATCTGGATTTATGGGACATTATCAGAGGGACAGCTACGAATTTAAGCCCCGGGCTTAACTGCATGAATCCTGAGTGTTTTGTTGCCGTGGCAACGATGTGACAAGTAATACCTTTCCTTAAGTTCATGGAAGCTGTAGCCTAGAATCTGGTCCCTTGTGGTTTACACTGTGGCGCACGCAAACCGACACACCCGAGAAGACCGCCTACCCACCCACCCAACCCAGAGAAGAGGATCAGAGAAAGGGACACAATCAAAGGACACAGAGGAGATAAACGCATGCGTCTGTAACGTAATACAAGTACTTAGCTGTGAGGGATGAACACACAATATACTTTATTACAACATAAATCTGTTTCGGGCAGTTAATGTATTCATGAGCCCATCTTCTCCCTATACATTTTTTTTTAAATGCTTCACTTATTTTATTAAGCCTAGAGGGCATTATTGTTTTTTTCAACCAATGGCACTGGGTCTGCTAACTGTAAAACCTGTTGCTTGGGGAGCTTTTTTAAACAGAAATATAGCATGCTCATATCTACATTCATCACTGAATCGTGAATTTGTCTCGGTATCTATTTGCATATATTTAAGCCTGTAATATATACATGTAAGCATGCAAACGTCATCTGCATTAAGACCAGCACGTGCATCTTCAAGGGAGCTTTTTGTTAGTCCTCTGTTTGAAAGCAATGGCAGTGCACCACTCCCTGTCCTGTTACTAAATTTTAGCCAGTATGCATCTCCAAACACATCCTCCAGGAGGACAGCAGTATGAAGGGTAGAGTAGCAATGGGTCTTCCAGGATATACACATAACCTTGTAACTCCACACGTCTGGAGACAGCATCCAGGCTGCTCCATGTGCTCATGCAGAAAGATCACCTTGGACTGCCCACTCTGGCTCTGGCCATCTACTACATCGCAAAGAAGCCTCCATCTTAAGGAGCGACCTTGAAGCTGACCTCCACTTAGACACTGCAAGCATGTCCCCTGCCCATGGGCACTTGGGCAAACACGACAGGGACATTGTCAATGGCCAGGACTGAAGCAAGCTCATTAAACATGGATGAAAACACATAGAGTGGCACACCGAAGGGGAGGAAACCAACCACAGGCACACAAAGCCACACTCCTTCTGGTCAAATCGGAGATCAAACATCCCCCGGTGGACCGCTGTGTAAATTGGCTGCAGCTAATGACTGCGACCTACTGACGTGTACGGTGACTGCAGACGTGATGCCACTATTAATGGCACGAGCTCCCGGGCCCAGGACTGCCACTGTATCCAGGGTCTGCTGTTTATTACTGCTCATACCCAGTGTGCCAAGCAAGCAGGGCTGCTAAAGATGCTGGTTGACCGAAGTCTCAAGAGAGCCCCTTCTGTTGTACTCTTTAGCAAAGGCACTTAACCTGAATCGATCCCACGCAACAACCAGCTGCATAAATGCATAAAAACGTGTACGTTGCTTCCAATAAGTGTCAGCCAACAAAATAATAATAGCACTGGGCTAACAGACAGAATTGAAATTCTATTAGATTCCATTAGGATTAAATTAGATTTGTAGTTTTTTTTTTTTCCTCCCTAGGACACTGTCTTGCTTTCTCAGAGGAAACCAGTGAAACTCGACTGTCCCAGTTTGGTGTCAGTGTGTCTGTTTTTAGTTTTTTAGCCAGAAGATCAAACCGTCAGGGCGGTTGGAGATGGTCCCAGTAGGTGGCCCGGGAAGCCAAGAGGATTAGTAGCAGTGAAGGGAGGGGGGACCCTGTGCCACAGTCACCCGGCCCGTTTGATGAGAGGCTCCTCATACTGAGCAGCCATCTTCTTGCCAAATTCACCAATGATATGAGGAAGAAGGCACGAGGGGACCTCCACTTACTGGCCCCAAAGTTGATTTGACATTTCAGGATCTTGCCCCCGAGGAACATGAATGTGTCCACATCAGCACCACGAAACTCCACGTGCTCAGGTCTGTGGGATTCCACAGGAAAGTAATTTTTTCAGTTGCTTTTGAGCTTGGAGAGAGTCATGTCTGCCTTTAATGGGGATGAATCCCCCAAACCTCCACTAAACCTCCCCCAGTTGGTAGGGGGTTGTGAAATGAAACCATAAAGAGAGCCCTGCCTTGCATCTTAAAAACTATCAACAACAACGGGATCTGCATTTGTCAGCAGGGTCACGTGAAATGACCACCCTTTGAATCCATGAGCTTCGATTTTCTTGAGCCATATAATCCCTTCAAGAGGGTGGTAATGGGAAACATGATTCCACCAAATGTGTGATTCCTGCAAAGGACTACACTTTAACTTGAGAGAGGAAAAAGCAACAACAAATGGCAATTAACAATTTGTAATCTCCAAAATGGCCCTTGGGTAAGGCCAGGACTTAATTCAGCATTCTACCACCAGCCCGGATTTAGGCAAGCCCTCATCTGACTCGTTCACGCTTCTGTTTAAAAAATATATTTTCCGGGTTCCACCAGTAAAGAATTGTACGCAGGGTGTGCTGATGAAGCATAAAAGATTACGTCAACCTTATCCTCAATTGTTTGGAAGACTTCCCACAACCTCATCACAACCGAGGTCTCCGATTGATTTGCATAGACGTCCGAACAGCAACTGAACGGCAACGGGCGGGGGGCCTTGAGGGTCCATTGCTTGCCAGACTGTCTCAGGTGGACGGAATGAGAGGCAGATGCATGGCAGATGGAGGGCACTGGCACCAGTCTCCAATCTCCTCGTCACCACAGCACCACCTGACACCACAGAGGTGCTGTGGTCTGCTGTACCTGGCCAGACGTCATTTATTCCTATCTCCCTTGGAAGGGGATACAGCGCCACCATGCAACAAAGAGACTTTAGGGCAGGGGGATCTTCAAAGCCTGACTTTTTTTTCCTCTAACAGAAATGTAGGAAGGTATCAGATCCACAAAAAAGGAAGAAGAGGCACAAATAGAATCAGGGGTATCGGGAAGAACCATTCACATTGTTATAAAACATTATTTTTTAAATGTTTTTCAGCAAAATGAGAGTGGGATGCCTAGCGGTGTTCAGAATGTTTAATCTGCTGTCAAATCATTGCGTGTTAAATCCATTATGTGCTCATCATTGGGCTGAAAAATGCAAGCCAGGTGTGATTTGTTCAGCAGCGTAAATGATGCAAACCAGGTTAGATTATTCCACAAGGACAGTCCTACGGGATTCAGGAGGCAATGGTCCAGACACCAATGGCTCAGTCCATACTACCACGGTTCCTCCATCAGAAGTCATTAAGGAAGACTCACCTTTGCCAGAAAACAGCTCGAATACAAACTTTCTTTTAATGTTCTGCTGATGGATGCACTCTGATTCTGGCAACAGGGGGATGATATCTCAGTCAAAAGGGGATGCTGATTCAGCCAGGGACACTAGACAGCTGCTGAACAGGGTGATGCTGGATGGATGCTGAATTACACATGCAGCCTAGAGGTTTACAGCCCCAAAATGATCAACTACAGGTTCCTGCAGCTTGTGGACTGATGGCTCTGGACCCAAAGCCACTTTGGATGTTGCAGGAAAAATGTAAAAAGCAAGATGCTGACACATGCCTATGAATACTGAAATAAATACAAACCAAGGGGAAAAACAACAAAGTGAGGAAGACGCCTGTTTGCTTGGGGCCGCTATTGTGTTCTGACACCTCTTGTGAGGCAGTGCTGGATGGAGAAGCGCTAGCCAAAATCTTTGAGGGAATTGTGGTTCTCTAACACCTCCCCTGTGGCGGGTGTGCCAAAGTTTTGAGCTTGTGCTATTTGAAATGCGAGTCTGAGGAATGTGAGTCTACTAAACACCTTCGCCAATGCATCTCAGCAGCATGCTCGATTAAACCAAAAACAAACAAAGCGAGCAGCCCTTTTATTTTCTACCCCCAAAAGCTGGTTTTCCCTTTAATCCTTCAGTGTGAGTCACTGGCTACCGCTTTGCTTTTCCATTAACTTCAGAGTTATTAAACCAGCTGATGAGTCAGAAGGACATAAAACAAATAAGCTCTTAAAATGTTTGTTTTCTTCCATTTCTGAAGTTCTTCACCTTGGACCTTGTGGTGACGTAAAAAAAAAAAAAAAAAAAAAAGCATTGAACGCAACCTATGAGTTATGTGTGAAGTTTTGCTTTGTAGGTTTTATGGTTCTTAACAACAGGAAATGGCAACACACCCAGTGTACATTGGCTTGAAACTTGAACTCTCCCTCGGGTTACAGCTGACAACAAGCAAGTATTCATTTGAACGATATGCTGAAAATGGACATACGTGCAACCCTTGATACCTCCATGTTACCCCCTTTTCAAAATGATAGTAATATTTGTAGTAAACCAATGCTGTTAATTTACTTTGTCATTGCTTCCTGCTCTGTTTATCTACCACCTGTCAGTTTGTAGATATGGCAGATGCACTTCTCCAAAAAGATGTACAACTCAGAGTAAACAATTGTGCAGTTCTCAGACGGACACGTTGCGCAGGAATGTCCCATGCAGAAATGATTGCACTGCTACAAAATGGACGGCTGCACAGTCTTGGTGATAATGGCTCTTTCTACCGTAGTATTCTTGGTAAAACCTCAATGGCTGTGCCTAAAAAACCCAAGACAGCGGCCATTTAAGTCAAACACTAACTGATGCTAGAAGTGCTGATTTATAAAACACATTCCAGTCGTGTGTCATACGGCTCAATGTACAATTCGTGTGAAGGTGGGGTGTGTACCTAATGAACTGGTATTGGAGTGGTTGCGCAAACTGGAAAAAACTCGTGAGATGAGTAGCAACTGATGAAGACATCACTTACAATCATCTTAGGAGCTCAGGAGGGAAATGAGGGAAAGACTGAGAACCGAGAGGCTTTGGATTTGGGGCGCCGTGTCCCTGCTCCAACCCAGCACCCCCAGTGTGTCAAACACCCCTCACAAAAACGATTACAAATTCTTTATTCCAACTTACACAATACAATGTTTAAAATCTGCGGACGAGGAGTTTTTTTTTTTTCCATATCGACATCCACTGTAATACAGGGCATTAATTCCCGAACCTCTCCCATAAGTTCACCGGCCGTCCTATACATTCGTTCCGTGCCACCACCAGCAGATTCGGCGACTCGGCACATTGGCCAATGATCGCCCTTAACACACTAAACGGACAGAAGAAATGCACGGATCACTGAGGTTGGGAGTCCCACAGACAACGGTACCTAATGGAGTCGGATGCTTCAAAGCGTAAAGACCAGCCAATCTCCCCGGAGGCCACTTATCACGTAGCCAAACTTCACAGCGCGAATATTGCCTCTATGGTCTATTATTCTGGAAGATACAGTCTTTGTATGGCTCAAATACCTAAAGTACAATACGAGGAGAATCAATGTGCTCACTGCTAATGGCTTGGATGCTATATTTTAATTAGGTGAAGCTTGCACTACTCAGATAATGACTTTAATTCGATTTTGGAGGCTAACTTCATTATCAAGTCTGTGGCTTTACTATTAACTGTTTTCATTTCTGTGTGTGTGTGTGTGCGTGTGTGCGCGCGTGTGCGCACACACACACACACACACACACACACAGACACACACACACACACACACACACACACACACACACACACACAATCACATTCCCAGCTAAACATTAAGTGATCGGTGCCACATTTAGTGCCTTTTATACAAAACCATGTAATAAGTCTTTATGTAAATTCTTCATACTGTAGAAATGATAAGAGAAACCAGATGAAATTGTGAAAAGGCAGTAAACCTTTAATCTTGGTTTCACGGCTGCTGCGGGACTTATTTCAACAGCAGTGGTGCCCGAAGCATGCGGAGTGATGGAAAGGTTTGCGCTCCCGTTCCTTTGGCAAAGAAACGTATTGCCGAAAGCACGGCATACTGCGGACGGGAGTTAAAAACGCCACATGGGATTATTCTGCACCATGGGGGTACCTCCCAGCCGTGGATGTTGTCTAAATGGATCCTGGTCACTGAACAACAGGACGTTTTAACGTAGCACCGGGTTTGCTTCAATGAAAGTAGTCGACATTAACAGATTGATGGTACACCTTAGCTGTTTGAGTGGCTTCCTGCACACGTATGTATGGTCAGAGATGATGGTTCCTGGGCAAAGTAGGGAGCTATGCGGTTGCAGACCTCACCCTGCAGTCAGTATCTCTTGTGTTCAACTCCCTGCTTCTCCTGCAGTACCGTTCAGCAAGGTGTTTACCCTGAACTGATGCAGGAAAATTGCCATCAAGTCAATTCCCACTCATTGCAGCCACCGGCGTGGTTTTCACAGAAAGGGAAGCGGCTTGCCATTGCCTTCTTCCGTGCATTTATTGTTGGTTACTAAGGGTACAAACGCATGAAGAAATGCAAATCCTACACACACTAAGCAGGGCTCAAACCTCCAAGCCACACAAGCAGCGAGACGCTGGCTTAGCCCACTGTGCCACTACAGTAAAATTATCCACCTGTATCAATGGACAAAAGGCAAACTTAGCACTGTATGCTACCTAAGGCTAAATAAATGCAAATGTTTTGGGCATGAAGCTGTTCCGTGGAAAATGAGGAGCTTGACAGAACACAGCATCATCTCCCACAGACCACGGCACTATTGGTGGGGCAGCTCGTAGCCCAGCTGACACAGTGGTTTGATCTTTGTGGGACAGGGAAAAGTCACCGGTGAAGGACTTGTCTGCTACCAAAGACCCTTCCTCCACCTCCCACCTGAACTGCAACAATAAAGCCTTTTTTCTGCGTTTTCTGCCTGCATCTCCAACCCCGCACCATGACCCCGGTTACCACAGCCACAGGGCTTTCTTTCAACATTTTCAATCTAATTTCATGAAACAAATATGAGACGCGCGGCAGCCATTGTACTACTGCCCGGATTTGCACGTACCCAAGTGTGTCCATACAAATATTTATCCCATTAAAAGGGATGGCACAATTAAGTACAAGGGGATCAGAAATGTGTAAGCGGACAGAGGTGAGCCAATTTTGCAGCGGCAACACAAAGCAGAGAGGCCTTGCTGGGAGTTAATGAGCCTCCTCATTAAGGGGAAATGGCAGGCGGAGGGAGGCTGCGACAGGCGGCCACGGAAACCAGACGCAACTGGCAGGTCTCCACAGCAAACTCGGAAGCCAGAGTATCCTGGTCGATGCTGAGGCCTCTGGTGTGCGAACGCGTGAGACCGGTGGCCATTGATCCACATGGCCTGCCGTCCTGCTGATAACAGCCAGCCCTCCCTCTTTGTGGCACGGCTCGGCGGGACTCTGCATTCACGTTAATCTACGCTTCCGAAACAGAATGCTTGCATGCCGCACGTTCAACGCATCCTGGTTGTTTGAAGAGAGCAAGGATTAGGGTTTGGGAATGGAGGGCAGGGCACATCTGAGTTCTGGCCAAGCAGGAAGAGGGTATTTTCATATCCTCCACCAAGCAAGACCACAAAATAAGATGCAGACCCTTTATCGCATGGATATGTGTGTGTGTGTACATGTGTATTTGTATATTTTTACATATGGTTGTTATTTATATACACTGCATTTATTTATCTTTCTATATGTATGTTCTTTTTTTATTCTTACTTCTCTAAAATATCTTTCTTTCCTGTTCTGTGCACCGTAGGCCCAAGTATCTTCATTTCGTGCTCTCTTGTGCACTGGCTGTGTATGGGTGTTCATAAACGATCCCTAATTTTTGAACCAGTAGTGAGACAACACTTTGGAATGCTTTTGCCTATTAGACGTGGCGAGCAGTGAGCAGCGTGACAGCGCGGTCTTCTTGCGGTTGCAGCAACCGGGTCCAGATTGCTAATCCTCACACATCCCTTGAGCAAGGCACTTACTGCGCACTGACGTGGCATAAATTATTCTGCTTTTTGAAACGATTAAGCATTGTCATTAGCTAAGTACACAAATCTAACATTGTAAGTTGCCTTGGATAAAGGCGTCATTTAAATAATGCAAGTAATTTTTTAAAAGCTGCTAACTGCACCAAATCGATGCGTGTAGGCCGACCCGGGTCCTACAGTGCCGATTGGAGTGGGGTCACATTGCTGGGGTCACATGATCAATTCAAGGGCTTTTAAACCCTTTACCGCCTGGGTATGTGAGCTGAATGATTCAGTACAAATGGACAATGGAAGGGAATCAATGCCAGAGCAACAGGGACCGACCGGGACTGCACAACCCCTGTGCTGTCTTCATTGGTGATTTGTCAGTCTCACCGTTCATCTCCAGCTGTGCTCATCCCCGTTTGAGAATGGACCAAAATCTCCATATCACGTTTATGTAATATGTCAACAATCATCTGATCTAAGCCCAAAATGCACGCTAATCTTTTTCTTTAACTCCCACAAAGCCACCTTTCTTGCTCGACACGCCGGCTTACGTCATTCAAGCCTGCAAGCGCAAGTACAAAATAAATATCTGAGGGGCTACGCAGCCAGAGCGCTTCAGAGGAATGACTTTGATGCTGTCCAGGATAACGGTAAAATAAACACGTCTGCTATCCCACGCACCGATCATCAATCACCCCAGCCTCTAATGTATAAGGAAATAACTGCATTTCCTTGGCATAAAACTGTGTGCCAACATTTTAATGTCTTTTATTTTAAAATTATGCTGAAAATATTAACACCCAGAAGAAGCGATTAGAGAGAGTAATTAGAAAATTTTATAGTTTAGAAGAGTCAGATCATTAATATAGCTTAGCAGAACATTAGTTGAGATAGTTTCCCTGAAGAAGCATCAATCTAACATTAATCTGTTGCAGAGTCCATTAAGCGCCGAAGACGTGAACTCGGTCGCTCTTTGTACTTATACTCTTGAATGAAACAAGCTGATAATTAGTTCTTGAAGAAATTGTTTTTCCCCTCCTTGCACATTCATCGCCGCCAGCCATTAATTTTTAACATTGACAGGTGACGTCTTATTTTTGCCTTGCTAGTTACCTTTAGTAGGGGAGGGCCAACGTGACACCAGAACAAGTACATATTTATCCGTTATGTAATTAAAACACGTGGGATAAATTAAAAATGACCACATAAGGAGGGGGCTTAAGGATTTATTATTTTAATCTGTCCGTGAAGGTCAGTCCACCTTGAGGGATGCTTGTTTTTTCTTTAAATGTGGATGTGAGCTGGGTATGAGGGGAATCCCAGGGCAAGAAATACCTCTCAGACAGGACGGGTTGATCATACCCTGGGGATCATCTGGATCAGCAAGACAACACCTATGTGTCTGTGCGGGTCTGTTCCATAAGATCAGGGCCAAGGTCGTGGCAAAGCCTCCCCCAGGTGTGGGTGAACTACAGAGCATGTGGAGGAACACACAAAACATGTAAACTAGTCCTCTGCTTAATCCAGATGAATGGAATACTGCTGTTGTCTAAGCAGACATGCAATGAAAACAGGACGTCCAAAAACGGGTTACTTTGGGCATTGGTTGCACTATCCAAATTCCACTGTGTATTTCATTTTATTTCTGACAGATAAGCGTAATAATAGAACAACAAGTCTGAAATATATATTTCAGAAGAATGCTGTTCCTCAGGTATTTGTTTTGCTTGTATAAAAGCTGAGGTTTCCCAATTTTTTTAGAGCTGGAATGAATGAATTAAAAGTTTCATATGCACTATTAAGTTTATACTGGTTTTTTGTTCCTCTTTACCAAGGATGCCAGTACTTTTGAAGGTCATTGTACCTTTGAATTCTGCTGTATCTTATTTGTCAAGTATTCTGCCTTTTTAATTTCAGACCTTATACAAAAATTACTACTGCTAGAATCGTTACATTTAGCTGCCTAACAGAACAGAACTACTAAAGCAAATGTAGGGCTGAATTTGCAATTTTATTCAAGCTAAATATCTTACTAAGTGGTAGAAAAGCAATTTTTCTTCTAGAACGAGACTCTTCATCCAAAAATACTGCTGTCCCATGCGCTACAAATGCTCTTCTCCATGCAAGCTTGAACTTTGGTGCCCTTAATATGTATGGTGTCCTTTGGCCAGCGAGTTCTCACACCTTGCAGGTTCAAGGTCCTACAGCTTGTGTATCGCTGAGCCCCACTGGGCACGGCGCAACTCAGCCAGTACATCTTTCACCCCCAGTGGGTACAGCATTTGATGGCCAGCCTACCCACTCCCAGTCAGTACAGCAACTCTTGCTTAGCTCTTTGTTCACACTTGAGTGCTCTACTTGAACCTGGAACTATGTCTCAGAGAAATAAAACGGTTGCGACAATAATGATATCGAGGCTGATGGAATAATTGGAGAGATCAGGTTAGACTCATCCCAATCCCTGTTAACTCAGGACAGGTCCAGTAAGCTTGCTGCCTTCGGTGCTGGCTTATTGCGAAGCCTTCCAACAGGAAGCCCAGCATCCATAATCAAGTGCCAAAGATTACCTCCCTCATCCCACCCCGACACTGTGACCACCTTCACTTCTGCCATAGTGTAGATACCACTGGCCAGCAGGAACATGGGAAAAGTCAACTCTGTTCTCACCAATGGAAAACTCTCCAAATCTTCTCACTCCAGGCCTGAACTAATCTCTTAATACCATTGTACAGCGAGCGCTGGATGATTTGAATAATAACCAGACGACTCCGAAGCTCAGTGGTCCGCAGGAATGGTTTTTGCGGCACGTCACTTGAGCTGCTTGGCTAAAAACTAAATAATTCATTGGACCGATGACACAAAGTTTTAAATCAGAAAAGACTCAAACCTAAGAGCTTCTTCCATGATGCAGCTGTATTACAATAAGGTCGGACTGAATGCAAAACGTCTGAATTCAATCCATTATACGGCGAGAATGTGTTATAGAATCCCGATAAGTTCATCCCTCCTGGATGAACTAATTACAAAAACTGCATCCTTGGAAGCATTACAGGGTGCATTTTATTCGTTCTCTTCAAGCAGAGCAGAGAGAAGAAACAATTTCATAAAAAAGGCACAAATTATCAGAGATGTCCTGAAAAGCTCTCCTAAATATTCAACTCCGGTCACACTGCACAGGACCGGCAGGTGGCACAGTGGTTGACAAAGACAAAGACAAAAGAGTTTATTTGTCACGTACATGGTTGTACACCATGTAGTGAAATGTGTTCTGATCCCGGATAGACTGTGCATGAAAATTTACGATGAAAAAATAAAACAAACAACCAACCAACCGAACACCAAGAAGAAAAGAAACAAACAGCAAATAGATAAATAAGTAAAAATAAATTAAAAATAAATAAATAAATAAATAAAACGGTAAAGAAACCTTAAGGTGCACTCGAAGGACAGTGACAGTGAGGGGAGTGGTCACAGAATATTGAAGACCCTGGTCTGTGAGGGTTGTGATAGCATGTCCGGGTTCAGAAGTCTTATGGCCTGTGGGCAGAAGCTCCTCCTGAGCCTCTCCATTCTGGCCATAATGCTTCTGAAGCGTTTGCCTGATTTCAGCAAGGCTGTCACCTTGTGGTCCCAAAACCTGTTTGTACGTAAATATTACCCAGCTGTGCAACCTGAGCAGCTCAGTGTACAAACCCAGCAGTGCAAGACACCTTGGGCGTGAAATAAGAGTTAATGAAAGCCAGAAACAGTGATGCCACAAAGCTGAGAAGGACAATTGAAGACGAATGCTGGTCAATCATATGTATGGAGAACAGGGCTATTTCTATAGAGCGCTCCTGTAAATAATGAAAAATGGATAAAGTACATTTATCTTACAGTGTCACATACGGTAAATTCCGGAGGGTCCAGAACTGGAAATAAATGAAGCAGTCAAGCTCAGACAGAAACCCCAACATAAACAGATTATTAGTCTTTTACTTTAAAAAAAAAAATGCAGTGTTTGGTGTGGAATGCGCATGAACGCCACAATATCTGGCTTTAACTTGTCCCCAGGACAAGCGATAATATTGATCTACCTGCATGTTTAAAAACTTCCAAAGCAGCTGACAGGCAGGAGATTGCCGTTGCGTGATCGATATGGCTACAGCGATATGATGATCAAGAATACCGAGGCTGCAACTCTGTGGGTAAAGGAAGAAAATAAACAAATAAAGGGAAGAGGCAGAGAAAATGGACGGTTAAACAGTGACGGAACGAGAGGCCCCCAGTGGCTCTTAAAGCTGTCTTCTCCACATGCAGGCATGTTAATGCTCCAAGCAGGGGCCAGGGAAAGTGGAGGGTGCTGGGGCTGTGTTAACCTCCCTGGACAGCAGCGAGGATAACTCTTGTCCATAATGAGGGATACAGCGTGTCGGCAAGGACAACCATGCACCCATCCCTCCATTAACCAAACTACCTCCTGACACCCACGACCCAGGGAGCACTCTCTATGATTTTCTGCCCTCTCTTTTGGTGACGTTTATTCAAAACTACTTAAATAAATATATATAGGACAATATAAATAAATAAAATGTACTCTCAAAGTCAGGAATGCTTTGGACAGCGTTGCTCAGCAGGGGTTTCAGATAAACAGCCCTGAAGGGACATTGAGCACTGGGGTCTGGAGGGTGTTCTGTCCTCATGGGGCCACATCCTGTCCGCTTGCCTGCCTGCCTCCTGCTATCCCCCTCCCTCGTTCTCCTTCCCCCTCTCTCCACCACCCCTGGACCTTAGGGGACACACAAGGATCCGCACTCCAGGCTGATGGGAACTTTGCACCGTCAAGCACAGAGTTTTGCAAATATATGCAGCCATTCACAGTGCTGACATGCTGGCCGGGGTTCATGCTGATAAGCTACTGTGAGTAGGATTTAGACCACAGTCCTGGGTTGCAACCCACACAACCCAGAATCAGAAACAATTCTTCCAATTAGTTGCTGCCACCTTTAACAAGAGGTATTTGATCCTATTCAGCGCTCTCCCACAGAGGAAGATCTCACTGTGGCCTGGGCCATAAGAAAAGTCAACAGATCCCTGTTTGTGGCTCAAGGGCAACAGAAAAGTGGAGGGTTGGTCACTGATCCCTCATCTTCTGATCACACCGCCTGGACACAGCATTGCTGGGAAATGACTGTGATTCACCCCGGTCGCCCTTCCATCCGCAATCACTGCGATTCACAGAGTCCCCTCTCCGTCTATCCTCCCAACATTTACATTTAATTGTTTAGCCGATGCTTTTCTCCAACGCGAAACAAAATATTAAACTACTTACAACAATTTTCTCAGCTAGTACGTTTGAGAAAGGTACTTGCCATCAATTGTTCCAGTAAAAATGACATTTATTTAAAAAAAACAATTAGCTTAACACGATTAAGTGATTTTGAGGGAAAGGGTCTAACTCAATGGTATTGCAAAAAGTGATGGGATTTGAACCCAAGTTCTCCAAGTCCTAAGGTGACCATGCTAAACACTACTTCATACAAATTGGGACACAACACCACTCTAAACACCCTTGGGTTAAACCCAGCCCTCCAGTCCAAAAAACACACTTCTGGACACACCATGAGAACCAGAATTACTGCCCAGTGAAAGCTGTTTACCTTCTTATGGGATCAGGTTATTAAGTCAATCTCTGCGATTTTACAGGATAAAAAAGAAACTGAATAACATTTTTGTGGTGGAAAGACTTGAATAAAACAAAGTTTTCCATATACACTCACTCACAGACACACGTGTGCCAATACTGACCACCCGACAGTTTAAGAAGGTCTGAACCACAACAAAAGCCACAAGACCTGCAGAAGTCATTGAAGCCACCTATTTAGGCTAAAGTAATTGTTGCACTAATGGTGTTCAATTAATCTTCGCTGTGATTTTTGTCAACGGGCAAAGGTTCAGCATCAATGATGCGAGTGCACATAATCACCCCTACTGAAGTGAAGTGAGACACAGAGCGAGAACGAGAGAGAGAAAAAGACAGCGAGAGAGAGACAGATACACACACACACACACACACACACACACCTCTTACATACATGGAAGAGCCTCTGCTGACCTGTCATCACCCCCCCCTCCACAAACTATTAATGAGTGTTACAAACACAGGATAGACTTAATTAATAACTCCTGGAAATCACTACAGCCGCCTGCCACCATTGACACCTCAGCTGGATGATTCAGTGGCCGCGGTTGAGACGCGCTGTGGCAAAGTGGGCCTGGCGCCCGTCGATATCATCTCCACAGTGTGATCTGACTAATGGTGTTGGAAACCACCATTAGTCTGATTTGGTAGACACACACCCAGAGGGGTCTTCACTGCTCTCGCTGCCCGAGGACTTGGAGGAGAGACCCTCCCCTTCACACACCTTTCCTCCGATGGGAGCCACCTGTGCCCTGGAACTGGTGTCAACTGTAGCCAGGGAGCATCCTGGGAATCAGAAACCCTAGCAGAGCCACAGATGTTGGAGAGATCCATAAATCCACGTTTGATTAAAAGTACCTGTGCTTGAAGCCACCTCCCAGAACAGCAGTGTGTTTCTTTATCTGGTGTATTTTATATTTATACATACTCATTGTCTCCAAAGCAACAAAGTGATCATGACTACCTGGGCAATGAGTCACCATCATATACTAAGGACCATTTAGAGTGACCAATTCATCCGAAACACATGTGTTTGGACTGTGGGAGAAAACTGTAGCATCGAGAGGAAACCCACACAACTGCAGAACTTGCACAGACTGAGCCAGATTCAAACCTTCACTTGAACATCCCAGGCAACAATCAAACTTACATCCAATTATATCCACCAGGGCCACCCTTTATCATCACCTTTGACCAGCTATACTACAGTACATCTTAGTGGATGCTAGAGTGCAAAACAATGTACATATCATTGCATGATAATTTTAGGTCTAAATATACTGCTAGAACTTAAACTGGGGATTTTTTTCCGACGAGAACAAGAGGTACATTACCTCAGGGCACAAGAAAAGCTTTCAACCAAAACCTTAATTTTCAATTTTTTGGTCTAGTACCTTCACCACTCCGCTTCATTCTGGCCTTATCCAAAATGACTCAGTATCTTTGGGCCTTTGGGAATATCGAGTACTTGAAAACGGTCCCCACACACACACACGCACAGAGCTGTGTTTTCAGTTCTACCAACCGATCAATTGGCATACATCTTTACCCTTCACGTTGAATTAGAGCTGTGAATCGATTTCCACTTGATAGCACCGCTTCAGCGCCGCTCTTCCCCGGAAAAACAAATAGCGTGGAGCAGGACCCTCCAGCAGCAGAGGACATTTCCATCCATCGAGTCCTCCTCCCCTGTTCTGCTTCTTGCTCAGCTGAGTTATCGGTTTAATATATACATGCATGGTAGTCAGTGTCTGATGCCAGTTTTAAAGGAAAAAAGGCACAAGCCGGCTTCCCCGTCCTCTCAGGGTGCCACGTGAGAAAAACTCACTAGCAGGACATGGCAACAGAGCGACACAGCTCTTACAGTCCATGTTTCCCAAATATCCTTTTCCTCAGCGCAGCCCTGAAATCCCACTTTGCTCCTGCATGTATGAAATCGCTACAAACTTATGAAATCGCTACTGACAACAGCAAGCGGTGCAGCCATTAAAGCTGCTGGAGTGCAATCTGCATGTTATAGGTTCCAATCCCGTTGCTATTGCACTTCTGCCGCATTCCTCATCAAAGCACCCTGAATCGATACAGCGAAAATGCCCCCCTGTATAAATTAATAAATTGTAGTAAAGTTGCCTGTCTAATGCATCAGACCATTGAACGGTAATAATTACGCTTCCATTGGCATAATACAAAAACTGTACATTTTTTAATCTTTCATTGGTTTACAATATTTTTCTCACTCAAGAGTGTCTGCAGGATGCATTCTATACCTGCTTATTTGAAATGGTTTATGCTCACCGTTTCACAGCTTTATTGGAAAAGGCAAACACCCTCTGACAACTTGTGTGCAACAATGCAAATTTCAAATGAACAGTATGTAACTGGGTGTGGTGGGGGGGGAAGGGTGGTACTGTGGGGGTGTGAAAGGATTGTTCCAGGTCACTTGGGGCCTGGAACAACAACTGGCAAGAGCCTGGTCTAAGAAGGGCAGCTTCCAGGGATCTGTCACTGATGATATGATGAAGTATGACCACTTGTCCTGGCTCTCAGTTCTCCGAATGAGGTGGCCACTGTCTCCCGGAAAAGAGGGGGCATCGCCTAAAAAAACACAGATCAAATCGGTGTGTGCGGCAGAAGGAAGAGCTCCACACTGCAGTGTGCCAGCAGGCAGCAGAGCACCCCCCATGGAACTGCCAGTGCAACCAAGGGAGCCCACGCTGTCTGCTCGACAGAAATCCCCCGATGTGGCAGAGTGGTAGCTGGTGCAAGGCCATAAAGGGAAATCGCTGTGGTGCACTTGAGGACACGGCCTGAATCCCGGCTGGAGGAGATAAAAACATTTCTATTTATGTTACTCGGCTTAAGTGACATGTTAATGACGGCCGGCATGAAGCAGCATCCCAGAAAGCGTGCGGAAGGAGACTGAGCCTCAGGGTAATTAGCCACTTTACTCCACCTGCACTGGAGGTGAACCTGCTTCTTCTGCCCTTCCTCTTAGAAAAAAATCACGCCTGTTCACAGGGGTAATGGGCTTATAACAGGACTATTAAGACCGGTTGACTGCGAGGAGCTGCCAGGAGACCAACACAGGAGCTGCTCCTTGGATTTGAATCAGGGAATGGTACCTTGCAGATGAACATTGCAGTTTTCTCTATTTTTCCTCAGTTTAAAACAAAAAAGAAGAAGTTTTTTTTAGGTTGCTTGAGTTCCCCTATTGTTCAAGCCACTGTAGCCGCTCCAGAGATCAGAAAAGCTGCTATGGTGGGTCCACCCACCTGAAGAGACATGATGATGGCTTCTCCTTGCCTGATAACCCTGGTGAAGGTTCAGCCCCTCTGATAACAATAATGAAGGCTCCGTCCATCTCATAACCCCTGCTGAAGCCTCCAGGCATCAAACAATATCAAGCTAAAGGTTCCACCCATGCTATAAGCTGGGCTTTGCCTCCGTTCTGTGACCCTGATGTGCCAAAAAAGGGGAAATGGAATTCAGCTGGCGCAACGCAAAATAGTGGAAATGGTCTCATGGAGATATCTGCAACTCAGCAGGGCTTATGGGCACCCTGTTTGCATGAGCAAAAATTAATAACAACAGCAACAACAACAAAAATAATAATTGCTTACGGTCAGCAATCAGGGCTCGGAGGCCAAAAACAGACAGAAGCGCCAGCAGCCAAGGAAGCCAAGATCAAGCAGGCCCCAGGGAGCTGAAACACAAACTCATTCCCTTCCTTTAGTGAGTGTGAAAGTCCAGTCCCCCACAGCCTTGCATAAACCCCAGCTTTAATGACACAGTGCCAGAAATTGGGTTCATCTGTTCCAACGTGATACACGAGCATAGCCCCTCCTCTCTGTGAATAATGGGGGCATCCACACCCCACAGAACAGGGCAGTCACCGTCTGTCAGCACCTGATAAATGATCACATGCTAAATATCTCCATTAAATCTCTCTTATCCGGGCAAAGACAAGTTCGGTGGAGTGATAAGCGTAGCAATTTATAGGCTGGCTTGGGGACCAGGGTAAGCAATTCCAAAGGGGACTGACCCATTCATACGGATTAGCTTTCCTTGTGGAAAGCAGAACAGTCGCTGTGGTCAAGCAGAATCGAGCGCTGGGGCGGCCTCATTTTGCAACCGCCGCATTTGAAAGTATACATTTTGGTTGCCAGGAGCCTAAAAACAGAACAACAGCGCATTCATAGTTGAATAAATGTTTTGCATGATCACTGTATCTCAGGAGCCATCGCCCGCTGTGCCAGTCAGGTTATCTGATGGCTGATATTTCAGGACGTCCATTTCACACACTTGCACGAAATGCCACGGGTTGCTTCCTTGTGCATTGTGGGAAATGTGTTGTTGGACATTGTGATTTGCTGAAGTAACATAACTGGGGGTGGGGGTTTCTAGGGCTGGGTGGGGTGAGCAAGTGCAAGTCAGGTGTGCATGACTGATTTAAAGCGGCATGGAGTGTCACCCAGAAACCCAACCATGACACTGCATCCCGTCCGCTTTTCTCTGCAGCGCCTGCACGCAAACTGACTGATTTTGGAAAGACTTTTATCTTCATACCATCCTTGGGACCTCTCATTTCTTTGTATTTTGCACTGATTTACGTCAAGAGGGGTTCTCTGCGCTTGAACGCTTGCATTTTAGAAAAAAGGCACGGAGTGGCGTGGGGGCAGGGCTTCTTTGGAGACGGGGAGGGCGGTTAGGAGGGTTAGGGATGAGTCGGAGAGAGGATGGAAGACGATAAGGCCGAAAAATTATTTCCTAAAAGCTGGCCCCTCACTGCGGGGCTGCATTTCCATTCAAATCTTATTAGCTGGTGGTGAGTGACATTTGGGAAGATTAGACATCAATTCACTCCCAGCCACATGGGTGGCGATAACGGGAGGAAACATGCGTCAGCTCGGTGATGCTTCAGTGGGCCTCGCATGCTGGGAGAGGGAGAGGGAGAGGGAGAAGGAGAAGGAAAAGGAGTATGAGAAGGAGAGAGGCAAAGGGGATTTCTGGGGAGACAACAGCCTTGGCCGTGTGATACAACTCCAAAGGGGAATTATGCGTACAAAAAGGATTAGCGGGGTTTCCATTGAGGTGAGCCAAGGCAACCGCTTTTCAGGTGCATGGAATAATTTAGCATTTTGACATACGGCATTCAGGACGGCCCCGTTCCCTTTAATTATTCCAGCCATCAGTATATTCACAATTTATTCAATTAGCTGACGCACTCACCCAGAGAGACAAGCATGCAAAGAGCAGCGTGTTTGCAGCACACCCAACCCGTAGCTAATATACCTTAACTAATGTGTGCGTCTGTTTGTTCTTTCATCGTCTTCTTTTGCTTCTGAGGCGTGTATGTGAGTATATATGTGGCAGAGTGTGTGTGAGTATTTGCATTTATTCCTTTAGCTGTTGCTGCTCTCCAATGCGACAGTGGTACACTACTTACTGTAGCTTACCTGTTTACATGGGCAATTTTGCTGTACCAGTTCAGGGCAAGAACTTTGATCAGTGGTACTAGTGCACAAACTTGGTTTCAAACCTGAATCCCTAGAGTGGAAGGTAGCAACACACCACCAAGGTAACCAAAACATCACCTGCTGTTCCAGGTAGGAGGGTAATTGAGGTGACAGCAGGGTCTAGACCCTCTTGAGCCATTCTTTTCCTGCTGCCCATGCCGACTCTTCTAAATCCAAGACTCAGAACTGTGAAATCCAAACCCCTCCATCCTCACCTGTCTCTCATGCAAAGTGAGAAGTGAAAGAGACATAGATACCAGTGGTCAAGGAAGCCAAGATCACGCAGCTCCAGGGAGCTGAAACAGAAAGTCATTCCCTTCCTTTAGTGAGTGTGTAGGTTGAGCCCCTACAGCCTTGGAGAAATCCCAGCTGTAATGACACGGAGTCAGAAAGTGGGTTCATCCAAATGAATGAAATGCCTTCTGATGTGGGCACACAGAGACCCCGAACCATCCTCATGCAAATTTGTTGCCATTGTCTCCATACTGTTGGAAACGGGGCCTGCAGCTGTGTGAGCCAATGTCATACAGCACTTTGCTGACTTAGTGTCTCACTTGGGAGCACTAAAGGTCAGGACCTCGTGGACAGGATGACAAAGCAGGAATGTGGCAGCAGCCTACCCAACCTCAGAGATCTCAGCAGGGAAGCCAGATCAGCACCATGGTACATTATGGGGGAGTGGCGTGGGCTGTGGTGCGGGGTAGGGGGGTCATTTTGTCAGCTCTGCATTTGCCTCATGTAAATCCCTTCCCTTTCAGCTGTTACAGCGGTTATACTGCTTTTCCTCCCCTCCTGGCTGCTGTCAGTTCCACGTAGGTAGGTTTCCAAGTCACACCTCACATCAGTTGCAGGAACTCGGTTGCTGGGCTCAGGATGTATGTGCCCTGCCGAGTGGGGTTCCCTGGGGGGCGGTGCGGGAAAATGAGGGCAGTTAGCGCTGGGAAGCAGCAGCCAAACTCCATTAACATCCTCTTGCTGTCCTGCATTCTTCCGCACATCAGACCTGCTGAGTCTCTTCAGCCTTTTCACCCTCAACATCACAGCCACATTCAGCTCCAGAAGCTCCCACTCACCATCTCCAAACCCCCCCAACAGCCTTAATGCAGTAATGGTCTGGCCATCTGTGGAGAGGAGACCCATAAACTGCAGTCTGTATGGGGTTTGCATGTTCTCCATGTGTCTGTGGGGCTTCTTATGGGCACTTCCTCCCACAGTCCAGCATCATGACTTTCGGGTTAATTGGCCACTCCAAATCATCCATTGTGTGTGTGTGTGCGTGTGTGCGTGCGTGTGTGTGTGTGTGTGTGTGCGCGCGCGTGTGTGGGGCTACCCTGCAATGGACTGGAATCATGGAAAACCGCAACTTATATAAGCAGTTAAGGATAATAAACGGATGGATTATGAGTATTATTTTATTATCATTGTTTTATCCTTTTTTGTGTACTTTTTAAATTTGTCCTCTAATTTTGGAGCTGGGTAACTGGTGATGACTAAATTTGGCCAAAAAGGGTTAAAATACCTCATAAAAAATATTATATAGTTTAAACAGGCTATAATATGCTGCTGCTGCAAGGCATTTTCAAGGGAAGACTGTCTCCATACCTTCCATCGTATGTCTGAAGGAATCCGTCCATTCCTGCGGTATTTCGAAAGCCCCCGCGACATTTGTGTTTCATCAGTACCACTCTCTAGGTTTGCCCTCACAGCCTCGTACCGGTGCTTGGGCCAAACCTGCTCTTGCCGGCTCTGTGACCTCCTGGTCACCATATGTCCTCCTCCAACTTCTCCGTGACTGTTGCCCAAGCAGCATCTGTTCACGGATCCAGTAGGCAGATGGTCACAGAAGCCGGCACGGTGACACCACTTCCTCAACCAAAGTGCCATTCCCTGTTCGCCACTCTCTCGTCATCGATCTCAAAGTATTTTGCATCTGTCACATGCTCCTTTGCAGGGTCGCAACCCTCTGTCCAGCGTGGAGTGATGCACAGCTGGGGGAAGGGGTGGATCGAGGAGCTCGTGAACCCAGCCAGCTGTTCACTTTTTCCAGGTGGGGCAATGAAAAGCTTTTCATTCCATTTGGGATTGAACCCCGAGAGTCTGGCTCAACCTCGGCACTCCCCTAGCTCACGTTCTGTGGGCCCCGAGTCCACAGATCATGTAGCCGTGGCCGCTAACAGTCGGCAGTCGCCATCAAACTGCATAATGTATCATTGTGAACTGAAGCCAACATTAATTACAGCACCCCAGCCAGCCCACGTCTCAGTGTGACCAGAAATGCATCATGGGAATCTAAAATACTCAGTTTATTCCATTTACTTACATGATGGCTTTGTCCAAGGTAACGCTCAGCGATAAATACACTCACTCACCCTCTCACGCTCCTTAAACACTTATAAAAGTAGGGTTGAGGTGGCCATCCCAGAAGCAGAAGTTCAAGTAGGACAAACACCACGGACAACATGCACTTCCCCCACAGGGTAAACACACACATGCACTAATTCACTCATACATGTACATGCTATGGGCAGTTCAACTGATACCTTCTGACTATTTGAGGAAACTGGAGAACCAAAAGGAAACTCAAAGACAGACGTAAACTTGCAATGTTGCCCAAACAGCCTTTGCATTGTGAAACAGTAGCGTCACCTTTGGCCTGTGGGAGGAAACCCACAGTGACACAGGCGAACATACAAATTCCACACAGACTTCATTGGATTCAAGCCTACATTAAAACCCATACCCCATGAGGCACAAGTGCGGCTCACATCTACGTCTGTTCTTTTGGACAAGAATGTCTTTCCTCCAATATGTGTAGCGCGTCCCCAAAAAAGTGGGAACTAATCGGATGAGGCAAATGCTGGAGGGCTACCAAATAAACTCTCCAAGACCCAGCATTCTGTGTATGGTTAAAGGTCAGCCCACCAGCAGCAACGTGTGAGGTCCACAGCCCTGAAGAGCACAGGAGAAAAAAAATCAATGAGCAGAATGAGCAGAGGAAGGGGCTGGCTGTGGTGTCGTGGGTACGAGTGAACCCCGAAATGTTGCTTGCTCTCCACCAATTACACTTCTCTAGTTCGAAAGCTGTCAGATGTTGGTTTAAGGGTCCGGAAAACGTTGTTTCCATCCAACTGCTAGTTTGCAACGTATAGAAATTGCAGTGAATAAAACACGGTCCCAGTACGGACAGCAAGCGCTGTGCTGTATATGTTTTAGTGTATTTTTTGTCCCTCTCTCATTTCTTTCTCTCTCTCTCTCTCTCGCTCTCTCTATCTCTCTCTCTGTGTGTGTGTGTGTGTTTGGCACTTTTTTGTTTATTTGTTTTTTTGGATCAGTGTATCACTGCACAACTGCACCTGCCACCTGCCATCATCCTAGAGCCATGGTAGTGACCTCCTGTAAGTCTCCCAGAAGGCAACCACCACCCCCTTGTCCCAAACCCCCAAATGTCCAGCTGGCTCAGAGACAAGCAGGAGGGTAATTGATTCTTTGGAGACAAGCAGATGCACGTCTCCGCATTTCACTGTCCCTTCTCCCTGGATCAGAGGCCACCAAATGCTTTGGCAGGTGATTTCCACAACAAATGGAGACTGGAAAACAGACACACAGGAAGGAGACAGGCTGAGATACCAGGGTTTTCACCACTGTCAACACTGAAAGACAAGGGTTCTCCTGCAGCGGTTTCATGACCACTTCATGAATGTTCACGTTCCAGGCCACCTGGATACAAAGATGGGAAGGAGGAGTTACACAGCTTGACCATTATAGGGCCAGAGTAGTGACTGGGCTCTAGAGGGAAGTCCAGTCCACATTCCACCAAGGAGGAGAATGCGATAAGAGCGCAAACACTAAAGGATGACCGCAGTCAAGAGAATCACCACGGCCCATGCAGTCAGCGCCATCTTTCTGTCCTACCCTACTTAGTACTGACACAAACAATACAGTACAACAATAAGCAATTAACCAATTATTTAATTCAATTTGTTTGTTACAAAAAAGAATAAAAACAAGGTAACTGATCATTAAAAATGGTTTCCTCACCGTTTTCCTGACTTATGTGTATCGCTGCATTTAAACAATAGCCTCTACAGTAATTTGCATGTACTGGGTAATGAAGTTTCCAGAACCTTCCTCAGGTTCCCGCTGTGTAAATCTGCACTGAATACCAGAAGTGCACCGCATTCAGACACAGGTGTGTAACCTGAAGGTGGAGTGAGCCTCAGCTGGGAACTTTACCTGAACTGTTGCTGTAAATTGCCCTGATGCATAAACAGTTAAAATCATGAGTTTTGTTGAACAGCATCTGGTAAAGAGTTTAAAAAAAAAAAAACTTACAAAAAAGCAACAACACGGTAAAGCCAAGGGAAAAATTTTGATCGCCGTGTCCGGGCCCTTGCCTTGTTGATGTGTACAGTGCGATTTCACTGGAATCTCTGCAGTCTTGGCTCGCACCTCATGGGAAAGTAGCAGAAACCAAACAGTGTCGATCTCTGAGCGCAGGAGGCGTTGGGGAGACAGACTGTGCGAGCGACTACACGAGAGAGCAAGCGGAGGAGGCCGGCGAGCAATTACAACCCGCCAGGAAACACAAGCTGGGCACAAAATTAGCGAACGCGGCGAGGAGGCCTTAGCATCCTCCGCTGGGGGTCTGGTGTCAAGCGCGGTGCTTAGAAACACAATGAGCAAGAAGATGTTACATTACGAGCACTGTCCCCTCCCCCACCGCCGAGCCCCTTCACATCCACATCGGACTGCAGTGCAGGGTGTAAAACACGACGCTTAGCTGTGAATTTAAACTCTCGCCCCAGGGCATGGAGATGAGTGCAGGAAAGGCAGCATATTGAGCCACCCAAACACAGACTGTTAATCTCAGAGAGGAGAAAAGTGAATTTATGCAGCGGAGAGGGTGGAACAGAAGCGAAGGAATGGGACCGCAATGCTTGTCATTACACACTGTTGCGTGCTGGTGCAAACACAGAGCTTAAGACTGCATCCACGGGAGTTTACGCTGGTTTGGTTCACATTTACATTATGTGTTTGCCACACACTTTTCTCCAAAGTGATGTACGATTCAGAGAAAACAAAAAGTGCAACCGACAGCAGATGCTGAGGTTTACATGCAAACATTCAATTACTAACCTGTGTTTTGTACGTTTGATACAGCTGCTTTGTCGGTAAACATCAATAAAGAGGCTGCCTATAGAAGTGACATTCAGAAGCAAATCCAGAGATAAGCTTGCAGGAGGAGAGAGGGAGAAAGGATGATAAAAAATAACAAATGACAACAGATTAACTTGCATAGCGGCCAGGAGGGAAATGGGACCGAAAGAGAGGCGTTCAGGAGATCTTTCTTCAATGCTGGAAGGGGCTTTCGATTTTGGACCCCCTGGGGTGTAGGGAGTAACGTAGCGCCGTAAGTGTCAGGGCTTCATGAAGAATAACCATACCAGCTGCATCTGGGCTGCACGGTGTGGCTTTTGATATTTTCAATATTTCAGCATCTTTAAGTGCTCCGGAGAGAAATTCCTGATTTAAACGATGGCTAATAAAATGGCAATGAGCAACAGGAACAATGGAGGAAACAGACTTGTGGAGACAATGGGAGAATTCGCCTGGAGCGATCGCTCCTCATCCACGCCACAGGTTTTCAATGGCGCATTTGGCAATTTGGGAGACAGGCGAAAGTAGCACATTCGACATTTTAAAGACGCAGCAGTGGAACCTCAACTGTGACAACACCCAGCAAGGCAGCCAGATACATGACGGTTATTCTGCTATACTTGAAAACCCCAGGAGGGCAAACTGCTGTGTTGTTGAGCCCTTGTCAGCAAAAACATCCAGATGTATAAATAAGAAATCACAAGAGAGACATAAGTTATGCATGTCAGTGTGGAAAGAGGGGTCTATAGAGGAGATAAGAGTTTGTAGTGTAGCGGCGGCAATCCAGGCCTTGAGCAGAGAGGCAGACATTTCAGTCAAATACAGGCCTACAAAGCGGGAAGTCATAAAGCAGAGCAAGGATAGCGCCCCCACATGACATAGATCTTCTCAGCTAATGTGTCTTAGAGCTGCTTGGAATAATGTGTACTACTTGTTATTATTGCTAATGGCTACTAATTCGGAAAAAGACAAAAGGAAAATTTGTCATTGCAGTGCATGAAAACGTGACACGGGGGAAAATTTATAGCGGCTCCGTTTGGGTTCTCTCACTGCACAAGTCGGTGTGGAGGGTTACCTGTCCATCACCACGTTAACTTCAAAGGTGTCGGGGAAAAAACATGCCTGTGCGTGACTGGTGCCGAATTCAGAGAGGACTCCTGAAATGATCTCTCGTCCTGTTTTATGCATTTGCCAGCTCAAGGCCCATTTGGGCACTGGGTCGAGGAGGGAGTAAATCTAGAATGCTTGCTTGAAGACAAACCAAATTACTAAAGCAACGGCTGGCATTCTCGCCCAGAATTCCCTGCGTGATTGGAATTCAGAATGAAGAACCTGGTTTGCCTGGTCCAGAACCCAGGGTGGCAAATTGCACCAACAATAGGAAATGGTCCCGCAGAGGATTTTCACAGTAAAAGCTTTCACAGCTCATCACTTCTGCCCAAAATGTAATCATAAATGTATTATATGTTTCTTGAGTGCTGTCTAAAAGAAGACGACTTCAACAGAAGCTTGTAAGCACTTTTGGAGGAAACTGATGCGGTTCCCTGTATGTGTAGTTCTGCTTTCCTTGCAAGAATTAAACAGATTATAGTGTGTATCTGTGGGATGTGCGGGTCTCGATACCAACGACACTTTGCGACTGGCAATGCTTGGAGTGCTTTTATATTTATATGTATTTATTCAGCAGATACTATTTTCCAAAGCGATGTGCAACTCAGAGTTAATAAAAGTCTTCATTCATCCACACTGGAGTCACAGCTGAGAACTTCTGGTCTTTTAAATTTGGACGTCTAGTGCATGGCACCACGAATTAGCCGGAAGTTCAAGACCATAGCAGTCTGGCAGGGATTTAGCCAGGTGAGACCCTTTTTTTTTTTTAGAGAAGCTGGCCACCAGGTGTGCAACACCTTGGGCCATGTTTGTTTGTGTGTCTATTAATCCTTCCAAAAGCAAAGCGGGGCCAGCATGCGGCGTAAAGAAGGCATCTGTTTCGCTAGCCAAACTCTGGAACCCGAGGCAACCGCAGCATCACCAGCTGACACACGCCAAGCAGACAGCTCTTGTGGACAATGGAAACCCCTTGAACCCCACCTGTTTCCAGAGGTATCGCGCTACCGAGAAGAGGTCTAATGAGAGCGTCGGAGGGGGGAAAAGGAGGGGATGGGAGGGCTAAAGTAAGGAGGAACATCCCATTAAATATTCAATACGAGAGAAATTATCATCAGGGCTGAGCTGCTTTGGATGAATAATTGATTGTGTCTTGCCAGGCTAATGTTAAAACATGCAGGGTTTTGACTGACAGGAATCAATGGGGGATTCTAGAGGGAAAGGGATTTGAGAAAGGGGCTTCCAAGGAGTCTGGCAGTGGCCCCCTACCCCTTCCACAGGTGGCGCTATCCCTGGGGCAAAAAGGAACTAAAGGTTCTGTGATTAGCACCAGCTGATGCCAAAGTAAAGGTAAATGATGCTGAGGTCTCCTGAAAGCATATTAGTTAGAGGTTCATTAGGTCTTCTGTAATTAAACTCAGAGCAGACCCTGGGAGTTCTCCCTGGGGGCTACCTATGGTCTGTCTGGTTGAGTCCCTGCCTTGGCATGACCGGTGCTGCGCAACGCTAATTGCTTCCTTCTTCGCATCCCCTTTTCCAGTGATGTTCTGGGCTTGACTAAATAGCTTTACTGCCAGGGCCATTTTGGCCTGACACATTTTCCAAATGTTATTTGGTCACCGAGAGACCATCCTAGTCCTTCCTAAAGATGCCGTGTAACTGTAGGAGGCTGTGAGGTTAACAGGTACTGATGAAGGTCATGAGGTTAAGAGCTGACATAAACCTAAGAGAAGGGGATAATTCCCATCTGGGAGAAATGTATAACAGAGACCTAATTGGGGGTACAAAATGACCAGGTTACATCTTTCCTAAAATGAGCGAATATCTTTCTCAAACGCTCCAAAGTGCTGTAATTTCACACATAATTCTTTTGATGTTTCCCCAGTTCTTTATATCTTCTCCCCTTGGATAAAGAGTCACAGCAATTTGCTTTACCCAGATGCAAATTTTACCGTACTTTTGCTTTGTCAGTGCAAAAGTACGCTTGATAATTTTTTTGTACGTGCCTGCAGTTCACGGGAGTCCAACCGTTGCGTGGCAATGCTCACTGCTGCCCGCACTAAACAAACAAACCTGAAATGAAGTGGCATTGCTCTACAGCACTTAGGATTCCTCCAAAAGCACAAAGCATCGCGTACAACAGCTTAGGCTGCCTGCAAAGATGAAAAATGCTAAATCCAACCTGTGTTGCACCGATGAAGATACTTGTCACAACATTTCCTTTTTAAATTGATTATTGGTGTAACATAAACTATCAGATATCCTGGTAACAGATGATGAGCAGATGCAGTCATGCCATTCTTATTATGATGCTTGTGCAAAAAAGTACGCATTACCACATTTATATAAATAATACAAACTGCCCTAATTAATAGGCACATAAGCCAGCAGTAGTGTCTGAAAATTAGCGCCATCTTAACAAGCATCCTTACGCGTTCTTTTCATATTTGGTATCAATTATACTACATGACAAATATGTGCCTCGGGAGCAACGTCAGCTTCTGTTTCAGCTTCAGTGGGCCATTGAAGTGCCGAGCATCTGTGGTGACTGCATGTTTAGACGAATGAGGAGATGGGAAAGGAGACAGTGTCAAAGGAGCTACAGATGACAGAAGAGCAACTTAACAGGGAATGGTGAGAAAGGGGTGGGGAAATGAGGGCAAGGAGGTGGGAAGGTGGGAGGAAAGGAGTAGAGGGGGAATGTTGGGGACATGGCTGCCTGTCTGCAATTCAGTCCAAACCAAGACACAGGGGAGTCTTCTCTGGGGTGACGACCTGCTAAAATAATCCAGTGGGACAGCTAACCTCTGTTCTCAACCCTCCCCCATTCCATTGTATAGGAAGGGGATAATTAGGGAGGGGTTCAACTGGGAGGAAGGGGATTTACACCCCAGCCTCCTGCATCCCTCGGAGCCAACACTAAGGCTTTGGGGGAGGATGTGGTCAAAGGTCAAACAGATTAGCATTAATGGACCAGAAGCCCTCAATGTCTGACACCTTGAGAGAGGTTTTGCCAAATTGCCCCTATTTGGGTCTTCAAGGTGCTGTAGCCCCTGTTTGAGATTTGGTTCACCTGCGCTCTCTTACTGATACCTGCTTGACCTGTTTGTTTCTGGAGACGAATGTCAATCATTCAACCGAGTGGGAGAAGATCAGCGGATGCCACTGCAAAGCAGATACACGCCGGATAGACCAGCGGCAAATGCAGACGGGTGATACGGGAGGATAAAAGGGTTTGGGTCTATCAGTTGTTTACCGGTACTTAACATTGTTCTGGATTGACAAAGGGCTTCAAAACTCAGACTCACTGCGCACCATCAAATCAGTACTTGCCCCTTGGAACAGCACATCCATGCACGACAAAGGCCGGAGCTTAAGCTTAATAAAAGCAGGCAGTCATTCGTCTTTCCCTTCACGATAGACTATGAAATTAAATTAATGCCACATCAAATGCAAGCTACACCGTGTAGAGTCACGTTAGGAGCACGCTGCCCACTTCCCCGTATAGTAATGCCATGTTTGTCCTTAATGGAAAATCAATGATGTGACTGAGGGCGTTCACTAACCGGCAGGTGGAGCTTGCCATGCCATTAATCCCAACAGGTCTACACAACGCTGTTAACACTGTTTACAAATGGGCTACCAGACCCTCACAAGCCATCCCGTGATCCATCTTTCAAACCACCTCTTGGCTCATTCCAGACCACTCCATCATGCTCTCACTGTCATTTGAATAAATGCATGAAGCTGCATGTCTAATTCATTTATGTGCCACCAAGAGCTGGGAACGGCATTCACACACATCAGACCAATGTCGCGACTTCATTCAGTCCTGTCTCACAAACCATCAAGATCCATCGGGATCATAATCCACTGCTTCAAAAATGCACCCCCCAGCCAATTTTACTTTAATTCTACATAGAGTTTGTGCCTGAACCAACCGACACAGTCACGTGCAAAGCCTTACAACAAATGGCCAAACATTTTGAACGTCTGCATGATGAACATCTGAAGTAGGCATGGCAGACTGCTTACAAGTGATACATCATAAAGGGGACAAAGTGGATTGCCCACCTGTACACAAAACTTTTTTTTCACAAAACCTGATTACTACTCGAAGCAAGCACGGGGGGGGGTTATAGTCTCACCAATGCAGCTGATGGCAAAAGCAGAATTTAGAAAGTACAAGCAAACCAAGGCAAAAAAGATCTTCCCAAAAACCTTGGGCACTCACCTTCCCAAAGTCCCGTACGTCAAACAGGTCAAAGGGGTCAAAAAGTTCACTGTTGCGCATTCCAAACGTGTCATGGCAGACCTTGAGGAATGTCCGGATGTTTTTCAAACAGAGAAACTGAAACACAAACAGGATGGAGAAATACGGGTCAGTTTCAAATACAGGGCGGTCGAAAAAAAAACACAAATCCTTCTTTGGGCTAAATCACATATTTGGACTTGATGTTCATGGGTACACATCTGGAAACTTAAATACTTTAGGTTTGAGCACTGAAAACAGCTTAATTTTATAACTTTTTTACAGATTGGTATACAGCTGCACTTGTAGAATCACAGTTTTTTTTAAACCTTGTGCCAAGAAGCTGGCAGTAAAATACATACACACACGCACACGCACACACACCCTGCATTTTAAAGATCAGATTTCACATTAACTGAAGTCCCAGTAAGCATTCATAAACCACAAATTACATCTTATTTAATTTAACATTATGAATACATGAAGCATTTGTTCTGACATGACCCATCAGTTGCTGAGATTAAACCAAAACACGAGCCTAATGCTCAGGTGAACATAGCAGATGCTGTCACTTTGCAGCATCAATTGTTACAAAGTGGCTGCCAGTCGCTGCTCGACGTCATTGATCCTAAAGCGATGCAAATTATTCATTTCCTGAAGGTGACTGACACCAAATTCATTTCCGCGTCATTGTACAAATGATTAAACACGAAAGAGTGCACAATAACCCGATTTCCAAAGTTGGGTAGATGAAGTGCCGCTGTACTTCTGATAAGTATTCGTGGCGCGAAGGCGGCCCTGCCAGCCTTATCGACTACGGGCGAAATTCTTCGTATCCGCACTGCAGAAGAATACAAAGCTCTCTATCTGCCTGCTTCAGGGACCAAAGCAAAAACAGCAGCGGTCCCAGAGGAGGTCCACTGGCAAAACCACTATCAGGCTCGGTGTAACTTTGCCCAGTGAAGATTGCATTAGCTAGGCAGCGGATACCTCACTATTGCGTTATCGGTCATTATCGTGCGTCGGCTGAGAAATAAATCACTGTTTCGAGTCACAGGAGAGGCCCATACAAGTACAAAAAGTATTGATTTTGCTCCTTTTAATGCAGTAAGTCTTTAGAGCCCAGTTATTTATAGACAAGGCGTGTTTTACATGCATTTATCATAAACACACAGCAGAGACCATTCAATTTTTCCTCTGAGGCAAGACACTGTGTATGAAAATAAAATAAGCGGCTAATATCAGCACGTCTTTATCTTTCACCTCTCTGGCTGTGCATGCCTGGGTCATTTTTTTCATTTTCAGTCATTTCCTGTTTGGCTCTTTGGAGGACCTTAATGCGTCAATGCTTTCAGTTTCCCATCATGCATCAGACACGGCAGAAAAGCTTAAGAACAGTGGACGCTCATTCTGGTCCTCTGGTTTCCAGCCTTCTTAGAAGACTCAGCGGGGTGTGGGGAAGGGGTGGTTCTGATTAAATCCGACCCTGGTCTCCACCACTTATCAGAAAGCGAATAACCCGCAATAAATAGCAGGCTGGCAGACTTCAGTTGAAATTAAAATATCGCAACGAATAAAACAACAGCTGTTGGGAGGTCCTCTCGCTCCCAAGTGGTTGGGTGGGTGAGCGCTGCGGTATTCTGGTGCACAGGGCCACAAGGAGAAACTCCATCTTATCTTCTCATATCATTGATAAAGAGGGCGGATCTCCCTTTTTGTTGGACTTTAATTTTTGCGGTTTATTACGTATTACTTTGAGAGGTGGGAGCTTTTTTTGAAGAGCGGCTGATAACAGAAACAGTTCAGCTTATGGGATATTAGATGAAGTAATACATTAATAAGACTTTATGCAAAAAAAAAAAAAAAATCAAAGATACATCAGCAGCCATCCTCATTGTGTTTCTCAAACAGTACATTAGTCAAAGAGGCTGACACTTAGCCAGCTTGTGATTGAAATCTTCATAAATATAATTAACAACGGCAAATAGCTAAAGGCTTATTTGTCCTGAAAACAACTAAAGAGATAAAAATCAAGCAAAGCAAGCAGATTCTTTCCTCCAGGCTTTTTTTTTCCCCCTCCAGAGCTCTTTTTATTGGAGAGCACTACCAACCCGATGGCGTCCACCTGAATTTCCAACCCGTCTGTCATCCCTACGTCCACCTCTAGAATGGGTAGTAGAAACTCAGCTGCCTTTCATAAATTTGAAAAATAAACATTGTTCCAAAAACACTCCTGCATACCATTTACATTCACAAATACAAGAGGGTTTTCATATAGTCATCTGATCAGGCTTTATTCCTGATCTTGTCTGAGGAATCCGTTTCTTTAAAGGCCCAAACAAAGTGGGGCATTTTCCAAAATTGCTTAAGCTCTGCCATTTCACCAAAAAGGTATAAAGAATCAGCATCATAGGAAAATTCTCTAATTGGATCCCCCTACCACCCGGCCGCTGTCACCTGGGTGCGGGGCTCTGACGGTACCTCTGACCATATGCAAATAATCTAAGAGCACGCTAAAGGGTGAAAGAGGAGATATGAATAAATAAGCGCAGTGGAAGACAGGTAACAAAGACCTGTCAGCATGGGCTGCTCTGCTTGTGAACCTGTCACACACAGAATAATGCATTACCTTTCAGTCTGGAGGTGAGGGCCACCCGCTCCGCCACTGAGCTTCCTGCTGATTTCCTTGGGAGGGGCTACAAATTAAACTAGTGCAGGAGTTCTCATGATGAGCTGCTGAAATCTGAGACTGGGTGATAAAGTACCCCCCTCCCAACACCCCAACATATCTAAATTTCTCCCCTTTGGTGCCTGCCTGGGAGTGTGCAGAAATGAAAAGAGGAGGATGATGGAGGAGCACAAGGCACAAGCAGGAGCGAGGCCCTTGGGAGAAGTCTAAGGAAGGGGATGGAAATGATGAGGGATGGAAGGGGGGCCGGAAGGGTGTGCCTCCAGAAAGAGGTAGGAAAGAAAAAGGGAAGAATATGAGATTAGGAATCGAGAGTTAGGAAGGCGACCCACTGGTGAGTTTGTTGTTTGGTCAGTGTATCCATTAGTCACGCATTCGCCAGCAGAAAGGCAGGGAAGATGTTGGACCCTGCGTGTGCACAAACATGGTCTCGGTAGGTGAGCTGGTTGGTCAGTCCGACGGTCGACCATCGCAGCAGCGAGCCACCCCTCGTCCACGATTCACCGCACACACTCAGATCCGCAGGAAGCGCTCACTGCAGGTGGTGCTACCCAGCGTGCTGTGGCTCAAAACAAGCCACATGAAGGTTGCTCTACTTCTGACAGATGGATGGTTCAGTACCAGGGGGAGACTGGGATATCAGGGAGTGTATAATGTATGTAAGTGTGAGGGGGTATGGGGGAAGGGAGTTGGGCAGCGATGCGGAGCTAGGCTACAGTTTAGAGTGAGCAGGGAAATGGGTACAGAAGAAGCAAAAACCACCAAGGCCACCACAGTCATCTGATCTAGCTTCATCAATGGATCCCCCGCTCCTCACGCCCACCGCACCACCAAACCAGCCTCTCCCCTCCTCTAAATGATCTAACCATCCTTCAGACCCAAGGAACCAAGTGCCCAAACGAATCTGAACCCAGTTCCTCCATTTAGCTCCGACTGTCCTTAATTTTCTGAGCTGTGTGCATATTGGATGTCATCAAAAAGTCTGATTCCAAAAATTAGGAAGCTGACCATTTTCACACCAGGTTCACAGCAAGTGCATCCTGGTTTAATGACAAAAGAACAAGTTATGGCAGACTTTTTAGCGCACTGAAACAAATTTAAAAAGAGTAATTTGCTTCATGTCACGTACAAGGATGAAGGAGAGCAGCTCTCCAACTATAGCCAGGACCGTGTAGTCTAGAAAAGCATGGTGTGCTTTTGTTTTTTCATTAGGGTTTGTTTCCAGGTGACCCTTAGCACCACAGACGAAGTAGATACTCCGAACACAGCCTCCTCAGCTCTGTTTACCAATCGATATCTGTATGTACTTTCCACTGAACTTGTCAGTCATGGACTCTGTTCAAACAACATGTTCATTATAGAGGAAAAAGAATGCAAAACAGATCATGCATAGCCACCGTCTGAAAAGCAGGGCTTCAATTTACAAGATCTTGGCCAAATAAACGGTTTTATTTAATACTCCAACTGCAACGTACATTTTTTCACATCTATGAGGACCGAATTTGAATTTTACATCTGTCCTGAAAGCTGTGCACTATGAGCCCATGACTGTGTTATGTTCTCAACCTCCATTACCCCTTGTTTGCCAATTTAAAATTTTATAATCTCAGGAACCAGGGCCTCTGTTTGGACTGACCAGTCCATGTGCACCTGTTTGGTGTCAGTTCATCTGCAGTTTCCATTTTCTTTTGATTTTCTTCTGTTGTTTGCATTAAAGGCCAAATTATAAAATGAATGTTTATTATTCAAGTTTATTCGTCACGGAAGCACTAACAGCAGCATAGCGGTGTTGTCACCATGAAAAGTGTTGCTTCCAGGCATCCTCAGCAAATAAATATATAAATAAGGTATAATAAAATAATAAATAATGAAACTAAGAAAAAATAAATAAATAAGGAGACTAAATAAGGAACAAGATATAAAAATATACATAAAGGTTAGTTAGAAGTTAGTAAACAGGACATACAGAAGTTAGAAATTAGTAAACAGAAATAGCAAACAAAAACAAGAAGTGGCATACAAAAACTAACAACAACAGCAGCCAAACCAACAACCACACAACCGATAAGGGCATACAAGGCATAAAAAACGTTAACTACTGTGTGTGCATTTTGTTGCATTCTATTGTATGTGTTTTGTCTGCGTACAGAAAACCATAGCTACAAAAGGGTGGCAGAAGCACAGGTAGATGGTCATACAATAGTACAGATTAAGTAATGAAAGGAAACTGCTTTATTACATTGTGCTATAACTTAACTTAAATATTAGCTAATGTAATTGTGTTTATTTTAATGGGGTTTAGTGATATTTTTACATGAATCCCTGTCAGTTTTGTGGAACAAACCATTTTTATATATCAAAGTTAATGCTAATTATGTCTTCGATTTACAACATCTCAGGAGAGGTTTTCCAGGAAAAATTACCTCTGCAACAGAGTGCATCGACTTACTGTGAGCAAATGCTAGAAAATATCATTAACTGTGACTCACAGCCCAGGCAAAGTTTTTCACAGTCACTAGACATCAATTGTATTCAGTTACCACCAAAGTACAGAGACACAATGAAGGAAGAATGGGTGGTGCCTCAGCCGTTGAGCCAGACAGAGCACAAGGACAATTTGTTGACAATAGTGGAAAGCAGAATAGGAGCTTATTCTGGTTAAAAAATAAGATGGAGGACTGGGTTCAACAACAATGTTACACAGACATGCCAGACTGGAGGAGGTCCCAGAGCCTTTAAGCTGGTGAAGTCATTCAGCGAAACAAGGTGATGTTCAACATCATTTAACCTTCAGTTTCCAGTTCTGAGAGTATCTATCCATGTCATATTTCCCCTGATCTTAAATCCTCTTTTATCCCTAAAGTAATAACCCACACACCTTCTTCCAGACTGTCAAATGGTTAAAAAAAATCACCCATGACCAAGACTTTGATGTTGTCATACACTGAACTTGTCAGGGCTACAGAAAGCACTCATATATGAAGAGTGCGGTCTGCTGTTATCAAACCCACAGATATGAATGACCAATTTAAAACCTTACAAAACCTAAATTAATCTCTTTGTCCTTGGAGGTATATTGTGATGCCTGCCAGTTTCTCTGGTCCACATGCAGGTATATTGTGCATAATTTTTTTTGTATTTTGCTCTCCATGGGACAGCTACATGGAACAAATACATCATCGACTGAAATACAATACAATACACCCCCTGCTTGACCTTGTGTTTGGATGAGATGAAGCAAAACTAAACAAAGTGTCCTAATGTGTGATCCTCAGGCCCGTGATGGATGCGTTCTGCCTAGCAGATATGCAGAAGGCCACATAGTTTAGATTCTGGAAGCCAACTAGATCAATAAGCACATCATTTAGGGCCAGGGGTCAAAAGAACTATGTGCATTGTTTCCAACTATCTTTGACACAAGCTTTTGCGACAGATCCAAAATCAATACCTCTTCTATAAAAAGCAGCGTCGCAAAATGTATGAATGACTGCGATATGTCCAGCGTCAGCACTCCATCAAGACTTGAGCAAGACTCATATGAACCTGGCTGAACGGTAGATTTATTCTGTGGGTTCTCAAGAGCATTTACCACACTTTGTAGAGAAGCTACATCAGTTACCTGACAACAAAACAATATACTGATACATAGCACAGAGGCAAGAACGTAATTGTTCCTTCCAGGCTAAGGGAGCCTATCCCTTTAGACATACTTTCTTATGTGACGCGCCTGTGACGTCTCTCCTCTGGTCTCGGCGGGCCTTTGGGCAGGGCTGGATGTTTTCCAGCTTCTTCAGACTTGAAAATATCCCAAAAGTCAGAAAAATGGACAGTGCTTTTATGATGTGTTGCCTCTAAAGTTGGTGAAGCAAAGGACTCAGGTTTCGACAAGAAAACAAGCAACCGACACACTGCAAATATGGATGTCGGCTGACAGCATCTGCAAACGTTACAGCAGGGAGAAGAAGCCGAAAGATCCACTCGGGCTCATGCCGACATATAAATGTGCCACCGCTGAAGTCGCAGGTTCTAACAGTTCCTGCCGATTACCTGAACCGACTAATGTAATTCAAATCCATCCTTTTAATTGCTTGTCTAATTTAAATTCTGTATAGTAATTTTTTACATCTTAATTTTGCCGCCAGCTACAAGTATTATTAAATTAAGTCCAATATCTTGGTAGTGTTAAACATTAAATATGAAATGTGCCATTAAAATGATGTTGTAACTGGCGTAACAGCTGCAGGAACAACAGGAACGGTTAGACGCGGTACGGCAACATCTCATTCCGCTAATTTACAAATTGCCGATTCTCCTTTGCTTTCATATTGATAGAACAAGAAGAGATGTTTGTGTCAACTGGATGGAGATCATGGAATATTGATCCAAACAGAAGCTAAAATGACCCCTAACCTGTAATTATCATGATCCCCTAATGTATAATCAATGTGTTTAACTACACATTCATGTTAATGAAGAGCCTCTCCAGCTTAATGTACGCTGATGTACAATGCGGGCAGCAGATGCTTTGAGTGCAAATCATTTGTTCTGTCTGCATCAAAAAGCATCTTTAGAATTGCAGAACTCTCCAGGTAGAAGGCTCACGTTCTTGTTCTCATCCTCCTTTTATCCTCCACTTTATTTTATCTTAGACTGATCCTAAAGAAACATTTTCTGTGTGCATCCTCCCAGCCAGGGCTGCGGAGATCCAAGGCCAGACCCAAGATGTAATGTTTGTAATGTGGCGTACATGAGAGACCAGTGCATGGCAGGGATCTACACACGCTTCCAGAGCTGGGGCCAAAGTCAGCCCTACAGCTTTGATGTGATAACTCTTTCTGCTCAACCACTATAGCACTTGAGCACATCAGGCCAGCCAAAGCAAATTGCTGGACCTGCGTCCCCAGCCTTTCTTCAAGAGTTGGGTCTGGGCTACATGTGAAAAGAAAGGAAGATGACCTGTAATAGGGCAATGTGAAGACATGAAGACCTGAGAGGTTCCTATGAAGAGCACCACTATACTACAATGTGAGCGTGCGCACGCACGCACGCACACACACACACACCATCCTTTATGAATCTGCCACATGTAATCTTAAAAAGGCTGACGTGCATGCTTGTTGTACTGCCCTGCTCATCCAGTCCCGCAAAGTACTCAGTCATGACACAAGAGTACTCAGGCAAAACACATTACTACTCATTCATGGTAAGCACATGCTAAGCACCAAGTACTTCAGTCTTCTCTACTGCTGACATGTTAAAAAGGGCAAAGACACCGTAGTGTTCAGTGGCGTGTGATGGATTACATCCCCATTTACAAGCTTTTCTTCATGCGGCACATGAACAATAATTGTGCTCTATTTTCTCATATTTTCGTCATGTCTGCGGTGCGGTACAGCCTTCAGCTCCTCTGCCTGTCTTAAATAAGCTGTCACTCCGGACTTAGCCTAGTTTTCGGCATGCACATTAATTTCAAAGGAGATGAGGGAAACTGCCTCAGCTAAGCCAATAAGAATAATTCACAGCTGCATGTCTTACAAAGACAGGAAAGAACGGAGGAAAAAATTAAAAGCCAAGTCAACAGGACTATTACTTGGTTTTATGTGACTTAAGACACTCGGTGACTCGGAGAAACGGAGGAATTGTTACCGGATCCCCGGATTACGGGGTAGAAAATTGATTTCATATCCACCTGGATTTTCCCCCTCTCCACCAGCAGAGTGGAGGGGATTTAGGAGCAGCAACCAGCACATAAAACATATCCTCTGACATTGGGGGTTACATTAAAGGGAAGCCCATTGTCAGGGGAGAGTTTAAACGTAGACCGAAGCTCCTCATCCAGCACCAGAACCTGATTTTATTCTGAATGAGCTTTTAACACATTAATCACAGAGTAATTGTGCCATTTTGGCCATTTGCTGAAAACATACCGCACCATGCGGCAGCAACCATCAAATGGCATAACATGATCACAGAAAATAACACCAAAAGGCAAATGTTCAGACTTCCTTGTTTTCTGTGCATCAGAACACGGGTGGCTTTCGCCGTTGCCATGCCCACAAGCAGCCGGCCATCAAGTCCAGCGAGGGTTTGGATGAGTGAAGAATACTCGAGAAACAATAACACAAACAAAGCAGTGTTATTCAAGTTCCAAAGTTCAAACTTATTGCACAGGTAATTGTCATCCCAAGTGAGCTTTTGAAGCAATCAAAAACACACACACACACACACACAGACAGTAGGGAGTGTTCACAGGGGGTGGGGGTGCTGGAGGAACAATCTGAACTGGCAACAGGGAGGGTTAAGAAATTTACATGATACACACACACACACACATTACTAACATGAGAATAATAAAGTTTGGTGACATACAGTGTCTTTTGTCATTCCTTTTCCCTACCGTTTTACCTTTCCACTGGGCTGCAACCAACACGTCACTCTCTGTCTTTGTCTAAATTTGACAGCACTAACAATACATACGTGCTAAATATAATCACATTAATGCTAATACTGTTTACTGATACGTACTGCAATGTGTTATTATTGTTCACCTTTCCATTTCCTGCCCAGGCAGTGCCGAGTAACGCAGCTAAATCTTCACTAAAGCAAAATAAAAAAGTAACTTTCTTGCTCACTTCCTTAAGCTGCCCTCCTGGTGTTCTCTTGAGGCCCAGCAAAAAAGTTTTCACATATATTTCTAGGATTTCTAGAAATTTCTCCAAGCTCCACCCCAACATGTGGTATCATTTAGAAGCATATAATGTTAGCATTGTAGAATGTATAGTTTGGGAGGCACATTTAAAAATGTATCTCTAAAAAGGACAGAAGTGATTTTTACACATGTTTTGCAAACAACACATCTGCATTCTGTGGTGCTGGAGGAACGTTGTTTATTCACGGTCCCTTGCAGAATTGCAAATAAAGGAATATTTTTCCTGCAAGGAGGATTATAATGACACCTGGTGACCAATCAGCCAGTCATTCGCCAACTCTGCAAGAAAACCAATTTCACGTTGACTGACCTACTGGAACTCAGAGCCATTTTCAGTCCCCACACCCTCCATTTTAGGCAGCTTTGAACAGGTGGACTGTGCAAGTCCATAAACCTGAGCGCCAACATTTCCATGAAGGGCATCTCATCTTCAGAACCAGCACCATAGTGATCACTGTCAGCAGAACATTGTCAACCTGTTAAGTCGCAGCCCAGCCTTTCGTTCCTGTAAAGATGTCAATTATTCTTAAATATCTGGCAAGAAAATATTTTTGTTGCTACAGCCCACACTGCAACTTCCTTCCAAATACACGTGGTTAAGTCAAGTGCCTAACTTCTGCTAGAAGATCTGACGTTCCATCACAGTTAAAACTTTTGTTCACCTTTTTTGAAATTTTAGACGCGCATGACCACACCTGTTAATATATAACCGCATGATAAATATATAAATATTAATATATAACCGCATGATAAATATATAAATATTGCCACCTTCAGGATCTCTGCCTAGCTTTCTCAGTGCATTCATTCGGTCTGCATTGTAGTGAACTTGTTGCGCTCTGTTGTTTTCTAAAAATATGAAGACAAACAATTATGTAAAATTGGGCATTTTTAGTCCTTCAGATAAGAAGTGAGCTGTTTGCAGATGCACGCTGCCTTTTCCACTGAACAGCCCAGGCTTGTTGTGCAGTACAGAAGTTAGAGGGGCTGTCCCAGACCTCAAAGGAGGTTAGAGGGCAAAGATTTCCATGCAAGAAACTTCCCCTCCAGCCATCACGTGACTGGTGCAACACGTCCATGTTGGGGCCAGTGTGGGAAGTCCATGGTGGAAAGGTAAACGCTGGAGACGCAGTAAAACAGACGGGATTGTTCTGGACAAGGAGGCATAAGAAATTCAAGGTTTCTTCTGTAGCTTGAAAGCACATTAGCATCTCAGAGTGACTTCACTGCAGTTGCACCTTATTCCTGACATCTGGATCAATATCACAATTGCTAGGGCTGTAGTGTTTGTTCTTCAGGCTCCACATGAGGTGGGCTTTTTAAGGTGCATGGCTAGTGGTTCAGTCCCCAGGTGAGCTCAGGCACAGACCTGAACCTGTACCAAGGTGTTCAGCAGCACCGCAAAGGATTTTTCGCATTGCTGCTCTGTAATGTTCATTTGGCTTCCCAAGTGCCCAGTATTTATAACCAACGCTGGGGAAAATTAACTTCCTCCCAGCCTGGTTATATTCATACTGTATAATATGGCGGGGCTGGCTGAGTGCTGTGTACAATTCACCTGCGGTGTTTGTTACGGATTGCATTTAATGCAATGGAAGGCGTTAATATTCTGCCAATTTGGAACGAACGAACAAACCGCAGCGATATTTGCCCTTCATAACTGAAGTGCATTTTGCAATCGTGTATTTATTTCTTTGTTCACCCAGCAAAAGGCGGGGGGGGGGTGAGGGGTGATTATCCCTAATATGACTGTGTTTTGTGCACATTTATGAAGGGGTTATGAATATTCAGATGACAGGGTGAGTGTAAAAGGGTGAGAGTCCTTGTTAGAAAATGAAAAGGAACCCTGCCCTGCACAGCAGTGCACGCACACACAGAAACTGGCACATGATCTCAAAGCTGGAAGACAAATTTGGGAGCGCCAGCACCGCAGAGGCCCTTTGACTAAATCATTTTGTAATCGACCCGTTTTATTGGCGTGCACGTGTTGGGGAAGGGGGTTCTCCCATGGGGGCTATAAAAATGCCAGTGCATGCAAATGCGGCTTCGCAGCCCCCAGGTCCTCTGTGAGGCCAGACCAGAACACACAGTTTCCAGAAAGGGAAGTCTGCTACCTGCTACGGTAGATCGGTTTCAAACCCGCAAACTCTGCAGAGTCGCTGACAGGTACAGATTTGCATGTAACAATAATGACACAGACCTCTCCGAAACATCTGCTTTGTCACACACCAACATGCAGCTTTGGCGGTGTCACGGCCCATGTTGCCTAACACCTGCTGTTGTCTCCTTGGAGAACAGAGGAACTCTTGTCAGCGTGCACTTTTTACTCATCGGTTTGCAGAAAACTGAGGTAGAGGGGAAAAAACTGCTCCACTTCCTTCTCAGAATAAGCTCCGCTAAATTTCCATATTTCCATTCACTCTTGGCTGCTCTTGTGTGAAGAGATCGTGTGCGAAAAAAACAAATAGGCCATTTATTCGGATCAAAGGAGCCTATTCTGCGCGCTCATGTTACGTGGACTCGTCCGAGGAACGCAATTTCAAGCAGAGTTTTGTTTACTCGTAAAAGAAAGCAAACAATAAAAAACAAGCTGCATTTTCAGCCGTTACAAAGTCGCTCATTCACGGAGGCCCCCCCATTCACGTTTATGTGAGCACTTGTTCGCACGTACCAAAATCGGCCTGTTTATTCCAGTGAAGGCATGATGGGACATAATAAACAGAGCTGCTTTTACGCTACACAAGAAGCCCGTCTTTGGCAGATGACTGGTTCAGTGTTTTCTTGGCTGGGTTTCAGTGCTTCATTTTGTACGGACGAGTCCTATAACGCTTGGCCAAATACCCAAAGAATAACTCACAGAATCATAGGAAGGCACAGAATTCCCTTTGCTTATTACTAACCAATTGTACACCATTAATTGCAATAAAATATATGAGCTACATAAAAACTCATCGAATAAAATTATGAAACACCCTTGGAGGAATTTCAAACACGACGACCCACTACACAACCAACTAGCCCATGTGACAGTGAAAAATGTTAGGCCTACAACAGTTTGCACTACCTATAAAAGAAACGAGCGAACAGAAACCATTGCAGGAAAAGCAAGTCAAATCCAATTTCGAGAACAGAGCCTGGAAATAAACCCAAAGGTAGGATGTCAGTTGGGACTGCTGTCAGAGATCTGCAGCCAAGGCTCTGACCCAGCCAAGTGCGCGCCGAAAGGATCCCTCGGCAGCGAGGCCGAGCGTAAGGTGGCGCAAGGTGCACGGTGAATTACTGCCTAATTTTTACACCACTTCACGAGTTCCCGTAACATATCGGATCTAATGACCGACTAAAAGGTGAACGTCACGGGAGCTACGCGCCTAATCGGAAATGCAATGAACAGAAGCTTCTTTAATGTATCACCGTATCTTTGCCCTTTAATGCTATCAATCGCAGGCATAGAGGAGAACACATGCGCCCCCATTGTCCAGGCAACTCATTTTCCATCACAATGTAAGTGTAACCCCTCTGAGTACTAACTGTAGGCTTTCGTAATTTCTCCACTATGTGACAAGTTGCGCACCTGATATAAGCTGGACGAAAATGTAGTTAATAGTTATTTTACCTCTTTCTTCAAAGCAGTTTACAATATAAGGTTTATATGCTAGGCTCCTTCCAGTGGTCTTCCCATTTACAAAGCTGGGTAGTAATTACTACAACAACTCGGAGCAAATACATTGATCAGGGGTATTACAGCTAAAGCTTGGGTTTGAACCTGGGGACTACACAGCCGTGGATGAACACTGCACCACCTGCTGTGCCACCATGCCCTTACCACGGTACCATGACATTAATTGAAAATAAAGCCCCCGATTTTGGCCGCAACCAACTCCCGCCGGACGAAGGTGGTTCCAACCGCAGCTTTGAAGCACCTTTTCAAAGAGTTCGTGTCGCGAAACACGCAAGTCCGAGTCGCCGTGTCATAGCGCGTTCTTAAGGCCGTTGTTTCAGAGGCGACCGGATGAGCCTCGCGTATCTAAAGGCCTGCGCAATTTCGTCGGCGGCATAATTAAATGGCGTTGAAATGTTTCCTCCTGGTCCACCGCAAATTTGAGAACAAGAAGAAACCTCTGCCGTTGGAAATGCAGCGAGCCCCCCGGTGCCGCTCCCACAAGCAAGAGGTGGAATTAATTGATGCATTAGCATGTTTTGTTATGGGGTTTGGAACCCTGCCATGGCTCATTACCGTTACAATAACACGTAATTAAGTGTTTGTTATAATAGTTAATTAACCGCGTTTGTACCGTTAAATTATTTTTCTTATTAAATTTCAAAAGTGGGGGGGGGGGGGGGCTGTTCCTAAATATAACCATCAGCACCTCGGGGCGATGGATTTATGCCATCCGCACCGGAAAGTTTACGGAGGAATATTGGTGCCAGGCTTGCACACCGGACGCGAAGTATGGACTCCTGTGTCAACAAAGCTGAGCAGAAATTCAATTAACGTTTTTAATTGAGATTCCTAAATCCGGGATGGGGGGGCTCAGTGCTCCTCCTTTCTCTTTTAATCCGGCTCTAATAACACTGCCCATCCAGCCTCGTGGAACGCTGCCGATGCTCAGCTATGCCCTTCACAGCCATCTGCGAGCTGCTACGGAACGAAAGGTAACTGGCGACGAATTCATCTTTCTGCTGCACAAACCCTGGCCCCAATAACGTTAAAACAAATAAGCGGCTGAGCATTACGTTGTCGTGGTGGAAGCGAGCGTGAAATGGCGCCAAGGAGTTAATGGAGAAGTTTGTGTCGGGAGACATATTGGATAAGAGGCATCGCATGTAATCCTCATTTGTGGCAATTACAAGGCCGACGGGCTACCGCTTCTCCCTCGGAAACTCAAGGCTCCCGAGAAACGCACGAGGTTACTGAATTATTAGCTCAGTAGCCTCGCACTGAAGAAAGTGCACCCGGGGTCTCCGCATTTGGAACGCTTAAAACTTGAGGATTTTAAAGTTTAATTTCCAGATGTCTGCATCGGGGTACAAATGAGATTCCGCAATTTTGCTACTAGCTTCCTAGAAAAGTAGAACTCTCCTTCAGAAATGTTATGTAAGTGGAAGGGTGGGACAGCTTGATTCAATCCTTTCCTTCGGAAGACTTAACAGCTTCTGACGGCACTTAAAGGGCCATTTGCCAGTTACCTTCATCTCTGTGTCACGTCTCCTTTATCGAGGCCATCTTTATACTACATAATCAGATAAAGTGCAGTAATAAAACAGAAAAATTCTGTCTAACACTCAAAGGTCAAAAAGCAGGTTCGCCCACGGACACAGCACAGCACACCTTCCATACTTCCTCTCCTTCCCTTCCAAAGGGTGTCACATTCTGGCTTTAATCTTTTGTAAATAGGATTAAATGAAGGAAACACGGAAAAGCATGAATGACAAAAAAAAAACAACATCTGGACAAGTTGCAGTTAAGTTGGGCTTAGAAATAAAAGGAAGAAGAAAACCAAAGGCTGTTCTTTAGCAGTTAAACGATAATCCTATTATCAGTTTTGCTAGCGCTGGCAGGGAAACATTTTGCTAATGAAACTTAAAGGTGGCAATAACAGGAAAATAAACACCGCATCAAGGTTTCACAACAAAGAAATCTGATCCAGAAGGAACCAGAACGCGATGAAGTTGTCATTCGACATTTGTCAAATGTTTGGCTTGAGGAATGACAGCCTGATGTTAAAACATCCCTTAGACAGACAGACAGACAGACAGACAGACAGACAGATAGATAGATAGATAAATAAAAGTTATAGTAGCGGTAATTTTTTACCCTTTCTGCTGCACAAACGTCAAATGTTGCAGGTTTTCACTAAACACAGTTTCAAAGCTACAGGCCTGTCACACAGCAGACTGGAGACAAATCTCTGTGATGAAAATTTATGTTCCTAAACAGGGTTGTCGATAGGACTTTGCTGCCAGAGCCTCGGTTTGGTTTATCGTGGTGGGTAAAAAGGAGTCCACTCTATAATAAATGTAATAGGATAAGAATCTCAGGGCCGCAGAGTGCAGGGGTCATTACATACCCCACTCACACCCATGTGACCTGGCTATCCTGACCATCCTCCTCCCTCTTTCGATGCTTCTCGGTAAGAGCCGAGATACAGAAAAATTAAAACGTTTAGAGAAGTGTAGTCCAATGTTGGACACGAGAAAGTGTGCAGGGAGTGCAAAAAAGGAGATGCAGGTAGGGTTCCGTGCGTCAGATGTTCATGGGCATGAATTTCACCCCTTGCTGTTCAGTCACAACAATCCAGCAGAGAACCCTGTTTCATCACTACATCAACCTTTCAGACAGGGATGATAATAGACTCTAGAAAAGATGGACGACATAGAGCCTCTTAAAAGATTCACGAGGAACGGAAGGACTGGAATGAAAATATTTCGTCCAGGACGGTGAATTTCCTATTACCAGAGCAGAATGGAGTAGAAGCTGAGGAAGTCAAGTTCAGCTTTATGTTAACTGAACTCTACTACATGCAGGGTTTGCACAGGGTCAGGTGCAGCATAAATCTGCTTAATACCATTCTACACATTAAAAATGCCATAGTCCACATTACAGACACGATAATAAATAAGGGACCACCAGCCATTAGTGTGTACGGCAGTAGTAATTTACATTCAAGTGGTCATGATTTCAAATGGCCTCCAAATTTCAAACTTAGCTGTGACTAAGAATGGGTCTCTCACTCAAAAAGTTTGTAAGATACAACATGCTATGCGACAGGGGCTCATTGTCAGTTCTCATTATCCGGCTAAATGGTGTTATTCAGCTAAGCGACTTAGAGTATCTTGGGTCTACATTTGCATCACCCTGCTGGCGAAATGCATTTTTGTTTACCCCAAGTTTCTTTGGAGAAATGCATGTGTCAAAGCGATCGTCAGTAACATGATAACTCTGTGGAGTGGGAGGCAATAGTGGGGTTTTTCAGAGAGGAAAACGGCAGACTCTCACCCCCGTCAGCCTTCCTTGCAGTGAGCCAGGTTGCTTCATTCACTTTACGAATCCCTTGGAAGCGATATTTATGACTAATAATAAAAATAAAGCACAATGTAAAACCTGGCCAGAGCTAGACCAGAGTGTTGAAAAATGTAAGGCAGCATTTACTATTCATGATCACGACCTGTCTACCAATTGAGTGGAGTTTGGCATGCAGTTTGAATTGGTATGCTAACTCTATTTATTAAAAAAATAAATACTAAATAATTCTTCAAAAAGTTTTAAACAACAAAGAGTTTGTAAGTCAGGGATCCAATGTCTATTGTGAGGTGCAGCAATACTGGTTCATATAGTAGATATTTTGTACAAATAAGTCCAAAGTGGCAAAGGCATGCAAAGTAATGTTATTTATGAGAAAAGCAATAGAAGTCTGTCTGACGGGTAGAGTGATCATTTACTGATGGCTTGAGGGGAAAATGAGGATGCTGAACTGCATGCTGCGGTGCAGTCTACAGTATGCAAGGGAAGCAGGCAGTCCATTGCAGGATGTGAGTGGCTGCAGCCAAAACTGCCACGAAGGACGCGAAGCAGAGCCAAGAAGTCAATCCGCTAATTGATTATTGACTGACCGAATTCTGTTCCACAAATTCAAACAATTCCATTCCACTGGTTTACCAGCAAAAAACCAGGAAGGGAAGTACACATAGAGCTAAAACTGGGAAGGTTTTTCGGGAAGCGGAGAGGTAATTATAAAGAAAAAATGAGAAAACGTGCAATGCAACAGATCAGTAGGGCCACAATTCAATTTGTTGGTAAATTATAGGTGCATCTGTTGTAGAAACAGATCATGGTTTCTGGCTGAATTAATATAAACAAATATTTGTTGGTGATACCGCACATGTTCAGCAGGCTTGAAGCTCCTTGTCCTGCAGTTAATAAATTATAACCTCAGCGTGCACTGGGCTTTCAGGGTCCCGTGGGACTGTGCATCGGACCGTGTGGTGTAGGAAGTGCTTCAACCCTCTTCACCCATGCAGCAGATAGACATGAGATTGGTGGTATGGTGCGGCTATGAAAGCCTCAACCAGAGGTGGTGTCACCTCTCTTGTTCAACAACCACACTTTGAAGCACTGATGGGGTGCTGCGGGTGAGGTATGAAAGTGCCTCGATCCATCTGCAAATGCACCTGCTTAAAATTCAGACGGCGCCCATCCGTCTGTGGCCGTTACCCCCAAACGTGCATTTTAACCGCCATTTTCCACCTCCTGCATGCCAAAAGCTCCCCGTTTTTGTTTTTTCCCCCCTTCCACCCACAACCGTTCTGAAATGCAAAGCTGGTGCACATAATTAAATTCCATTTCTACACCTGGCCAGCATTCGCATCCTCTGTTTGTTTGCCAAGCGGCACGTGCAAAAAAAGCCCCGATCAAACAATGTTCTCCCACCCTCATCAACCTTTCGTTCGGCAGAACCCACCCCGTTCAATAACGTCTGATGTTGCAGGCACAGAACTGTCGTACTTTTAGTTTACATTGATGCCATGTGGCACGTGCGGTGTGTCATGTTGATCCACACTACCCCCAGTCCTTGGCACGGTACCACCCTGCCAGTGCCTCTACTGTAGGATCCCATTAGAGGAAGCTGCTCCATCTCACTCCCATCATGCCACGTGTTCATCCTCTGGTTCCGACATTCTCCAGCCCGCAGTATCACACGCGTCTATATGCCAATGCCATCCTCTCCAGTCAGTCCTGCGGGCAACATTTAAATGCCTGCCTAATCATCATCGCTTATTATCATTGCTGCTAAACAGAAGCAATTCTTCCCGAACTCTAACAGGACTGGGGTGAGAATATATTGAAACCCCAGGGTCTTGTTGACCCCCTCCTCCTACTCCCAACTGCAACTCCAGCGCCAACACCAGCTCCTGCTAAGAACGGCTACATTTTCAGCATAGGGGACACCATACCCTCCTCCTGGCTGCTCATTAGGAGTGTGGAATTAAAAAGAAAACTTCCAAACACCTTGAGAAAAACCCATAAGGTTCAGACTGTTAGGGTCACACTGTGAACAGGCAGTAGTTCCTTTCATCCTTCAGAGCTTCCAGAAAACAGTCCATCGACACAGGAAATGGTGTAACTAGGTTTCTGTCAGAGTGATCTGAGTGATGGGGTGCCACACATCCCCAAAGAGGCTGCAGGATATGGCAAATTTCCAATGGAGTCCAACGTACAGGCTTTCCTATCACTGACTGCTAACACTAATGCTAACTGTGGACACGGTGGACGTCAACCTGACATTCTCTCTACTGCCCTCCTCTGTTTCTTTGACCCGCTGGGTCACAACTGCAAAACACCTCAAGTTTAATAAGACTGCTAATAACAGCCTGAAAATCAGTACTTCCTAACTGAATCCTACCGTGCACACACACACACACAGAGTGGCTCTTGGAAGCAGGAATGAAGATACTCCACAGGGCAGCAATCTCTACTTGCTGCTTACTCAAGTGCCTCTGCTCCCTGCATTTCCTCTTAATCGGATTTACAATTCGAAACGGAGCCGAACACTCACGGCAGCCTCTTTACCCCGGTAAACTGCAGCAAAGGTGCTGCGGCCACACCTCTGACCCGCTCGCGCCAAAAGTGAAGCGATATCAATCTTTTCATTTTAGTTTTCCCAGCCAGCGACTCACTTGTGCTTTAAACGTTATGAATATACGAAATGGAAATGCCACTGTCTTGGATCGACTGATTCTACAAAAAAAAAGTTAACATCATGTTATGAGCAGAAAACTTCTATATGATCGCTAACATCTGGTCAGTATTTACTTCAAAAACTGATTTTTTCTTCTTCTCTCATTTGTACTGTATGTGAGCTTTCAAAGACACAAGGCAGTTAGCATCTGAGAGGAAGAAGCCAAAAATCACATAAATACTATAAACACAGCTCAGTGCTGCAGCTGCTTGCTGCACGCAGTTTGCATGTTGCTATTAATAAGCGGGTTTAATGAATTGCACCTCCGGCTTTCAGGTCGTACATCCATTACAGGAGTCGTGTCGCTCGGCTGTCTTGCACTAGCTGTGTAGGATCGGCGCGGCTTCCTTCCCGCCACCTCCTGACCTGCGCTGCGGCATCACTGGGCGCAGCTACTATTGCTGCAAAATGGTACAGCCTGGTAGACAAAGCAAAGGCCTCCGCAGAAAACAGGGTCGCGGAGGTGGACCGCGGTACCAATTAGTCTCGTTGCACCTTACTAAGTGCCCTGTTAATTTTTTTTGGACAATAATAATAACAACGCAGTAAGGTGAAAGCGCCTTTGTATGGAAAGTAAAGTGGCTCGGCAGGGTACATATCAAAGCGCTGCTCAGGGGTCAACCTACGCATCATTATGAGCCATTTATTCTCCGGGAGAAGGTTAGCAGCATGCGGCTCCTGTTGCCGTGTCCCTTCCCCCTTCCATCCTGTCACCACAGCTCTCTGGTTTGGGGTTCCTCAGGGACGCGGTCTGAAGACGGCTAGATAGCGCGGCTATTTCAGCATCAACCACCTCAACCCCACTGAGGCTTGTTTCAATGACCTTGCTGGTACCGCAGTTCCAGTCCCCACCAGCAAATACACACATGCGCTGTCTCTTTTTTGTACTCGAGTATTTTTTTTAAACTATAAATGACAAGACAGCAGTCGGTGCTCTGCAAGAGCGCTGCACCAAGGAAGGTTCATAATTCATCGTGCTGAGGAGAACCAAAAGCCCGATAATAAACAACGGGGCTGGCCTGAGCCAGGCTGCCGGATCACCCCTGGTTCGTCGGGCCAACACGGTGCTGCTGAATTAGTAATATGTGTGTATTTTCCACAACACCCCTCTGCCCCCTCATCCCCTTCGACTTACTGAAACCCCTGGAGCGCAGCTTGGAGCAAGGACAGCATCACCAAAATTATTTTGATTTCTGGCAAAGCGTCTGTGTCAACACCCTCATTTAGCAGAACTGGGGAACAACCAGACGCCTGGAATTCCACAGAATGGAGAAACACGGGGGGCGATTCAAACCGATCCTCATCCTACGAGCCATCTTCTGGCAGGTAAGAGCGCGTCCGACTGGCGGGACTGATTTCGCTTTCACATATTTGGCATCAAACATGCATTAAGATAGAGCACTTCTAAAAACCTTCTTGTGAACAAAAGCAGGCAAGGCGTCGTCTCCCTGTCGATTGTTCTGAGCAGCAAAAAAAGGTGCACACCTACAGTATAACTGGACGGGCACTTTTTCCGTTTAATGTGACTTTGCGGCTGCCGCCAGTCTAAAGCTAAATGAAGCTCCTCGCTGCATTACAGGGTTTGCGATGAGCGGAAAACGTAAGGCACAATTAGAACACAAAGGAGCGCTGCATCCTGAGGGTCGCACGTACAAACAGACGGGTTTAACACTGCAAAGCTGGAGGGGGGGGGACTATAATCCTTTACAAGCATTCAGAGGCAGATGAAATGACAGTGTTTGAGAGTTCGGGATTTAGTGACAAATCCAAAAATTCGTGCGCAAGGCTTTGCAGGGAACCACACAGCAAACACACTGCAGATTTGGGCCCGATATTAACCGTGTCCGTGACTTCCAGTGACCGCATTACGCCCCGGCTTGGTGGGCAGGCGTTCCAGACGCTCATAAACCGAGAATTCGGGCTGGGACGCCACATGAGCAATTGACTGTGACCCCCGTATGACTGTATTTATTAAACAAAATAGCTGCGTCCAAGTGTCAGTTGCACAACCTCACTTTCCCTCCTCTTCTGACGAAAAGGCCGTAGCTGCAAAACTTTTGGATGCACAGATCTACTCAGCCGATCATCTCAACCCCTCGCTCTTTGTGTGTAATGCTGTAGTTGACGGTTTAGATGATCTCCTTTAACATCTTTTCAATACAACCTCTCCATTTTGTTTCATGTCTGTGAGATGTTTGAAGCAGTGGGAGATTCTCAGAAGAGGGGGACACTGATAAAAAAAATGCGTGTCACGTCCCCATCGCGGAGCCCCCATGCCCAGGCACAGTTGGGTTATATCATGCTCCCTGGGAAAGGAGAACTTTGAGAGCAGTCTGGAAAGGCCGTAAGACGAATACGAGTCCTGCACATGCGCCTGACTATTGGGGGGCCTGTAACCCTTTCCGTCAGGAGGGTTCTGTGTGTTACTATAAGACACATTCTTACGCTGAAGACCTCACAGAGACCAGCTTTGCACTGGTTTTACTGAGGCAGCACAGTAATCCAGGAAGCAGCTCGGTGTTCCCTCGGGAGCCTACCTAACAAGGATGCCTTAACACCACAGCAAAACAGAGTCTTTCAACATCGCAAGGAAACACAGAACAACACGAGCACTGAATAGAAAGGGGAGTTAGACTGTTCTGCCAGACTATAAACATAAACCAATTATATCTTTATTTTATTGTTTATGAGGCAATGAAAAGCACCGTATCATGTGGTAAATATTCACAAGTGTTAGATTCATTCCTCTTTCAGGGAAAGACCAGGCACGGAGGACGACGTGTGTTTGATGTGCTAAAATGAGGGGTGTTCGCTCTTTTCGCTACTTGGCGTGGCCGAGAGTGAACTCTCCAGTCTGGAGTGAGAACATCTCTCTTTCAGTGAGCACAAACCCTTAGGACAGAGCCAAAGATGTGTCCAGGACATTTATACCGAGCTTAACGCTGATCCATTCGGGAGAAACGTCTCTCCAAAGCACAACTCCGAGTAAACAAAAGTGCATTTCACAACAGGCAAAGGCCTGTAGAAGCAGACAGAGGAACGTCAAAGTAAGTAAGTTTGTTGGACACCACGCGGTTCGCATTATACGAGAAGAACTGACAGGAAATATAAAAGCAATCTTGAAAAAAATTGTGCGATGCAAATTTGTGGAGCTCTTAACATATCTTGACACGTGCGTCTAAAGAGATGTGTTCTGAGGCTCTTCTTGAGGGCTTAAAGGGATTCGGCTGCTGTGAGGGAGAGAGGGAGCCCCTTTCACAACATCTCAGCTTGGGATTTTGGATTAGTTACAGCATTCTGGAGAAAATTACCCGGGTTTCTGAGTGCTTGCAACCAGATCTCGAACCAAAAATCATCTGGCACAACTTTTTGAGCAGCTAATCAAAAAAAAGACAAACACTGTTAACAAGTTCTGAAAGGCAGTCAAGTTTACAGCAAGGCTGCATTATCAGATCTTAAAAAAACAGACAAATCACATTTGTAAATTATTCTGCCCGATTCTTCCAGTCGAACGTGTCCTGAGGCAAAGTCTCCACTAACTGGGTGAGAATAATCTCTGCTGATTATTTCTCAGGTTTGGCCACGCATGCCTTCATCACAGTACTTCTCTGTCTCGCAGGCTGAGCTGGGCTTTGCTCTTTGATCAGGAAACCTTCTGAAGGTTAGACAGCACAGTGCAGGCTTACCACGTTTTTTTCCCCACACCAACACCTGCCCAGGGAACCGTTCATGAACATAAGCCAGATATCGCTTCTCGAAACAAGGACCAAAACTCACCGCTGCCTCAGCTTTGACGGTGACGGCACCCGCTGCAGATAAAGAAGTGGCTGAGAAAGGCCGATTAAAGATGGTCATGCAACCTTGAGTTGGAAGCTCAATCCCATCTCAGCCACAGCCAGATAACAAAAATATGAACTTGCTGAAATGAGTGAACGAATCTGGGGGGAGAAAAAAAAAAAAAAAAAAAAAAAAAAACAAGAGTCGCATGCCATCATGAAGAAGGAGGGCTCTTCCATAGTTCTGTTTAGGAAGCAGGAACCATGGCAGCTGACTGTTAAAACAACCAGGAATGCTTCACATCAGTCTGTTTCAGGATGGCCGCAGAACTTCATTTCACCAACTGGAAGTTTTAATTCTGCTGCAGGTTCATCAGATGCCCTACGATTAGGATTTGCAAACCAGCAGGGCCAACTCTCTGGGAACAATACACAGGTACCCCCCAAAGCACGAGTCTTTCACTTGAGTTTTCCCATATACAAACAAAATTGTTTAAGTCCCTTTACTGAATTAATGCTAAATTTGAGGCTGATTTTTTTCATGCTTATGGGCAATAAGTCCATCATGGGGGAATTTTCACAATTTTCACATTTATTCATTTAAGTAGCAGAACCAAAATGGCAGACAGGCAGTTCTCTGAAACGCACGCTTCTCCTACAGTGCCCCACCATCTTAAAGGAGTATTTTTAGGACTTACTCAGATCTTTTATACGCATTTATGCCCAGCCATTTTTATTCCATATTCAACGTTTAAGACCAGGCTTTGTGGATCTCCATAAGTTCTGAAAGGGAAGGAGGGAGGGCTGGAGGGCTGAAAGGGCTGGAGGAAGTCTGGACAGTTAACAAGGTACAAAGCAAAAAAGGTCATCCTTGTCAAACAACCTTTAAAAGAACTCAGTATGAAGCCCCCTTCCTCCCCAGGGTCAGAGACAGACTGGCAAAATGTACCAGAACCATCTCAGTGAGTCAGCAGTCATCACATTGTCTCTGATCAGGATTAAACAGAACTGTAGACGGGAAGAGACACGCAACCCCAAAGGAATGTCTTCCAAGTCTGAGATCGCTTCTGTTCACAACTCTGCAGGTTCAAAGTTCAGTGCCTACCGCTGCATTAGAGGCGCCGTTGCTCTTCAATATGAAAATATGTACATGTGCGTTTACTTAGCTGACACTTTTCATCAAAGCAACTTAAAATGATTTACTTATTTATAAAGCTGGGTCATTTTTACTGCATTTTTTCAGGTGAGCACCTCTTTCAGGGGTATTACAGCAGGAGGTGGGATTCAAACCTGGCTCCTTCAAGTAGAGGGTGGCAGCTGCAGCTACTACACTACCCCGTATAAGTCCATTCCATAAAGTAAAGTAAAATTACACTGCCCAGCCAAAAAAAAAAAAGTGACACCACATTTTGTTGGACCGCCTTCAGCTTTTATTACGGCACGCCGTGGCGTCATTTCGATAAGCTTATGCAATGTCACAACATTTATTTCCGTCCAGAGTTGCACTCATTTTTCGCCAAAATCTCGTGACGATGACGGGAGAGTCGCACCGCTGCGTAAAGTCTTCTCCAGCACATCCCAAAGATTCTCGATGTGGTTAAGGTCTGGACTCTGTGGTGGCCAATCCATGTGTGAAAATGATGTCGCTCTCGTGCTCCCTGAAGCACTGTTTTACAATTTGAGCCCCATAAATTCTGCCTTTGTCATCTTGGAAGAAAAAATCCATTGATGGAAAAACCTGCTCATTCAGTATATTCAGGTAGTCAGCTCACTTCACTTTTTGGGCACATAACGTTGCTGAACCTAGACCTGACCAACCGAAGCAACCCGAGATCATAACACTAAGTTAAATCCAGGTGGTGACTTTTTTTTTTGGCCGGGCAGCGTAGTTACCCTGTTTTAATCTAAATTCCTGAATTCACCATCCTAATTAACGCTGTTGTATGGAGTTTTGCAAGGAAGGTACATTGATTTCCTAAAAAACACCACTTTTTCAAAGGGAGTTAATTTGCCTTTGAGGCATTGTAGGCGGCATCGCTCTTGAGTCCAGATGATGAGGATAAACAGCCAGCGGTCCTGTAATTAGGTACTGCGGAAACAGGGAGGATGGGGGGTGTCGGCAAGGGCGCGAGAGCCTGAGGCAACCAGCTTTGTGGACCTGCCACCTCCGTATGGTGGGACACGCTGGAGTCGCCAACCCATCCCTACTCCCAACCCCACCCCACCACACCACACCACTTCCTCATCTGGCACCCTGGGTGAGAAAACAGGGGCCGCGGCTGCCACGTGGTGAGGTGTGAGAGGGACAAAGAGGCAGAGGTAGGGACAAGAGGATCGTGGGGAAGGAACGTGAGCAAAAGACCAAGGAGAGAGACAGGGGAAGAAAGGAGGAAGAAGATAACAAGAAAAGAAAATAATTACAGACAGAAACTGGCAAGATAAAGCAATAGAGACAGAGAGAGAAGGGAAAAAGACAGCAGGAGAGGGACAGAGATAAGAAAATGGAAGAGACACACAATGAATAAGCAGAAAAGAGGAAGGCAGAGAGCTGGGAGGCAGCGGGCAGAGAGCAGCACACAAGAACACGACGAGCATACAGCAGCCACCTGTCACCACCCCAGGGACAGTTATCGATCCCCGTGACTAAATAATATGCTTTTTTGGTTCCCATTTTTGCTCTTGCACTTTCTGTCTTGTTCGTGAAATTTCCTGCTACGGCCATACTGCTGTTTGCCCCAAGTATACAGTAGCTGCGAAAGCACTGCCTTGCAGCGGAAGGACTTGGGTTTGGATCCCTCTCCTAGCGTAGTACCAATGATAGACGCACTTAAATGGAACAAAACAGTAAAGGACAGCAGGGTAGCATAATATCCTTGAAGGTTACAGGTTCAAACCCCTCTTGCTGTAGTACCTTTGATCAAGGTACTTCACCTTAAGTTGCTCCGGTAAAAGTGTCCCAGCTGTATAAATGGGTAAATTACTAAAGTACTTTTGAGGAAAGCATCGACTTGTTGAAATGTTCGTGTAAAAATTAACATGTTGTGCAAGTAGGTAAATAATTATAAATAGTTTAATATAAAAACCAAGTATTGCGGGTTGCTTTCGAGAAATTTGTCAGCTGAATAATATTGCTAGTATTATCACTACAGTTATTAGTTTTTTCCTTCCTGGTATGCGATCAATACTCTATGCTGTGGAAATAAAAATGATTTTTCTATCCTCCCAGTAAAGACATTTGAAAGGCAGAGTGTGTAACAGTCTTCTGACTGAACGAACTTGTACCCCGGGGGTCATGACACGACTGTTTAAGGTTCTTTTTTATGGAAGTGCTTAAGGTGAGGAGGGGGTTGGACAGACAGTAACAAGGTTAAAAAATTGACATTATGCACGGGAGGCTGAGTCTTCTTTCCATCTCAACAGCTGGTGAAAGTGGGAAAAAAGCAGAAATTCTAGTGTGAGGATGGATCGCGCCTGTCAGTTAGACAGGTCCCTCTCGAACCCAGACTATGAGGTCAGAGCTAATCACGCGCCGTCCTGCCAGCAGCAATCTTGTTTCACTGCAGGCGGGTTCATGCAGAGCTCCTCGGCGTGGCATTTACTATCTTACCGGTGGCATTAAAAGCCGAACCTCAAATATCACATGCGGAGTACATCCTGGCTCAACAGGAGGACATGTGACATTAACACCAGGAAATGTCGGAGCTCCTCATTTACATACGTGCCATAACAGGAATGTTAATGGATGATGGAAACATTTAACGGTTAATGGGCCTGCACGCATTGAGCTTGAGCCAAGGCCGAAGGGTTCCGGAAGAGAGCAGGAAGCAGCTTGTTCAAGCCCTCCCGTTCCATTTTACGTACAAAAACACACACACACACACACACACACACACACACACACACACACAGGTTCTCATGACTGTAAGCTGGTGCTTGGTGTCAGAGGGCCTTGCCTAGGATGAAGTTTGTCCAGTTCTTGGTTCTGCACGCTGCTTTCCTGAGAGCCCTGAGCCCAACATGAGATAATGCACTTCCCTGTTCTACAGGGCACAGCTCCAGTGATCCATGTCACTGAGTCATTAGATCTCCATTGGTCTGCACCAGGTCCTTCAAAGAGTTGCACCACTTTCCTAGCAGTAGCTCCAGGCCTTCATTGCTGGAAGTACTATTGCACCGAGGCCTTCTTTTACACAGAAAAAAACTGTTATTAATTTTGGTTTGCTTCTGTCATGCTTCCATCTAACCACACCGATTCGCTTCAAAATCCAGCAGTTGCCAAGTACTGGTGTTTGGAGTAGTTTTGTGGTGTTCCCTAACGTTTTACAAGGCAGGCAAAGTTACATTCATGCAGTTCGGACTTCTTGTCACGAACAATGTGAAGTGAACAAGAACTTGGCCTCAGCTAGGATAAGAATGAGTCAATATTGGAGTTTTATCTATAAAGCTCTGTCTCTAGCTATAAAGCTCAATCTGTCTGTTCGTCCTTCCATCTGTGTTATGCACAGCTTTGTTTTTCATGCTACAGAATTGAAATTTGGCACACAGGTTTTTGCATAATCAAACACACACACACACACACACACACACACACAAACTAGCAGCAGGGAGGGGTAACAGAGGGTGTGCTGGAAGAAGGACCCAAACTGGAAACAGGGATGTGTTACAAATCATACAACACACATGACACTGCACACATCACTAATGCAAGGTTAATAAAGACTGATGTATATGTTATATTGTGCTATTTTCTCTTTTTCCACCTTTCCACTTGACTACAACTGGCATTTTCCTCTTCAGTTTTCCTGTGCAGTGTCTGCCTGTCTGACAGCCCTAGCAATACTTATGTACTAAATTCAAACACTTTAAGGGTATAGCATGTACGAATATATAACAGATATTTGCTTACCTCTCTTTCTGATCCAGGCAATGACAGATATATCAGCTGATCAAGACAAAACTTTGAGAGGGAAAGACAGTAATACTTTAAACAGTGCTCTAGATGCATTCTTGAGGAATGGCGCTTAATAAAACAGCACAAGGTCATTAATACAGGATTTTGCATAAATGGAGCAAGACAGGTGTTCCAGTGTGCTGGATAATACAAAATGCATTAGTTTTACCTTTAAAATGAAGAAGTAAATGCAGAAAACACTCTGGAACATAAAATTCAAAAAATATTTTTTTAAACGGTAAAAATATGGCCAATTCATAGGAACTATGCACCCTTCTTCAGGACAGCTGTACTTCATCACTTGGATGTATTGCAATTGATGTAACCGTTATTTCTGGATAATTTGTCTGAAAATTTCTGCGACCCAGTGTTGATCATCATCGGCTACGTGGCACATGAGATCAGAAAACAAGCACACTTGTTCTACATTGAAATACTTCTCCACACCATGTTCTGCTCAAAGTCAACGTCATTGGCTAAATTCATTGCTGGACTAGAGCAGAAGCGCGAGACAACACATCGTTTATCAAGAGTATGAACACATTAACAGCGGCCCGCACCTCTTAAGTACAAACTGCTCCAAAAGCAATGATCTCCTGATTCCTTATTTGTTTAATGGACACTTTACTCCAGAACAACTTACAATGTTAAGCTGCTTATAGTGATTATTTATGCAGCTGGGTAATTCTTTCTGGAGTCACTGAGGTCAGTACTTTGGCCAAGGGCGGATGTGAAACTGGATCCTTTGAGCAGCTCTAACCACTACGCCCACTGCTGTAGTAGGCAAAGTACTGTTCATGAGTGGACCGATGGATATTTAGTGAGCAGAAGCAATGGCAGGGAGTGAAAATGTGCCGTTTTGTGCTTTACACAAATCCGGCAAACTCTACTCCAGCTGTACCGCTTCAGGCTCACATTGCTGCTGCCACCCTAGTCCTAAGTCATCCTAAGTCATAAATACTCGGTCATGGATCCAAAAACCACAAGTAAACAATCCGCATGGTCTGTTTTTCCTCCCCTTGACTTTCCACTAGGAACCCCAGGAGGCGAAACCGAAGCTAAAAGGTGCGTCATCCAGGCGGAACACGACTGTGCTCGTGAAAAATCAACAACGTCAACTGTGAAGTGTTCAGGCCACTTCAAAAATACATTTATTCTTCAGGGTTATTTATCCAATGTAGGTACAGCTGCCATGTTTGTGTCAGCGTTGATGGGTGTGCATCAAATCTGAGAAGATACCGGACACAGCTGGCACTGCCTGTGAGTCTGCAGCACTGGCAGGTCCTAACACCGCTGCCAGTTACCCACAACTGGGTAAGTGAGGTGCTGATGTACCTTTGGCCAAACTCAGCCACCTGCCCCCCGGGGATACATCCACCTCCTGGAAAAACTCGGCTGGGCACCAGATGAGTTTCGCATCCCAAGAGGGCGACCGCAATTTCACCCTGGTGGTAAATGTTTAACCTTGAATCTGGTACTCGGCATGTCACTTTGCCCTGAACGTGGCAATTTCCTGCACAAAACCAGGTAAAAGCGTACACCGTCTTGCTCTGAATAAGGGCGTCTGCTTGACAAATGAAGAAGGAGGAGAAAGGAGTTTCCGAGGACTGGCTAGTCAGAGGTTAAGCGGAGGTTGAGGTGTAGGTGCTGGCAAGGAAGATTAATGTGTCCAGACCATAAAATTCTTCGTCCCTGGGGCCTCGTCTCAGGTGCCAGGCCAGGAGCGAACACTCCGGAGCGTTGGCTTAACACTGGAGGCTCAAAGTCACCCTTCGTCACAGGAGGACTCATTTCAGGCAGAGGTGCATAGGGTGGGGGTGGTGGTGGGCAGAACAAAGACAAATTCTTATTCCAGTAGTGTTTCACGCACACACACACACACACACACACACACACCAAGAATCCCTCTGAGATGTGTTCCCCCCACGCACCATCACTAGGAAAGCTGTTAGCACCACCGTTCAGTTTACAATGCACAAAGCACCAGCTGGACAAACGTGCTGGGGCTGTGCGATGCATGTTGTTCACAAGAGAACGCGTACACACGTGTACACACACGTGCAAACGCACGCACACCAAGAGATCGCGCTGTTTCCAAACGGCCCCGCAAGGCGCTCTCGCGAGCAACCTCTGCACCTACAGCTGGACGTGTTTCTGCAAGGTCAGCCTACGACGAGGGGGGTGGATGCTCTGTTGTTTTTTCATATCTGGACCTCCACCGCGGTTTATTGTACTTCTCCTAAAGCCGATCCCTCGTCTCCGTTGGCAACCACACCCCACCACTTCCTCCAGGCCTGTTTTCGTTCTTAATGAGCAACAGAAATCTGTGTAAACGACACCCCCCCCCCACACCCAGCCAGCATCACCCCTCCCCTCCGCACCCCCACCTGCCCCTTTGAAAGTGCTGATGGAAAGCTAGTTCCGGTACATTAAGCTCACAAGATCTACATTTACTTTGCCCGTTTGTGGGTTTGATGCTTCATAAGAGCATTTTGCGATATTTCGATAATTTCTCATTAAAAGTAGAAGTGAAGGCTAATTAGCGCAGGGGCAGAGCTGATGGGAGAGACCGGCGCTCAGTGTGTATTAACCTGGCAGCGAAACAGAGGAACGGGCGGGTTGGCGTCTCGACCGTGAGCCGTGGGCTGTGGACGGATTGTTAAATTAAAACTCCGGCGCAACCGGCCTGCTGTCGCCAGGGCTTTCTGTCGACGAGCTGCTCGGAACGGGTTTGCGTGCGCGTTTAGGCTGCTCGGCAGTCCGGTCTCACCGGACAAACACGTTTTGGCCAGGAGCAAAACCGATCGTTTGACAGCCAGTTACCGTGAAAGAAAATAGACGCAGAAATGATCAAAGACCCTAAGTCAAAGCAAAAATAAAGACAAAGATGTCAAACAGGGAAGAAAATGAACCGTTTCCCCCCATTAAAGACAGTGCAAATGTAAGTGAACAACTTTCTGACTGTCCTGCAACATTAAATACAGCAGTACCCCTTGGTGCTTTAGATGTGTTCTTGAGAAATGGGGCTTAATGCAACAGCGCAGGATCATTAATACAGCATTTTGCATAAATGGAGCTTGAATGCCGCAGATGTGCAACACAATAAAAAACAGGCCAGTTTTGCTTTTAGTAAAGCACAAAAGTAGCCCACTTTTATAGAGAACAAACATATCAGAAAACCTTCAAAATGTTTTTATTCAATAATAAAAAATGGTATATGGTCGACTGTTACAATGAATTACTCAAAGAGCAGTTGTGAAACAGCACTACAGGAGGTAGGTTAGCCGAGAGCACAAAACTGCCATACATTTACGCAGCCGCACCGCATTGTGTTGCTGATTTTCATTCGCGCCCCTGGGGAATCTGCTCTGCCCGACCCTGAAAAAAATTAACTTCACGTCATTACGGTATTTCGTAAATTAGCTATTTTTCTTTCTGCACCTGGTTGATGGCGCTGACCGAGCTGTGACAGATATTGCATAAGATGCAGAAACGGCCCGGTCCCCGCAGACGGAGGGATTTCACACACAACCGGCGCGTGGGTGTCCCGTGAGTTTTACACTGCGCCCCATTTCTACTCTCATCTCATAGACCAAAATTCACTGAACGCGCTCATGCCGGATTCATTAACAATGATGCAATTTTTGTCTGTGTGACTAAAAAAAGCGAGGTTCATTTCCAGCCAAAGAGGCATTTTTCCATCTCTCTGGAGCGAAGTCCCATGTCCACCTGTCCTTCAAATGCGTCAGCGCTGTGGTTCAGTCCCCACCTGTCCATGTCGCCTGTTCAAATTGGAGGACGTCCTTGAATCACGGGACAATTTTCTTGAATTATGTTTCCAACATGGCAGCAATACAAACAGGAGAGGCAGGGGTCTACCAGCGCCTTCTCGGAGGAAAGTGCAGTGATTTCTGAGCGGGCTCCCATCGGTTCCTTCCCTCCCCCAGCGGTAGAGTTCCATTGTTGGAGGAAGGGAGAGAAGCTTGCCAGGAGCCCCCTTTCCATAACTTGTGGCTGGTGACTCTTGATTTTGGAACCCTGGCTCATTTTCGATGTGCCGCTGTCAGGCCCTGCAGGGCAAGTGGGAACTCTCTGTTCTATTTCCAGATGTTTTCTGGTTGTCTGGAGGAGGACTGGGGCTGGGCTGAGCTGGGCTGGGGAGCACTCGTGTTTGTGTGCGTGCGCGCGCACATGCACATGTATGTTGGTGAGGGTTCCAATTACGCAACTCGGCCTTTCGCTCTCCTTCCCCCTGCAAGTATTGCAGCAGGAAGGATGTGGTTAAGCCCTAGCCCCAGCCAGGGTGCCGGGGCACCGTGGCTCCGGTACGGGAAAAGAAAAATGGGAACAGAAGGAAGGGTAACGGGGTACTTCCGGTCCCGCCACACAAGCACCGATGCTCAAACGGAGGGAAAAGAGGACGGTGGTCAGTGCCCGGCCCAACCAGTTCATTGTGCCACATTACAGATTCACCCCAATCGCATGGTCCTCCCCAAAGGTCATAAATCAGTGTCTAAATCACTGCTTTCCCCCACAGTGCAAACTGCAGCATAACTCTTACAGGAGCCTCTATGATGCAGGCAATCATTCTCCTCGCAGGCAGGTACGCGGACGCAGAGAAGGCGAGTTGCCGCCTCGCATCAGTCAGATCGGCCGCACATTTCACGGGAGAACTTTCTGGAAGATGCCATCCATCAGGGGCCTGCACCCCTTTCCTATGTGGGCACCTCCAGCGCTGACGCTCATTCTCATCAAATGTTTCAGCTCCAGTTCTCTCTCTGCAGACAACTCCCATTACATTTCTGTCCATGTCACTGGTGTGTATCATTTACCCTCCTTAAAAAATTGGAAGATGAAAAAACCCAAAAACAAACGCAGTAAATCATTTACGTCTGGCGATCCGACTCGTTTCGCGGCTCCTTGTCCACTCCGCTCTGGGGCAAATGGTTTTTACGGGTGACGGAAAGTGGAACGGCGTCGGTTTGATGTTTTCTGTCACGGTAAGAAATCGGGCAGATGTGAATGGCGACCGAACCTTTGTCCGCAAACTGGAAGCGAGGGCGTCCTCCAACAAAGAGCCGCTTCCCTTTGATTAATCCCAAACCTCAGCTTCCAGAGGAACCCATTTGTTACCATAATGACCGATGCCGAGCTTTAATTACGACTGTAAATGGTGTAATTGGTCATTCTGAAGTGGACCGTAAGTACTCAGCTCTGCCGGAGTTGAGATAAAAAATGACGGCAACCAATCATAACACCATAAAAGAGGACATCCACATCATCGCTTGGCAAAATACGAAATGGGAATTCGCCACCAAGGAGACCGCGAGTCAAGGCCCAGCGGGTCGGCGGCTCTTGTGCCCACCCTCGTTCACCGTGGTCGCTGCTAGATTGCTGTTATCGCCTCTGCTTCAAGTTTCGAAGACACAAGCCAGCATACTGTTTCACCTTCCATTTTGTGGATGTTGACCGCAAATTTGACACAATTTCTTAACCGTAGGAATTAATTTACTTGGAGTGAGATTGTATTCGACAGCGTGTGTGCTCAACGACAGATTAAGAAACCAACACGAAGGGCGGTTTCAGCACCTTGACCCGCCTTTCCATAGGCTTGCACCGTGGGGGCTGGGAAGACGGTCGCTTCTCTGTTCGGTCCAAAGTGAAACGGAAGCCCACCTGGAACGATTATAATTAACTACCGAACTGCTCTTAGTCTTGCTTGGAAACAGCTCGCCTGTTCCATGTCGACACTTGTGGCGACTCCACCTGACCTGGAGTCACAAGTAGCCCACGGCCAAGTTCAGTATCACACCCGGTTGGAGTGAGGAACTGCTGCCTGGGGTGTATGGTCGCCCAATGGCTGGGATCGCTATGGCAACCCTCCAGTTCCTATAAAAGGGGCCAATTAAGTATACATTCCAACCCAGTTTCTCAGGTTGCCATCGCAATCCTCAATTTCTGCTCATTCAAGATGCCAGTCCATTGTTGGGCATACACTCTCATTTATACACACACCATAAGGACAATTTACAGTCACCATTTCACCTAAAAGTCATATGTCTGAACTAGAAAAGAAATCTTATGAGTATTTATTTCCAGCACAATGTACAAGGACAGAAGGTGCTCCAGATGATGATGCAGCACAGACTTACTGTGGTATCCATTACAAAACTCCCATGGTGTGGATCAATTCCTTAGTAAGGTTGTGAGGATACCAAAAATAGTGTGGGAGCTTATCTTTCCGGAAGGGATGGGGCAGACTTGCATTTGGGGGACATTTAGGCGGCGATACGCTGGTGAAACTCTTTGCTGAGCTCTCGAGATCTTTATCGCCCCTTCAGTCGCAGGAAGCTGACAGAACAAACCAACCAGAACAGTCACACACTAAACCAAAGTGTCATGCTGTTCTGTGTGTGTGTGTGTGTGTGTTTGTCTTATCAGCCAGAAGTTAACAAAAGAGGGCTATGCACTATAAAGAGGTGGATGGAGCCCCTGAAGCAGAAGTGCGTTGGGGGAGCCCCAGCACCAGCGGGGAGCGCCGTGGAGAGCACACCATCTGCTCGAACCACCGCGCTCTCCATCCTTCCTCTGGCATTGCCCACTGGCACTCGGCGAGCCGCTCTGTAGGAAAAAAAAGACTCCCGCTTCACTCTCCAGTTCATCGCCGTTAAAGAACGCAGGATGCAGGACCACAGATGGTCACTCTTTAATAGCCATACGTTCGCCATATGCGTGGCTCACGATTTATTAATTATTATCTGAAAGACGCCTGCAGTTGAAGCGTTGCCACTCGTCGACTGTGCGGTCTCACAGCTCCCACGCCATTAAGGAACCTGGCAGAGGCAGCTCCGGGCCTGTGGGCTTACAGGGGCTTAAAGGGGCACGAGGAAGCGGCACCTATATGGACAACTGGGTGAAGACAAATCACCCAACACACACATGGCTGTGTGTACCAGTGTTTTTGTGTGCATATGTGTTTGAGACACTCGCAGGGCACCCTGAAGAGTCCATCACACAGGCCCCCCACGGAGGGAACACAAGACACATGCAGGCCTGCACTGAGTGACCTGGACTGAATAAACGTGGGCTGCCTGACACTGTAAAACAAACACACACACACACACACACACACACACACACACACACACACACAAAATTAATCTAGTCACTACTGCAGAGACCTTCGTCATTTATTTATGCACTGGCGCACAGTGACGGACAGCTCCAAGGGCCATACGCTTCAGGTTCCTCACAAATAAGAGCTCAGGCTTCACCATCCGTAAATTAACGCCGCTGCAGAGATTTTCACATCCATCAGGGGGTGCAGCAGTTACAACGGTCACCTTGTAATCCAAGGACCTGGATTTCAGTCCCGCCTCTGACGGTAGTACCCTTGAGGGCATTACTTTGTAAGGACACGGTAATTTCCCCAACTGTATAAATGTGTAAATCACTGTAAGATGCCTTAGGAAAAGGAGTCAGATGAAGAAGCGTAAATATCCAACATTCCTGCGTAATCCGATTGGTGATCTGAAACCCGTACGCTGCATATTCTATCCCCCCTTCACCAGGTGATCGCCACCTTATTTCTCTCCTTGTTGTGGGGCCCAAATATTCTGCATTCAATGTCATTGTTATTTCATCTGTTGTCAGTCAGCCCTCCTGCACTCATTATTTCGGGTGCTGAGGTTGATTTATACGCATGGAAGTCTGTGTTCTGACTACAATCAAGACAAGCATTTCATTCCAGTTTGTCAGGTAGAAATATATACAGCATGTAAACAAATATTACACATAATTATTTCATATAAATAAAAGATGACGTTGGACACATAATCTGTTATTTCCAGGTTCGTTTTAATTTAATTCACTTGGTGACGGAACTGTTGTCCTCCGGAAATATTAATAATGGGCTCCGTCAAACCTGTTTCCACCATGTGACCCCCGGGGGTTAGAAAGCCGCACACAGACTAAATGCCCAGATTAAATTACTCATCGGGAGGTACCGCTTAACATCCCCACATCCCTCCCCCATCCCCAAATGCCCCATGATATTAGCATCACCTACAGACTGGGAGAGCAAGTCACACTTTCCTTTTCATTTCCCACTTTAATCCCAACTGAAATTAATTTTAAAATTCATCTGGAATTTTGTGCTCTATGGAAAGTCCCTTTCTTTAATAAATCTGAGAACCCAGGTACTTTATATCTCACCCCTGGTGATTTCACAGAATCCCATCAGTATTCCTTCAGAGTGTACGGCTACTTCATTATATCACCTTTGTCGCACCTGGAACCTTTCGCAAGGTTTCAATAATCCGCCCACGCATCCACCGTCATTACTTATCTGGTGCAGGGTAACTGTGATCCAGGGCCGGACCCAAAGGTATAGGGTGTGACGCAGGGTACACCCTGGATATCCACCAATATGCAGCCACGCACTCTTGTTCAAGCACTCACATACACACTAACCCTAGTGTGACCAATCCACCAGAAACACACATCTGTACTGTGGGAGGAAATCCACATGAACATAGGGAGAACTTTCAAACGTCATGCAGAACGAGCCAGATGAGAGCCCACAGCCCGGAAGGGGTGGTGATGAGAGCGGAAAAGGCAGTAGAGCATCTGAGCCCTTCCAGACAAAAGAGTGCAAGCAGCTAAGAAGAAGGTGAGTTGTGGAGAACCTGCGTGACCCACAGCCCAAACAAAGAAGGGCCTCTCTATGCTGTCCGCTCTCCCCACAGCACCGAGGACAGGCCAACTGGAAGGCCACCATAGCAGGTCCACACCATGAGGACCCGGGCTTGCGTAGTCAAGGCACCGAGCCGCTCCCCCAGCTTCCCCTTTATCGTGGCCTCAGTACAAAGGCTCATTTCACATTTCACGCCGCACCAGTCACTTGCTGGTGTGGTGTCTTCTTTGAATAGGCGCCGTTCCCCAGGCTCCACGGGAGGCTTCCCTCCACGCCACGGCACACTCCCTGAAAGAGGAGCACATTTAAATTTCAGCAGTCACTTTTTCTTACTCGGCTGACCTTGTGGCCCTCATAAAGGAGTCTATTTGCATACTGCCACCGGGATTTTTTCCCCTCCGCAGTTTGCCCTTCGTGCCTGTGATACGGCAACTTATTACATTTACGCCGTTCAAACAAAAGGCACACGCAGCGCTCCAGTTCAGCCTCGGGTTAAGGTTCAAAAGAGACCCGTGTGAAAACCCAGTCGTCAACACGGAGCGCCGTCCACCCGCACATCGTGGCCCCGGCAAACAAGGAATGCTTCAGAAATCACAAGAAAGGGAGTAATTTAAAAAATGCTGATTCCTTTGTAGTTTGCAGCTTTGCACAAAAGTGGTTTTCCGCGCTGTGAAAAGCGACTGCTGCTAGTGACATTCACCCGCGCCACCAGCAGGAGGGGGTGGAGGAGGGGAGGAGGGGGAGAAATTTAAAAAGGGCTGCCTCGGGGGCAGACGGTGGCAGGGCGGCACAAGTGCACACACGCACGTGCACACACACACGCGCACACACACGTGCACACACTCGGGTATTACAAACACCCACACCTGTAATCACCCAGGAATCCACTTCCACCCAACCAGAGGAGTGAAGACCAAATCCAGGCAAGATAATGGGGTATACACTTGCCAAAATATAGCACCAGTCACAAGTTTGAGTACACTTGTTGGAAAATACCTTTTTTCCCATGAGGCATTGAGTTAACAGGTCTGATCTGCTCTACTGCAGCAGTTCCCAAAGATGTACTGTAGGACCCATGTGTGCTGCTTTGCTTCCACTCCTCTGTGCAGTTTGTCCTTATACAGGTGTGGTCCAGGTTGCCCAGGTGGATTCACACTTTCATCTTACACGCAAGGAACATAGCTTTTTAACCGCAGTATTTGGGGTCAAACTGTGGTCCAGGACAATGGGAGTGGAGTTCCCTTCCAGAGGAAGGCGTACAGCCGCCACCTACATGGGGTTGGGGGGTTAACATGAGTGAGCTGGTACTATTGAGAGGAATAATGAGTTTTGGTAGGACTTATTGAAAGATGACGGACCCCCCATTCTCTCTTACTGCATAAACAGAGGAGCTCTTTTGCTTCCCAAACTTCGGGTTTGGCACCACAGATAGGACTGTCATACCAGTGCCTTCCTGTGTGCACTCTGGCATCTCTTCCCCATGTTTTTCATTATTTCACCACCTTGCCGGTGTCGTTTTTCCATCCAAAACAACTTAAAAACCTCAAGAGTTAAGCTAACTCAAAAGGTGTACACTTCACTCAAAGGCAGAGCAGGTTAGGCGATTACCTGCATCATGGGTGCAAGAGCTGCGGGTCTCCTGAGACTTGAACCAAGAAGCTATTTCCGGTGCCAATGCAGTTTCATCTCTCATCATGTGTTTCACTTTAACCTTTAAGCTAATTTCAGAACACATGCTTTCTTATTTTAAGCCCAAATACACCAACCAACCAACCAATCCAATACACCAGCTCAGCTTTTACTGCCTGTAAGACCAGCAATGAATGACTGCATTACCAAGAACTCCTAGCATGGGATGCAATATGGATGATGGGATGGCTGAGTGATAAATTAAGATGCATGTATGTGTTCTGCGGATCTCTTATTTGCACACCAAATACCAATATCAGTACACAAACCAAGAAGTTATTGCACTGGAAAAAATATAGATGTTGGACAGAACCTTCTGAAACTTTCTAAAGTGTTGAGCACATTTGGTGCACTGACATCAGTGTGATGTGGATCACATTTTCAGTCAGCAGGAAGTCTTCTGTCAACTAGGACCAAAAAGTGGAGATGGGAAACATGGCACAGTCAATGATCACATCTTAATAGAATCAGTTCTCCTTTAACAGTCAATACTATTTGCTACATAATCTGCTTGTGGATCTGAGCTCTAGACCATGAACACAGATGCTTGTCAACCCAGATCCAGTATTTGTCATTGGTGAGCAGATCAGAGCTGTCACCTACTCTTATCCTTATCCCTACGGGTCCAATATGGGATGGGATTCTGTTCCGCTCTCCTGTGAAGTGGATCTACCACTCACGAGTAGAGCCAGACTCCCCAGATTTCGGCACAAAACCATCTTCAAACACGCCGTGGATGCATAAGGGTCACATTACCCCTCAGAAGGCGACCTTTAACCCCTCAGCATTAGCATTAAAGCAGAGACAGAACCGATAGAAGTTTTGGGAAATGATCCCACAATTAGCTGTCCTCATCCCTTCTACTACTTCACAGCTTCAGGCCCCTTTATGTTTAAAGAGCAGCTCCATGAAGATTGTTCAGCACAATGGCACCATTCGCAGCCAGACCCAAAGCTGACCAGCAATGCCTAGGAAGCAAGTTAAGGCAGCCGGAAACATGTTGGTCTGCAAGCTAGAAAACTGATTTTAAGGGCTCGCTCGCTTGCTCTCTCATAATCTCTCTTGCGCTGTCTCACACACACACACACACACACACACACACACACACACACACACACACACACACACACACACACTCTGCAGGCCCAATTTCTCAAATAAGTTGCATTGTTGGCCAAATTCCTCATCCTTCTCGGATTCTGCAGCAAACACCCTGGCTGCACGCCACATTCCAATGGCAAGTCCAGAGGGCTCTCCACTGGTTCAGTTCCCCCCTCCTGTGTGTGTGTGTGTGTGTGTGTGTGTGTGTGTGTGTGTGTGTGTGTGTGTGTGTTGACACAAAGCCATGTGGTTCCCGGTCAACACCCACCCCCCCACGCGCACACAACCCCATTTTAGCAAACATGACTTGCTGCGTGTTTGATGTTTCTAGAGGAAGAGCCGGGATGGTGTTTGATGGGGACGGACATGCAGAAGCAAGCAGCTCCATGACAGTCCTCCTACATCCCAAAACAATAACGTCTTGGCCCCCCTGGCTGACCCCACCGAGAGGAGCTCGCATCTTGCGTTCCCTCTGTGAATCACGGGCCAACTATTGAACAAGCAGGAGCCCCTTGTACTGTAGCCCCCCTGCAGAACCAACAGCAGCAAGCATCTTAACTTCATCTTATCATCTTCATCTTCTCCATAAGCTCCATTAGGAGGGGGGAACATTCCTCCAAGCACAATCCCCACCACTTTTTTACACCCTGCGTGACCTCCAACAGCAACACATCTTCTCAAAGTGCAACGGTTCGCAGGAAGAGATATGGATTTTAGTGCCTGATTTGCATGTTATTAATGTATAACTGTTGAGAAGTAATAAATCCTCCCGGTCACCCAACTGCGCCGCAGTTTTGGACTTTGACACTGATTCTGCAGGGAAGAACGAGTGAAGCGGGCTGGAAATGCGCAGGCCAAACCAAGACTGTAAAGTAAGCACTTTACCGCTCTGCCAGTGTAGGACAAATGATCCCGCATGCATATAGTTGAGAGCGAAACAGCAATAACTTCCTCCTCCCTGCAAAAATGTGTTTATTGGTATAATTTAGGGGAAATTTCTACCAGTCTCAAATAAGTGAGGATGAATGGCAGTGTTTATGTCACACCAACAACATGACAGTCCCATTGCCTCGCTGTGACACTTTGGAGATTTGCTCTACAGCACCCCTGCTGGCTGGGGCAGAAAGTCCATAATGAGTCAATGAATATTAATCCTCCCCTCGGGTTCTGGTAATAACAGCCCCCAAAATGCAACATAAGGTTTCCTCTGGAAAAAGTAATATTTCACTTTTTTTTACCTGTGACATCTGTGGTCGGAAGTTGATCTCCTTGAGGTCCACGGATCCCGGTAACAGGTTGTGGAGCATCTGACAGAGAAGCACCCCATCCCGGAGCGCCTGGGCCAGGTCGAAGACAGCCGCTGAGGGCCACACTACCCGGTGGTTGGGGGGCAGGACCTTGCAGTCTATAAGCCATCGTCCACATTGCCTCCACTCCTCCATGTCAGAGCCCGCGATGGGCCGGGACGGTGGTCCCTCCTAGCAGGGAGAACCAGAGATGCTTCTCAAAACAGCCAGCAGATCACGCTTTCCTGTGGACCATGCAGATCACCCCGTCTTCTTCAGAAGGACCATGCAGTCACACCACTGTATCCTCCTTTCGTCCTCACACTGGGCTGGCGTTGATTTTTATTGTTTTACTTTTGAAACCGACAGCAGTGTTTTGACAGTCAGATTATGATTATTATTATTATTGCTCCACAAACAATTTCGACTCTTAACTCCGGCTGTCAATTCATTCTCAGACGCCCATAAAAACGGAGGATTTTCTTTTCTTCATCCTTGGCGAGATGTTCAACCAAAATTACATCCGCATGCCTTCGTGCCGCAAACACGATTTGGATCCCAGGGCGAAAAGAAGGCGATGTTTTTGCACAATTGGAGCGGTTTTTCTGCCGCAGAAATCCGTTTCAGCACAGTGGAGGAGAAGTTCAGCACCCGCACGGAACGCTCTTCATAAACATGGACTCGTGAGGCGCAGAACAAGAAGAAGAAGAAGAAGAAGAAGAAGCAGCAGCAGCAGCAGCGGTAGCCGCGTGTTGCTGCTCCTCGCAGCCAAGAACTTCCCAACTGGACCACAAGTGCTCAGCCGCGCTGCTTCTTCATGACGTCTCGTTTTTAACTGATCGGTTTCTTAAGAATAAATATTAGAAATCGCTCCGGCATTAATACGCGTCCCACCTTTGGGAAAAAACCGTTGTTCCTACAAGAAGATCTCGCACTCGGTGGACAAGCAGTTCTGGGGTGAAGACCTGCTCCGGGATGTAGACACAGTTATAGATGAAGGCCTGGTTCTTGAAGAAGATCTGGGTCTGAATTCGGACAGTTCACGCTGAAGATCTGCTGCAGGGTCCGGACACACTGTTGAATGAAGATCTGCTCCTGGATGGAGACAAGGACCTTAGCTGGACGCGCTCTTCCCACGTTGTCTTCTCCACTTGAGGGGTTCCTGAAGGCGGACCTCGCTCTTCCTCTCCTCCCGACTCGCTCACCGATGTTGGACGTCCACTACTTTTTATTGTTATTATTTTCTAAAACTACTCCTCGTGTCCGCCGAACTCCTCCGCAAACCTCCAGCGCAGCGCGTCGCCGGGAACAGCGGAGCGCCCGGTCTGGTGCGCGTTCTCGGCGGAGGAGGAGGAGGGGGAGGCGAGGCGAGGGGCGGGGCGGGGCGGGCGCGTTCACGCGTCTCCACCGGACGAGAAAGTTGGGAAGCGCGGGAGCCGATGTGTTGCGGGGCAGCGCGTTCGTTCAATGTTGTAAAAACGAACAAGAACGACTGATTTTTAAATAAAATGTGCTGGAGGGGGGGAGAAAAATGAAAAAAAAAAATATTAGATGATTTCGCTTCACTGACATTAGGTGTTCATTTCTGCAATGGTGCCAGATGATGGCGGTCCAAAGGTTGCCTCGACGCACAGTGGCGTTCTGACTCCTGCTCCAGTGAACAGGAGCAGTGATGGGGGTGACCGTGGATGGTCACCCCAACGTGTCATGGCACTCCAGGAGAAGGATGATCTTTGAAGGCCACCCTGACAGGTTGTTATTTAGATGGTCCGGGTCATCCATCATCACCCGGCCCGAGAAGGTCTGTCCACGCTGAGGGCTCGCGTGGAGCCATGTGGAAGGACTTGGCCGCCAACAGAGTGGATCTGAGCCCTGGGTCTCAGAGGACAAAGGCCCACACCCTGCGAACAGAAACGTCAAACCCGGTCATTTATGTGCCCAGCGAAACACCCAGTCCAAAACAAACATTGCAGTGGTGGAAATGAAGAGCTCCTCAGAAAATCCACAGACCTGGAAGTACAATTAGTAAAATGTACAAAAATGTTAACTTTCTGTGCCTGGGAGAGTTGTTATTAAAATACCCGAAGATGCATTCTGATGTCGGTGCCCTCGTGTTGGCCGCTCGGTCACGGTTACTCCCCGCTCCCCTCAGATGCTCCTCTAAACCATCAACCGCATTCAACCCTCCTCCCTGCTTTATGGTCACACGACAGGATTATCAATCTTGTCATGACTTTATAGCCTTTATTCCTCTCTTCTCTGCGCATTTATTCATCCTGAGCGGTGTTAGTCCTCTGACTGATCGACCCCTTCAACATCTCCAGTGCCCCTTCTATTCCCCCAGTCTATGAACACCCGCATAATGACCATAATATCAAACACATCACATACCGTTGGGAGTGCGGGGTGGGTTTATTTTTTGTACAGATGTACACAATCTTGTACTATAACCCATACTACCCCGCCACCTAGTGTTCAATTACTGAAACACCACTCCGCTCTGAATTCGGCATTTGCACCGTTTTGCTGTAATGTAATTTTTCCATTGTCTGAAAGCTGTGGGAAATCCATAACTGTGCTGGTCAGGGGCCAAAATGTCAGTTGCCGAGGGAGTGCTCAGCCAGATCTTTACTGCCATAGGAGGAGCCTGCCTTGCTGTTCAGGGGAACTAGTTAGTCCAAATATCTGTGTGCGTGATGCTCCACCTCACGGTGCTTAATGTCGGCTCACGCCGGAATAGAGGCTGTTGATAAAAACACTTTCCCAAAATGTCGATTAACGGACGCAGCTGACGCAAACAAGTTAAACATTCGAGCAACTCAGTGAGACGAATGATCCACACACATACAGCTGTCTGTTATTTATTTACATAAACAAAACAAGCAACGTCAAACCAGAGACCCCCAGGGTCAGCAGTTACATTGAATATTAACTCTACTCCCCCAGCCCTCATTTCCATCATATCCATACTGCAAAATACAAGCCTAAATCTACTTCTTGATTGACCCAATGACAGACATGTACAGGGAAGATACTATAAACAGCTCAGAAAAGGTGTAAGAAAGATACAGTAAAGCTGCATGCACATCATACATAAAAAGTAAACTTTCTTGTTTACAATAGAAAAGCAACTATCATAGTATTCTGAACAGGGCCTAAAAATGAACCAGAAGGTGTCAATATATGTACACATATATTTTTATTTATATAGATCTGTATTTATTTATATCAGTCTTTCAGCTGTAATGACATCATCCTGACTGGCGTTTTATTTGCATCCGAGAACATCACAGAAGTCCAGAACTGCTACAGTATTTTCTTCGTGGGATTCTAGAGTTCAGAGCTGTCAGGTAATTTTTTTTTTTTTTTTTTTAAAACCACATTTTTGTTTTTGGCCCCTTAGAATACATAGAACCTTGTACCGCTCAGTTACAGGGGTCAAAAGCGGCGAGCCCAGCTAGGTGCCGTGAAGAGAACAAGGTGGCCACAGTCACAGGCTGCGATACCCAGCTGATGGCGCCGACATTTTCATCTCAGATCAAATACATTCAGGAGGGGGAAAAGCAGTTTTACAGCCTTGAGCGGAAGCCTTGTTAACAATGCTTTGCTAAGGGAACCGCTCACCTTCATCATACAAAATAGCTGCGGTGGGATAAAGGGACAGAGTTATCGCAGCATTGTTTACTGTCAGACTAACACACCAGAATACAGACGGGGAAAGTGTGTCAATAATGCACTGAAAAGTAAAACATCCAACACAGGAAATCGTATACAAACTGGAGAATACTTACAACAAAATTTCAGTTTTTGGCCTGCAATAGAAAACCTAACAACTTATCAAAATTTAATAAACATAAGCAAAAAAAGTTTATTAAAAAAAAAAAAAAAAAAAAAAAAAAAACATTGTGATTGGCTTTACATTCTCATACAGGTTTTAAACCAAAAGAAAACACAAAAAAAGGTCTGGTATTACTACACAGAGGAAATTAAAGCAGAACGTAAGAGAAACACAAAAATCAATTAAATAAAATCACAGCGGTTGTGAAATACACGACTGATTAAATAAAACCAATTGAGCATGACCCCATTTATTTTATTTAGCTGCTAGAAAAAATAATCGATAAAATAGCTTATGGAAACAAAATTAAACCTGATCAAGAATGCTATTAGGTCAAAGACATTCTTAAAAATGTTTTGAAATGTAATGATCTGAGGTCGTTTTGGACACTCACGCGGGTTTAACATGGAGCTTCCGAACATGAATGCTTGCACCTGATCGTGGCCTCATGTGGGAAACCCGCAAAAACAGAACTGATTTGCATACTTGAACAGCTAACCTAGTAAGCCAGCGAGTGGGCTACCTCCCTCCCCCAACATTTCAGAGTCAGCTTAAGTTGCTTTTTCCACTGATTTTACCCAGAAAAGGTTTTACGAGTAAATACACTGGCTCCTCAGTGTACAAACTGGGGCAGGGAGCTGGAGCTGCCACTTAATTCATTTTGTTCAGAACTCCATAGACAATTTTAATACCGCCACTTTATTTAGTGATGGTTAGAAAAAATTTTTAAAAAAACGGCTAAAAATACACAATATTTGGAATTTGTTTTTTTCTACTAACTTTGAGCTTCATAAATTTTAAAATGAGTATCACTGTCCGCTCATTAATCCCACAGACACAGGAGACATTTGTCACCTTTCTGCTGGTCACCAGCACTCAAACATCACACACAGACTGTAAACGATGTAAAAGTAAGTTGATTTAAAGTGGTGCCACACTGCTGTTCTATTTGGGGTGTTTTACTGCCATCTATTGGCTTGGCATGAAAGTACATGTTCACTCTGCTATAACACAAAACATACTGTATATTGCAAATACAATAAAACACGTAATGGTGGTAGCCTAAAAATTTCATACAGTCCATAACACAGTGATCCTGTGTAAAATGCATTCTCATAACCATGTTTATTACTACATTTCCCATTATTGTTTTGTCTGTCATATCCATATTGTTATACTCAAGGGTTGGTTTTATATGGTTGCATGTATCAACCATCTACTGTTTATTAGTTTGAATGTAGGTCAAATTCAAACTTACCAAAATTAGAATTTTACAAATCAAACAACTGAAGAGCTGAGAAAAATCAGAGGACACCCAACACTGGACCCTCTGTGCACCTCTTTCCAGAGTGTTCGCACGAACAGTACTACATACAAATGGGCGCAACTAGACAGAGTAAAACGCCAAACAGAAATATTAGCTATTTCCTTTAAAGCTTAGCATTTACATAAATTTGAAAATCTCAGTGAAAAAGCCCAAAGTAAGAGGAGGAAGAAGGAATCGATTACTCCAGTCCAATGATGCCTAATCACACACATGGGTGGGATGCGTTAACCACAGACAGCTCAGGTGCTGCCACTGCGCTTCAGAGGGAGCTGAGACCCCTGAGCTCTTCACCACGAAAACAAATGCCTTCTACGCACACGGAGGCCACCCCTATCGACTACACGCTGGTTTTCAATTTAGCACAATGCATTTTCAACAGATGCACACGGGAAAAAAACAACTCAAAATATCTGAAATGTGTATTATACAGTCGCACATAATTACACACACAGGCAGATGTTTATGGAACACGGCATTGGCGCGGAGCTCGCATTACAGGCAGCGTACCCTTCAATAGGGCCCTTTTTACACAACTCCCGCACGTGAAGTCAGTCTGTTCCTGGGCTGAGGGTGAGGCAGCCAGGCCGTGTTCCAAACTTCAGCAGGTTCTCTTTCACGGAGTCCAACAGAAGGCCAGACTGGGCTCATGACACTGACGTGCACGGGCCTGCAAGCTGCTCTCCATCACACATCCATTCAAAAGAATGAAAAATCGCGGTTACCCGGAGGCTATTTTTAAGTCTGTCAGAGGGGGAAAGGCTCAGATTTCGTTCCTTTTCACTGTCATCAATATAAAAAAAAGTCTTTGAAGAGTCAAGAGCCACAGTTGCATATTTGTGTTTTAAAACAAACAATGGAGCAAAGGGGGAAAAAATGGAACAGAGAAGGTGGACCATGGTAAGCGGCAGCCGCGGCCCTCAGTCAGAGTCGCTGCTGTCTGAGCTGGAGCCGCTGGAACTGCTGCTGCCCGAGTCTGAGGAGCTGCTGCTGCTGCCGCTGAGCCGTGAGGCAGGCCCTGCTGCTCCAGAGCCACCTTTCTCTGCAGGGCGAGACAAGGAACAGAGAGATACTGTCATGGACAAAGTCACACTGGAAAGCAGTAACAAAGTCAAAGAAATGCAGTATGCGCAAACACATGTTATCACACTGCGGAAAACTGCACTGCACCTTCAAGTGACATTTGAAAGGAGACCTTGTGTTAAAGACAGCATCACCACCAACTACTAACTGCTGAATAAAGGCAGCAAGAAGCAACGATGGGCGCAAACAAGTTCCAGGTGACCATGACCCTGAACAGGAAATGGAATGACTGAAAATGAATGGGAGCATGCAAAGTTTAAAAAAAAAAAAAAATGCATTACTTGGGACTGAGACCAAAATGGAAGTACTTCAGTTCTTAGAGGATGAAGTGTGCGAGACAAAGTGACCGCCGTGGAGGTGCTCCTTCATACAAACTTCATATGACGCAGAAACGTGTCCAAACGGCTTTAGATCCAATCTCGCCCCTCCCTGCTGGGGCTGCTGGGATGGCGGCATGGCAGGTGGACTTTGCACTGTTTCTACTGTCCTCCTTCTACAGCCCCAACTTATTTTGAAGGAGGAATTTGAGACTGTGCCACTTGGCAGCGTGACTGAGGCAAAAGCAGCTTTAATCACAGCTTCCACTGCCCCGGGGCCCAAGGCGGAGTCGAGCTCCAAGCAAAGCGCTACGCATTTCAATGTAAAAAACTCGAGTGAAAGAAACGCACACTGAAGGATCAATACCATCAAGACAGGGAGAGCGATGCACAGACCATAAGTGCAATAAATTTAATTTTTATGAAGGAAACGGAGGGCAGTGAGGTTGGAATAAACACAGCTCTGCGACTCACGTGAAGGTTTCCGCTGCTTCTTCTGCAGGCAGGACTTAACATAGCGCTCGAGCTCACGCAGCGTGGATGGCTTAAGCGTCTCAAAGTCTATCTCGATCTCGTCAGGGTTTGAATCGCGCAGTGAGGGTTCCCGCGACTGGATGATGTGCACGACTCGGCCCAGCTTCTCGCCGGGCAGCCGGTTGATGTCCAGGCTCAGCTGTCGCTTTTCGTCATACGTCATGGGCAGGGAGTCCTCCTCGCGGTCCGACTCGCAGAGTGCCCCCTTGCTCCCCTTCTTTGCTTGCCTGCATGTATGAGTGAGAGGCACATGTTGGCTTTACTTTTCTAAGATGGAATGCACTGCCCACGCCTAAAACACTGAAGGACTTGAGCATAGTTTACCAAACCAGCTGACCATCACAGCTGAGCATTGTTTTGACTGAAACTCCTGCTCAGTCAGTGGTTCACAAAGACACACTGGAGGGAGTGACACTACACAGCCCATTGGAATTGCATGTGTGAACATCTAGGGCTGGAAACAAGAGGCTCTGGATCTTCACCAGTCAGTTACCTCTCTGATTTGTAACTGTACGTCTTTTCAATATACAAGGAAATAACTATTGATCCAAACAACCCCAACAGGACTTCGGCTCCTCCACCTCTGGCCGCCTGGTGGCCCCACTCAGAGGTCCAATACTGAGTGAGGCTTTGATGTGGCGCAATGAGCTCCCTCTGTCCCTCAGAACTGCTGAATCCCTCCCAATTTTCTGAGTCTCAGAATGCTTGTGTTTCAGACCCACTTCTCTGCTGATCTAGCAGCTCCATTAATTCGCATCTCATCGTTTGTCACATTCACCTTTGCATCTCTTAAGGAACTCAATTTTGCACACAGCTGCTGGTGTGCAGTGTGAAAATGAACACAAACATGGACAAATTAATTGCACTTTTGTAAAAAGCAGAGTTGTAGGCCTTTTGGGAGTAATGTATTTCCAAAATTAAAATATGCAAATATACAGGTAGACATGGACCAGAGGAGAAACAAAACAACTGAAGAATGTCAAAGGTCAAAGAAACGGCTTTCTTAGATGGCTGGGGTCCTTCAGCGTGTGTAGCAAAATGCTCAGCATCTTCTACCAGACTGTAGTTGCCAGTATGGTCTTTCATGCTGTGGTGTGCTGGAGGGGGAACATCACTTCAGCTGAGTGCTACCAATTCAGTAAAATTGTCAGGAAAGTGGCTTCTGCCATGGGTCTGAGCCTTGGCAGAGACCAGGATGAGGAGGAGGCAGCTACCGTCTGTCATGGGCATTGGCTCGCATCCCCTAAATGAAGTGATCACCATGAGCTCTTTCAGCAACTGGATTATTCAACTCAGGTGCACTAAGAAGCACTTCTGAGGTCCTCCTTACCAACAGCCACTCACCTCCATAATGACACACAAGGACCCGTCAAGGGTTAGACTGCATTTGCTACTGTCATTCACTAGCTATTTTAGTTTTTTCGCTTTGCTATTTGTTGTTTTGTGTCCTCAGCTGCTGTACGTCAAGTTTCCCTGCTTATCCTATCCTAGACTGGAAAAGCTGTACCTGGCGCCTGTGACCGTGCTGTTGGCTTTCCGGGTCGGGGCCTTCTTCTGCTGGCCTGGCTTGGGTGGCTGCGTAGATTTGGCCTTCTTGTCCTCCTCTGACTTTGCCTTGGTGTGCTTGTCCTTCTCTTTGTCCTTCTTCTTCTTGTCCTTTTCTTTCTTCTTCTTTGGTTTGCTCACTGGGGCCTGAGACAAAGCGGCCAGCTGCTCGTGAACAGCCTTGAGCTACGGAGAGAGCGCAGAAGGAGGGAGGGAGCAAGTCAGCTGGGGGAGGTCTAAAGCTGGGGAGGCTATGCCCAGAAGGGGGGCTACTGACACAACCACAGGTCAGCACAGGCCTGGATTGTGATCCTTATTAAGCATTTTAGTTAGTGCTACACCCATAAAAACTGGTCATACAGTATACTGTCTAATTCTATGTTTAAAACATATTTTACACTGTTAGCAATGCAACAGTTTGGTTTTGCCCCTTTTCCCTCCTTTTTTCACATTTATAGCTTGCGTTTGTACTCATATAGTAGGAATTATTCTTCGATGGAGATGTTTTCATTTGCAGTTGTTAATTTCAATGGAAAGCATGATTTGTTGCAAGAGACGCATTGCCCACATTTTTTCCCAAATTTCTGCAGCAGAAGGAATTAACGAATGGAAAAAAAAAAATAATAAAAAATTTTAAAATCACAGCCAGTTGTAGAGATCTGTATCAAAAAAAAAAAAAAAAAAGAGGTTGCGCGATACTGAATGCAGAGAACCCAAACCACATGGGATAAGCACACCAAAGAAAAGTGAAAAGATGGCAACTGGCGGGGTGGAGGGCCATGGCTAAAAGGAAAGGACGCAGAGCGAATATTCACACTGGTCAACCCCTACTAACCCAGTAATGACATTTTTCAAACCTAGAGCTGGTAGTAGACAGATGGGTGCCTAAGGTCCAGCGGAGCAACTGTGGGGAAGCCCTACCAGGAAAGCAACCCATATTGCACCCCGGCGGTATCCACAAACCCCCTGCTCTGCCTGTCAAACAAGCAGCACCACCAACCCTTGCTCTATAGCCCCACCGTCAGCCCCTTCCCACTCCCCAGCCCACCGCTCGCTGAGCGGCGTGCAGCAAAAAAGCGCTCAGATCAGCAAGCGGTTATCGAGGAGACTCAGCAGGATTTGGGAAGTAAGAAGTGAATCACCTGAGGACCGTTACCCGTGGGGTGCTCCACAGAGACAAGCTGGCAAAAAAAGTCAAAGTGACATCAACAGGCAAGACAGGATGCTCCACGGGTGATAAAACACCAGCTACTGCAAAACAAGAGCTACGTCATTGAACCACTACAGTGAATGAAGCCTCACACCTCTGTGTTTTTGACAAATACAACCAGAACATGCACAGCATAACAGCATTCAGGTGCTCCGCAAGGAGGCCGTGATTTAGGGCACGGTATAGGGTGAGGGAGACCGTCCCGGTGAGGGAGCTGGTATTTAACAGTTGTAGCCCCTTCCCATGATTCCCCGGCCATTTAAACAGCAGCAGTGGGAGGGATGTGTGGTTAATGCAAGGAAGGGCAGCGGCTAACAGATGGAGGCCAGCTTCATGCCCTCCCTGGCAACCCACCTGCCAGGAACCCACCTGCTCCTGCAGCTCGGCAAGCCGCGTGGCCCGTTCCTCCTCCGAATCGGAGCTGTCTGAGCTGGAGCTGCCGCCGCTGCTCTCGCCGCTCTCCGTGCTCTTGCTCACTGCCCCACCTGTAGGCGGCACCGAAGACGGGCTCAGCTCCACGGGCTCGTCAGGCATCTTGGCAAAGCGCATCTCGAAGACATCCTGCGAGACCAGAGAAACGCATGTTTGTTAATGACCGCTCTGTACTGATGGGAGCCACCTAGTCCTTCCGCAGTCAAAATGCTAGCGGGTCAATTTTGACCAAGGAATTCCTACCTGTAGTTTTCTGGCCATTGCCACGACCTCATGATCAGGTGGGTTGTACTTGTAACAGTTGGAGAACATCAATCGGACGTCCGCCGCAAAGCTTTGTGCGTCCGGGTACTCGCGGCCATCCATCTTTTTCTGCAAATAAAAAACTTGGGTTAGCAAAACCATTTGTGGCAGTGCTTCAGAAGACCATGAAAAAAGGCCATTTGAAGAATTTTGTTCAAATTCAAAGAAAGCAGTCCCACAATGACTGTATTGGCATTTGATACAAGGGGAAGGGAATCTGAGAATTTTCCAAGTGATCTCTGGGGACTTGGAAGGAACATCTAAGAAGTTCAAAGGAAGAGACAGAAGACTGAGACAAACCTTGTAACCTAGAGGGGAGGGCAGCAGGGCCAGGGGAGCATTTGGAAGTGGGGCTGTGTTACCACTCTATGAACATGCACTGGGCTTGGGAGACATACTTTGACCGTACTGAGATCCATAGGGTGCTTGATGATTTCATGGTAGTCATGCAGCTCCAAGGCCTCTGCGTCCACGGGCTTGTAGAAGGGCCAAGCATAGGCCGCGTGCTTCTTGGAAAGCATCTCCTTCAGGATGCTGTCGCAGTACTTGAGGTGCTCGCTCAGCCTGCCCTTCTTCCCCCCGTGCTGCGCCACGTCACTATCCTCCAAGTCCTTCCTGGGGGGTTTTATAGGGCGGCCCGTGCTCTCCCGTCGCGACTGCATCTTGCTCTCCTTGGCCTCTGGTGGGGTCGGCGACTCACCGCGGCTGGCCGTGATGGCGGAGGTGGTGGGAGTCGTCGTGTCCGCTTTCCGCTTGACCCCTTTCTTCTGTAGGGAGACGACACCAATGACCGCAAATGTGCGAAAACAAAGCTGGACACGTGTGCATGAATGACCAGCTGAGTAGCTTTACCGCTGTCGGAGCTGGGATGTGTGTTAGTGATGTGTGGCCAGGCGGCTATCCGAGGGGCTCTGAACACAGGCACATTGTGTTTGGTTCTATTCTTCTGTTTGACCACACAGTCATACGGCTGTAAACATCCCGTGGAACACCAACGTAACAGGTTTATTTTGGCACAGCAGTCCATGTGAAATCATACCTTTACAACCGGTGGTGGAGGAACAGTGGGCATCATAGTCATTGCGGGGGGTGCTGGTGTCTGGACTGGCGGCGCTGCAGGGGATATCGTGGGAGCAGGAGTACTGGCGATCACGGGTGTTTGGGTGGCCGACGGTGGCGGTTGCGTGCTGGGAAATGTCGAGGGTGGGGAGGCTGCGGACAGGGTGGGGGACTGCTGACCAGCTGCAGGGGAAGATTGAAGGGGGCAGACCGCCATTCAGGCAGCATGAAGAGCCTACACCATGCTAGAGGACACACTATTCTACAAGTCACATGAAAGCAGACAGAACAGACATGGCCTTAGGGTACAGGACAATGCTATGGCAACATTTTAAAACTAATTTGATCAACAACAAACTGATACAGTCCTTTAATTTTGCACAAAATTTGTTGGAAGAACTAAACAATTACTAAACAAACAAATTCTACATTGATCCATGCAGGGTGTAAAAGAAAGAAGAAACGTCTTCCCCATGTTTCCTACCATCATTATTTATTTAGCTGATGCCGCCATCAAACTTAAAAGGTAAGGTTTGTACACTAGACTACTTAGAGATTTACAAAATGTTATATCTGGGTCATTTCTCACTCAGTTGAGGATAAGTACCTTGGGGGTCAAGGTTACTACAGAAGGAATAGGGATTCACTACCAGGCATCTTTTAATTCCAAACCACTGCACCATCTGCTGCCCATGTAGAACAGTTTGCAGCACCATCTTGCTTATCAAATAGAACAGGAAAGCAGTCCAGCGGTGTGGTTGTGAAGATTCTGCCCACTAGAAGGTACCTGAGGTTGGACGAACCCCTGATTTGCGACCCTTGCTTTTGGAGACCGGTGGAAGGAGCTCAACCTCTTCCTGGGGCATCTGGGCCACCTTCTGCAAGAGGATCTTCTCCAGCGCTTGAGCCATGAGGACTATGTCATCCGTTTGCTTAGGGGGAAAAGCAAAGGGACAATGATTAGGAGACAGCGTTGCGCATGTGGAGCAAACTAAAGTGAGATGACCTTTGTTTCTTTTCCAGTTTTAAACTGTCCAACAAAATAACTTTTCCCGTATTCAGACTGCCCGAAAGAGCAGACACGTGACCACAGAACAAGAGCAGCATAGCTGTTTGGTTAGGTAGTTTCCAGTGAGTTATCATCTTTAAAACTGCAGAATATACAGCACTTTAAACTGCTTTTGTGTTTTTGTCTTCTTATAGAACAGTAAACCTTTAAACTGCTGATTGGACCAGGCTCACCCATAGTGTTACCATACAGGGAAGCTTTCTTACACAGCAAGTGAAATTTGTCCCGGAAACACTTGAAACTCTGGTAAAACCAAAATTAAAATGCATTCCTGAGTCACAACAGGTTCACCCATTTTGTTAGACCCTTCATAAATTCATAACGGTTACAAGACTGCAACATGAGCTGCAGCACTTGGGAAAGAGGAACAGAGGAAAGTCTCCCAAGAAGCTATAATGGACACTTGAACGGAAATGTGTCTTAAGGCAACACTTTGTAAACAAAAGAATAAAACAAAAAGGTAGTTCAAGATGGAGGAAACTCCAACATGCATGTCTGGAGATGCACCTTGTTGTAGATGTAGCAGTTGGTGAACATGGTGTTGAAGTCCTGCATGCACTCGCTGGCGCTCCAGTAGTAGTTGTTCTCCAGCCTCTTCTTGATAGTTCCCATGTCCATTGGGTTCTTGATAATTTTATGGTAATCCTAAATGAAGCAAGGAGAACAGACAATTCCAGTGAAAAGTGAAGGGGGAGGGGTTGAAAAACAAAGTCACAAGTGAAAAAATTCACCAAAGGTGACAAAGATAAAAAAAAAGGATGGGGGCCTTTGTCATCTAACGTGCTGACATTTGTCCGATGGAGAATTATGAATGAAGCCAGCAAAATCTTTGTAACCTCCATTTTATTAGGTAATAGAAACAAGGTACGCAAAGAAGCCAGAAGGTGGAGCTTAGGTAAACTTTTCAACACAAACCTAAAACTGAGATGCACCTGCACCCCTTATCGGATCTTCTAAGGGCATGCTGACCAACATTCAAGGTGAATTACTTTGTCATTTCCCTGCATGACCAGGCAGCAGTTTCTTATTTAAATAAGTCCATACTAACCTTTGACCGATTGAATGGCTGCCCAGTTTGGCATTGGATGCAATCTGTACTTACAGGGAGGCACAGTTTGATGGCATCCACGGGTTGGTAGAAGGGCCAAGCGAACTGGTGTCTCCACAATGTCTTCACCACCACATTCTGCATGTACTGTAGCTGGTTAGTCTTCCTGCCAGGTTTGTTAGGGTTTGAGACCTCCGGAGGCACTGGGTTTCCAGGGGGCACAGCCTCGGCAGCTGAAGTTACCGCTGACATGGCTGTTGTAGGGGAAGGGGGTGGGGGGCTGTTGAGAAGTCGGGATCTCTTCTCTTTCCTTTTCCCTGGTTATGATGAGCTGCCTTCAGCCAGCTATTGGGTCTTCTTTCTGTTCCTTCTTTTCCCAGGGGGATGCGCATCCCATCTCAGGACCTGACCTTATGATCTATGGAAGACAGGTCAGCAAGTCCAGGTTAGGGTCAGAGGTTGACTGTTCTGAAGGCAGAAACACACCTCATCCCTCTATTCTACACCTATGTTTATCTTAACATCATCAAGAAAAGCCAAAATTAACTACATAAGCAATGGCCTCATCATGATAAAATTGGCTTGTTGAGTACCAGTCAAGTCATGAATAGTTTGAAGCCACAAACATTTTACAATTTGTTTTAAACTGCAAAATTTATTTCATTAGCAGAGCAACAGGTAGCTACTTTCCCAACTAGAACGTGTCAGTAACTTAATTCAACTCACTTCCATAGTTTTTACAGCTTGTGCCCGGTGTTCATAAACAATAACAAAATTAAGAATGTTGAACAGTGCACGAATTGGTCGACGGATGACACCGAATAGGAGTCTGTGACCACAACATGTCTATTTTCAGTCATTTTAGTCGGGTTTCATTTCCATGCTGGTTTAGAAAATATTAAAATAAAAGTCTTGTGAGTTAGGAACAGAATTCCAGCCCTGACCTTAATTGACTTTTTGGCCAAAGCAACTTATCTATGGAGCTGGACATCATGACTTAAGTGACCCAGGAAATTAAACATCTTCCTAAAGGGTACAACAGAGGGGTTCCTATGAGAACCCATGGCAAGGAATATCAGATTAAGTCCATGTCCCCAACCCTTGCGCTACCCAGTGACCTGCAGTGTATTTTGCACAACACAAACAGATAATAAACAAATGCCTTTATGGATCTGCCTGCCCACAATAAGGACAGGAATAGTGCAATAGTCCACGGTATCTCATTCACATGTTGAAGATGAAACAGCGAAGCCTTTATTTCAACTTTACATACAACATTTCCACTGGTCTGAGTCAAACACAGGCACCACAGCCAGTCCCCTCTTATCCTAGCCCTTCAACCACAGAGGAATTTGAATTGAAAAGAGAGAGGACAAAAAAATACATAAATCACACAAGATGCACAACTCTCCTCCGACAACATGCTGCACATTTACTGAGGCTGGTCTCTTCCTGGCTTCCAAATTAAACACCCAGAATTCCCGGCTGCCATCCACAAGGGTGCAAGAATCCTCGCAGAGCCCCTGCCTGGAATAAAAGGGCATTCAAATGTGGCCAGGGGCACAACCGTGCCAGTCTGGGTTACTGGTCCTACCGGAAGGGCCTGGTCCAAGTGGTTGCCGTCATGCCTGGGGCAGCTCAGGTGCTATGGAATGTGAGTACACACCTCATTTGTTCTGGGCAGCAGTCTGGGAGCCACAACTCAGAAAGCCACAAATGGTACAGAAACTTCCGGGTTCCTGGACAGAGCTCCAAACGTGCCCACGACCCATGGCGTTTCTAAAGCCTTGCACATCCTGAAAGAAAGAGTCGGCAACACATGCAAAACCCACCTAGCCAAAGTTTTCTGGATGATATTGCCAGAGGGACCCCCTGGGGGCAGACTGCTTGTCAATTCTACTGTTGCCCACATTCCTCCATGGTCTTTCAGAGCACTGAATGGCCTGAAGTGCCAACATTACTACAGCAACGCAATTTTTGTCAGCATTCCCTATGCGGAATTATTAGAAACAAAATAATGAAAGTTTTCTCTTTGTTGTGGTCACACGCACAACCCCTACCCCTCAACCAAAGTTCAGTTAAACAGAATAAAGACCCAGATGCCACAATCCTGTTGTTGTGAGCAAAACTGTTGCTCCACACACACAACAGCCAAATCAGTGCAGTAATGAAACACAGGTCAGGAGGATGCTCAAGGCTTCATTGGGGACAACACTTCCATGGAGACAACAGCAGCAAAGCGGTATGATCGTCCTCCCCATCCTGCAGCTACAGTAAGTCTCCCCATGATTGACAGAAGTGCTTGGTTAAACCTGCATGCCATCAGCACAGATAACAACGCTGCTCACTGCGTATGACAAGATGGAGAGGGGTCCAGCTCTCACCTTACAGAGAAAAGGAAGTTATGTCTTCTAGCCATCATCTTTAGTATACTGCTTTACTTAAATTTGTCCGATGCCTTGTTTGCAAAGCTGCTTACTGTGATTTACCCAATTATACAGCTAAGTTATTTTTACTGGAGCAATGCAGCATAAGCACGTCCATCACATGTAGTACAGGAACAACGGGGATTTGAACCTGGATTCTTTGTGCTCAAAGATGGAGGCCCTAACAATCTCCTGCTTGTACGATTTATATTGCAAATTTCACTACATTTCTTTATATCTTGCTGTTGTCTTTGTCAGAGGAGGCTTACAATGTTCGACAATTTTAGAATTATTTACCCATTTATACAACTGGGCAACTTTACTGTATCAGTTAGAGGTAAATGCCTTGAGCAAAGGTGCTACAGTAGGACTGAGATTTGAGCTGACCGCTACACCACCATTTGCCCCATTAAAAGACAGGAGAGAACAGGAGGCTGCGATAAAAAAATCCACAAAATTACAGCAGCACACAACACTATAGCACATTTGCTGAGTATTCCAACACCTGTTAGAACTTATTTTTATCAAAAAACATCAGTCAAATCCACACCCTGATGCTGATGAAGTGCTGGGGCAGATGGTCACTGTGTCCAGCCATCCAGTGCCAAAGCCCTAAGTGGCAGCAGCGGCAGGGAATGAAGTTCTCACTTCTGTGTCCTCTGGCCTGACAAAACATGGGAAACAGCTGTTCGATCCTGCACCCGTGGCCTAAACAGACGTTAAAGCAACTTTTTAACATATGCAACACCGAGAGAACATGTTCAACCAGTGGGCTCTTCTTCAGCAGCACTACATAGACACGAAAGCTGGAGCCTGAATAGCAGTGCAGGGAAAACACTCACTGGAAGCACCGATGATGAGAATAAAGACAAAAAAAAAAAAAAGGTAAAATTGGGGGGGAGTTGGGGGAGGAAAGGGATTGAATAGCAACCAGATGGATGGACTCTATCACAGCAACAGTGGACAGACACCGTATAGCAGCCAGGACACAAGGGGAGGGCAGAATGTTCTGGAAGCAGTCTGTGAGGTCAACAAAATGGGCACAAACTTACGTATGCTTAACACCACCACCCTGGGGAGTAAAGTAAGCCAACATACAATACACAGTACAGCTGTAAAGGCAAGTTTGGAAACAACGAAAGGGGCCGTCCTCCTGCGCCCTCTCCAGTCACCACCATCCTTGTGACGGTGACTTGGGTACAGGATTAATTAGCAGTATTATTATTCCGTTAGCGTTGCTGCATTTATTTGCCAGGGGTGTGTTTTGCTTATAACCGTCAGTTTACTTCCTGTATGTCTAACAAATGGAAAAGTTTTCTTTTCTTTTCACACAGTGCAACTAAAAAAAAAAAAGAAGGAAAAAAACAAATGGAAAATATTGTTTTTCCATTAACTTTACAATGACAACCCAACGCTTCACAGGACTGAACTCTTCAGACCACGCTTTTCCTGCTATGGCGATGTCTTACTGTATGTACAGTAGGAAGCCGATACTCGCACAAGAACCATTCAAATTCACTTACTGACCTGATTACACATTCATTTTCACAAAAAAAAAAACGTTTAGAAGACATTATTACTCATTTATTCCTTTAGTTGCCCAAAAAACAAGCTGCTTACAATTATTTACCAATTTATACAATTGGGTCATTTTAAATGCATTAATTCAGGATAAAAAAAAAAAAAAAAAAAAAAAAAAAAAGCTTGCTTAAATGGTCCAACAGCTGGAAATGGGCGCAAACCCAGACCCTTGCAGCTGGAAGGTGACAACCACTACGCCACCTGCAGTCCAGTGCCCAGAACTGTACAGCCATCAGTCAAACCCACCGAACCGTGAGGGTCGGGAGGACCAACCGGCTGCTGGAGCTCTTGGTTCAACACTTGCACTCCTCGCAACCAGGCAGCTCCCAGCTACTTCGGAAAAAAGGCATTCACAGCTGCAGAACTTCAAGACAGCCCGAGTGTAACAGCCAGCTGCTGTGTCGGAATCAGGAACGGTAGGCACGTTTACTCCGCGGCGCACGTCCAGTGCATTACAGGTTTAAAGCCCAAAACGTGATGCACAGTCCGTTCTAGAAATCGGATAATAACGTTGATCCCCTAATTCGGAGACACCGACTACCATTATGGCGCCAATTTTGAAAATGCACTCACGATGGAGTCGTGTCGCTCGGAAACGCGAGGAATCGACCTCAAATTTGGCCCTAAACTCTCAAGTCAAAGACTGGCAGCTCCAAGGAGCCGTGCGTGAAAAACGTCTCGCAGCTCGTATCGATCGTGGTTGATGCGATTAAACGCTATAGATCAACTGTCCGTGGCTGTGATCTCGGCGCACAAGAGCAGATGCCGGAGGGAGGGGGGGTGCTGGGGTACCAAGGCGAGCCCAGATGTCACTGCCGAGCACAACCCGCAAAGCGGCAGTTTAACGCGCTGGGGACACAGGCGGCAGATCGCAGACTCGCACGCATTCCCACGACAACCGACAAGGACGCCGACACTTGACCGAAAAGCTGGTTTTGCAACACGCATGTGTTCGTGTGTATCCCGCCATCACCGAGCGTGACGTGCGGTGCAGGTACGCCGCTCTCTCGGACGCGCCGAACGGCGTTCCTCTCACGCAAGCGCGACAAGCGGCGATTCCGCAGCTGCAACTGCAATTTATATAATAAACACGGACTCGGGCGCGGTAAGAAACTACACGAGTGTTTCAGACACGCCGTGAGAGCCGTTTACACTCGTATAGCCAGTCACACGGTCTTTCCCCCCCCCGCTCTCTCACTCACACACACACACACACACACACACACACACACTCCCTCTTGTGCACATTCCCCTAAAAGATGGCGGGCAGAGGATGGTGTGAAGTGTAAATGCAGGCGCGCACAAACACACCTTGCGCAACTCACCGACACACACAAACCAGATGCCCTCCGATCCCCGTTTCGCCTTCGTGCGCGACCTGTCAGCCCTCTCGAACCCGCGCTTTCATTACATTGTTGCACCGCGCAACCACGGCTCCAAAAAAAACACTCACGCACGCACCGCGAGCTCCCGTCGCTCAGGGCATTTTCTGCATATCGATGTACACACGAGTGCAAAAGATGCATCTTAATAAATAAAAGTTGATGAGGAAGCGGGGGCGGAATTAATACCCAAAACGCGTTGCTTCCTCGGCGGCCCCCGCGGCGTCCCTCTCGCGCTCCTCCGGGCCGCTTTTCCCTTTTTTTTCTGCCAGGGCGAAGCTGGAGCGCCGCGAAGACGAGGCACGAGAAGCCCCGCGCGCGCGCGCGCGCACTACGCATGCGCGTCGCCGCCGCCGCCCGCACTGCGCATGTGCAGAGCCAAGCGCGTAAGTCCCCGCGCGCGTCGGGGCTCGCGCGCGAACCGGCGGTTATGGGCTTTGTTTTGCAGTCGGAAGACTTCGTTTCCCAGCATCCTCTTTGTCGCCGGGTCTCAGTAACAGCGCGGCGGCCATTTTTCCCTTGATATCAATGCGCGCTCTGGAGCAACAGGCGCTGCGAAGAACGCCCATTGTTGTTCCTGTTCATGTGTTAATGCGTTTCACCGGCAGCCACATTCGCTTCCTGCGAGCAAACTAATTATATGAGCAGAAATACAAGAAAAACAGAACAGTCGTGTCATTTTCAAAGCTTTAAGATTTTTTTCAATTACATTTCTGTCAGTTTTATAGTAAAAGAGTAGTTGCAATGAAAGTCGCTTCATTATTTACTTTCGCGACTTTCGGAGATGTCAAACCAGTGAAACAAGTGCGTTAAAGAGTCCTGCAAGCTCAGCTCTTAAAGAACTACACTGGTATTTTGTTTCGATCGAAAAACGTAAATATATGCGCGGATATGTCCCTCACACAATTCCCTTGTTTGTGTACTGCCACGTTTTTAGATCTCATTGATATGTTTGTGAACTAGTCTTGCTCAGAAATGCAACGTTTGTCTTCCTTGGGATGCGGGTGTGTAAAGATCTGAATCATTTTACTTAAATGTACTACAGTAAAGTGATGCAGACAATATTAGTCTAAAATTTGTCTTTTTGTTATCTGGCTAATCGCAAACCATACATCTGTGTCAACCGCCATATATTAGAAAAAGCGTCATGGCTTTACAAACTTATTTGTAACGTAGTATCGCCGTTTTGGCAGTCAAACTGAAATACTATGTTATGGTTGAGTTCATTGTAATGATTAATCTCGAAAGAAAAATTGTTCTGTGTGGAAATTTTAGCATGTATTCCCCATGTTGCTTTCTATCAGGTGCTCTGGTTTCCTCCCACAGTCCAAAGACGAGTTTTGCATGTGACCTGGTCACTCAAAATTGCCCACTGTGTGTAAATGTTTGTGGCCACCCTGCTATCGACTGATATCCCGTCCATCATAGTCAGGTGCGCAGTGATTCCAGAAAAAGCTCCCAACCACTGTGGCCCTAAACATGACAAAGGACTTAAGAATAACAAATTGATGAATGGATGGATAAAGCTTTGGTTTATTTTTCAGAAGTATTTCCAGAATGAAATTAATTTTATTTCCATTTTTCCATCATGAAAACAATTTATGAGTTAAATGCATAATAACACAATTCAATATTTTGTTTGAAATTACTTTTAGCTTGTGAAAATATACACAGCAGTTTTTCGCTCTGTTAGATTCTGTCCGCAATAGCGGTCCGCTTTGGAACAATTCTGAAAATATAACCTCTGGTGTACTGCAATTGGGGAAGATTTCTTTGAAATTTAGTAAAGTTTTCTTTTCACACAAATTTATTACACGATTTGCGGACTGACCAAAAAGAAAACAGTTAATGTCCACTTGGATTTGTTATTTGAAGTTTAGAAAAGGACGTGGCTCCTCCCGCGCACCTCAGCGCCACTGGTCCATTCTCAATTTTGGGCACAGTAGCTGTTCGGCGCATGCGTGTTAGCAGTATGGCGCCAAATGTGCATGATCCTCCTCGGTTGCCGTAGTTAATATGCGCATGCGCCTTTGACGCTTGTCGCCACATTCCCCGTTTAAGCTTCAAAGCCAGCAACTGCTGATCACGAATTTGCTGGCTACTCTCGACAAAACAGTGGTGAATTGCACTCTTTCTCTCGTTGGGGAATAAAACAAAATTCACACGACCACTCAAGTTGCTGTTGTGGGGATACAGCACCTACATCCAGCTTTAAACACCGTAAGTAGTTTCGTTTTTATTGTTTGAAAGGCAGGGCGAGCTAAGTAGTTAGCCGTCAGTGGAGTACATGTGGGTGCAAAACGGGGAGGGGGAGAATTAAAGCGTTTAATTTTTCGTGTTGGGGGCGGTGGGGTGTGGGTTTGATGTCGGAAAAGTGCCCAGTTTGAGCATGAAGAGCAGGAGGTTGTTGGAAAACATGAGAATGACCAGAGACAACAGTGGTGTTGTGATGCTCTAAGATTAAAACTCATCAGTAGGAGGTTGTTTATTTTATCGCACGTAGAGATGTTTAACAAACAATATCATTGTTATTTTTTATTCATGACACTTTTTTCCATATGAATTTACTATATTAACTTTACAGAGATGTACACAGCAGGGTAATTTTTAGTCGATCAGAACTACTATGGCAATGTTGGGAGCCAATCCAGAAACCTTCTGGTTGCATGACAACAGCTCTAACCTGAAGGATGCTTCATGTTGGTCAGGTGTTGGAGATACTGGCTGGACTCTATGTCACACCAGGCACCAGCACAGCAGTAGGGGTGGGTCAACAGGTGAAGTAGCAGTTTGGGCTGCCTTCTTGGAACAGCTTGGAGCTTTCCAGGTTATAGCCCACATCCTGCTGTAAAACTCTTGAGGTACTTACCCTGAATTGCTATGGAAAAATGGCACTGCTCTATTAATGGATAAATGTTGTAAGCCACATTTCATCAGCAGCAGTTACATAAATAAATGTAATATCAAATAGGAGACAGAAATGTGTGGCTAAAAAGAAGAAAAATGTTAGGCCATGCATTAGGTCATTGACTGTAGCAAAAGGCATGAAAAGTTCAGTAGGCAGTTGAACGTTCAGTACCTTGTCCAAGAGTGGCCATGATGTTGTTGGTACAAACTGTACCTCTGCTGTACGACCGTTAATTAAGATACTCACCCTGAACTGATACAGCCGTATCCCGCTGTATGAATGGGTGCATCATATTAGAGTTGATTATCTAATGTTGTATGTCAGCTTGGACAAAGGTATCAGTTAAATGAAGAGTTACAATAACTAGCTGAGTTACCAGGCACTGTCCAAAAGGCATAGCACTGGAAAGGGAATTAGAAATTATGGATTATATGATCACCAAACTGTTTTACCATTTAAATGTTTGCATTTAGTACACAAGTACAGTTAGTGATGTCAGACAGGCGGGTGCCACAGAGAGCGATACACACTGCTTATAGTCCAGTGGAAGGGGGGGGAAAAAGAAAATGTATATTGACAAACTTTATTACTGCCACATTGCTTTTCTGTGCAGCTTTGTGCGCGTGCCATGCATCATTTCTTGTTAATTTTACATGTTGATCTGCTGATATAACAAGTACAGGCTCCTGTGGTTGTTGAACACATAGATAGTGCTGATGGTAACAAATTATAAATCACTAAATCTTATTACCTACAAACTTGTTGATTTCAGTACATTTCCGCATGTGAGTATGACTGAGACTTGACTGTGCAAAAACCTCACTTGGACTAATTACCTGTGTGCCAAATTTCAAACCTGGCCTTGAAAAGCAAAGCTCCACATAAAGAACACACAGAGATTGAACTTTATAGATACAGCGATAACAATAAAGATGTTTCATAAATAATATCAGTACATTGTTAAACATTGACTAGCCCACTAAAATCTATCTAGTACTTTAATAATTTGAAATGCACATTTAATTTTTCATCCATAATGGGGTTTAGCACATAAATGCTTATTTTCATTTGAAAAACTGTGAATAGCCAGTTTTCCCAGCTCTTGTTTTTATGTAAAAAAAAAAAAAAAAATACTGTGTTTTACAGCACTTGGTGCACCTGTTACTGTTACATTTAAGCTGATAACTTGTTTGTTAAAGAAATTAATGCTGTGAAGATGCAGCTTTTTGGAAGTGTTGGAAATTCTGCTGAAGCGAGTTCAGTAAGGGAGCTCTGCTGTTGTGCCGTGGAAGTGGTGAGTGTGCGGTTACACACTGCTGGTGTGGGAAACACAGGGATGGCATCACTTACACTCATCCTCTCTTGGTGCTGGAACTTAAAGCCGTTGCACGTCTCTAGCAGGAGAGTGGAGTCAAACCGTCTCCTGCTGTCCATCAACAAAAACAAAACTCTACAAACTTATAAGGAAAGTGAGTACTGCCATGGGTCTGAGCCATGGCAGAGGCCAGGATGAAGAGGAGGAGGCTACCAACTGTCATGGACATTGGCTCGCATCCCCTAAATGAAGTGATCGCCATGAGCTCTTTCAGCAACCGGGTTATACAACTCAGGTGTACTAAGAAGCACTTCTTGGGTCCTTCTTACCAACAGCCACTCGCCTGCATAATGACATACAAGGACCCGTTAACTTTTAGCCTCTATTTCGTTTGTGGGAATTGTCTTCTGTTTAGTGACCTTGTTTTGTGTCATGCGAGTGGTGTCTTGTGTTTGTGTCCAGCTGCTGTGCGGGCACTTTTTCCTGTGGGATCAATAAAGTTCTGTTCTGTCCCATAAGTGTTTAATTTCAGTTTTTACTGGAAAATCACTAGTTGGTTTGCACAACTTTCTTAATCACCAAAGGTCAAGGTGTGAATTTGACATTTTTTGGTTTTATGTTAATATCCTGTATAAGTTTACAGTTTAGAAAACACAGTGAAATGAGACTAGGGAATATACACATTCCAGTTTTGGTATTGTTTGTTGAGCATTTGCACAAAATGAAGCCGGATGTGTAAATACGTTGATTTGTGGAGTGAAAGCAGTTTGATTTAATTGGTGCCGATTCAGTCTCCTGTACCTGATAGGTGGTGAATGGTTTCTCAACACTTTCACTTGTCTGACTGTTAGCTTCGCTCTTCTGGCACCCACTTCTACCGTCTGAGTCCCCTGGCCTCGTAACCATGGCAACTGAGGAGAAGAAACCAGAAACTGAAGCAATTAAGGCGCAGTCGGCATCCTCAGCTTCGGCAAGTCAGAGCAAGGTAGGATCAGGACCCGCTGTGGTCGGCCCCCAGCACTGGCCCATCCGGAGGGAGAAGCATGTTCCCAAAAAACAGATCGAACCTCTGAGTTCTTGATGCTTTGAAATGTTGTTGGGTCATACTTGTGCTGGAAAAATCTAGTTTGGTTTCTTAAAACTGCTTTTTATGTAAAAAGACTTGCGTAGGTTGCACCATTGTGTTTTGCCCATTTGTAATGGTGAACATTTAATGAGGAAGCTTTTTGAATGTTTTCCACCCAGTCTTTTAATCCTTTAACTGATACTAACTAGCACCAAAACAGGAGAAAATGCAGTAGAATGTTAACAACATTTAGTGGTTCAAAAGAGACATTTTCCCTCAGATAAAGGTGGGAGGTTAGGTAACTGAAAAAGCAGAAATCTATCTGACACATCTTTTAAAAATTATAACGTAGATTGTGTTTTTTTTTTCTTCTCCAAAAGTGGATATCTAATAGCTGCTTTCCTAAATAATTTGACATTCAACTTGATGCACTGCTGTATTTCCTGTGTAATGATTGTGTGTGTGTGTGCGTGCGTGCGCGCGCCTGATGTTGTGTTCCATTGGCCCACTGTGCAGCCAGCCCCAGTGAAGCCCAACTACAGTCTGAAGTTCACTTTAGCTGGACACACAAAGGCAGTCTCCTCAGTCAAGTTCAGCCCCAGCGGCGAGTGGCTGGCCAGCTCCTGTGAGTCGCCTAGCTTGTCTCTCTGTCATACCCATCACTAACACAGCAAGTATAGATGGCTGAGAGATGCCATCAGTAGTTTTTATTCCGCCTGTCTTTTACTGAGAGTGCCATTTGTACTGCTCTGACCTCAGTCTCTGCTTATGGTCCCACTGGATGGTGTCAAAACCAGAAATAAGTGACAGCATGTTGGATTTCAAAGATAAATAGAATTGGTAGGTGGTGATTGTGTATGAGCAGTCCAAAGAAGTTGTGGTATGCAGCAATCGCACCGCAGGATGAGAATGAGTTTGAGCGAAGGGTCTGCATGCATCATGACTGAGCACCTTTTTTCACACACAGCTGCTGATAAACTTATCAAAATCTGGGGAGCCTACGATGGAAAATTTGAGAAAACAATATCCGGACACAAACTCGTAAGTAACCGCTTCCATTTTGCTAACCAGTGTCACAGGTGAGTTGCGAATTACCATGTAATTAATTTCGTACCAGTGATCAGCGTTCGTGTTATTGCTGAGGTGCTGAAGTAGACAGCCGCTTTGACTGGACCTCGTCTCCATGCCGTTGTGGTTCTTGCAGGGCATCTCAGACGTGGCCTGGTCCTCTGACTCCAACCTCCTGGTCTCTGCATCTGACGACAAGACCCTCAAGATCTGGGATGTGAACTCGGTGAGGGGGAGCGGGGGGGCTAAGAAAGCATGATTTCATTCAACGGTCGAACCCTGATGAGCTGAGGAACCCTCTGCAACAGTATTGTTTTACGTCTTTTCTGTGTTCCTGTGCAAATGCCTCAAAGTGAAGCTCTGCGTTATATGGATGTAAATAGTAAGTAGACCTGCTTATCGCTATGGTGACAGTTGTTAAAAATATAAATGCAGCATTACCATGGTAACTGCACCAAGCATCAGCAGTGCTCTGTGTAGCATATCCTGTGTCTAAAAGGATTCTCCCACAGTGACCTCTGCAGACCATGATGTGCATTGGTTCACGTTGCTTTTATTTCTAGGGGAAATGTCTGAAGACGTTGAAGGGTCACAGCAACTACGTCTTCTGCTGCAACTTTAACCCACAGTCTAACCTGATTGTGTCTGGATCGGTAAGATCATTTCTGCAGCAGTGTATTTTTACTCAGGAGAGGGAAGCAGGACTTGAACTAGCAACCTTGTGTTGTCCATGGGTGTTAAAGCGAATTTCCTCCGGCAGTTTGACGAGAGCGTGAGGATATGGGACGTCAAAACGGGCAAATGCCTGAAGACCCTGCCGGCCCACTCGGACCCTGTATCTGCGGTAAGGGTGTTTAACACCTCGAGCTCTTCAAAATGTTCACCGGCAATGAGATCGGACTGAAGCCCTGCCCTCCCCAATGTCCTCCAGGTCCACTTCAACAGGGACGGCTCCCTCATCGTGTCCAGCAGCTACGATGGTCTTTGGTAAGTTTGTGGCCTTAAGTTAACTCTGCAGAGGTGTGCAAATGTGACTCTCTGCCCTGCCTGCAAGGAGAAGCTGTGTGAAGGTCTGCTTCTCTCTCCTTTTCATGTGCAGCCGGATCTGGGACACGGCGTCTGGCCAGTGTCTGAAAACGCTCATTGGTGAGAACAGCTGTCCTTTCATGCTTTTTATATATCAGTGTAGCGCTGCAAGTAACACTGTAAGTGTTTTATTGATTTTATGTGAGGGCTTTACTGTGCTTTTTCAAAGCTAATTGTCAAAGGGAACAAAAGCAGATTCCAGTATCTACATCCTTGTAAAACCAGCTGAGTTGCAGTCCTGCAGGACTGGGTGTTGGGGAGGTGTGGGGGGCTTGGGGGGGCAGGGGTGAGAGAATGAGCAGAACGCAGCCATAATTTTGTTCCGATGGCCACCGTGTCCTTGGCAGATGACGACAACCCACCCGTGTCCTTCGTCAAGTTCTCCCCCAATGGCAAATACATTTTGGCCGCCACCCTCGACAAGTGAGTACCCACCTTTGGAAACCTTACGTTGGGATGGTCAGCTGTCCAGAAATTTAGAGCAGTTCTCTTTATGATCCATGGGACCAATCCAGGAAAGCATGCCTTATCGCACATTGGTGTATTGTACTGCACTGTTATTGTATTACTGTATTACTAATGCGGTACAATAAGGTAATAAGTATGCAAACAAAATGAAAATGTCCAAGGTGACCGTGGTTGCACCGAGGACCTGTAGCAGCAGTGTCAAAGCCTTAGTGCCCTGCTGGGATTTTTCACTGTCCTTTCAGAAAGTTAAATGTTAGAGGTTTTTATATGGGGGGGACAGCAGATAAATTAATAGTTGGCTAAGGAATCACTGGGTTAAAACAAACCCACTGTATGTATTTTCTGAGTAAAACTTTATAGTTGTACAGGGAAGTTGGAAAAGATTGAAACATTTTCATAAAATGTACTACTCTGTGAGTAAATTCAAACATTACAGACAACTACAGATGACTTTGCACCATGCGTACTTACTGAGGACTGCATTTAGGAAAGTGCTCACTTCTTTTTGAATGAACAAGTACAGAAATGGACAAATTTATGCACTTTGACCTGTGTCCTGGCACCATGATAATCACACCATTAGAATAAATTTGAATGTTTTCCCCTTTGATCTGGGCTATTGGTGTTGGACTGTGGTGTTGCTGGTGCGCTTGGTAGACTCAAGTGGCTCATCTTGTTAAAATTCTGTCTCCATCTCTGCAGCACCCTCAAGCTGTGGGACTACAGCAAAGGAAAGGTAACGACAGTGCTGTGGCTTTAATATAACTGGCAGAGGCAGCGTATTAGCACTTTTTTTTTTTTTTTTTTTTTTTTTTTTTAAATATTAAAAAGGGTGAAAAACTCACAAAACTTGAAAAGAATTTGGATGTTTTTCTATTTTAAAGGACTGCAGTTATCAATGGATGCAGTATGGTAACTTTTTTTTTTGTCCCTAGTGTCTAAAAACGTACACTGGACACAAAAATGAGAAGTACTGCGTGTTTGCAAACTTTTCCGTCACTGGTGGCAAGGTAAGAGGTTCCTCTACGGCTGTCCGTGTGTTGTTCTGCAGTGTGCCGCTCCAGAGCCCTGTGGCACTGACTGGGAGCTTCTCCTTCTTCTCTCCTTCTTGTCCGCCTCACCCAGTGGATCGTGTCGGGCTCTGAAGACACCATGGTGTACATCTGGAACCTGCAGACCAAGGAGATTGTGCAGAAGTTACAGGGTCACACAGGTGTGTCTATAAGCAGACTTTAAACCTCACTGTTATCTTGGATGGAACGAGGGGGGGTTCCTCGCTCATGGGGTCAGTCTTACAATGGAGAACCTCAGTGTTTATGTTGTCAGTGGTGGCAGCCATGAGGATTTAGCAGTTTTGTTTATCATCTTGGGCCCCTTAATGTCCTTCTAAAAAACTAATTGATTTATTTTAGCTTGAGTTTTTTTGCTACATCTTGCTGCAGTAATGAAAACCCAAATGACAAATACAGAGGCTCATAAATACTTTTTCAAAGCGGGCTTGAAGGCGGGTAACTTGCAAAAGGCAAAGGTAACAAACGAGAACAGATGTCACGTACAACTGTCTGCTGAGATTGATGCAAGGATGTCAGTTGCTGGGGTCTCGCGCAGGGCAGCAGAGCAGGAAATGTCCGCAGCCGCACGTTACAGCCAGAAGAGGCTTCATCTGCTCAAAGCTCACCGCTGCTTTCTCTCTTTGTTTGTGTTCTGTTTCCATGACAGACGTTGTGATCTCCACTGCCTGCCACCCCACAGAGAACATCATTGCGTCGGCAGCACTGGAAAACGACAAAACCATCAAACTGTGGAAGAGCGACTGCTAAGCTTGCGAGATGCAAGCGGGTTCTTTGTTTCCTTTTTTTAAAATCATTTTTATTTTCTTGGGCAAAATAGACTTTATGCCATACAGATCACATGTGACCCATCATCCCTGTGAGAGAGGACTGGTCAGGCGATGGGAGACGCAAAACTCAAGCCCAGCACACGGCTGCCAACCATCTTGGCCTTATTTGTAAAGGGACACTTAATTGGAAATGGTCTTAATTTTTTTATTTCTCTGAAATATTGGTACATGTTTTTTCCCCTTTTAGAATTAAACTTGTTCCAGTACTGCATTACTTACATAAGCACAACCCCTCTTGGTTCTGTTTAAGGAGAGCAGTTGACTTGTTTGCATGTGACAAATTGTTGGCTCTTCTTGCATTATATATTGTATATCATCATCATCATCATAATCGAGACCTGCGCTTTCGCCTGGGGTGTGTTGTGTTGCTCTGGGGACCTGGAGTAACGCAGGAAAATCAAAATTCTTTATTTTGCATAGGTTTGTGGGACTTACACCTACAGCAGCCATAGGCAACGTTCACCATCCCCCCCCCCCCCCAAAAAAAAAATTACGATGTTTCATTTACAATTTTAAGTATTTTTTGATGGTGGAGCACTTGTGTGTTAACTCTGGCCTCCATGTGAGCAAAAATGGGTTTAACTCCACCATGATTAAATTCCCCAATGTTTGCTGTTGTTGAAAAGGTGCTTGATCTGATGTAAAATACACCCAACAGAATTCCGGCGGAGAACAAACCCGGGCCATGCCAATGTGCTTCCAACTAGGAGAAAAGACATCTTTACGGGCTGGCACCTGCGTTGCATTAAATTTAGTTTTAACTTTAAAATGAACATGCAGGCTAAGATAACCTGTACTGGAGTTTGAGATTGGGTTCACTTCCTTTGCATCGGGTGTACGTTGTCTGCATGTGGCAGCAGCTTTAGGTTTTAATATTCCAGGATCAACCACGGTAGTTCCACCTCGATTCTCTGTATGGGCAGGGCCTGGGCCAGCATATGGTGTAGTGGTTAGTGCTACTGCCTTGTGTGCATAGGTTCACCTCCCACCTTCTGCAGTACCCCTGATGAACTTGACCTGAATTGATGAGTAAAAATTACCTTGTTTTATGAATGGGTGCATTGTTGCAAGTCACTTTGAAGAAGAGCTTCATCTACATGTGTACATTTTTCTTGCTCTGTTCTGAGCAGCCATATTGTTCTTCATAAGCCCCAAAAAAAAAGAAAAATCTTCACCATCCAGAGGGAGAACTGAGCAAAAAAAAAATAAAAGTACAGCACACTAAAAACAGGTTTTTATGTTTTTCACAGCATCTCAGAACTCACCGCTATGGAACTGTCAGCAAAAGCACACATGCCATGTTTTCTAGAAGCTGCATGGACCTTTGAAGGCCTTCAGACTCCAAGAGAAACCAAGTTTGAAACTTGTAGCAAGGTGTGTCATAAGCAGGGTTCCATTGAATGCTATGGTGTTAAATATTATACATATGAAGTAGTTGAGGCTTATTTGTTCAGCCGCTATCAGGTGCTGGAAATACACTGGCGCCCACTACACCTCGGCTCTGCCACCCTGTGATCCTGAAATTCTGCAAATAACGCCGCCAAGCTGCCGCATCTCAGTTTGCTCGGCCAGACCCTGGGACTTTGTGGCCAATCGTGGCTTCATATTTTACCACGGTCCTCATCCTGATGCCTGGAAAAGAGGACCGTATTTACCAAATAAATTCTTTGTGTGTAGCTCTTTCTAAATGGCACACGAGCTCTGCTAGGTGTTTTTACAATTTTGGTGCTACAAATTAGTTCCTAAATATTGCACATGTGGCTTATTTCTGTACAATTCCCCAAACTGCATCATTATTTGGTGTATCATTTACACGTTAAATATTGAATCCTATTTCACTTAAAACACAAAGTACCCCATGTAACTGATTTACTCTGGTACATTTTGTCATTTCCCATAATTGGTCCCGATTTACTGTACCGAAGGGTTTCTGCTGCCTTTGGCACCCACCTAATTTTAATAACCCAAACAGCTGGAGAACAACTTCTCACAAGTGGTTCACAACTACAGTAAGTGTGCACACTATGGTAAATTATGGTACAGGACAGCGGTTTATCACACAGTGCCATCCATTACCTGAGCTAAAGTTAAGACGTTTAACTAAAGTTGTTAGATGTGTAATGTGTACACAGCACACACAATATCACACAAATATTTAACATGTTGTAAGCACGCTGAGTGAACATTGTGCGCGGTTGGGAAATGCTCACGTCCTCACTGTCTTCTTGTCTGAATGCCCTTGTGGTGCTGAAGGAGGTAAAGGACCTTCCAGCGTTGACACCGGCAGGGCGAAGCTCCTATCTGCACTGACAATGAACAAGCCTGGATTTTGCGAGCATGCATATTTCAATTCAGTTCAATGCTGGCGATTAATAAAGGCGAAAGGAAGAAGGCCCGTTTCTTGGCTCCCCTCTGTGAGATGCTGAAGGTTAAGTACAATGGCTTGCACAAACAACACAAAACATCTTTAAAATTTTTAATATCATTTTTCCTTTTCCAATGAAAGAATGTTACAGAGGATCCCACAGAAAACAGATGGCCAATTTTCTTGGAAATAGAAAAAAAGGACAGATTCAAATTAGACCAAAAAAAATGAAGCATAACAGATTAACAACTGCGACTGTTGAACTCCAACTTTTAACCTTTAAACTCCGCTTTAGTATAAAATGTGTATGACAAACATTTACACAAACAATGTGTACAACAGCCCATAGAATGGAAATTAAGAACTGAATTTTTAAGCAGGTAGGGGGAATTTACATTTGTACAAAAATATATATTTTTTTCTTCTGATGTTATACTATCACTGAACAAAGCACATGGTCGTGCGGAGGGGTCTCAGCTGTTCCTGATCAGGTTGTAGAAAATGTGCGGCCAAGCGACAAATACACACGGACATTTTCCTTTATAGCACATCCATCGGGATGCGGGGATGCGACTCCGAGGATTTTGGCGAAACCCCCTGATGCTGGTATGTCATCTTGTTTCTAGAGCTCAGAGATGCTGGTTTAGGAGCAGGGACTCGAAGCCTAGCGCTAAGGCCTAAAGAGAACGGAAAAAAGGCCATAAAAACACTACAATAATACACTACGGTATGCTGCTCTAGCCTGGTTTAGCCTGGTTGTAACAACAAGATTCCCTCTTTCTTAGGGTTACCAGTGACATTGAATGGATTTGTATATAAATATACAGACATATACATATAGACAAAATATAGCTTTATGGTATGATAAAGCATTCATGTATTTAGGTACATGGTAATTACCGATTCTGAGGACTGATCTCTAAGAATGTTTTCAAGTCAGTGTCTGGAGGAAGGAGATCCTTCACTGTGCCCTTGCATGCTCTTAATGTACTGTACTTTTAAGCAAGACTGAGCCTACTTGGGGATACCCAGTCTGTGACTGTCTGAAGCACGCTTTAGACATATATTTGTCCATCCATTATTAATAACTGCTTCTTCAGTGCAGGATCGTGGTGGTCCGAAGCCTATCCCAGTAGCTAAGGGCACAGGGTGGGGTGCACCCTGGGCGGGACACTTGTCTCACACACACACACAGTAAGGGCAAGTTAGTCACCAGTGGATGTGAAACACGTGCCTTTGGGCTGCAGAAGGAAACCGGATGCTCAAAGCAGATACATCGCCGCTGTAGAAACATCTCTTTTTTTAAACAAGGTGTCACTCTTTGCAAAGTCTAATCACTGTGAAAGAAACTGGAAATCCAAACTGATGCTTCATTGAAATTTCTTAAAAATAACAAAAATGCTGTCCTGGAACTTTGACATCCTAAGGAGGTAAACAGTGGGCCTGTTGGTCCTCAGTCTGCATTTCATTTATGCACTTAATTTATCAATTCACACTTTATTATAATTTGCACACTTTGTTTCCGATGATGTCCTTTGCAGCGACTAGTACATCTGTAGTCGATGCTAGTCACCCTTTGCTTCCATTTTCTACTTTATTCCTTACTTTATTGTTCCACAAAATTTAGATGTGGTTGTTCATGTGAAAGACACTCAAGAAAAATAGAAGCCCTTTTTCAATCAAAGGACTGGAAAGAAAAACCCTGACTTTGCATTGCATCAACAAAACAAAAAAAAGCAGCCAGATATACCCTATACTGCGCCGCATTGTGAAATAAAGCTGTTCCAGTAGCAACCCAGTAATTCTTTCTTTTAAACTGGTGAGCATCACAAGTCAGGTGGGCAAGAATCCTGTTGAAACAGCAAAATAGTGCAATTGTTGGCTAATGATTACCTGAACCAACGGACACATTCTTGTATAGTAAATAGCGACTCAATTATTGCTTAATATCCACATTTGCTAAGTCAATTGACCTGGTAGGTTTTTACGTGAATAAAGTCAAGGAAAAATGTTTCTCTTGTTATCTACCGGTATTGCCGTACTTATGAGTGTGTGTGAGTTCCAGGAAATTGACTCGTAAGCTGGAATCTCCTAAGCTGGAGACGTAATTACTGTATTACTGTAATTACGGTTATATTACAGTACGAACTTTGAAAATTCGCCCATGCTTGGCTCTTGCTACTCGTAAATGTGAAAGATCAGCCTCGTATTTGGTCGTAACTCAGTAAAGGGCATACGATAATTTCGCTCGTGCATGCAAAAACTCGTAAGTCAAAGGCTCGGACCTTGAAGAACACCTGTACTGTACTTGTACAAAGTTCAAGCCAATGCTGCAGTGATGGCCTTCCTCCACTAGTGGGCAGTACAAGCTCTCCCATTTGTCCTAATTCCCTGCACCTGCCGGCACGCTGTGAAGCCTGGTGGTAGTGGATACAACAAACATGAGAGGATCATCTTTGGGCAAGTCAGGCACATACATACACAGAGACAAACAGGAATATGGAGTACGGTTCAGGCTATGTGTCAAGATTCAGTATGCAAATAGATGTTTGGTAAATGAGTCACTGTGAAGGTGACACTCCAGCAGGCGTGGACAGATGCTCACAATAAATTCCTGTTGAACCCAAGGTGCGTGAGGCAGGCATGAGCCCACATCTTCCCCCTTTATTGTCACCTGGCTGCCTCACCAAGGCAGACTGTGGAAGGTGCTGTCTCTACCAGACAATGGATGCCAAGTGCCATGTAAGTGCCAAGGGTAGGGGGGAAAATCACAAAAGTTCTGCTGCACTGGTGCTTCTTTTTCAAAGTAGCACCCCCTAGTGGACACCGCTGCACCCCCATCAGTTCAGGGTTCAGGGTTAAAATGTTGAGAGTTGGGAATTGCACAGCTGTACAGTAGTCTGGTCATCATACAATGGGACACCTCGCACCACAGCAATGCCATCCCATGTGACACTACTAGGCACTGTGGTGGTTACTGCAGACCTCAAGGGGTCACAACAGGGTCATTCGGAGCTTATGTCGGGGGGGGCTACAATCTTCTGAGGGGGTTCTAGCTTATCGGTGAAGAGAGTAAGGTCTACTCAGATGATCATGCTACACCCTGAGGCGTAGGGTTTCGCAGACACTCTGTACTGTCCACAGAGGCAAAAGAGCCATGAAAAAAGGACCCCTCTGGTGATGGCAGGTGGACTCTTGCACCATTGCTGCCCCTAGAGTTTCTTTAACCTCTGAAATGGCCACACTGCAGGAGCACTGTCCTGCCCAATTTCCTCCTGGAGGTGAAACTGGATCTTCTCCATTGCGTGCCCCAGCACAGCTGCACAACTGTCCCAATGCTCCTGTGAGAAAATCTCGGCATGTAATACATCAGCGGGTGCAGATCTCTCCCACAGATCTTCACGCTGGAAAGCAAATGAACGGACGCATTTTTATTCCCGCCATCAATGGGACTCAATCCCAGTGTCCTCTGCGTTCATAGCCAATGCGTGTGTGTTTGCACAAAGTATAAAACAGACCCATTGAGACGCAATGTACTTGACACATTGGAAACACATGAAGAAGCGAAGAGGGAGGCCCCACGTGCTCGCTTACGTCGCCTGTCAATCTGATGTCATCAGTCCATACAGAGGGTTAAGCGGTTCCTCCTTCAAAACAAGGAGGAGCCACCAGGCCATGTCCTCACAGCTCTCAACTATGTCATTTGGTGCGGCGCTTCCAGCATTTCCATGAGGAAGGTGTCAATGGGAGTGTCTCCTATGAGCTTGAAGAAGAACAGGTGCTCCAGACACTTGAGGCCTATGGAACGTAGAGCTGGTAGCCGCAGTAAGAGCTTTGCAAACCTGTGGTAAAGCAAACCAGGTGGAGAGCCAATCAGAATATAATGTCACCAAAGTCCTAAACGATTAGCCAGTCAGAAGTTAAGATCCTGGAACTCAGGCGATAAATAGCCCATCATACTCAGAGATCCCTGCATTTTTTTTTTTTTTAAGTACGATCAATGGACCTTCAGGATTTCAAAGTTCCGATCGACTCCTGGATCAGCCAATCAGACATTACAGCACTTGTACTTTTAGCTTCCAATGCCTTGTCCAAAAGAGATGCTTTCCACAATGTTACCATGCTGAATAAGTAAATAAAAACACCAAGATACAAGGGATAGATGCTTATCGGTCAAAGATGGTCTTCAGTGTTGCAGTTACTGCAATCATCTATTGGATCAAAACTTTGACAGCACTCTTGTTGAACACAAGATCAAATGAACAGTGGAAGAAAGGAAGAGAAGAAAAGAAAGCACTTGATTTACCTCCCAGGTTGATCTGGATACTTCTGCTTACAGTAGGTCTCCAACGAGGCATACACCTTCTCCCTTAGAGCTTCCACCTCTGCTGGGTTTGACAAGCCTTTGGAGTCTGGAGGGGGTTCATCACAATATTTGAAGTAGTTCCCAGAGAGGGCAGTCATTCAGCTGTGATTTTTTAAAATCTTATGTTTTTTAAGGAAAAGTAAAATTTTACGCAATAATTAATTATGCCAAAAGAGTTTGTTATAGATGTATATATAGCACAGTCAATACATTCTAAGACGGGCTATGGTATCATGCTGCTCTGCTGCAAGCGTTAATGGGACCACAGCAACCACAGCAGCACCATACGGCAGCAAGTTTTAGAAGTTACCGACTATACTACATACACAGTTACAGTATAATGAACAAGAGGACAAAGCAGTGCACAGGAGAAATGCACCTTCCCATCTACTTGTGTAGGCATCAAACAAAAATGATCCTGTATGTATAACTGGACAAACAGGGTTGTGTGATGAAAATACCCAAAACAGCAAAATTCTTCTCCACAAAGTGGCCTATGAAGGCCACATTCCAACAGTGCTTTGTTGGGCCATACTGGCAAATGCAGGTGCCAGTCTTTCACTATTTTATTAATAGCATGGGTACATATGAAGGAACACCATCCTCTTGATTTGGGGTTTTAGATTGAGTGTGATTGTGTCCAGCGGTGCAAATTGTCAGATACAAGGATACCAGTGAAATACCATCAGTACATATAGTTGCATGGAGTTACACAAAAAATTGATAGTGGGGAGCAAGGGCAGCATTAGGCTTCTTTCAACACCACAGAGATAAACCCACTCCCTCATTATTCCAGTGGTTGTGTGATGGTGCATTCAGTAACTCTGCACGAGTTTGTGTGTGTGTGTGTGTGTGTGTGTGTGTGTGTGTGTGTGTGTGTGTGTGTGTGTGTGTACCTGGGTTGAAGAGGACAATGGCCCGAAGGCAGCCCAGTTCCGTCTTGTCCATCTGCATGTCCCGCATCTTGGACACGAGCTCTGTGAGCACTCTGCCCACACAGGTACACATAGGTTACGCAAAACATGAATAATTCAGAATTCAGTTCTACTACCGCTTTGCAAAACTGTTTCATGCTTTTAACAATGCAAAACAACAGAGTGATGGACACTGACTTCAGCAGCCTAATCACTGCACATCCTTTCCATGATCAGAAGAAGCAATGGTGGAGAGCAGGGAGGGGGTATATATTACAGTTGTTTGCCTTCTCCTTTATATAATGTTTTCTCTCACGGTGATATCACCACAATCCACCACACAGCCAACTCTTCCATCTTTACGTGTATTCAGAGAGTGAATCTTGTTCTGGTGCTGTGATAAATTCAATTTGCCCAGTGGAACAATAAAGATAGGAAGACTGAATTGCTTAAGTTAGCTGCTTCTTTCGTTCGCAGGAACGTCTTTAATGCTGCTGTTCCAAGAAGACACTGTCAATCTCTTCTTTGTAATCCTTACAGATTATTGTAAAAATGTAATCTATCCACTGAAACTGTCAGGAAGTAATTTAATCACAATTTACAGCTTCCTGTAGGAGGACAGAAAATGTTTCTGGCTTGGTCAGGTGACCAAGAGGTAAGCACTGCAATGAAAGTGAACAGAAACAAACCATCTCTCCTCAGTGGGCAGATTCAGGTCTGTATTAAATTACATGTCTATAAAACCAATCTAAACCAATGACTACTGCAGACAAAGGCCTGTGTTTTTGTAATGTCCAGTGCAAAGGAGCACTAACCTATCAAATATGGCCCCTACGCCTGCGCTGTGGGCACTGTTACGATGGACATGGAGGCCCGTAGCCAGGAGGATGCCGTCCTTCACGGCTATCGAGCGGTGGGAAAAGGAGGCGATGAGGAGTTCATTCCACCCTGCAGGGGAAACACAGCAAGAAGACGGAACAGAAAGGGACATCTTGTTAGAGTGGGAAATTTGCCAAGAGGACATCCAACACAGCAAAACTGCTTGCGCCTCAGTCCTCATCTCATGATAACGAAGAACATTTTCCACAACGTACATCTCTTATGACATCCCGATCCATTAATTTCAGCCCACTCAAATGGACAAATTCACTTTCTCCACGGCTCCAGGATCATGCCGTTGCTATAATATGGGATGAATGGAGAGGCTCCCTGTCAGTGGTCTCACAGAAACAGAAACTGGGCTTCTTCACCTCTCATCTGCCTAGCAACAGTCTGCCTTTTCCCCAGAGTCACGAAAAGCGCCTGGGATGCTTTCATCTGTGAGGCAGCAGAACTCATGCTGCTATTAATAGAGCCTCCCAACCAATAGCACACTCTAACACAGGTGCTTAGTAAGGTCACTTCTACAAGATGGGGTCCAGCAGGGTCCAGGAGGAGAGTCTGGCAGGAATCCTCTTCCATCAGCTGCAATTTACTTGTGTTACATGTTTAATATTAATATGAATGATTAGGAGAACACAAGCAAGATGATGGCAAGCAGGGCTACAGCTGTTGGCTATCACTGTGTAGACCCTGTCTGAATGACAGCTTAGCCAAGGCAACCATGCTCCTCTGGATCCAGTTTAAGAGAGCAGGTAGAGCTGCTGTTTAGAAACAATGCGGTTCTGTGTACCTATACTGGACCTGGTCTGTAGCCAGACTTGAAAACTGCATTTCCTTTTTATCAGAGAGGGTCTGTGTTTCCATGGGGTGGTACTCCTTCACTGTCACTCAAGGCCAAAGACATAAATGTAATTTACAGGGTAGTGGAAACTCTTTAAACACCAAGACCCCTTATTGTTTGTAATGCTTTTGTATCTACAGTATCTTCACAGAAAGTACAAACACACACTTTTAGTTTGGTGGATGAAGCCAAACACAGAGCACACAAAATGATCTTATCAAGGATCTTCTCAGGGAACCTTATAGAAAATGTACCAGATGTTCTTCAGAGTGAAAAATAAACCAATACAACTGCTTGCTTGCTTAGTTTCCAAAATATCAGACCATTCTTCCATTGCTAGGCCTTTTCGTCATGGGAAAATGTGTTTCAGGCATCTACAGTAAACCCTTCATTTTCTATAAACAGAGCCAAAGAACCGGCCAGTGAGCAACTAATAAGAAATGACAGGAAAGCATGTGTTACCATGGAAACTTAATTTTGAGTGCTCCACCAATCTTGGAATTAAGACATTTCAGCAGGTAGGGCTGACATTTAAAATCTTGAGTGCAGAACTCAGTGCTCATAGAGAGTTCTGGGAAAGCACTCCATGGTCCTTTCTCCCCCTCCAGCTCTCTGTCCCTTTTTGTCTCCATTTCTTACCCTCCCTGCCAAGTTCAACAGTGTCAAGAAGAAATGAAACGTTTACTTATTTAGCTGATCCCTGCATCCAAAGCTCCTGACAACGTCTGATAATATGGCATAACTTTACAACCATGTACCCATTTACACATCAAGGTGTTTTTAAGTGCAGCAATTCAAGTTAAGTACCTTGATAAAGGGCCCTACAGCATGAGTAGGATTCTATCCCAGGTCCTTGAATTACAAGGTGACAGCTCTAACCACTCTCTGCTGCCAAAATGTCCAGAAAACAACATACTCAAACTTACTGTAACTGTTTAGTTGTAGGTGTGTTGGGACTGATATCTGTCTTCTACACACCTAGCCACGACTACATAATAGAGACTAAAACTTACTGTGGGGAACTGCAATGTTTGCTCAGTGGCAGCATCAACATTCAGTCAGCATTCAAAATTTTATATGTATTGGAGGTACAGTTGAGGCCATAAGTTTACATACATCTTGGTTAAAAACTTTCAAACATAACAGAGACTAAAACTTGGTACAATAATACGAGTGTACCTGCTCGCAGGAGGATAACTTGATCATCCAGGGGCAGCTCAGAGAAGTGTGGGATCCTCTTGGCCCACTCAACCAGCGTGAAGAGCTGCTTGTCGGCTGCCTGGCAGATGTTGGTCACAGGGTCATTTGGCTGCAGTAGGGTGGAGGAGGGAAAGATCGGAGGCAGAAAGTGGTCAGAGCCTTAGTAGCCCAGGTGGAATGGGATGACTGGGATGAACACTGATGCAATACACTGTCAGTTTCAATTATTCAGTTTGAGTTATTACAGGCAGGCAATGGAGACTGCTCATATTTTTATTAATTTATTTAGCTGATGCCTTCCTCCAAAGCAACTTACAATATTCAGGTGCTTACAATGATTTGCCCATTTACAGGTGCTGGTCATAAAATTAGAATATCATGAAAAAGTTGATTCATTTCAGTAATTCCATTCAAAAAGTGAAACTTGTATATTAGATTCATTCATTACACACAGACTGATCTATTTCAAATGTTTATTTCTTTTAATTTTGATGATTATAACTGACAACTAATGAAAGTCCCAAATTCAGTATCTCGGAAAATTAGAATATCAATTAAGACCAATGCAAAAAAAGGATTTTTAGAAATGTTGGCCAACTGAAAGGTATGAACATGAAAAGTATGAGCATGTACAGCACTCAATATTTAGTTGGGGCTCCTTTGGCCTGGATTACTGCAGCGATGCAGCGTGGAATGGAGTCGATCAGTCTGTGGCACTGCTCAGGTGTTATGGGAGCCCATGTTGCTCTGATAGTGGCCTTCAACTCTTCTGAATTGTTGGGTCTGGCATATTGCATCTTCCTCTTCACAATGTGGTAGAAAAAAGTGTACAAGCAATAAGGATAACCGCACCCTGGAGGGGATTGTGAAACAAAACCCATTCAAAACTGTGGGGGAGATTCACAAAGAGTGGCCTGCAGCTGGAGTCAGTGCTTCAAGAACCACCACGCACAGACGTATGCAAGACATGGGTTTCAGCTCTCGCATTCCTTGTGTCAAGCCACTCTTGAACAAGAGACGGCGTCAGAAGCGTCTCGCAACAAAAAGGACTGGACTGCTGCTGAGTGGTCAAAAGTTATGTTCTCTGATGAAAGTAAATTTTGCATTTCCTTTGGAAATCAAGGTCCCAGAGTCTGGAGGAAGAGAGGAGAGGCACAGAATCCACAGATTTCTAATTTTATGACCAGCACCTGTATACAACTTGGTAATTTAGGGTCAGCATTTTGATCAACAGTACAACAGGAGGAGGTGGGATTAGAATCAGTAACCTTCAGAACCTCTGTCCACTATGGTGTCTGTGGTCCATCTATTATTTTATTGCATTGCTGTGAATCGCATGCTGCAGACATAATAAGAAAACTGGAAGACCTTGTATGATTCTTCCTTTGAGCAGAAGTAGATGAGTACATTTCAGGTTGTATTAAACATTAATTTTACATTTGTAAATTGAGGAACTGAGATGTGCTCAGAGACAATCTAGCAAAGATCTCAGTGAAGAGCATATCTGAAACAGCTAACATTGGAGAAGCTACAGAACTTTTCTCAGAGGTCCAGTCCTCTCTGGACATGTGACATTAAAACCCCCCTCAAAAAGACAAACAGTAGAAACACAAAACAAACTGTGAAACTGCTGCAGGAAACAACCTGCAGGGACAGAGAAAAAATGAGTCTGCTTCAGCATTTCCTGAGGGAAGCTGGACAGACTTTTATTCATTCTCTGGACTCGGAACGGGTCGGGGACTCACACAGAGATGTTGCTTCAAAACAGATTTACCACACTGTGTAAAATGCGGGTGGCAAAAAATCCACCCCAAAGAGGATTTTGTGAAAACATGAGTCCCACACAGTCGTGTTTCCAAGGTGACAGTGAGGCATCAACTGTTCGCACTAGAGTTAAAATGCAGGCCATGTCGGCTGAGAGTGTGTCACTGGCTGTGCAAAACGCCTCAATGAAATGTTTGTGGAGATAAGCGAGCAGTGATGAGGGACCGGCCTCAATGTGCAAACTACATGAGCGCTCCACATTTTTTCCCCACAGATGAAAGGGAAAGTGTATGAGGGAAAAAGGTGTAAACATGGCCAAAGCTTCAGGAAGCAGGTTGTAGATGGAGTATTTTTAACATGTGAAGTGATACACTCCAGTCTGTTGACAGCAGCCAGGCATTATTCAGAGCATCATTAGCTAAATTGTCAAGAGGTCAAACAGGGCAACAAGGGTTGTGACCCTTTAACAAATGGCCACCAGTCCATGACCTTATTGGATATTGTTTCTGAGTATCTTAGGACAGAAGTTAAAATTAAGCACATGAATATACAGATGGTTCCCGACTTACGATGGGGTTACATTCCGATGAACCTATCATAATTCAGAAATGCATTTAATACACCTAACCTACTGTCAAACCTGTGGTTGCTTCAGCAACAAAACGTAGGTGGTCTCTCTGCCCCCATCTTCAGACTGATTGATTGATTGGTGCAAGAACCAATGGTGGATCGGATTTAGTTCCGTCCCGGACTTCCTGTCACTGCTCAGTTCCCCTTGGGAACTGTCCTGTAAGCACTGTCTTGCTAAGACCTTGTATTTTGTTTATTCTGAATTGCGGCTTCTTCCGTTTTTGTTTACTGCCAATCCCGAATGTTTAGCGCAAACTAGTGGCTAACAGTAACACTCTTTGCCAGAAACAACACTCAGCAGAGTTTAATGGAACTTAAACTTATTACCGTGGTGTCTCACGATTGCTTCCATCCACCCATGCTGTAATGCCTACTGAACATCATAGCCTAGCCTAGCCTAACCTAACCTACCTTGAAAGTCATTAAAGACTTTTTGCTTTAATGTTGCTTTCATAACAGATGGGCATTTCGTAGACATGACGGATGCGCAAAATGCAACGTAGCTATGGGGCGGATGGGGGGGTCTGAAAAAATGCTGGTAAGACTGTAGAGTATCAGTTATATACTAGTGACTGCGTGGCAGATTAGGAGATGTGAATCGCTGCTGCTTTCCAGCGTCATGAGAGTGTCATACCGCATATTGCTTGCCTGGGACAAAATCAAAATTCAGAATCCAAGTACGGTTTCTACTGAATGCGTTTCGCTATCGCACCTTCGTAAAGTAAAAAAAAATCACAAGTCAGACCATTGTAACTCAGGGGCCAGCTGTATAGCAAATATCAAAAGAAGCCGAAAAACATTCACATTTTTAAACAACCATCCGTTTTTATTAACTGCTTAACCTAATGGAGGGTTGCAGTGCTCCAGAGTCTATCCCAGCAGCACAGGATGTGAGGCAGGATATACCAGTCCACCGTAGACTAGTCACATACAATAAAAGCAATTTAGAGTCACCAGTCTATCTGAAACATGTGTCTCTGGACTGCAGGAAGAAACTGCAGCACCCAGAGGTGATCTACAAGAATAGTGGGAGAATATGCAAACTCCACATAGACGGAACTGGATTCAATTCAATGTCCAAGCACATCGCCCAGGATCATAGAAATGCTGCATAATGATACATTAACAACTGTACAAAATATAAGTTCAGAAAGTATTATTTATTTAAAGTTTCAAGGTTCACCTTATTGGCATTCTGCAGATATAGAGATGTACAAGACAGAACAAAATGTTTCTCCTGGACCATGGAGTACAGCACACTAAACAGACAGCATGCTAATACAAAAAGGACAGAGACTATTTGTAGGAGATAGACAAATATAGACAGATAAATAGATAAACAGACACATATAAGTAACACATAGATAAATAAATCCGCAAGAAGATAAGTGCAGTCAGTCAGTAGCAAAGGTGGAGATGATACTGTGGGAGTTGGTCAGTGGTGGCAGTGGATTATATACCTAACACTTAGAGCACTAAAGCAGGAAGCAAGGATTACCCAGATCCTTCACATTGCAAAGCAACAGCACAATGCACTATGACACCTAGTGCTCCAGTTATATACTATGTTTTAATTAAGACAAAAACAGAACATAATGCCTCAACATTATATTTTTATCGCCAATGTCACAGCTGATCATTCATTTAAATCATTCTATGACTGAATTGATTATGCAGACAGAACTGAACAAACACGACTAGGCAGCAGCAACATAAAGTACCAAAATGCCCACAGAACGGAATCAGTGGACTAGCTGATTATTATTCTGTGTGGTTGTGTGTGTGTGTGTGTGTGTGTGAAGACAGTCTCTACACTCTTCACTGCTGAAATCTTCAAAAGAGCAAAACCTTAGTTGAAAAGCCCAAGCGGGAACAAGGACAGCTCCATCCCTTTAGGTACCATGCAGGTGCACAGCTCAGTAAGCAGGTGCACACCTCACTCTCACTCCAAAACGCACTAGAGAGACTAAAACGCTGTAGTGTCCTTGATTATGGCTAAATTGCTCTCACACTGCAAAAATGTGTGAAACGGCAAGTTGCTTTGGGACAGGAGTGTCAACTATGAAACCCAATAATTAATCTCCAAAGTACTTTGGTGAGAAATTGTGGCCCTCTTGAGAAACACTTACTGAGACGAGTAAAACTGTGCTCAGAACCAGCAGAAAAGGAAGAATGCAAGTAAAACACGGCTCCACCGTGATCCTCTGAGCGGAACACAACACCCAGTGTTCTCGCTGCTGCTGTGGTGCCCATGAATGATGCATGAACGTCCTTCAAGCTGTTTACCCTGACCTTGTTTCTCCCCATGCGTTCCTCCGTTCGCTCTGAACTGTCAAGTCATCATCACCAGTGCTAATATCGCATCCCACCATTGTTTGGGACAGAAAGAAGGGCTGGGGAAGAGACTGGCAGTGGTGCCACATGCAATGAGTTCATTAGCTCACAGACTCCCGCAGTGGGGGGCTGGCGGGGTAGAGGGCTTTCAAACGCTGCTCGCTGACAACACAGCAGCTGTTTTGTTGCTCGAGTCTGAAGCAGGGGGCTGCATTATTCAGAATGGGCACCCAGTCCACCCGTTCACACACGGGCCCAGCTTGCATACTGTCCTATAAAACTTTTATCAGCTGTGGAGTACAAGTTTTTGTTAACTTGTAGTACAAGTGCAGGGAATGGCATGGGGTGCAATTTTAATGCAATGGAGGCTTATGTACACAGGGGAACTTTGAAAAGTATGTGCGGTGCCTTAATTAAAATCTCATTTTAGCATGCAGGCAGAACAAGCACTGTTAAAAAGAGTAAGTGCTCTACTTCAGGAGGCCTTTCGTTGTTTGACTCAAAGCATGTTTACTGGTGCGTGTGTAAGACCTCTTAATAGGTCATCATGAGACAAACAGCTTTTATTCAGTTTATTTAGGAACAGTACATCTGAACGAGAAGCACCGTGATGAATTAATGACTGCATGGGGCTATGAGCCCAAGAGGTGTTGGTGTGGGGCAGTGAGGGATGGAAGGGGCGGGATGCATTCCTGCCCAGTACACACATGCCGTTCCCCTCACCAACAAGATCTGCCTCGCCACTGTTCAAATCTTGTTCTTTTATGCAAAACTTTTAATACTTTCATTTGACATTTGGTGCTTCATGGAAAACATTTAATCCTCCCTATTAATCCTTTATTCTAATTTGCTGTGTGCCAGCTCCAGGACCCATTATGACAATGGAAATTTGTCCTCTAAATATCCCAACAGTGTCTTCTCTGCTGTCTCAGATCCACCTGGTCTCTTGACCATTCGTTATTCATTTACTTGAGCTTTTATCCAAAGTGACTCGAACCAGAGTCCTTTGAGTGCACAGCAGCAGGTCTAAATACAACACTATCTGCTACCACATGAATTGCACTGGAAACTTCTGCTCAACAAGAGCTTTGATACGTTTTGCTATTTCCTGCCAAATTAGATCAGCTACCTCAGTGACATAAGAACTGTGACTTGGTTATAGTCTATACCTTAATTTACCTTTGTTCTAGGATGGAGGTGGTGCTGTTTTTGGCCCAGGTCCTCAGAACCAAAGACCCCCTGGCTCTTCGGGTACTGAAAGGCTACGGGACTCATCGTGGGTTTTGTTTCTACACAGGCTCCTCTGCTTACTACTGTGGGAAGCAAACCGAATCCCTCCCGGCCAATATTTCGTACACGTCGATGCACTTGTCTGACAGGTTATCCATCTTCCATTTGCCTTCCGTGATGCTTTCATATTTGTAGGAATACCGTCTTAGCATGACAGTGTTGTTTCCTGCTCTGATACCACTGATTGCATTTTCTTGTTTACTGCTGACTGCTTGCTGTGATAATCAGCAGCCATTGTATTTTTGCTTCAGCTGACAAATAAATCACTTGTACAGGAGCATTTCGACTTCTACTGCTTCCACCACCATTGTTTGGTTTAGCATCATGCTGAAGAACATCAGGAATGGGGTGCAGCTGTTTTTGATTTGCCAAATTCCCCATTTCTGGTGTTTGCTCATGCTTCTCTTGTTCAAGTTGCAGCATCTGTTTCATGCTAACAGACATTATCATGTCATGCCCTGAAACTGCACCATTAACATATTAACATGGTCAATGGTCATGGTTTAGATAGACAGAAACTAGAAATTCTACAGTAAACAGATTGAAGGAACAGCCACATATATACAACAAAGTACTGACTGAGAATGTGGTACAGCTCTATAGGAAAAATGTGGGGGTGGAGTGGTGCAGTGGGGTAAGCTGGTGCCCCACAGCTGCTGGGCTGCTTGCATGATGTGGGCTTCATGATGTTCTTATCTCTATTTGTGCCCCCTCTAAGGAAAAAATATGCTGGAAGAAGGCAATGGCAAACCACTTCTGTTCCTCCTTGCCTTGAAAACCATGCCAGGTTGCCTAGGAGTCAAACATGACTGAATGGCATTTTCCAACTCCCAGTAATAGCATAAAAGTTAAGGATCAGGATCATTTTTGCCTGGATCCAGAAACAGCCATCACAAAGGGTAGGCCAGGTGAGAACAGGCCACAGAAACCACGTAACAGCAGTGCCACAGCCTTTCAACGTGGCTCACAGTGACCTGTCAGCAAAAGATGCTACACAAATGGAAGCAGCAAATCCATAGTTTTAACATATAAACACTTAAATCACCATTAACAAATGAATACGCTAGATTTGCCTTAACTAATGTACCCAGTCAACCTGTTGACAGACAACACTAGTTATTGGAGTTACACATGAGGCACAGGGTATCTGACACCAATTAGTCTCTGACAGTTGGCTATTCCACCACATACCCCAACATCTCGCAACCCGCAAGAAACCAGCAAATCATATCAGTTTTTCCCCTAATTATTTTTCTGACATCCATGCAATTAATCGAGATCAAAGAATATGGAAAAAAAAAAAAAATGTCTGAAATGACCCCCTCAGGGACTTTTTTTTTTTTTTTTTTTTTAACTTGTTGACTCCAGCTTCTACTGAGAATGTGTCTCCAATGCACATGATACAACATCGGGCAACTCAAAGAAATCATACTAGAGATTTGTATTCCAATGACGAGAAGTCAATGAACCTCCTTGCATTGCTGTAAACATTGTATGTAAACTTGAAAGTTTTCGTGGTTAAATCGCATTATTTTCAAAATAGACTATGGATATAGCTGCAATTAAAAATACCAACTGGATGACTGCACTTAAGCCCAACATCAGTGGTTATAGCTGCTGCCATTGATTTGAATCCCACTGCTTTTGCCATTCTCTTCAGCAACATGTTTACTAAGGTGAAAGATTCACGTGAAAATTGCCCACCTGTATAAATGTGTAAACGTCTACAGAGAACGGATGTGGTAGCATAGAAGATTAAGCTGGTGCCTCACAGTTCCTGGGGTTCTTGCTTGGTGTGGGCTTTGTGTGTGGCGTTTGCATTTTCTCTCTGTCTTTATACCCCTCCAAGCAGGCAAAGAAGAAGGCAATAGGAAAACCACTTTTGTTCCTCCACGTCTTGGGGAAACCATGCTGGGTATCGTCTATGGGTTAGATTCGACTCATAAGCACTTCTGCACCTGCTAAGCAGCTTAGTAACGTAAGTCACTGATGAAAAGCATCAACTACATTTACAAATAACAAACAGTAATCTTGCTTCATTTTTGGTCATGGATAACATAACAGACTGGAAAATGTGAAAATCTCTATCTTAATCAGTATATTTGTATTTGTTTATGATCAGTCTCTAATTCAAATTTGCATAAAATTTCATAACAGTTTGATGCTTTGAAAACCACCTAAATAGGGATTGTCTGTATTTTGCTGCTTTAACGGAAAGATTACGGAGTTTTTGCGTTTTATAGTTTGGAAGAAATGGAGGATATTTTTCTATTTCACAATAGGTCTTGTCACTGGGCATACTGGTTGGAAAGAAACCTGTACATATAATATACAAGAAAATAAATCATACGATGTATCTCTGCAGATATTTTTGCATACAACTATAAAAGCAGTGAAAAATACTCTTCTTAAAAAACCAGGGTAGTTGTTAATATTCAGTTCTACCCTCTAAACATATTCTGTCTTGTTTTGGGGAGTCACATCGCACGATTATTTGTATTCGATTAGCAGAAATCCTGTTACTGGTCAAAGTGAACTTTGTGTTAGGCACCATTTGGTGGGCACACACTCAGATAATTGCTTGCTGGCATTTACAATACTACTACTGTGGTAATTTCGAAACAGGGGGTAGTTTTAGCAGGCAGGATGACCGTAGGTGCACAGAGGCCTGCAACAGTAACTTAAGGCATGTCTACCCAGAAGCGAGATAGGTGAAAGCCCAACTCCCTTAAAACAGTGATCCTTCGATCAGCTGAAAAGCCAGAGACTCTGTCCTTGCTTTCAAAAGAATCTCAGGTCCCCAAACACACAGCCCCACCTGTCCACTACCCTGGCTTCTGCACTGCCACCCCTACTCTGGTGTGCCTCCAGACAGCTTGTCATCCCTGTCCCCTGGCAGTGTTACCACAAAATCTGCTTATGAGTGCTCTGGGGGCTATGCCGAGCTGGTGCGCTGTGATTCATCCTCTCTCAGGACCAAAGACAACACCAGCATGACATGAATATTCACAAATGTTTATTATTTATCATGAATAAGGGCGACTGGAAACATCCAGTTTGACATGTAGCCACTACAACAGTAGGAAGGAAAATCGATGAGCTGTGGAAACTGTACTTCCGTCTACAACCAGTGAGTGTCAGTAGCACCCAAAACGAAGTTGTAAAAAACAAAGTAATGCCTACGTATCTGAATCTAATTTGATGCTGGATGCCAATTTTTTTTGGATACCAAATGCAACTATTACCAAATGATTTCAGGATGATAAACACCAGTTACCTAATTCAAAAACACTTACTGTCATCATTAATTGCATGCTAGTAATGCATTGTACAGCGTATACAGGACGGGACATTTTGCATGTCAGTGCCACCACAAACATTGAAATAAAAGGTTTGTTTTTAAAAATGAAAGTTTGTTGAAAACATTGCAGGCTGCCAAATTAAAATAGCAAGGCTAACAACTTTTCCTGGCTATTCATTGAATAAGGTGAAGAAGAGAGGCTTGTGAGGTTTGCTGTGTGGAGAAGGGAAGCAGTTGAATCACTTTTCTCCATTGGAGGTGAGGACAAGGGGTGGATGTGGGGCAAAAAAACTCAGTATGGAACTTTGTTTGCCCTCACATCATTTTCTTTTGTAAATCTCTTTTGTCAACCAAGGTTCCTGTTCGCGTCACTATCTGGCTTCATCATTAGTGACATCATTGTGCTCGCTGTTCTAAAAATTCAGTTTTCTTGTCCAATAGGGAAGGGTTGTGGGAAAACCCTTCCTCCTCCACCTCCTCTTCCTCTGAGGACTGATGGGCATCCAGCTGAATTATACATCTTAAATCACAGCAATGCAATGGTGCTGCACAAACATGGTCAAACAAAGAGAGCACAAGACTCATTGGGAAGCGCCAAAACAGCTGACAATGCACACAATTCTACAGTTTATTAGAATTTATACAGTATTATTTTTACCAAATTATATTCTAGGGTATTGTAGGATATTTATTTTGATTTATATTTGGATTTAGGTTTTTTATTATCATTATGCTTCAAATAAAAATTTATTATTGTAAAAGTTTCCATTTGGATACTGATAGACAGTGTGTATAGGAAAGAATCACCCCCCTTCAAATATTCACATATTGTTGCTTTGCAGCCTGAAATGAAGACACACACAAAAATATTTCTCCAGCTGTATTAACTGAATGCAACTTATAACAGCCAAGTGAAAGATATAATAGCAACAGTTCAGAAAAAAAAATAAATAAATAAAAAACCAGAATCACTGAGATGGTTAAAGGATCACCCTCCTATGTCAGTACTTTGTGGAACCACCTTTTGCTTTGATTACAGCCATGAGTCTGTTGGTGTACTTCTCTACCAACTTTGCACATCTAGACTGTGCAATATTTGCCCTCTCTTTTTTTACAGAATTGTTCAAGCTCAGTCAGATTGGACAGTGACCATTGGTGGGCTGCAATCTTCAAGACATGCCACAGATTTTCAATAGGGTTTAATAGGGTCTTGGCTCTGACTAGGCCATGCAAGGACATTCACTTTTTTCTCCTTCAACCACTGTGTGATCAACTTTGCTGTGTGCTTTGGGTCATTGTCATGTTGGAAGGTGAACCATCTTCCCACTGACAACTTTCTGGCAGAGGGCAGTAGATGTTCCTCAAGAATTTGATGGTATTTTGCCCCATCCATTTTTCCTTATATCTTGACAAGTGCCCCAGTCCCTGTCGCAGAGAAACAACCCCACAAGAGGATGCTATCACCTCCATGCTTTACTGTAGGTATGGTGTCCTTTGGATGGCAAGCTGTATTGGCTTTCTGCCAGATGTACCGTTTGGCGTTGAGGCCAAATAGTTTGATTTTGGTCTCATCTGACCATAACACCTTTCTCAATTTGGCCTCAAAATCTTCAAGGCGCGTTTTGGCAAAGCTCAACTGAGACTTAATGTGGCCTTTCTTGAGGAGTGGCTTTTTTCTTGCAACCCTCACATACAAGCCACATTTGTAGAGCATTGGTGATAGTGTTGTCACATGCACACAATGACCACTCCTTACCAGAAATTCCTGTAACTGCTTCAAAGTTGCCATAGGCCTCTTGGTAGCCTCTCTGACCAGTTTCCTCCTTGCTCTTCCATCCAGTTTGGAGGGACGGCCTGATCCGGGAAGGGTCCTAGTAGTACCAAACACTTTCCACTTCTTGATTATGGACTTTACTGTGCTCCTAGGGATTGATAAAGCCTTTGAAATTTTTTTGTATCCATCTCCTGACTTGTGCCTGTCCACAACTTTATTCCTGAGATCTTCTGACAGTGCCATGCCACCCATAGTTGATTGTTTGCTTTCAGTTGCACTTCCAAGCACTGGAATGCTTAGGAATAGCTGTTTTTATGCTGAACTAACCAAAACGATTACAATTGATTAGTTACACCTCATTGAGTTTACAAGTATTTTATTTATTTATTTATTTATTTATTTAATTTTTTTTTTTGGGGGGGGGGGGGTGATCCTTTAACCATCTCAGTGATTCCGGTTTTTTATTTTTTTTCCCTGAACTGTTGCTATTATATCTTTCACTTGACTGTTATAAGCTGCATTGAATAAATACAGCTAGAGAAATATTTTTGTGTGTATATCTTCATTTCAGGCTGCAAAGCAGCAAAATGTGAATATTTTGAAGGGGGGTGATTCTTTTCTATACACACTGTATAGGTATTAAATTTCAAGAGCTGTTATAACAAACAGCTATTTCAGACATGAGGAGCTGGGATACTGAGGGATTGATGTACACCAAAAATCAACCATCAGAAAATATTTTCTCTGAAAAACTGCGCTTCCCAGACCAAGGAATTTGTAAGAGAGCATGTATGTGTGTACTTTAATTCTGGAGATAACCAAACCAGTGAAAACGACAAGTACACTTTCTGGAAACTACTTTTGGTTCAGGAGACACTGACATAGAATTTGAGCAGAAACTGCTTTCATTGTATTGTGCAGTTTGTTGCATAAGATTGTGCAAGTGTCCAAAAAATTTTCACTGGTGGTTTTGGATTTCAGTTGATAATAGAGCAAGTTGACTCCCCACATAAAACCATTTTGAAAACCCCAAAAAGCAGAAAACAACATGGATTCTGAGACTGAGAAAGAAGCCTAAAAGGTTGAAACACCGTGAAAAGGTTTCAAGGAACCTAGGAGAATCAGGGCAAGGAAACGTACAGGAAGTGATGTGGTGTGACAGGAAATGCTTACCGAGTTGGAGGGCACGCCCAGGCTGGTCTCAATATATGTCTCCGTCTTGGGCTCCACTGCCAACTCTGCCTCCAAGATCTTCTCCACAGGCATGTCCTCATTGACGCTGCTGGTAGATTCCACCTCATTCTCATTCTTGTCTTTCGCTCGCTGGCGCTCCTCCTGGACAGCTTCATTCAACAGCACAAGTGACATACTGGTCACTGTTTTGGGTTTACTCAAGGAATCTCGGGGTCTGCCTGATGGTGGTCAAATTCAAACAAGCCAAGTTAATTTTATTTTTGCAAGACTGATCTAGTGCTTTGATCGCCTTTCTAAATTACATCTTGTGTTCAGCAATTAATACACTGCATTATGCAGTAAAAGCCAACCTACTTTTATATACACTTGACTGGCTTGCCTGACATCCTGTCGGTATCAAGACACAGGAAGTGGTTTTGCGCAGCACACAGGGAGCGCGACCCGGCCGCCAGCACTCGTTGCGGTCAAGGCAGCAGTAACCACACTTCCGCCCTCCGTGGTTTGGGTGGGGGGTGTGGGGGGGAAAAGGGGGCTGCCCCTAGTTTCTCCTTTTCCCTGCCACCTCCCACTCGTTCTTTCTCGCTCGCTCTCTCTACACACATTTTGCCTCCCACTTTTGCACTCGGCGGCGTCTCTTGTGCCTCATGCAGATTGCTGAATCACGGGCAAGGGGAGGGCCTGGCGGAGGGTAGATGGGGCCCCATTTGAGAGAAACTGCTGTCTGGCATTGAGGTTAAAGGAAGGGTAAAATATTTCTAGCAAGTCAAGGAAAGGTGAAGAGGGATGCCACTGGCAAATGAATTTGTGTTCCTGCCATCGTACTTTCCTATAGCTGTGGTCATTTTTTAGCTTCTTTAAGGCCTTCATCACACCCTAAAAAGTGTCAATGTCAAACTGTTAAGGGTAGAAGAGTGAAACTGGGGTGGATAACCTTGGCTGTTGAGTGCTGCGTGTATGCTAATTTTTGCCTTGGGTCAGGTTTTAAATGCTCTAGTTAACTGAATCCCCCAGAAAGGAGAAATTTCTTTGATCACAGTATGCAGATTATAAAAAACAAAATCCGTATGTGAAATGGATGAAACTTGTGTGAAACCAATACTTTACTATACACGTGCACGCTTTTGTGCCGAGGTGAGTGTGTTCTCTGTAGAGCATCTTGTACCTTCTCTCTTCATGCCCATGGCCAAACACTTCTGGTAGCGGCAGTACTGGCAGCGGTTGCGCTGGCGTTTGTCAATGGTGCAGTCCTTATTGTCACGGCACGTGTAGCTCAGGTCCTTCCTCACGGTTCGCTTGAAGAAGCCCTTGCAGCCCTCACAGCTATAGACACCATAGTGTTTGCCTGTGGAGGCAACAGCTTTATGTTTACCCAGTGGACTCAACTGTCTCAAATGCAGGAGGGAACTAGTAGCTACATAACATCTTATATCATATACAGTACAAACAGCTGAGAAATTGCAGGGAGTTTAGTGTAGTGTATCCGGCATTTTAAGTCACCTTAGATGATGGTGTCAGCTAAGTACCAATGTCTGTAAGTCACTATCAATAAAAGCTTATGTGAAAAGAACAAATGCAATCTTATATATTCGTGAGCATAGAGTTTATGTGGCTTTGGTGGCAGAAGTTGTGGCAGGAACTGACCTGAGGAGCGGTCCCCACAAATGGCACAGATGTGTTTGGTGAGAGACAGAGGGTTGCTAGATGGTTGAGCAGGAACCTTCATCACCCCATTTAGACCCAGCGGGGGCTTAATATCCTCTGAGCTGCTGAGCGGGTTCATGGGGGAGTTCAGCTGTATCAAAAATTGACAGCAGATAAAGACAGGTTAACTCACTCGGATCCCTTATGTCAACTGGGTCCATTATTGTTATTTTCATTTATTCACTTATCCAATGCTTTTGTCCAGACTTACAGTTTTAGGTCTGTATACTAAGCTACATAGAATGATTTATCAATTTATGCAACTGGGTTATTTTTATTGGATCAATTTAGAATTAGTACCGTGATTATGCATAATAGGGTGGGAATGCTGATTCCAATTCTGATCTTTCAATTTCAAACTGAGACCTCTAACCACTATGTCACCTGCTTCCCCATATTACTGACTACAGTGCAGTGTTAGTACTGTAAGTCATACTGGCATCCGTCTTATCCTCAACCCAGACTGCTTCTGCAGATGAGCTGGGCACTAAGCATTTTCATGAATAAAGAGGAGTTGAACTAGTGGTTTTTTAAATGGAAACAGTACCACCTCCCCTCACTCCACCCTTTCCCAAACAAAGAAAGCCCATGTTGTAAGTTTGGTTTTCAGTGCTCAATCCCAGTCCTGATTCTGTGCCACACTGAACATAAAGAGGCAATTTTATATAACTTTATTTTGTAGAAGGAGCGTTTGTTTCGCATTTCAGGATAAATAATATGGTTTACCCTTCCGTGCTACTGCATAATCTTGTATATGGACAATGTTCTTCCATACCCTTTTGTTTTTGGGCCTCTTTTAGTGACATATTTCTTTTTTTAGACAACATCAAAGCACCTCATATAGTCATCAAACAGACTTTATAGAAAAACACTGCCCCATAGCAACCTTAACAAGGTATCTATTTACAAAGCTTAAGTGAGACCACAAGATGTTTCAAACTCAACAAAGGCAGGAATTCTTTTCATGGCAAATGGGCAGGTGGGCAGGTGGGTGTGTCTCTGAATGTTGTGAAGGAGCAGGGTGACACTGTAGGACGACTCTGCAGGCGACACCAGTCCTGCCTGTGTGCTCTGCCTTAAGGGTTCAAGCCCCAGACTTCGATAGATAGCCTCCTCCAAAAAGAGATCCTTTTCAGCCCCATCTGATTAAGACATATAAAGTCTTCATTCAATTTTAGTAAAAAAGGAAAAATCTTCCCCCATACAATAAGACTGCGCCACATAATGTTTTGATTGCTGGAAACGAGACTAAAGTGGCAGTGTCACTAGCTGCCCCACCTACATGCACATGACTCAGCCAAATCCTTTACATGAAAATGAGGCCTTCATACAATGTGAGTAAAAAATGAGCAAAATACCAAGTTTTTTTGACAGAGAACTCATATCTTTACAAACATGCCTGTTACAAATAAATGTTTCGGGATTGCGTCACTACTGTATGCCCGCTGCTCCAGTTCTGTGCAAATTCCTTAGGAATTAAAACAGTTTCTGCTAGTCTATCCATCTATCCTTGCAATTTTACCACTACTGCCTTTAGGTCACAAGAACAAGACTTGGCCAGTACATCTGCCAGTTCATCAGAGATGTATGGTCGGTGTGGGCTTCTCCTGTCACATATGCGGTACATGTCTCATGCTAGAGAACTGGTTGAGGTGGGTCCAGACCACACTATACACAAAATCTGTGTCGACTTGTTATGGTCTCTGCCATCCTTGAATAGATGTGAGATTTATATTTGAAATGGACTCTTGTGATTGCATTATACAGACTGAGATTTTGTGGAAATTGCTAAGAAACACTGCTTTTTCAAGTGTACTGTACACCCAACCATTACTTTTCTCAAGTGCATAATATAGTATAAAAAAAATTTAAAAAGCTTCCAAAGCCAACACCGCATTACAATCTCATACAGGAACATGTTCACATCCGATGCAAGGAAACTAATATCTGATTATGAGCTCATGTTAAGAGACAACATTTAATCGTCATGTCTTCTCATTTCCGCTTATTTCAAAGATAACTGCAACTGGAAGGTAGATTGTGGAAGAGACTTAATGGATGGAAAGGCTTGGTCATTTCACATTTGTAATGTGTTTAGCTTTTTCTGAAAACACAAAGTACTCTGTGAACTCACTATGCATTTCTGAAACAAAACCTTAAATCTAACAACATAAATAGTCTCCAATCTCAGAAATGTAGCAAAGCCAACATGTAAACAAATTCATTCTTAGCAAAGCAGCTAGGAGTGAGACAGGTACACGGTAGTGAGTGCGACATGGCTAAACTGCACATTTGGTCCAAACATTGTACACTGCAGCAGCATCGGACCTTTCCAGCCCTGCCTCTTAACTCTCACATATGGCCACTGGTGCATTAAGTAACACAAAACAACCTTGGTAACACCGAAGTGGGTAAACAAGTGTGTGTGCGCATTAGACAATTCAATAGCTGCAAGACCCTTTGATAAAATCTCTTAAAATAGCATATATAATTAGTAGGATTATATAATCCTTTATCAAATTATTAATAATAATGAACTATCAATAGGGAAATATGCACAATAAATAATAATAGCAATAAATTCACAGCTTTTCAGCATGACTCTTATGCAGTAGTTTTACTTAGATGTCAGTAGGGTACAAGGACAAGCTTGGGAACTGAGAAGGATCCTGTTGAGGTAAAAGGCAAACACATCCACACAAGACAGCATGAACATAAGCACATGCGTGTGCACGCATGTGCATATGCACGCGCGCGCACACACACACACACACACACAACACTCACCTTATTTTTATGCCAATATTACCCTTACTAATCAGCTGAAGGTTTATACATAAAATACATTCAAAAAAGACTGCTTCTTGCTGGCAATACTGCTTAGGTCAAATCAAATTGCTTTCCTACCCCAGTGGATTGGGCGTTTCGTCTGCACATCTATTTTCAGTGGATTTGCAACTCAATCTGCCCCAGGACACTTTCTGTGGTGGGGTGTGCGCATGCTTTCACCATTCGCACTGGCAGCTCATGGGGTAAAAGAAAGGGGCTCTATTCAGAGCCTGGAGACAGAACAGTTCTCCCCGACTGATCTGCTTGCTCCTCCAGCTGGGTACTGAGAATCCATCCGAGGGAGCGTGAGCTTTGTATGGTTCCATAATACAGTTGAGGAGCTGTTGAGGGTAGAGGGTGCATTGTTTAGGGGCATTCCTTGCCCTTACCAGGAACATATGGAGTCCACCATGACACTAAGTTCCCAAGATATCTGTACTCTCTTCAAATGCTGGAAGGACGACAGCAGCCCAAAAGCTGTCACAGACAGGCCATAGTATCTCGATGGGGAGATGCCTTGTTGCCACACAGGATAGGACCCTTGCTTTTAACATGGCTTAATCAAGAGTGCAGACTTTTCCTCAGGTTGCTGGCTAGAGTACCAATGAGAAGAATTCTCAGAATGTTCAAGACAGTGTTGTGCAATATTGGGGAATTACGCACGTACTGTCCCCTGCGACCGTCCAGAATTTGCCCAGCTTTGAGTCAGTTCATAGCTTTTATTTAAAGAGGCTTGCCTGGACCAGCTGTGGGCCTTGGAGAAAAGGCTCCATCAGCTTCATTCTGGATCCATGGAAAACACTTTTATCCAGAGGAGCTCAAACTGATTAAGGTAGTGCCTTGACTGTATTTGTGACTCCAAGTAAGAGAAAGTGTCCAAGTAAGAGAAAAATCCTATTGTATATATCCAAATAAACAACATTTTTCTTGGGAAATAAAGGCCCAAAAAACTACTACCACCATCCGCCTCTATCATGAAAGCCATCCGTAAGTTCAAATTCAGATCAAAGAGTACATGGAAAGCCCCTTATCAGGAACCACTTATGGTATGTACTTTGCAGAAAAACGGACCTCAGATGCGTCAAGAACTCCCTTCAAGGTACAATAAATTTCTCTTTTGGAAGCAAACCACAACACCTACACTACTTCACATTTGGCTTCTATCCATAACAGCACAGACACCTTCAACAGGTGATGTCTCACACTCAACACTCCAGACAAGTCCAAATCCAACAAGCCTCCCACTGTCACTACCCCAGCATAAGAGGTCCACGGGGACTCATCCTAACATCTAAAAGCTCTCTCATCTCTGTAAAACAAAGCCGAATGACACATTCCTCGAAAACACAGAGCAGAGATGGAAGGGCTTTCATGTGATGGGAATGCCAGCATAAATGACCTGTACTTCAGCCAGCAGAAATAGACACAGCACAAGGTCTTTCTGAACAGATGAGTGCCGCCGGAACGACGGCTACTCCAAAAGGCTTGACCCGCCATGTTTTCTGTTCACAACTGGCCAGGGCTGACTCTTCAAAGGGGTTTTCCAGATCCTTCAGCAACTCACCTCCACTTTTGACAGTAAAAAAGGCTTTTTTTTTCTTTGATATCGCAATCAGTTTGCAGGTTATTTCATCATCCACATCTGAGGGCCTGATGGCCGCAAAATAACGCAGAGCAACATTTGCATTTGCCCTTCTAAGTCTGTGGATGCTGGCACAAGGCAGTCTCTCTGTGTAAGTGTTCAATCAATCAGAATGCTCCCTGAGGGTCTGACGGGTGAAGCATGGTGATTTCCCAACCCATAACTCCATTGACCTTTGACCCCTAAACACCCCCAAGACAACTGACTTCCTCTGACGTTATCTTTATTTTCCACTGTGAGCATCTAAGATGAGCAGAAATGTTTAAAAGTCCAGAGGGTAGACATATTTCACCATACTAATATGTTGTTCTTACAAATACATTGCATAACCTCTGGAATTTGTTCCGGTCAAATCCGAGCAATTTATACGTTTTCTGTCACAAATACGGTTTCATTCATCTGATTGCTATAAGGCTTCACAAAATCCTTCACACCAGCTATATGCGCACACACAATTCATAATCACCAATTTCACTGAATTTTACCAGTTTTATTCTAATTTTGTACAGCTATGATATGTCCAGTCAGACCTGGCTGGCCACAGAAAATGAAATGGGCATTATTTCAGTATAAGGTTGTAGAAGACCAAAAATTCCAAAATAAATGTAGAATTTAGTAAAGTAGAAGTTAATTGTTTTACAAAAAGTTATAATGGGTGATCATATTTTGGATGGGAACATCAAAAACATAAAGCTGTCTTGAACACTCAAGGGTTAAAGTCAGTTGAATAGTTCATCAGGTTCTGTGCCCTAAAAAAAGCCCATGCTTAAAAAAGCAGAATCTCACACACATTTTGCCAAGGATTATGGTTAAAAATACACACACACACACACACACACACACACACACACACACACACACACACACACACACACACACACACACACACACACACACAGCCCAGTCCATGACTAAATGCGAGGGACTGATCTAAACCATACAATCATAGAAGTGCAAATTGTGACCTCCTTGTGGTGGTGAGCACTGTGAGGACCTCAGACCAAGAAGCGATACTGATGGCTAACATTTTTACTGCTAATGAGACACAACACTTGGAGAAGCTGTTTCTGGGAGCACATAATTGTGCTGTGGTAGACCATGCAGAGGAGAAAAATTAACCTTGTGTCTTAACTGTCAACACAGTACCCAGAATTCACTGCTGTTGCTGACAAACTGCACTGTGGTCTTGATTTGCAGACCTTGCTGCCCAAATGAGAGCAGCTAAACAAGATGCTGACCTATGAAATTCTTCTTAAGTTTTCTAACTGGTTTGTTTCATACTAGCTCTTCCTGAACACAATTGATAGGGCTGAAGTTATCATAGTTTGGACAAGTTATGGAAAAGTGAGATTCTTTGGAGAAGAAAAAAGTCTATATATGGATGAAGTCAGAAATGATAGACAGAGCCCTAGGGACACCTAGGGATACCAGTGGAGAACAGAACTTCCTGGAAGAACCATATTTAGTGTTTTGCGAAAGTGTTCTAACCTTTTGCAAGTTATCAACATTGCTTGCATTACAAATTCTACTTACATTTTTCCAACCAGAATTTTTACTATTGACTCATATCCTGTAACACTAAATTGCCAGAGCCAAAATAATATATTTGTTCGCAGATATAAAAAATGAAACACTGAAATATGCTGTTTGCCTAAGTATTCAAACCCCATATGTTTTTTGCTTGGTAGACCTTTTGCTGCAATAGCTGCTTTGAGGGAAGGCCTTATCTACACAGTGTCTGGGTGATATGATGCAGTTTCCACTTCTTGATTATTGACCAGCAGTGCCAACTGGGAGACCCAGTGACCCCAGAACACAAAGGTGAATGTCTCACAGAGGCACGATAAAAGTCCTGACCTCCATCCCACTAAGTATCTGTGACAGCGTTTGAAAACTGCAGTTCACTAGTGTCATGCAACCAACGTGAACAACCTGCTGCAGATTTGCCAAGAGGAAAGGGGAAAAAGGAAAAAAATAAGCCCCAAATAGTGAACAAAACTAGCACATATTTGCCCCAAAAAACTTAAAGCTGTTACTGCAGCAAAAGGTGACTCTATTGTACAATAATTATGGTAGCGGCACAAAAGTTTTCATTTTGTTTAAAATATCTGAAAATCCATTTTGGCACTGACAATTTAGTGTTAATGAGTTCACAATAAAAATACTGACTGGAAAAATATGGGTAAATGTAATTTGTGAGCTAGGCAATTTTGGCAAATTTCTAGGGGTTTGAATAGCCACTGTATGTGGTCACCAGGAGTCAACATTGAATCCACAGCACTGGGTGACTTCTAGCAACGGATACCACTTGCCATTTGGTCTGTCTTGCTCCAGTATGGCACCAGAAGAAATGTATGGGATAGCCTCTCCCTTTACAGTCCCAAATATCCACTTTAGAGACTCCACAGCTCCAATTTAAGAGAGCTTTCATGTACAAGAGTAAAGTGCCAGCCCTCTTAAAAAATGCATGTCTTCTGGGCTCCAAGTTAAAATCATTGCGTTTATAAAGCAGGGCTTCACTTGTATCCACGTAGAATGCAGATGTTAATCTGATCAGTGTCCACCTTCGGCAATCCACTCTGAGCAAATAAAATAACCTAAGGCAATAGATCCAGGAAAGTACAGACAGCAAGATGCAGACCCATTTCTCTCTCAACACAACTTAAAGGTCATTTTCTCAGTATCTGTCTTTCCTGGCCAGGAGAATTCACAAGCTCAGCTTCAGTTCCTATCAGAACACAGGAGAAGGTGGCATAGTGGGTAGAGATGTTGCTCTGCAATATAATGTCCTGGGTTTCAACTCTTCTCCTGTCATTCCCTTGGGCAAACCGCATTTCCAGATTTGATACAGTATAAAGTACTCAGCTATATAAATAATAAAATAACTGTAAACAGCTTAATATACAAACCTAATAATGTAAGTCACCTTGGAGAAAAGTGTCAACAAAATAATACTTTTTTCCACACATTTTCCAAAGCCAGAAATAACCCTCTAGAAGGCTGGTGTGTTATGCTAGTTTTTTAAAATACCAGTGAAACAATATTTCTGTAATAATAGGAACTTCCAATAGAAAAAATGAAAAATATTCATTTAAATTTTGCTACAAGAGTGTATGAAATCTAATAATTAATTGGCAACTTCATAAAGTACAATTTCCACCTATCAGAATTATTGGTAATAAAAATACTATTATAGTGCAGGATTAAGAGTGTGGATGCCCATTTCCTATAGTTTTATCTGGACTGTCAATTTACATTAATATGCGCTGACAATATAGAAAAAATAAGAGTAGCCCATTTCTACACTAACAAACAACAATCATATCAAGTATGATATGTGTCTGCAGTGTATTCTTTTGTTAAAGCTAAAGCCAAAAAAATGTTTTCAGAATAACTTATTACCACAGGAACAATTTTTAGGTAATTTAATCGCATACTTGAATGACAAACTCTCCTGGGCTTGGGGAATGCATTTGTGAAGACGTCAAGCTGTTTCTTCAGGTAGAAGACGGACGACCGTCATGCTCTGTGAAGCAGATTCACTCCACACCACAACTGACAAGAGCGGCAGTCAGAAGCACAGAGGAAAGAGAGTCGCTTTGTTCAACACAATGGGCCTGCCTTTATCTGCTCACTACTTCTGGATTCTTTCCTCCTGCAAATCCCACATCGCATCGGACTGTGAAATAACAAAACAAGCACATTTTCTTAATTATGCTTGTTTGAACATGATACAGTTAGAGTGGTCTGATACAGTTCTGCTGCCTGCATCCCCTCCGGTGCCCAGAGTTGATGCACATGGCTGAAAAAATGGCTCATTTGTGCTCCGAGCGAGCTGCTTTTTCAAAGAATATTTTCAACAAACTTCAACCTGTGTTTTTCCCTGTATGTTTCCCAGCATCAAATATAATTATGACTTCTGTTTTTCTTAAACAGAGGGAAAAAAGCCTTGAAAACCAAGACCACATTTCAGGAATTTGTCTGCTGGACCGAGAATGTTCTGGACTTTTTGCGGCGGGCAGTTTTTTCTGCTCTCGGAGCCTTCTGGGGCAGATGCAGCGATGTCACAGGAATTCATTAGGTGAGGTTTCGTGGCTTGTTTTTGACATGCACTGCATAGTTGGGGTTGGGTTATTAGAGCTGCCTGTCTCGCTCTTAGCTTCGCCTTCACCAGCATAACTCACAGCACAGAGTGTTCAGAAGCAATCTAACATGGGTCACCCTTGGGTCACAGGGTCACCCACTCTGCAGAGGACAAACCTGCAGGCCAAAAAGTACTGTGTGCTGATTAAAGCGCTCCTGTGTTCCTTCACTACATTACACTTTTCTGTGTCCCAACTTCTGCTTCCCGGTTAAAATATATTTCACATCCACCGCCTTGGTTTGTTGCGGACACTTGGCAGCTATTCATGTGTTCGCTGCTGTTTGATTTATCCTGCTTCTTCTCAAACAGGGGAGCTTCATTACTCAAAGTGTCATATTAAGTCATCAGTATGAGGGATTTTTTTCCCTTAAGCCTTAAATTACTTTTAGGCAAGGTTTTAAAAAGCACATGTAAAGTATGTAACATGTATAAAAAAGTTTGCAAACCTGCTGAGCTGGGTACTCATGTAGGGTACAATAGATTCATGCATCTCTTGTTTTTGAATCTATTGTATAATGCTACACGGATTTATACACACAAGGTAAGAGACAGCAAAAAACTTCTGAAAGAACGGAATCCAAACTTTGTACATAAGATGCAGAACGTGATCTTCCTGACATCACAAGTCACAAGCGGTCAGAAACATGAGAAATAGGACAGTTCTCGAGACACGGATCACTTCATGCTTGTTTCTTTTTGGATCACCCTGCAAGGCATGGAGGCTACTCCAAGTAACACACACAGAATGACACATGCTTCTTTTCCAAACTTTGCTGAGATTTTACATAGATTCACACTATTCTTATTTTTTAGCATTATTTGTTTAACATATTTTCCACCAAAGCATCTTAACATGACAGGTTTGTGCACTAAGCTACTAAACTGTCTGCAAATTTACAGAGTACTTTTTCCACGATAAATTCCAGATAAATAGTTTGGTCAAAGAGTACTACAGCAGGAAAGGGGACTCACACCGCAGTTATGCGAATGAGAGATGACACCTCTAACCGCAATACCACCTGCTGCCACAGTCATGCAATAAATGATTTCTAACTCCATTCTAGGAAAATCTGAAAAACGAAAGTGCACCAGAAAAGCTTAATAATAAATAAAAAATGCATTTTGTAGGGACATGGTTCACTTTTCTTGCAGATACATTTTTACAAGTTGTAAGAAATACATGTACACACAGAATGACCCACACAAACACACACGTATACATTTACTATCTTTACTGTCTGTAGCCCATATCTGTGTTTATAGCTTGTCTGTGTCCTTAGCAGTGGACAGTGAAATGTGAAGGACATGGACTCAACACCTTAAAGAAGCAGATTCAAGCTCCAGTGAAGTGACCTTCCTGAGCAAGCAAACACCTAGATGTATAAAAGGGGAAAAACCGAAAACTGTTAAAAAAAAACTTGGCGAGGCAACAAAACAGAAAATGTCTTACACGGTTTAGATACAGTACATAAACCTGAATGCTTTCAATGTCAGGCTGGTTTCAGCACATCCACCTAGTATGTGGAAGAAGTTCTGTTCAAGTGTAAAGTACCAGATGACAACAAACTGGCAAAGGCCCCAAGTCAGCGATAAGAGGTTCCTGCAGCAAGACCAGTGATCAAAGACTCCATTTGATGGGACAGAACCAGGCAGTTTTCCCCAATTGTCGTTCCAGCCCTCTCCTGATGCTGTTCTAAGGTTTCAGCAGTGAGGATGAGTGCGACTTGCAAGCCATTTGCAGGCTATGAATGGGTCACATTAATCCAGAGTGGGATGGCTGTGGTTTGGTGTTCCCTCCCACCAAATTCCACAGAACATTCCAAGGGAAAAAGAAAAATGACCAATAATATAGCAAACCACGCTCAGAGAGAGAAAAAAAAGCAGTTAAAAAATGTCAGGAAATGCTTGTTAGCACCATGTGTGGTCTTTTAAAGACAGAGAGGCTACTCTATTTTGAAACAATATACAGTAACAGCATGCATTAGTGTATTAACTTCAGTCTAAACATAAACTGACCGCATTTGCACAGCCTTGTTTGAAAGAGGCGTCTAAGATGAGCTGTTGCATGCCCCTGCAGCTTGTAGCTGCACGAGAAATCCCTCAGTAATACACACTGCCCTGGTTTTGGGCCAGATCTGAAAAGCAGAAGTGGAAAGGTGACTGTTGAGGGGACCAGGGAGCTGACATCACAGCACATCTCCCGAAGTGGACACTCCTTTGACCAAGTTACTACCCAGTTCAGCAGACATGCTGACATGCTACATGCCACCATGCATCATGCTATACAGAGAGGTGAAAGGTCAAAAACCAAAAAAGTAACACTGCTGCATTTGAAACACAGCAGGCCAATGGTCATGATTGGGGTTGTACATTGAACTGTAAAGAGATGCACTGCTAATGGAAAACGAGGTATGAACACCCTCCCCAATGTCCGCTGCACTCTAAATAGGCGAACCCAGACCTTTTTCAGTACTGCAGGCACAAGAACATCCATTAAAGACAGGGTCTGGGATGCAGATAATTCACATCTGAGATTTACTTGAAACTGCCTTCACCTCAAGTCGAGGGAGTGAAAGGGAATTCAGAGTATATATCCCCTAGTAAACAGAACCTAGCAGTACTGCTAGGAAGTGATAAACAATGCTGATGTGTGACTTGGTGTTTATTTGTGTTTTGTCATGTCTTTGTCTGTCTGCAAGGTGTGTGTTTATATGTGTCTCTATGCAGTGTGCCAAAAGGGTGCTTTCCTGTGTTCCTGTGTGTGTGTGTGTGTGTGTGTGTGTGTGTGTGTGTGTGTGTGTGTGTGTGTGTGTGTGTGTGTGCGCGTCCCTGTGTGCATACACGGGCATGTGTGTGCTGGGGGAGGGGGTTGTAGTTAAATATGAAGGCTCTGAGGCGCGACCTTGTACCGCCAGCGAAGCAAGCGCTAAACACAAGTGGCATCTGCCGTCTGACTCAAATCACCTTCCATCAGAAGCCCCACGTGCCTCATGACCAGGAGGCGGAACACTCTGTTAACCCCCATCGACTTCCTAGCACCCCAGAGATGCTAACTGTGAGTTGCAGAGACCACCGGCTAGGCTTGACACCACAAGGAGAAGGAGGAGCCAAGCAGTTGGTTTCCTGCTCAGTAGGAGGCCAGGCCCCCTGCCGTGTTTGTGTGGAGCAAAGGCTCCCAGTAGTTGGGCAGTCCAGTGCTGCACAAACAGGGCCATCGCACGTCTGTCATTCTCTCTCTGGCTCTCTCAAGACAGTGAACCTGCACCAGGAACTCAGATCAAACCCCTGGTCACTCAGTGGGTCAGCAGAACATGGTGCATTAATTCAGTCAGGACTGCAAAGAAACTCCCACTCTTTCCTCACAAAAGATTAATCTCTCCAGGCTGCACTTGAGCATACAAAAAAATGACCTTTTTCAAAACAAGGCCTCCTGAGAACAATATATTGTTTTGTTAATGTTACTATTTATTGTTTTAGTTAATGCTTTTCTCCAAAAACCTTACAATGTAAGCATTGTGTAGGAAGCTACTTAAAACTGCATTTAGTGCATCCAATATAGAGAGCAGAGTAATTTTTACTAAGTACCTTCCTCAAAAGTATTACAGGATCAGCAACAATTCAAATCCAGTTCCTTTGATTTCAGGATGACAACTGTAACAACTAGACTACCTGTTGCCCCAGCATGTATACATATTTATCATATTTGGTGTTTCTGTCATGATGTCATTCAGATGTTTCCGCAATTTTGTTTTATGCATTTATTGTATTTTTGTGCAAAAAGGAAATGTGCATAAATGAATAAATTGTAATTTCAACCAGGTACAGCAAATGAGAATGTTAAATGTAAAGAAGCCCACCTGGATGATCAGTAAAGTCCTTTTTTTATTTAAATTCCCCAGTAACTACATCAAGTCACATGAACATGGGGGCGTGTAGTAAACAGCATTTAAAAATGTCAATTATACTTTACTTCTTAAACATATTATGAATCCAGGATGGAGTCTGAAAAATAAATCGGCAGAAACAAATGTTCCAACCCTTTTAGTTCCCCCTCCTTTTAGTCACAGTATTGGGATTTAGGTCATTGCGCAGATGAAAGAATTGGAATTAAAGCAGAAAAGGAAAATCCACTTTCTAGCAATGGCAGCATTTTACCCAGAGATGGAAAGAGAAGGGGGAGGGATGAAAACATTAATCCAGACTTTTAACTCCATTACTAACATGCCGTTCTTATTCGTGCCCAACCGAGTGCACTGAAGGCCCAGCGCTGAACTGTGTAACCATGGTGGTCTACAATAACAATATGGCACTCAGAAAATGGCAGTGATATTTACACTCTACACGAACCCATGCGGTAATTCTGCCGTCTTTATTTCTGGAGCTGGGAGGGTAAAAGCGGGTCACCTTCGTGTCATACTCCAGGAAGAGCTTGTGTAAGAAAGAGAGTGAAATTGACTGAAGGGGGTGACGAGGGTAAGAATAAAGAAAAGACAGTAAGAGGACCAGGGCACATGCTAAAACTGCACAGACCATGGCCTGCAGAGACCTGGGGAAAGGAGTTTCGGGAGGATTTTCGTTACCTGTGGGCTCATGCTGGGGCCATATCCCATTCCTGGCGAGGGCACAGACATCGAGTGGGGTCCCATGGGTGAGCTGATGACAGAGAAGGGGGATCCCAGGCTGTTGATGGGAGAGCTCAGAGTGCTGATGGGTGAGTGCAGAGGCCCTGGGGCACCCATTGGGGGCGGGCTCAGCAGGGACGGATGCATCCCTCTGTGGGACATGGGCGAACCCAGCGGTGACGAAGACAGCTGGACTGAGGAATCTGTATGAGAGGGAAGGAGATGTGGATGAAAGGAGGTGCCAGACCATCAAAGTACCACCAGTACATACTACCAGCTTCCTCACCCTGCTGTTAAAAATAAGTTGAACTCAGGTTGTTAAGTGGTTGTGTGTAATGAGAACCTGCGCATACAGAACTGTGAAAGGTGTGAGTACACCAGGCAACATGCGAGATACTTGTTATGGGAGGAACTGGGCAGAACAGTAGTAGCAAAGCAATATATCCGTGTCCTACATCCCACTGAACTGATACAAAAGAGCTTGTTCCCCTAATCAAACTTAACTGAATGCCTCATGACAAAAGAGAAAATAGTTTCTAGCAAGTGTACTTCAAATATTGATTGGCACTGTAAGCAGGCTAACGTAAATCAGGACTAAGGAGTGCTAGAACACAGTTATCATGGACACCAAGCCTTGACACCTGACCTGCCTGACAGAAAGTCTTATAAATCTCAGGCTCCAGTTGTGGGGAGACATAGCCACAGCATAATGGAGTGATGGGTCTGCAGTGTGAGAGGTGGGCGGGGATGGGTCCCCGTAGCCACCCTTGTGAAGGACACGTGGCGAGGCCACCACAGTGGAAATGGTCAATTCAGCGTGGGCCCGTTCATTGCCCATTCGCACCCATCCCCTTGAACTGGCTGCCCGTCATCTTGACACCTGTCATTGTCATGGCCGAGAAGGGTGAGAGTGGGTTAGGGATGGGGGGACGCTGCACACTGAGCAGATTTGTCATTGTCGCTTTGCTGACATGGCCATGCATCTACCAGTATTGACTGCACAGCCCTCCCCCAGAACCACATGCCCGTCTCCATCATTATCCCACCTCTTGTTTACATTCAAACCCAGTCACAACTGGATACCGAACAGTGCTGCAGGGGTTAAAATTTGTCACCCCGCCTGTGTCTCCCTGTTTACAAGCCAGGTACATCTTCTGAGTGTTTTGCATCAGTCTCCCACTTGGGATTCCAGCAAGGTTTAACAAAGCATACACCGCAGGCCCTCCATGGTGGGCTGGATAATGCAGCTAACATCATGTTAATCCCCCCCACTATTCAAAGACATGGAGCCTCACACAAAAGCACAGCTGATTTATTCCTCAATTAGGCAGAGAATAACAATACGCCCCTGCACACAGTGTTTCCTGAAGTGGCGGCTTCCTGTCCTGCGGACGTCATCAGTCGTCAGCTTCGCAGCGTATCCCAGGGAGAGGTGATGTACGTGGTGAGGGTCATGGAAGGAAAGGCGATAAACCCCCCCCAAGCTGCAAATGGTTCAGCCAAACATTTCCATTACATTCAGATGTCACTGTCGCCGCTTCACCAAGGCCAGAGGGAGAAAAATGTGGAAATCACCTCCCACCCAGCATTCAGTTCCTGTCCCAAAACACTACAGTGATCAAAGCCCGGCTATTAAGGTCAGCGGTATAATGGGGACAGGGCATGATAACCCTCATATTACAGGACAGTAACACTGTACGGTGGCTATCTGCCTCATTTGGCAGCTGACGACCCAGCTGATCAGGAGCATAAACCTGACTAGGTAGTATTTTATTTTTCAGGTCAGGTTTTAGAGGAGGCTCAAACCACGGTTTAAGATCAGGTTTCAGACCTTGCTTGGGACCAGCTTCAAACCCAGTGTGAAGGTCAGGCCCTAGACAAGGTTTCAAGCCCAAATTCACGCTCAGGTAAAAGGTCAAGTTCAAGTTTTATGTCACAAACACAGGTTTCGTACCAGGTCTAAACTCGAGGTGCTAATGTCCCCTGGAAGACAAGGTTCCAGACCTGGTTAAAGCCCATGATCAAACCAAGGTGGAGAAGACCTGGAAGAACAATGGCAATGGGATGCACGGTTCTGATATATTGTGTGTAGGATGGGGGAATTGGACATACATGTGCTCCCCTTGTTGGAGCCAGGAGGACAGAGCTGGATTAAGGCGGGATGAAAGAGACTCCTCATTTAATCCCCTCCCAGCCAATGCCCCCACACAGACAGGCACAGCTGGTGGAAAAGTAGGATGAGAGGGAGATGGAGGACAGGAAATGACAGGACAACAGCCACATGCAAACCAAGATGAGGGGGCGATCTGCTCTGGACTCACAACAGAACTCAAACAACAGCCAAAATCACCTGAAGAAACATTTTTTTGCTGCTTATATGACAGTGTTATGTAAAGCATTTAAAATTTTTTTCTAACTATTTTTAAGTGATAACAGAGAGTAAATAGCTTGCTCAAGAATGCTGTAGTAGAAACAGGGTCTGCAACTAAAACCTTCAGCTTATATGTCTGTGCACATTTGTTTCTTTAGGCTTCTCTTATAAAACTCACTGACCTATCTACTGCTATGTCCTGACCAGTCAGGTTTCCAAAAAAAAAAAAAAAAAATCAAAAGTTTTACAGTTTTCTCAGCAAACACGGCACGCTTTTAAAGCCATCTGTTCTACCTGCAGCAGAGCATTAAATAAATATGCGTACGAGATAAGATAAGGACACAGAGAGCGCAGCAGTTGGTGGAACAGGAGCCAAAGAGCTGGCTCTCCCTCAACAGCTCCCGTCGGACTTCTGCAGAGTAGATCACAAGTGCCTGCTCTCCCCCTCACCCCTACAACATACCCCCCTCTGCGTACCTGGCTGAGTACTTCACTAGGTCCAGCAAGAAGATGCGAGCAGACACACAGCCAGCAAACAAAGGTGCAATCCAAAAATAATCATTACAGAAATTACTTTTTGAAAAGCTCCATAGCATTCATCCAGCCTTGCCATGAGGGCAACTTGTTTCTGGCAGGAGGGCAGGCGATGATGATACTGAGTCTAGGGAAAACAAAAAAACTCTTGTCCCTATTAATTACATTGGTGAAAGTTTTCTACTCACTGTGTGCCTCTCCTGCAGTTTTCCCCACTCCTCTGTCTGAAAAGCTACGTGACTGTGCTAGGGTGCATGGAGAGCCCTACTTCACACCCTCAGCTTGCCATTGCTTCTCCCCATCACGGTGTCCCAGGGACCACACACAGCTGCTGGAGCCTGCCAGGAGTCAAGTTCGTGACTAATGTCCGCGCTTGAAGAGCAATGGTGTTCATTTATTAAAAAGCCCTCGCCGCCTCCCTCTCTTGCCTGCCTGAGATGCCGGCGCTTTCCCATCCCAAAATAACGGGTTCCATCGGGTTTCGTCGCTTGTTTACTGACCTGGAGCCACGACGTCGTCCAGAGCAAACAAAGCAAGTCCGCATTCCTCCGCAGGAGAGTGAATAATACAAACACGCATCCAGCCTTCCTGCAAGCACTCTTTCTTGGCTTTAAAAATCTTCTGTGGAAAAACAATTCTGAGCTGAAAATACACACTAATTAGACAATGTATGTACTTTGATGTTTGTTTCCTTCGGCCTAAAAAGATAAGAGAGGCCATTTTTAATGCTAGCATTATTATTTCAAGACTTAAGCAACATGCATTTCATCCATTTATACAACTGAATGTTAAACTAGACTGATACACATTAAATACCTTGCTCAAGGGTACTACACCAGGATTCCTTCCAAAATGTCTATATACTTAGCCATCATGCCACCTGATGCCCACAGTGTCAAATTTAAGCCATCTTTCAGTTGCCTAGAGGATAACAGCAATGCGGCCAAGCCCGACACACACATACACCATCCCAAAGTGCACCTCCATATCCATGTATCAGCTGAGAGAACGGTAAGAGGTGGAACACCACCTGGGGTACTCACTGATGCCATTGCCGAAATTGTGGGGGCTGTCAAACCCCACAGACCCACATTGGGATTCCACCAAACCGCAATTAGTGTACAAACAGGGATTGCTCTTATTACGCCCCTCCCCCCCAATATTTGATGCACATATCTGTAAATAGAAAGAGTGCTACTGGGACCCTAAACCAGACCTGCTGCATAAACCCCCATAAACTAAGTGCTTTCTGTACCTGTGTCTTTGAAAGGGAATTCAGGCAGAACAGAGGTTTAAACACCAGGAACAATGAGAAAAAAAGTAGTTTAAAATCATCTGGGATGAAATGCCATCTTTAACTCATCTCTGCCACCAGGTGATACCTTCAAAACAGGATGAACTGTAAATGCAACAGTAAAACTACGTACATACCTAAGTTAGGTATGCTTTTATACTCCGAAAGCTCTACTTTTAAACATGGGTTTAAATTTAAACTGCAAGGACATGTTTTGACAAAGTTAGTGAAGTGCAACCAGGTTTGGCTTCATACAAGTATGGCTCCAACAGTTTTTTTTTTTTTTTTACAGCTTATACTTCAGCTCAAACGCAACATTCTACATTTAAGCTCAAAATCTTTTCAAGAGAAAAAAATTACTTTGCATTTTTAATCTTCTCTGGATTGTGGCTTTTTGTTAAATTCAGGTAAAATAAAATGAGTCATAGAGAGTGAGGCAGACAGCAGAGGCTGATACAGCATGAAAGAGTCTGTCATTGCACGTCTTACTCTCTGGGTCCTTTTAAGCAAGTGAGCTTTGAACTTGTCCCGGCCAATCAGCGGCAAGGAAAGCAAACTCCCAGGTAATTCAAGTTAAGGCCCAGCCATGTCGGATTTCCCCCTCTCTGTGCCAACAGCTCAAGGAGCTGTGCCAAACACACAAGACCCCTCAAAGGGGGAGGCGAGAGAAAAGATGAAGTCTAGGGGTTACTGTGGGGCCACATCTCCATGCTGCTGATGTAGCATTATATGAAGACAGACAGCTGTGTCCACTCTAGTATGACTCTAGATCTACGTCATATCTCTCTGCTTTGCTTCGCCATGCAGACAGAGCTTAGTCCACCCTGTGTTTCTCTGCACTCCCAGCTTTCTATGTTGCTGTGCATGTATGTTATACCAAACAGGTGGCTTGTGTATTACTGCTCAACAGACACCCCCACCACCAGGCTGCTGCTGAATTGGATGTACTTTCCGGCCAAACCCTCCTGGCAGTAATGTCTTGTTGAATCAGGGAATTGAAAAAACCGAGCCGACGGACACTGGCACAGCGCTGGCATCGTGGGGGGCCATGTGCAGCGTGCTGGCAGCCCTCCCAGTGCCCACTCAGCTCGCAAGCCAAGGCAAAACACGTGGGCAGGCCTGCTCCTCCTTCAGGAAACTCCACATCGGTCACTTCATTCCCCGTCCAGTGACGGTACTTTTCAAAATACACTCACAAGGAAACACAATGTTGAGCACATACCTGAACATGCCACAGGATGGCTATCTGACCACAAAAGGTATTTCACAGCCCTGAAAGTACAACATTTGAGCAGCAGTAAAAATTCCAATGAAACTGTTTGCTTTTTGCGATTGTGTTTTCTGGTATTTTCAAGCTCTGTGTTTTGGCACAGAAAGAATGGTATGCAAGCCACTGAACCCTTTTAAGTGGGAAGAATAACACACATGAATGCAAATTGCTTCACTTGTGCTAATAGTTAGTTCTACTCTCTGCCTGCTCCATCCATGTCTCTGGGTAAAAGACAGAGCAAATGAGGAAGGAGCAACAAGGGCAGCAGTAGAACAGGAGTGCTGCAGAGACTCAAACGCACTGCTAAGCTTGACGCTGCCCAGGCTTGTTCGAAGGCTATCAGCAGCCTTTCCTCTTGTTATTATGTGAGTTTTCATTGGAAGGTAACTCTCTGCAGTGCATCTTTTTTTGTTTCGCAAGGTGCCTTTTCACCTTGTAAATAATGCGACTGCAGGAGTGTTGACTTGTTATACATCGTACTGTGTTCATTTCCACAAAAGATTCCAGTCTTAAGCCACTCTATCTGAATTAATAGATAGAAAAATGAAATGGATGTAAATATTTAAACCGCACACAGTTGCACATTAGGTGAAATTAAGCTGGATTTCTCATTAGAAACATCAATAATAAGATGGATGTTATTGTACATGAAAACCCAAAATCTGTTCAACAAGACTGTAATGCGCAGTACAGTTAGAGATGAGAATGACCAACAACAAGGCAAATGGACACAATGTGATGCAGCACAAACGTTTTTGGAGACAATGTAAGTGATGTAAGTGATTGCCAAGAATCATCATCATCTTGACAGCACTTAACAACAAACTGATGTTTGATAATGAGCCAAGAGCCCTTTACCAAGGCTTCTTCATACTGGAGATATCTTGTGCTCCTGACAATGCAGTTAGGCATTTGATATGGTGACAACAAATAATAAACCCCTATGTACACCAAGAAGTGGACATCACCCTGTTGAAACCTCAGTCAACCACTTGCAGTCCTTCCAGACTAGTCACTGCATAAATACCTTGGTAAGAGCAGAAACCCAGCAGGAGACCCTCCATTAATAAGGTGACCTTCCTGAAAGCAATGCAGGGTATATTCTCCGAACTGCGCCCCTCAGTGCACATACAACCAGATTCACATAGAAATACACACTTGTAACTGCAGTTTACACTCTTGTCTGCATTGCACTCTATTATTCATCAATAAGAACACCACATACAGTAAGATATCTGGGGCAAATGTGAGCACTAGACAAAGTGCAGAGGTCTGACCTGAAAGGAATTTCTTGAGTCCTGACACAAATACTCCAGAGTTTTAAGCCTTCCAAAGGTTGAGACACATCTGCCATGGTACCCTGAGAGAGATCTCTTCTCGATATCTATGTAAAGCAGCCAGGACCTTCAGCAAACCACAGAGGACTGTGAGGGAACCCAAACCTTCTCTTGCATCCTTAATCCAGCCATCACCGTGTCAAGGCTAAGAATATTTTGCCGTTAGTTGAAGTGTAAACACAGCTGAAATTACACAAGGTGGGTAGTTTTTCTCTATATTAACAGAACATTGTTCTCCATATTAACAGAAGAGTGTATGCAACAGTAAGACTCTGTAGACTCAAACAATCAATACCCAAGGACATCCAGTCAATCTGTGCCATAGCAGCGTGCCAGTACATTACACAAATGACAGGCGAGAAGTGGGACGTCACGCAGCGCCAACAGCTGCCGTGGACAGAGCCGTGATGATCAGAAGTTCTTACCCCTGTAAATGCCAACCACCCCACCACACCACCACACCACCCCCTCCCTGGCTGGCACCTTACCGCACCCAACCCCAACTCTAGTGGTGACAGCATCATTAGAGGCCCGTCCAGGAAAGAAAGAGATCATTTCGCAGATTGGCTCTGGCGGAAAAGCTGAGAAACCACATCAATTATTCACAGGCCCACAACACACCGAGTCTCTGATGATGGAACTAATGAGTTGAAGAAGATGACTTTTCCACTTCTCACTTGTTGGATCTAGGCAACTGTGACATACACAAAGCATTATGACTATGTGCGCCTTTGTGTGAGGGGGGAGAGAGAGCGCGAGAGAGAGCGAGAGAGAGAGTGTGAGTGTGTGTGAGTGTGTGTGTGTGTGTGTGTGTGTGTGTGTGTGTGTGTGTATATTCAGTAAAGTTGGTTGTTCTGCCTTGTTTTGAACCCCATAGAACATCGCCTCTTGCAGGGCTGAAACAGAAATAATCACCATGTCTTCGGTTTATTTATAGGCAGGAGAGGAAAAAATACCCAAAGCACTTTCAAGTGTCTGAATAAATTCAAGACAGGAAATATAAGTGGTGAAAATATTCTGCTACTTGCCGAGTGACTAACTTACAGAGCTCAAATCAGCAGGAGACTGTGATGTGCGGACACTCGGCTTACCTAACCACATCCACTGGAAATCAAAAGTGACATGTTCTGCTAGAAGACTGATGTGTTGGTTCAAAATATTTCTTTTCTCTAACTTATCATTATCGCACTTACCATTCACAATACGACTGCCGCTCTGTTTATTATTTTGCATGTCAAATGGATGGTACGCTCGAATATATGAATTTGGGGAAATGTTGCTCCCTGTTGTATAAACCGCCTGTCCTGTCGGTACACTTGTAACTGGCTTGTGTAAATACTGTTGTCTGACACGTTTACAAAGAGGCCACAGTCTGAAGCACCCAGAAAGGATTGTCTGGCTGGAGAAGAAGGATCCTGCGAAGAACAACTGGAACACGGTTTTGCAGTGTGGCACAATACTGCGGCCCCTTGTCAGCATGCAGAATGTGGAATGCTGAGGCTGTTTATAGGTGTGTTGGTTACAGTCTGGACGGCTGTATTAGCATGAACACGTGCATAGAGTTTGGGGTGGAGGTAAACATAGTGCTTGTTGGGCGTCCTTGCAGCCTCAGCTTTTCTTGGGGAACGAACCAGCCAGAAGAGGCCTTCCCGTTCGTCACGGCTTCTGAATCGCATCCCTATACCCTCCTTCCCAGCACTCTCGTTTTTCTTTGCTGCACAGGCAAAACATGGAAAGGTGCCTAATTGTTTTCACAGGCAGTCAGGATGAGACACGATCAGAGCTGACAGCAGAATCGCAACTGTAACCAAATCCCCTGGCAGTCTAAATAAAGGGACTCATTCTTCCCGCTCTGCTCTGAGCATCAGGGCGGGCCCGCATCAAGGCTGTGTGTCGACTCGCACTGCACAATGCATTTATGCTAGATAAACGCAAGGGGAAAAAAATGAAAACAGGCCACCCGTAGCATCTTCGTAGGTGGCCCCATACTTATATTGTTTCGAGGACACCTACTACCTTTCATAAGGTTTCCAAGACCTGCAAGCCTTGTCAACACTAAGTACAAAGCTCTTTTTGCCCAACAAACTAAATACTTTATTCATACTGCCATTATTTTAAATCATGCAAACCAATGGACTAACAGGCAATGACAAAAGGAGAAAGCCACAGGATCCCTTGTAAAAAACAAATAATTAAATAAATAATAATAAAGCTACCACGTGCTCATTCCAACCAGCAGGAGTAACGTGAAAGCATGTATACGGTATATATTTTAAATGGACTCGGAATACAAGCAATACATCAGTAGCCTTTTGTGAAGATGCACACCTACACTCACAGAAGGATCTGCCCTGAAGAAGACATGGGAACGTGACCTTGATGTGCCTTACTGTGATCATGAAAGGTTAGCTACATGTGCTGCAGTCTTTCTTCTCTGCCTGCACCTCTCTTAGTAATTTCTGCACCTGAATATATTTTTTGACGTTATTTACGTTAAGTCCAGCAAGAGTACCACAGCAGAATGTCTGATGCATTTTGCTCACCAGTGTTGTTACTTAACTACCACGCAGCCTGCTTCCAGGAACAAACACATAACTACTCGGCAGCTGCTAATGAAATTTTTCCAGACTGCAACAGTAAATGGCGAGACTGCAACGGGAGCAGACGGAACAGGTGAGCAGTACAGTGTCATAAAGAGGACATCCTGTGGTGTCGTGCTTCCTGAAATCAATTACCTCTCCAACAACGTCTGCTCTAACAACCCAGTAGCCAGCACCATGTCCATGCACCAAAGGCCAACCTTGTGGAGGTATTTTAAAAAGTGCTACTTTCCTTCTAAAAGTGAACCGCTTCTTGTGAGTGTTATTTTTTTAATCAACTGGATACCTTCATCTTTGAATTTATTTGAAACAATAAAAGGCTCAGAACCAAGCTCTCAAAATCTTGCCAACCACACGAGATCTATGAAGATCGTCAAGATTTTACAGTTTTTTTTACTGCTGCAGAAATTAAACAAATGATTACCTGGTTAAAAGGAACCCTGCAGTGTCCAAACATCCCTCTGGATCCCATTAGACTGAGCTACGTAATCATACTTGCAAAATGTAACCTTTTCACCTCAGGTCTTACTGTTTCTGCCTGTATGCCGCTGTGACCAAGTGCTGTTCACAAAACAAATAAAAAACAGCACTGTTTTTCAGACATACAGTAAGCTATTTAAGCTCCTATCTGAAGTCTGTAAAATGTGAGCAATTTGTTTTCACATGAGAAAGAAAGATATGTTCACCTCATTAGAAGACTTGTAGATACAATTTTTCCAAACAATCCAAATGGCTTTTCAAAGGTACATGTTTGATTGCTTACACAAGCATGTTTTTGCTCCACGGTGATCCTCTTTACCTACATATTGTCAAAGCTTGTTCATTATTTGCAGCAGTTAACATTTCCAACAGCTCCTAACAGCAACACAACAAGCAAAATGTACTGGAAGTAGTAACAGAACCCTGAGCAACATGTCTCCACAGGTTTTATTTAATGAATGCTACATTTTTTTGCAGGGGCAATGATTTTGCACGAGTATAAGGTCGCATGCTGTTTGCAGCTCAACATCACACCCACCAAGCTGTCCACCAATTACAAGGGAAGAGGAGCCATACATCGACCCAGGTCCAACGTGGTACTACAACGTGGTATCATCACGCCTCCTTTATCCACGTTACAAGGGACAATGAGAGCTAAGATGATTCCTTTCCCACAGTCACTCCACAGCAGGCAGCTGTACAACCAAAGATTTGGGTTTATGCTACATTTGTATTTGCAGCTCATAAAAAGTTGGGTGATTCCAAATACCACAGCAGCTCCAGAATAGGATTAAGCAGGACTGATCTAGCCTTCTTGCTTTTTAAGTGCTAAACAATTGCAGACAATTACATTTTAAGACACCCAAGAAAGTAATCTAATTTATTGTGTCAAACATACATAAACTCATTTCAGCAAATTCAGATCGGGGCTATGGCGAGAGGGGCTGAATCACTTGTACCGTCATCTAAACATCTGCCAAGAGCTGGAATGCCAAAGTTAGTACTCTTCTTCCTCCTTGATGAGAAGGTAATATAATTCCATGTTCTGTGAAATATTGTAACGGGGACAACAGGAATGAAAAAGAATTGTGTCTCAATTCAACAGGGTTTGGTTGGGAATCAGATAAGCGGAGACCTCATTTGAGCAGGACAAGAGACAGCGTGGCTGTCTGGTGTCTGGAGTTTACACTCCCACAGAGGGCTTCCCATTGAAATAAGCCAGAGCAGAGGCCTGCTACAATTTATTTTGCTGCAGGAGATTCACATAAAAAACAGCACTCAATCTAAACCAGCCATAAACAGCAGACAAATGAGACAAGCTGGATACTGGGTTTTCGGAGACGACTAAACTGCTTGTGTTGGACAGCAAGGAAGGGGGGGACCATTAGATGTGGAAATTAATTATGACCATTATTAGGTACAAAACACGCACTGCCATTCCACCGATTGCACCCGGTCGACAGAATTGTCACTCCAGTTCACTGCACATTCATTTCCCCACAGGCTACAGTCTATTTTGGGATTGAAAAGACAGGACAATTCCACAGCTTTCCTAACACTGAGAGAAAATGCACAGGGCACGTATGTTAACTTTAATGAACAGTGGTGCTGAAGAGGAACTTGTCTACCCATGTAACGTGGTACCAAACATGGTGACTGACCTACACTAACACAATTTGGTCATGTGAGCCTGGACCATAGCAGACGTCTTCCACAATAATTCCCCTTCCTGCCTTGTGCACAAGTTTAGGGAGGGCTGCAATTAAAGCAAAACTCGACTTGCCTTTCTTATACAAAACCTGATCTGTTTATGCATTATGTGGGATAAGGTTCTCTAATGTGCGTCTGGGGAAAACAAAAGACCCATTTCCACGGCATTTGCAGCAATTTCAAGGGCAAGAAGAAGACGGAGAAGATCCAAGTGAAACCTTTGAATTCACAAAGTACATTACAAGCCTTTGAAATCCTTTTCTATTATATGATTATTATTGTTTTGCTCACTGTGCCGCATGCTGAAACATCTCCCTAATGAAACACAAATGTCGGACCATCTCCGATTTGGCCCAGATGTAAAGCGACAGAGTGGTGGGCTTGGCTCAGCGGGCTTCTAGACCCTGGGAGAAGTCTGGGGATGTTAAGAGTGGACTGGGGAGTGTAGGGATGGGGGGAGGAGATGGGATTGGGGGGTGCAACTCTGGGAAAGTATGTGTCTACGTGAGACAGGAAAAGCCCCATAGGCTGGAGAAAGCAATTCTTCTGCCCGTCCCTTATGATCACGACAAACAAACTGCAACAAGGCATGCTTGTGTAGTCCCAAAAGCAAAAATAACGACCTTGCTGCCATATTATTAAAGGCAGAAAGCATGTATTTTATGAAGAAAGTATATTCTCCATAGATTTTCACAACTGCTGCACCAGTCAAGACAACAGGTATCGGCATTCGGTGGGGTATCACAGGCTGACAATGGCACTGGGACATCATGAAACCGGCCAAACTGGGGTCCCATGTGTCCAACTTCAATATGGCACTAGAACCTTGTATGACTTTCTCAAAATCTGTGTGCTGTGACTTATTATCCCACGAGCTACAAGACTGGGATAAAAGGAGTCTGGTGTAGCTGATCTGTAATTGCCAGTTAAACAATTTATACTTTCCAGTTCACTGAGCCCATACTGCACCAAATGGCCCAAAAAGAAGTCAGACAACCTGTTGCAGAGGCCTCACCCACAGGGTCGGCAGCTTGCCCTGGACCATCTATGCCTGTACCAAACATCAGCACTATGTTTTAAGTTTTGCAAGATTTTTCTCTTTGATAACTTCCTTATTTCCCTTTGTCAATGAAGGGGAAGGGAAAAAACAGTCATGAGTTACACATCAGAACAAAACAGGGCAAACTTAGGAACATAACCCAAAGGTTAAGCACAAAAAAGTCATTTGAGCTTTTGACAAGCTAAATTCCAACCCTATTGCAAAACTTTGTTTATAATGTGGGCCAGGTCAGAAGAGGGGGCTGAACACATGATGCGCAATAAAAATGCTGGGGCGTAATTTTGGAATGGAGCGAGATCACATGTGGCCAGAGACTTGAGATGAATCAGAAACATCTGCCTGAAGCACCCCATGGGGTTAATGGTTCATGGGGGCAACAGGCACAGGGTCATGCCACTTCTTGAAGGAGAGTGAGAGAGAAATTTCTTGGGAGAGGAGATGATTTTGGGTCAGGCATCACCTTTATTGTGCATGTTTCATTTTTGGTAACTGGCTTTGAAAGTCATGGCAAATGAGTGTCCACAAGCAAATCGACCATCACACTCAGTCGGCACTGAATCACCGAGGGATCACTTCAACAGTCCTGAATGTCAACATTTTATGCCCAAGGGAAGTTGATTGACCTATGCTTCCATCGTCATGGAGACTGCATTTGCTGCCCAAGGCGGTTACCACTGAACAGTCAGCTTGCACCGGAGTGTGAGGAAGTGATTCTGGTTTGCCCAGCATTCAGTCATATTTTCCCTTTACAAAAGCAGGCCAAGTGGCATTGAAGGCACATGTTAGGGAAATAATGTGGAAAAGCCAGTTCAGTTTGTGCTGCATCTAACTGGTGATGTGCCACACTAAGGCCCAGGCTAGCAAAGAAGTATAATACTACCTTTACCTCCTTAACCCTTTTTATTTAATGAAGTTGAGAAGTATGGTCAAAATACATTGCAATATAAGCAATTCAAGAAACACATCGGTTTTGAGAAAAGGCATGCTGGTTCTAAAGCTCTGTGAGTCCTGTATTCATGCAAATGGTGCCACAGTGCTGAAAACATTTCAACATCAATTATGGATTTCTGCCCAGTCCAGTCTGCTCTACTTCACAGTGACCATTTTTTTTTCTCCAGAGGGAGCCTTTGATCACTTATAGGGCAAAATGTGGGGGTACACAGGTCTGCAGAGTACACACATACATACATACATACATACATACATACATGGTCTGCCCACACACAGACACTAGATGATTACATTTGCCAGATCATGAAATTTGTTTAGTATCACGCACAGCACACTATCTGACGGAAACCAGCACAAAGATGGGGTAAACATCCAAACATGCCAGTACCAAGCTGCCACAAGCATTGCCCCACCACTATGCCGCTCTTTTCGTACACTTGAAAAACGAGGAACTCACTGGGTAAATCTGACATTTACGGTAAGAGATTCTTCTCCTTCAACACACATTTCTGAATCATAAAATCTTATTTAATGCATCCATAAACCTTAATGCCAGTAAAATAGGTGGTTGCGAAGGCTAATGCCAGCATACTGGGGGTTACAACTGGCACGAGGAGCGATGTCTGAGTGTTTTTATTGGCCTGCAGGGATAGGCTCATAAATCAAACATCATGATTGGCTACACATGACTTATCCCATGGGGTGAGTTTAAAAACAGCAGCTATGAGGATCTGCTGATGTTCCCACACGTCTCAGGGTACTGACCTGTCCCTTTTACCCACAAGTCTCTGTGAGAGAGAATAAGACCATCGAGGTGTCAGACCTCAGACACAAGTTTCTGCCACACCACTGAGACAACACACACCAAGACTCATGCTGCTGACTTAACCAGATTCTTTTTGCCAGGACACAAAAAGTTATCACAAAACAGTAAACTCATGTGAGAAGAACTCCAGTGATGGTACTGTTCCACTGGAGTCACATGACATTCAGCTCATCACTGTCAGAACACCCCCTCACCTACATCTTACAAAACTATAAAACTGTCAACATTTAAAAATGGAACTTTGCATCTGCACAGAAGTGCCCCAGTGGCTCATTTATTTAACACGTGCTTATGTAAGCATGAGACAAGTACAATTCCCTTTGATTACAACTCAAAAGGTTGTAAGACACTGCAAACAAGTTTTCCCACGTGTGTGTGTGTGTGTGTGTGTGTGTGTGTGTGTGTGTGTGTGTGTGTGTGTGTGTGTGTGTGTGTGTGTTTGCGTAAAGCATGAAAACTTAACACAGTCAGTGTCCAGGTCTGTTACTGAATGCAATTATTCAACTGGGCAGAGATGAAGAATTTCCATTTCCTTTGAAAAGCTGCACTGTAAAGCAGAAACTGCACCACATTAAAAGTAAGGCAACTTGACTTCACTAAAATGATGGCTGAAGAAGTCCTGTAACCAGTGCGACTTTACTTTGTGGCACCCCCACCGGCATCCCATCCAGGGCGTAGTTTCATAGCTTAGCACCCAGGGATTCCAGAACAGACTCCAGACCACTGCGGCCCTTATGAGGCTTAAGTGATTACTGATGAATGGATGGATGGATTTACATTATTATGTTTTTCAGACACTTTTCTCCAAAGCATCACAGAGCTTAAAATGTCATCTTCATTATGAATGAAAGATGATGCAAAATGTCTTCAGATCTGGCAAACTATCTGCAGCTAGCTTGGTAGTTGCCACAACCAGCCTGTAACTGTGACAGTTGCTAGATCAAGCACCAGGACAGCCTAATGCTGTTAATGAAACTCTTATGATAAGCTCAGAGAAAGGAACAACGGCAACATCAATAAGGCATGTCAGCAACTGATGTGTCATCCCCCGCTTGAACTCCACTCAGGCCAGTGGTTATGGCAGTAGGACTTACACTTCCCCCTTGGTTAGTCACTGGGCCCCCCACAAGCAAGACACAGGAATCCTCCAGACTCCCGCCCACACTGAACGTGATTAATGTGCCAATTAGCCTAAATAGTGCCTTTATCACCCCCACTGGCCCAAAACCCCACTCCCACTGCCTCCTGTTTCCCACACATTTGAATGCAAACAGGACCCCCCTGGAGCTCCGATTTGACGAATCCAGAACTTTTCAAGGTTGTTGCCCGCTCTGTTTTGAACAGACACCAAGCTAAACACTCCGCTGTGTCTGCTATATCAGCTTCATGTCAAGGAAGTGCACGGAGGAATCAATTACAGTGAGAATGCAAAAGGCCAAGCCTGATGCCGAGTAATTGACTGTTTGGGATTTCTGTTGGGGCATCCAGAGTTTAATTACCCATAACTGCAGTCAGAGGCATGGAAGTCCGATTCGCAGAGCGCAGAAACTAGACAGAGCTGCTTACCCAAATTCCTTTGAAAAATAAGGAGGGGGTGCATGTAACTGTACAAATACACTGAGTTGCCAGAATTCCTAGCTCAGTTAGTGTTCATCTGAGCATTAGAATTGGCAAAACAAGTCATCTTGGTGACTTTGAACGTGGCATGATATTTGAAGTTAGGTGTGCCTGTTCTAGCATCTCCCAAATGGCTGTCGTCCTGGGTTTCTCATGAAAAACCCTTTCAAGGGTTTTACGATGAATAGGGCAAGGCACATAAAGGTACCAGTGATCAGCAATCCTGTAGACTAAAATGGCTGGTGGGCCAGAGGGGGTCAAAGGAGAATGGTAAAAATCATGCAAGGAAATGGATGGTCCACAACCAGGAAAATCAGATCCAAATTTAATATCTGTGTTCAGAATGTCACCTAAGAGTGCATCACTTGTCAGACTTTGTCTCCAATCTGCTGCAACAGTTGAGGACAATATGAAATAACAAAAAAGTATCTCTCCAGTGGGCACAGAAGCATTGAAACTGGACAGTGTAAAAAAAAAAGAAAAAAAGATGGCTGCTCAGATGAATCCAGGTTCCTTTGCATCATGCTGATGGATTGGTCAGAGTTTGGTGCAAGCAATATGTCTAATGCACCCAGCATCTTGTAGAATCTATGCTGTTCTGAAGACCAAAAGAGGCACAACACGGTACTAGATAGTTGTACAGTACTTAATAAACTCGAAACTCAACGTATTTTGTATAACCAGTGTACTGATGGGGTCTCTTCCTTCACTGAGACACTTGTGTACAGATGCAGATTTCCAGGGGCAGCAGATAAGCTGCCGAACAGGCATGCCAATATTCCAGAGTGGGCAGGCGGGCAAGCAAGGATAACTGGCACCAGTCATGGGCGTAATTCCTAGTGTGAACAGAGGGTGAGCTGAAGGATCAGAATGAATGGATCATCCTTCACCCACTGAACTTGTAAAAAATTGATTATTAAACAACCACACAATGCCCCTCCCCAGCACTAGCAAGCTTCACACTTTTGAAACAGCTCCCTTGCTGCCAGTGTATGCCAGTGGTTGACAATCTCAGCAGTGTTACACTCAGCGTAATCCAATGACACACCCCTGGTGTCATTGTACAGTTGACAATCTCAGCTGGTGGCACTTTTGATGCAATCAAGCCCCCCAGCTCCTCCCCATCACACACCCATGGTACCAGTGCTAGCGCCTACACATCTCATGGCAGAAATGATCCCGTTCTGTAGCAGACCTTAGGGGGATTACATTGAGGTCTGTATGAGCAGGTTCCCATAGCCCTGCCAATTGCCCATAGGTACAGTACAATCCTCAACCAAAAAAGGGACTGTCAGGACAGCCCAAAGAGCAGAAAGTGAGAACCCCCCCCATCCACACACACACACACACACACACACACACACACACACACACACACACACACACACACACACACACATACTTTCACATGGATTAGGGACTTATCAGGCCTCGGGTGGCGCGATCATTAAAGGAGGTCACGGGTTTAATCATGGCACTGGCCTGCATTTGACAGCAGATAGGATTAGACCAGAAGGCTGACCTCTCGCTTGGAAAAGCAAATTATAACACCAGCAATGATAGGGGTGAGAGGTTGGGGGGGATCTTGTCAAGAAAGGGGAAACGTGGGCAACCAAACGAGCCAGCATAGCTACCAATTCAAATGGGTCAGAAAGGCAACTGCTCTCTCCTACATGAGGAATTCCAGGTGTCTGAGAACACAACAACACACTGACTTGTTCACAAATTAGCTCTTTTGCACCTGACACAACGTGCAGAAATTTTCATAGGGTCAGTTTGATATTACCCCCCCCCCCCAAAAAAAAAAAAAAAAATCATTCAGGAAATTGTATTTAATAAGGAATTTCTCTGCAAAAGCAGCTGGCCACCTGCAAAACTACTGCACAGGAATCCATCAGTCTTTTGCTGCCTCCTCTGTGAATGGCAGCAGGTGTTGAGCATATCTGAACATTATTGCCCCGGCAGATTCCACCTCCTTTGGGGGAGCGCAGCAAGCTCTTTTTCAGGACCCTTAGATTATTGACCCTTTTGTCCTCTAAGTTCAACACACATGAACATGTTGGGTACATAGGTGCCTCATAATTAAACAGGACCCCCGGCCTGACCAGCTCCACCTCCACCACCCCAGTGTGTCGCACAGGGGCAATTAGCACCCGATCACAAAAGCGGCCTGACGGGTTTCCTCAACACGTGATGCACGACCAGGGTCATCAGGGAGCAGCAGGTCAAGGAACAAGAACGTCCTGCAGCCAGATGGTTTGATTCATGACCAGCAGGCGCACAATGCCATACCTGTCTCCTACCAACACTTCCCTTGACAAATAATGTGTCCGGACAGTGAAATTAAATTACTTTGGCTCTGGAACATCACAGGGAAACATCCAACCCCCTCACCACCCTCCCTGATAAGACACAGAAAACTGCTTTTCTCTCCTTCTCTTCCTATCATTAAAAATGTCCGCATATTCAACAATTCGGTTACCCTGTGTGCCCGTTAAACACAAATTACCGAGGGGCAAAGGTTAATGTGTTTCAAACTGATGTGCAGTCATTTTTTTCTCAGAACGACAAGATCAAAAGCTCAGTTTTAGCCTTCTCCCAATACTGACTGAATTACTATAAGCCAAAGTCAATGCTGAAAACGGACCCGCGGTTGTTTGATAAAGTCGTCAACCTTTCACAGGAATCAGAGAAGAACACAAAAGGTTTTGTTCATTTTTTTTTATCTCCGTGAAAACATTATGTGTTGCAACCGCCTATAACAGAAGTGTGACATCTAATAAGGAGAAAAGGCCCACAGAGGAAAAGGCCAATTACAAGTCTGACAAATGAGAGCAGATTCCTCGTAGGAAATATGGAGAAAAAAAAAATTAGCAGCTGGCTGTTCCACACTCAGCTTTTCACGCCGGAAGCAAAGTCAGTGAGACTTTGCTGAAGACTGTGTATGTTCAAATTCTTTATGCGTGCATGTTTGAGGTTTGAAATCCTCTCCTCCAGCATAAACCTCCCCAAACTGCTTAGTGCAAGTGGGAAGGCCACATATTCTTGCTTCCTGACAAGCTGCAGTTGGCCAACGTGGCTCCAGGCACGAGCAATAATCGCCGCAGTGCGGGTTTTGGAGAAAACGCTCTGCTCCGATCTTCCTCGGCCTCTTGTCATCCTGCAGAGAACTGGCACAGAGTGAGTTTCCAGCGTCCAGAGCCCGTCAAACCCAGCCCTATGGGAAGACACCGCTGTGCTTACCTTGAAACATGCACCAGGTGTTTCATGACAAAAAAAAAAAAAAAAAAGGATTCTTGATTTTTTTAAACCAACTGCAGCCACCAGGGACACCAATATTGAACAGTATAAGGGACAGGCAATGAAATACAAACACCAAGTTTGTCAAGGATGGACAAACTAAACCACTGACAGACACATCCCTACTCTAGCAACAGACTCTGCTGAAATCATATCATTCTTTACACAACATGACAACCGCATTAAATACATATTAAATAATTTGTTCAATATGTGACTTTGGTCTGAAAGTAAGTGATGGCTGACAAGGACAAGTTCATGAAGTCTTTGGTGTCTGCAAGTGTCTTTCAAACTTTTCCATCGAGAAATGTGCCTCCACACTAGGCCCAATTTTTAATGCTCAGTGAGCTTTCACAGGCTGCTGCTTACATAACCAAAATTTCACCTAAAGAAACCAAGAAGGGAAATGCATGTTTTATTGCACTTGTCAGATACCGCATTTACAGGTCTATGACATAAGATATATGGTTATATTAATCGGACTTGGCATAAAATGAAAGAAACTTCTCCCACGACTCTATGCTGAAAATTTAATGGTCTAGACATTAAGGTGTTATCCTGTGGAGTTCTTTCTCCTGTGAAAATGAAAGATATTTACAGACATACAGGACATCTCAACTCAACTGGCTAAATCTCCTGCTGCCACTGCCCTGTGTCACCTTCCTAAACTTAAGTATGGATAAATCTGAGTTTCACACATCAACCATACATGTCACATTTTGCAGAGGCAGAAAAAATTAACTTTCCTTCACAGCAACATTTTTGATAGTGATGACTCACCATTTCATTGTCTTTTTGCTGGCTATCTAGGAAATTCCCTTAACCATCTTTGGTCAGGGGGTCCAGGAGTCATTTTCAGTTCATCTCAAGCCTAACATGATTATTTCTGTAAATTCTGAAACAGCTATATGCCCTCCCCAACGCTATGCCCTTGACAACATCCCCTGGCAACCTTGCTGTGTGCCAACCAAAATTTGAGGCGCAGCATGACAGCATGATAAATCCTGCAAATGCAGCAGTTACGCCATGTAGCGGGGCGAGTTCCCAGCACCACCAGTGACACCACCAATGTCAGTCTCTGTACGAGTAAACTAGGACAGACGGAGGGTTCATATGCAGGATAAATGTAGAATAAATGCATAAGAATAACAATAAAAATAGAATCACATTCTTGGATTATTTATTTTTTAATCTTTCAAAAAAAATAAGATAAATTATTAATAAACACTCGTCATTTTGCACTGTATTTCTTTTATTACCTCTAAAATATTTAAAGGCAAGGAAAACAGAACTATGGCAAATATGTCAAAAAATATTTTCATTTTCTTGTTTTCATTAACTGCTGTTTTATTCTTTATTTACTTGTTTACTTAGCCGGTGTCCTCATCCACTGACAAGAAAACTCATATTCATCAAATGTTTTATATTTTCACATTTCGACACTAATTTTTCATGGCTGTGGTGGTGAAATGAGAATTAAAATATCAAAATCATTCTTCAAGACAATTACACAAGCACATGAAAACAACTGACATTAATAACCAAGCATCACCCTGATTTAGAAATTCTGTCACACAGGGACAGACTTTCAAGATACATTTGGGCAATGTAAACTGGCAATCATAAGGACAGAAATTATCCAAGTATAATTGCACCACATAAAAAGTTATATTACTTTTAAAAGAAGATATTTACAGCAATTTGCTCATCTTTTCAGATTTTCTTTTTACTTGACATCCTGACCAAGACTGATGAAGGCAAGAAGAAATTTGGTAAGTGACATAAATGGACACATGCATTTACTACCGAAACAGGAACATGGGGTGTTCAGGACGCACCCAATAAAATTTTACACAGAATTAGTTATTTGGCTCAGACATTGCACACACAATGCTTAGCAACTGCGTCATGCATGACAGGCTGCTAGCAACATCGGATCAAATTTTAAATGATCAAGCTCTGTCTCTTACACTCTCCAGACCCTTATGGAGTTCCAGATGTTAGAGGTCTTCGTTCCGAGCCGCCTGGCCGATATTTGCCCCCGAATTGGCTTCTGGGCTAAAACACACCTGGGAATACTCAGCATACAACTGAAGTGAAGTCATGTGACCATGAAGTATCTTTACCGCATGCCACCCTGCCACATCCCACAATAGCAGTCCTCTTCCCCTCTGCTGTACGACCACCAGAATCGTGCACACATGCAAGATCTAGATTCCCCGAAACAGATGGCTGTTAAACAATGGCAAAGACATCCAGATTGGGTTACTGCTGTCTGCAGAGCTGCTACAGAAACAATGCTGTGAGGCGAGTGTCTTCAAGTCAGATGAGCAATAAACCGGATCAGTTATGATACAAGTGAACGGTCAAATTCATATTTATTCTGATGTTTGCTACAGGAAGATCTGTATAGGTCTAAAAGGTTTAATTACAAAAACCCTTTTCAGTGCAACTTATTCGGAGCAAAGAAAACACACAGGCACTCACACACACACACACACACACACACACACACACACACACACACACACACACCGCATACAGCCAAATAGAGCCGATGCCTGGGATGATAAAAGGGAGAACATTTATGCATTCTTTAAGCTGCTGAGCTTCCGTTTCAAATGCTATTGTTTATTGTCGCAGGACATCTTTGCTTGACAAGTATTAACAGATTGGGACAAACTGTTCTGAATGCCAGGCAGTTTTATAATGGTACCGCATGCTTCCACACAAACAAGCAAAGCAAATTAACCTCTTCCTGGGTGCTATACCACTCCAGATCATCAATCGAGGAGGAGGAGGAAAGCGAGGGAGGAAAGGAGAAGTCATTTGTTAACCATACAGGCAGGGAGGTGCTGGCACTTGAGAAGCATGTAGGGAGAGGCCTCTGCATCAGGGTTTACCGTGGTTCTCCCACACTTAGGACTGACCCACAGACAGCGAGAGTCACAGACACACTTGGGAAGTTCTTGTCGTGGAACTTAGATATGATTGTCCTTCAATTCCAGAGTGTCAACTTGAACTACAAAAGATTTCGTACCCACAACATATTCTGGCAATGGCAAGCGCAACTGATTTGCTTTCATCCTTTGTAGTTCCTCATGCTATGCTGGTTCCTTTCTTAAGACAGCATGCCGAACATAGTGTCTCTGCTCCTCTGGGCTGTTTCTCGTAGTTGGACAAAGCTGCAGAAAGTTCTTGTATCTCTTTCTCGCCAAGGCTTTCTTCCCTCACTTCCATTCCGGTTTCGTGGCGCGGTTCATTACATTTCTGTATCGGTTAATTAGCACTGCTTCATATTTGTATTGGATTTGTATTGGTGTGGAGCCCCCATGGCACTTGTTCCCCCATCAGATGGATCTGACTTCAGCTGTGACACACAGCAGTATTGAATGAACACATATGACACTAAAGGTAAGCTCTCTGGGGCGGTTACCTTGGGACTGCCTGACTTCCTAGCAGACCCTGGGGGAAAGATGAGCAGGCAGCAGTCGACGAAATGAGAGGCTTGCCGTTCTTGATGTTTTCAGACTGGTTTTCTGAAATCCATGGGTGCCTGGACCTTGTACTCTCCTTTTCTCAGTTCTATTGCTCTTGTTTGGCAGACTTGTGCCATTTGCGCCACTGCATTTCCCTCAACAGCTCGAGCCAACAAGATATTTCCATTAGTCTGCATCCCTGTCCAGGAATTCTCCACAGAGATACGCATGTGGAGTGAACAAGTACCCCTCCCAACTTGTCATATCTCCTAGAATGCCTGAGTAGGCCTGACCAAAGATGCCAGCCATTTGTGACACCACAAGGTCACTACTCCCATGTCCCTTACTCACCTCCCTCACATCATTACATCCAAAACCCCTTATAACCAAATGACTGTCTCCCTTATGCCTTCTCAACCCAGAAGCAAGGCTGGAAAAGGTTGTGTTCTTTGAAGTGGATGGGCCCATGAAGCGGGCACTCCAGATCCAACCTTCCAGTTCATAAGATCAGCTTCAGTGACATTCGGATCAAGCGCCTGCCATGGCTTGCGGTCCTCCACCCTCCCCCCGCTGCTCCCTTGCTATAATGCCAGGCGTGTCCGATCGTTTTAGTGTCAAAATGCCGACAGTCCCCGGGTCCCACCCCCCCCCCCCCAGGGAAAGCACAAAGAATCGTCCGATCCGTAGTTCCTTTCGCCCTTCAAATCTCAAGCACCATGCAGATCACAACAGGGTTGCACATCTTGGTCATTAGAAGCGGCAACTCCACTCTCCAAACACTTTGTGCTGTGCGAATCTAATGATTATTTGAAACTTACAAATTTGCTCAACACTACATGCAGACAGTAGAAACAGGCAGAGAAATGCTCTTACCCCTAGACTGCAGGACACTGACAGGCAATGAGATAGTAAACATTATGAAGTTTGTTCTTGCTTTTAGCACAGAGTGAATTTTTCAACAATCAGAGACGGACTGACATCCAGTCCAGGATTTACCATTGTAGTCTTGTGCCCAGAATAGACTGTGGACCACTGCAACCCTGAAAATGATACGCGGTTAACAAATGTGAGTGACTGAGTGAATTTCTGGAATGAAAACACTACAATACCCATAAGTACCACTGCAAGTCCTAAGCATTATTTTTAATGGATGGTGTTGCTGTTGAGGATAAGAACACTGTTTCACATGAAAAGCATACCTAAAGCTGCTCTTCTGAGCCTCAGCAGCCAGAGCAGAGCTATGGGAACACTTAGCCACAAGCCACACTGAACAGGGTTACAGCCTCGTTCACCTGTGTTTCTGATCTGCAGCAGCTCTCAAGACAGGCCTGGAGGATGCAGGAGATGCGCATGCTCTAGTGTGTAAACAAAGTTGGGAACAGGGGGAGGGGATGGGACTGGAGGGGGACGTGCATACTGTGAAGCAATCAGTTCAGTGCTTCATTTGTACAGAAAGGGGAAAGTTCTGACTGAGATCATTCAGTTGTCCTTAGCAGGAGTGGTCCTCAAGCTGCACAAGCAAAGCCCAACTTGACTCCCTGCTGTACAGAACATCTAAAACAACTTTTGGTAACAAATAAACAAATGGCTGGAGGATATCAACTGCTGTAATTCAAGTTTGAAACAGTTTTCACTCGTCTCGAGGAAAATACACCCATAAATAAATAAGGCAAAATTGCCCCCCCTCCTTTGGAATGGCCTTGTCAAATTCCTCAGTGCTGTGCTGTTGCTCTGCCCAGAAGAATTCATCAGCTGCATTTGGGGGGCTACAACTAACCAGCAAAAATATTTGTGAAGACAACGGAATTACGGAGAATATCTGCCAAACGTGCAGCACAGTAATTTTGTGCAATAAGCAAGAAGGAAGCAGGAAAAACGGCTCGGTTTGCCACAATCAAGATAAATATGCAATCTGGAAAGATACTGTATGCCTTAGGAAAATAAGTTCCAGTGAAGTTAACAGCTGAAGTGATAGGCAACTAAGCAAAGCTCTGAGCACTTTCAATGCACAGAAAGTATCATGCTATTTATGTAGAAGAGTAAGTAATAGATGATCATCATAATAAGGTTCCCTGCAGACAACAGCAGCAACACAATAATAATTAGTAATTACAGGAAATGCATAAAAGCTGAGATCCAGTTTCCTTCATCATTGCAGTTTGCCTAATTAATTACACATTTGATTATTGAAATGCATAATAGCAAATTAACATGCTTGCAAGGATTTGAGGGGCCGTTGCTGAGTGCAGCAAATTCACTCCTCAGATTCTGAGCTGCTAGCAAGAAAAAGACCTGCATGCAGCTCATATCAAGCACACTTTTAGCCAGACACACGGTGATCCTGCACTAGCAAATCAAGCACAGCTCATTATGTTATCACATTATTTATTTATTCAGCGATGACTCACTTGCACATGCTTGGGGATTTACACCATACGCGTCACTGGTGCAACTGAAGTAAACCTCCTCTCTCACTCTCTCCGCATCTGGTGGAATGCAGGAATGCCCTACCAAGGTTCTCAGTAAGTAACTTTCGGGGCCAGAGCTCAGAGGGGTTAGCAGCGTAACCACAACCTAACGAAAGGATAGAAATTGTCCGCTGCTCTGCCGTCAAGGTCACCTGCCTCGTGCTGTGAGATGAGAAACACGAGGACCTTCACCATCGGGTGACAGAAGTCTGACGCAAGACTGACAGAAGTGAGTCCTGGAGGGACAGAAAGAGCGAAGAGCACAGCAGAACAGGGGCATCCTGCTTCACACCTCACTCTTGAATCCTGCACTCCGGCAGCATCCCAAAACCTGCAATTAAAGCGCACACTTCCCAAGCAGAGTAGGAGAGAAAAGCCACAGGGCTTTTTCAGCTTTGCCTGATGAGGAAAATTAGACCAGAGGCAGCTTGTTTGGTTATGTTTAATTTATATTACAAAACCCCAGAGTGCCCATTCGAATAAGAGCTATACATAGACCTGTCCGCCAATAAAAAAACCCAGCAAGCACTTTAGCCAATACAGTGCATGCAAGCCTTCCAAAATGGTAAAAACCCAAATTTGTAGATGTACTCTACAGACCGTCCAACCAAGTTAAACCCACAAATTAGCAAAGTACTGTATACAGAAGTTTTGCTCCGATTACCGGGCTCTGAGAAAGGTGTCCTGCACACAAAAAGGTAGGTGGCAGGTGGCAGTGGAGCGCTCTGCTGATGCTCGGATGCCAGCAAAGAGATGACATTTCAAACTGATTGTTCTGCGGTGGGATTAAAGGTTCACAGAGTTATCAAAGGCTTAGTCGCTGCAGTTCCGACTGATCTTGGAATGACGGTGGCCGCTAGATGCCTGATGTTCCCATGCATGCCTGGCATACCCCTTATACCCCCTTCCAACCTTTGCTCTGGGGGACAGCGGGCACCATACCAGCTGGGGGTCAGCAGCAGCCCTCCTGCCTGACAGCTCCTATTTTCTCCATCTGAATCTGCATTTCCATCCCACAGCAAACTCAGACTACCCCAGAGCCAAAGAGCAAAGGCCAGCAGAGAGTCTCAGCAATGTCCCATACTCACAGACTCGCATATACACACAAACACACACTTGTGACAAACAAAAGACTTTGGCAAAGACCACCGTCCCACCCACAGCCCAATGTAACACGCTCCTGTGGAAGAGCCGTTTTTTCACTGTCCATCATTTGGCAGGCAGCAGTCCAGTTGCACCATTGTGATGAGTTTCATCTGCCCACGTCTAGGTTGTCTCTCCATTTGCCACGTATAAAAACAGGCCTGCTTGCAGCAGTCTGACCCCCGATGGGCAAACTATACTGACAAACAAGGCCCAGGCTAAATTCTCGCAGGAGGACACAGAGTACTACTAAACAGGAGACAAAAACTTCAGTAGACAGTTCTTTCCTACAGGAAAGATTTATATGTGTTGATAGTGGACGGGAATACACAGCTTTGCTGGGAGAAGCCAACTTGTGTTTAACTTCCCGCGAATTTCCAAAAACAAAGCAGATGAAATTTACAGACCTAGGATTATACGGGTTCTAAGTGAAAAAGACACAGCTCAGGGTTTATGGTGCAAAAGCAGAGAGATTAAAACATCTTTCCCTTTGCTCAACACTTAAGTACAGGATGAGATCATTCTATTTTGAGATCATTCTGAATCTTCACTGGCGCCCCCCCCCTCCCCCCAAACCCTCATTTGTCATTTTTCAGACATGGAATTTGCAAATCATGGCAGAAAAAAGAACCTTTTTTCTTATATTTTAGGACCATTTCCCATGCATTATCAAATGGCTAATAAAAATAAAGAAAGTGGCTTCATGCCCCAGCTGTTAACTCCTTGGCAGCTAAAGGCTTCCTAACAAATACAGCCAGAGTTTTACTCCAAAGATGACAAAAGGCAAAAAGTAGATTCACTTTTGTTTAGTTTGTTAAACCTAAAGTAACTTTCACATGATGAACAATGTCAAAGCTTAAACTTGTGAAAAATAAAGGTATAATCGACCCTTGGGGTCCTGGATGCACAGCAACACAATTCAACAGGAAGCAGATAGCAGATTGAGAGTAGGGCCTTTCCCAACCTCATTCACCCAAGCCCAACCTTTCTCCTGCATGCCCCCTACGCTTTTGGTCACAACACTCCCCCCCCCACAAATACACACAGCACAACAAACACGTGCAGCTTTGCAACAGCCAGGTGGCAACAGGCCTGCTTGAGAGACCTGCTGCAAGTCAGCTCTCTTCAGGGGAACCACTGCTAGTCCTCCTAAATGGCCACTGACAGTAAATCAATTCCTTAATGAACCCGGCACAATAACTGTGCGACGTGATCACTTTCAGGCATGGGAAACAATTGTTGCAATTAAGTCAGTTTTGCACCATGCACAGAGGTAAAACCTCAGTTTCCAACATAACTATATGCTAATAAAAAGATGAAAAACTGCTGACATGCATACACACACACGCAAACACATACGCACAAAGTGATAAAAGGCACAGCGATTAATTTTTAAAAATCCCAGGTACTAGGATCAGCCGCCATTAAGGGTGAGGCCCATCGGCTACGTTTATTCTTTTACAGCCTTAAATAATAAAATAAAAAGGGGGACAATTATTTTCTGTGAAACTGTTTCTTTAAAGAGGCATCTGTCATTTTGGGCCCAAAAACACGTACCATATGTGAGTTCAGGTCTGGCAATCGGACCCGATTATGGAACAGGCGACTGCGTTCATCAGGAAAAAATTAGCCCGGTCCTCAGAGGCGCTCTCCCATTGGCCGGTCACGCGGACCCGCTCCGTTTGAGGGCACCCCAGACATTCCAGCGGATAATCTTTTCCATCCCTGCACTGCGCTCCGCCCAGAGGAGTCGAGTCGCCTCACAAGACTTGCTTTGTGCGTCCCCCCTTCAAAAAGTCAGTTTTTCACTCCCTTCTATGAGGCTTTTCCAAAACTGGTTCTTCTTGGGATGAAAAGCAGAAAGCAAAAAAAAAAAAAAACACAAATAATTGCCTTAGAGATGATTTTGAAAAAAAAAAAAAAAGCTTACATATGGTGTTTCTCACGGCTCTTTCCAGTAAGGGCTTACTTTTTGAAAAATGAAAACAATAAAAAAGCCACCAAACCAAACCCTCACCACAACAGTGAAAGGCCTCAAGTTCAGAGGTGCAGAGCTGAGTCTGCCCTGCAGGAATTGGACCGGCTTCCCAGAATCCTCTGTAGCAGTCTTTGGTGCCAAACTGCAACATATCATTGTGGCTGCTGCTAAATACTGGGGAAAACAAAGACTGAAAGACATTATCTCGCATGCAGCGGGAGGGAAATTTACAGCTACACAATCCATAATTAGAGATGTTGCCATTATCCCGACTATAAACTCCTGAGGACTTCAGCCATTCCCTCCTTCCGTAGCTCCCCGTGGCAAAAACCACCATATAGCCACAGCTGCCATCCTGCTAATAACACACAGCATCTGTGTTTGCATGGCACACTGTAACACCATTTTAATATCCCTCTTGTGACGTGTTATAGCCAATAAAAGACAACGGCGGCTGCTTCGATTGCTTCCACTGCTGCCTTGAGAGCAACCAGAGGCAGAAGGCGAGTGTAGACCGCTAATGGAGCCCTGCAGTGAGAAGACGACTCATCAGCTGAACAAGGGCACGAGCCCATAAGTCAGAATAACGTGTTTTGGAGAGAGGCGTGGGTGTCACCAAGTGGCTTTGTGTAACAGCAGTAAAAACACAGGGGAGAAGTAAATAAAATACAGATCACACGTAGGAATCTGCTTTGAACTTACATATCACATCAACAAAAAGCAAAATGTATTTGAATACGTAAAAAACACAGTCTTATTTGGCCCTAAATGATTTGAAAAAGAAACTGAGACTACCAAGATTTCCCGGTTCTGTCAGAAAAGCAAATTTAAATCAAAAAAAAAAAAAAGTGTAACGTGAGGCACAGAAAAAGTTCAAACAGTGATAGTAGTAGAGAAAACAAGGCAGAAAGTGCAGCTGGAAACCTTGACCACATTGCATTCACAGGTCCAAGAACAGAGTAGGAGGTGATCCCCTAAATGTGCTTACGAGCAACACCAGCACTGGTTTGCGCTGCTGACCCCCCGTCCAGGTCCTGCCCCAAAATCCATTATTATCCATTGATTAGATATGTGCACCCAACAATAATTATTATTGTAATTACTATTTTCTTCCTTAGGGAGCACTTATGTCCCAGGCATCCTTGTTCATAGCTCTCTTGGAAGAAAGCGTAGCCAAAGCATGGCCTCTCTTGGAACTCGAATGCCTTCTGGTATTGATACTTCATGTTACTGATCAGTGTATAAACACTACAGTGTCTTTATAAGACCAAGGTTTATCAAGCAATGACCACAGGAGCAATACTTGGCAAATGAGACAATTTGACACACACAGCTCAAGACGCCCAGACCAGGTGGCTGTGATGCACCACATATTGAGAGGGGGATTCAATGTGTTGATTTATTGTCCACTTATCTGAGCTTCTTCTTTGCACACCAGACAATAACCATGCAGTGACTAAAGTTTTGAGCTTCTACACACACACCCATTAGCAAACAGATAATATAGACAAGCTTATGCGAAGGGATATGGACCAACAACCTTGTGACTGCAATTCCACTCTCTACCCAAAGGGCAGCATAAAGCCATGTTTCACTGGAGAAAATGGAAAGGGAATGAGAGTGTCCATGTGTAACACAACTTTATCAGCACATGTTCTCTGTCATGTGCACAGCCCCGTTGCCTGTGTGCTATGGCAGCAGTTCTAGGGTAACTGGACCTGGGAGAGCACACCATGGGCATTACTCATGTAGCCAGTAGTCGCGAGAAACCTAGGAAATACTAAAACAATACCAAAGAACCTCACTCATAAGTCATGAATCATATAAATGATTAACTTGAAGCAGGATACCACTTAAACAGATATTAAGGCAGTTTTTTTATTACTAGAATACACAAACCTTGTACAGTGAAAAACCTGTGCGTTTTTTGAGAACTGTTACTTCTCTTGGCATCACCAAGAGAGACTTGTTTTGCAGTTTGTTTTGTGCATCCAGAATCTTTAATTAGGAGTTATCTCTTTTTAAATATCTGTCCTTCTTTGTATTTATCTGATGTTTTTCTCACACAGACATCTTACACTGATTTACGTATTCACACAGTCGAGTATTTTTTACTGAATTTGGTCATGGCTAGTAAATTTCTCATTGACGATAAACCCAAAGGTGGGAGCTGAACCTGAGTCATTTCAGCGCATCGTGGCTCCTGTAATCCTTACACCAGCAGCTGCCCTGCTGCAGTAATTTTGCCAATGAAAAATGGTGGCAAGTATGGTTCTGCCTTTCACAGATCCCTGAAAATGTACACTTTGGCCAAACAAAGAAACAATTTGGGGTCATTGTGGGGAACTAAGGCACTGTTACATGGAAATACCAGCTTAAATGCTCAAAATTATATAACTGCTACAAAAGATACCCTTGAACACTTGGCCCACAAAGACAACGTATTTACATCTGGAGCCCAAGGCAACATGAGCAGGAAATTCCAAAAAACACATACAACACATTTTTGCTTTGCTAGTTTTTACCATTTAACAGAAAGCAAAAATGACTACAGTGCTTAGTTACTGCTCCAGATTTGCAGGCCTAGATTGCATACATACCCTTTCCTTAAGTGATAACTGGTAAATAAAAAAACTTCCTATTGACAGCGTAGTTAAAGTGTCTTCTTTGCAGTGCATTCCTAGTAATAACTAATTTAACTTTTAATGGACATTTTTATGTGCCATCTAAAGTGAACCAGATCTCAGTAGTGCAACTATGTACCAACAGAGATGTTCTGATAAAATACTGCTAACAGTAATGCTGTGTGGTGTGCGTTGAACGTGGGTTTCTCTCGGTCTCTATGGGAAACAGACACAAGTGTCTGATCACCAGAACACAAGAGCTGGTCTTTCTTCTCCAGTCCATAACATAGACCTGAGACTTGTTCAAATGTTACAACTGAACACTTTGGTTGTGGACAGCAGTGTCAGTTTTTTCTCCCCAACTAAATGATGTGACAACACACCAGAAGTTTCTTGAAAAAGTTAGGGGCTCTCGTGTTCGCATGGAGGTGGAGGCGTGGTACCTGTAGATATCCGGCGCTGGTGAAGTGGGCACATGCCACTGAAACAGGAACAAGACTCCCCCGAGCGGTCACGTTGGGAGGGCGTCGCTAAAGAACACTGCGGTTTGAGGAACCCTGTGGGGCAGGATCAGAAAGAGCACATATGTTAACAGGTGCTTACACTACAGGTGGGTAAAAGAAAAAGAAAAAAAACAAATCAGGAATGAGAAGTGAGGAGGAGGTAAACAGGACAGCAGGTATATACAATGGCACCAGAGGATGAATGTCTGGACAAGTTTGTCTGCGTGGATGAGAAATGGCTCATGTGACCACAGAACAGGAACATTTTTCAAATGTTTGCCCCAAGCACATAAACCCCACAACAGATACCTAACTAGCTACCAAACTGTATTTTCAGGTCTCACAGGATCATTTCTGACTGACCTCTTCTTTCTCTCATCCCCATCCTCTTAGAGTCCCTATGTGCTGCACTTTCGCAGGCCCCATACTTTGAGAGGAGGCTGGGGCAAGAGCCCTGGGGAAGAGGGGGGAAAACAGAAGGAGGAAGGGGGATGGAGTGGAGGTGGGAGGGACTTGTCTCAACATGGGCAAAATGCCAAGTCAAGCAAGCAGGCTAGGGGGGAAGGAGGCTGTCCTGCTGTTTGCAACATGGGCCAAGAGGGTCACACTCAACAAGGAAGCCATTATCTGACAGTGTGGGTCATCTGAGGGCTACGGTGTGCACAGTCCCTGAACCCCAACACCGACCCCACCCTCAGCATAGACACAAACTGCATTGAGGGATCTAATAAAACGATCACATTCACTCAGACTCAGAAGGAGAACTGAGTCTAATCGACAACCATCTCGCATCTGAAAGTGACTGGAGTGTCACCCCTCCCGTCACTACCTCCAGGGTGTTCCCACAAAGCAGCAGATACCATGTGGACACAGCGCAAGATCATTCACGTGTTTGCCACGCTAAAAAAAACCGCGTGACAACTCTCTGCTTCTCTTGCTGAAGCTCCACCATGCACCACCAATCGTCTTCACCTCACCAAACAAGAGCTGAATGCAAACATCTGTTGCGGCACCTAATGCAGATTTTCCAAGCTCATCCACTACAATACATACTCAGAAGTCAATGGTGAAAAAAATGGCAAACAGAAAATATGTCCTCTTCGTTGTGCACCAGGACAATTCACAAGCTTGCGCAGCAGACCAAGTGGACTTATGCATCATGTCACTTGAAATATTGCTACTTTTTTTTACTGAAGAATTTTTTTTTTTCCCCCAAGAAGACCTTTACGCTGCAAACCAACATCCAGCGTAAGGGCAGTGACATCCCCCTGCTCAATAAAGCTGCATTATTACAACCATGAAAAACACTTCACTTCAGATGAGCTTGGCAGATGACATTTAAAGGAGGACCAGGGATATTGAATTACTTCCCATGACAAGCCACTGTTGTGCTGGTCTTAACTTTGTGCATGTGTGCATGGAAGGGGGGGGGGGGGTCTCCTGCCTGTTTAGCACACTATTCCTCACTTTTATTAAGACACTAAAAATGGAATCAATCTGAAGGAAACTGACATGACCTTAAAAGGTACACAGGCATATCTGAAGTGTACCACACGACCCCATCGTACGTGGCACTTAAAAGTCTGACCCTTTACATTTTGCAGTATGGATTTATGCAGTGAGGTAACCTATGTTAACCCCACAGGTTGCAGAAATTACAGTAATGGAAGAGTTTGCTTTTGGTTTAAAGATTTAATTTCAGCTAATAGTTGGGATGGGAAAAAAGCACCAACTGCTAATAGAAACAGCTCTTGAAAGCTGGGGCTTTCTAGTATCAAACCCAGCAAGACACTTTGCACCTGTATGATAGCAACGTGCTGATCTCAGTGCACATCTCCAAGGCTTTTTAACAGTCATGTTCTTCAAGCTAAAAAAACTGCATAAGTGGTGTTCTTGGTTCTAATAGGTTGCGCATGCTTTTCAGCACAAGATCAGAAACAAGATTGGCAGTCAAGGGAAATTAACCTTATCATACAAGTATAATAAATACTAGAGTGTACATTTCCGCTGTAGGTACGTTGACTCAAAGCTCCCTGGCACCACAGGATGTCAGCACTCTCTTTGAGTGTGTTTTTTTTCTTCTTCTTTCAATTTCCAGGAAACGCAAAACAAAAGCATACATGAATCACATACTTAATTTGTTGCAATAATACTTTCAAAATAGTGTAATGAAGGATGTTAGATAAAACAATGTTGTGCAACAACTCTACATTATCTTACAGCAGATCATTATAATCCTCTATAAAGAAGAAATGTATGTGGATATGTATATATCCTGCATGGAGCTGTCTCAAATCCCGCCAGGACACTGAAGTGGCCATCGCCTCCATCACAGGCCCAGCAGACTGCATGCTGCCTGACCTGTGAAGGACGCGCAATGACACCAGCCAAGCTGCTGGGAGCAGTGTCACTGAACATTACTCTGCTAACGTGTGAGCTAATGCTGCAAGTCACCTTCCACTTCTCCCAAAGTTATGAGTGGAATAGACAAGAGGGTGCAAAAAAGGAACTACACGCAGGAAAGGAATCCATAAACAATACATTTTGCAGCCTTGATTGTCGACTGCTACTGTGTCTTTTTGTCTGTGTCAGGACAAAAGTATGTGCAAAATATCAAGCAATTTTCCTGCACAACCCTGGTAAGATGCTCTTGTTTCCCTAAAAGTCAGTGTATGATTCACTATGGCCAATTAAATGTAAAAAAGCATGCTGGGTAAAAGAGAAAAAAACAATTCATTTTACAGTGGCAATATGCTTATGCCTAGATGGTATGATTTTGCAGACAGTGAGTAAGGTCCTTTCCTGAAAGGCCTGAATGTTGACGTCCAGATACAGGGCCATTATGACGAACATGTGACAGTGACTCTAGGGGAAAGTGAATCACCATTCAGAACACGTGTATTAAAAAAAATCACAATTGAGAGGAAATGATACATACTTTCACTAAAAAAAAAAAAAATTAAAAAAATTAAAAAATTTCCAAACATTAAATAAAATTGAGCCGATCCGCTGTGGCGACCCCTGATGGGAGCAGCCGAAAGTCGGTTATTTTTGCCTGTAGAATAGTAAGTTTTATTTTAAAAATCCAAAAGAGCTAAAGAGTTTCATATTCATTTATTACAAAATCTGCTGCTGTCAGAAAGCAAATGAAAAAGTGCGTTTGATCCAGGTTTTTGGATCAACAGTAACACTGAGAAGGATATGCTGTGTCACCATGCCATTGTGTCCTGCAGGTAGATGAACTCAACTTTATCACCTTTAAGAACGTATAAAGTCACACGATTCCTCATCGTATGTGAATGCAGTGACACTAACCCTGTTCACATGATTCTGCTCCCCAACCTACCATCGTTTCTCAGCCACCCGTGCTTCGGCTGCCATTCCTTTCTGGACACGCAGCTAAATGCGAGTGTCAACCTTAGACAAAGAACGTTAAGATCTCTGCAAGCCTCAAAGTTTAGACAGAGAAGTAGCTTTAAATAATGTGATTCTGCACAAACTTGTTAGCCTGCCTCGGTGCAAAAAAAAACTGATCTTTATCTCCATGAGACAGGAACCAGTTTTTGGTTCCTTCTGTGCATAATAGACTGGAGAAAATGTGGTCCTGGCAGAGCATGCACATACAAGTCCTCCTGATTGAGTTGGAATCACGAATAAGAGGACTCGCACCTGCGAATGCTGTCCTTACTGAATATGCTTCTGTTTGCATTTGTGCTCTTGTTTGGCATACTCCAGATCTTTGTCTGGAGAAATGAGCAATTTCTTGTGGATGTAGCTGTATTCTCACAATGCTTGCAGAACAAACACACTGTATTTGACTTCAGTTAAAGATATCGTGCTAATGAAATGACCTCTTCAGAGCCACCTGAGAGATCCATCCAGGTTGTCCTTACTGGCCATGGTAGCATCTTTGCCTATGAAAACCAGTCTACACAAGACCCCTAACTGGACTGAAATGTGGGAGGCTGGGATACAGTGGCAGAGCAACTCCCATGAAACCATGGGGTCCAGCCCAAGGTCAGTTACTGTGGCAACCCAGAGCAGGGTCAAAGTTCAGCAGGAGAGTGTTTTAAATCACACGCATCATAAAAGTTGTCCTTGAGTAGAACCAAGGATGCCCTTATTGGTGATCACCTTCAGGCACCCTTGGTTAGGTTTTGAGAGACTCAGAAAGAAGAAGAGAGCAGTTTCCCACGCAATGTCTTTGTTCCCCTTTCTGTGTGCAGACACTGCAGAGTGTGTGGCCCCCCGAGAACGTCGCCACCTCAGCACGTTTCCGTAGCCACATGGGCGCCTGGCCGATGGACGGGTTTCACTCACGGGGATTTCTGTGTTTTGCTGAATTGTCTGCCTGCAACTCAATCAACTATGGTCAGAACGCTCTGGTGAAGTGAAAATGAGTCAAATGGCATTAGTATGTTCTAAAATTAACTCTCCTACATTTTGATTTCTCTCCAAACTCTGCTTTGTGCATCTTCTTAGTTTTGGTTCTGGAGCAACAAATTAATCCCAACAACAATAAACCTCAGATTTTTGTCTTCAAGCTTTTCTGTTACCACTTTTCATTAAATTCCTATTCTGTATTGCAAATTTTTCCCTGGTTCACGCTCTCCTGCAAAACTGTTTAATCGCTCTTTAGAGTGGTCATCTCAATAGAATAAAATTATATAATAATCCCTTATAGTGCTCCTGCCATGGAGTCAAACCTCTTAGAAGTTCCCTGAAGACAATCAGCATGAAGATATTGTGCGGGCCCTGAGAGATTTGCTCTGTCAGGAACTGTCACTTTCTAGTTCCAGTGACTACTCTCACTCTGAACATCCCAAGCTAAAACATAAAGCTAGAAAATACATTTCTCCTGGAAATACTAAAAGGAAACACTTCAGGAAATGACTGTGAATATTTAAAAAAACATCACATAAACATTTTCTTCACAAGGCTATTCCTTGCATGACTTTCATTGTTCGGGGAAGTTGGTGCCGCCATGCTGGGTAGAGGCTGGTGGAGCCAGGGAGGTTGTACTGAGTAACTTCTGAACCGATGACACACACAGAACAGCTACGAGTCAAAATGAGAGCCAAAATAGTCTCTGGATCTCCAGTGTGTGCTGACAGTAGACTGAGAAGAGTCTCTCTGCAGAAGACTAAGGTCAAGTCAATGTGCACCCCAGTATGCACAGCATCCTATAATTCACAGCACCTCCTCTTGTTACCAATTTTAAACTCTTTTATCGTGGTCTAAGTGGTATTTATTTAATTCTATGTTATTAATGTGTCTTTTATGACTGCTGTGTATGCTGCTGAAGCTTCCTGCACTTTCTTTCATTTCATTTATCTTTCTCTCTCCATCTATCTCACAGAAGTTGGTTCTGCTTATGTGTTTATATAAATTGTAGAACACTATTACTGAAATCACCGTGATTCTCTAATGAACAATATGGGAACAAGCATTTTCTACTGTGTTCAGAGACCAAATGGGTTTATTGCAAAGTGAGGAGACTGCAGAGGAGCCATCAATGTTGAGAAAGCCTTAAAGATATTTGGGTATGAACTTGCTCCCCATCTCCCTCCAACTCAATACTGATTCTTAAGTAATACTAGTAGTTCTTTGGCATGATCTTTGAACATCCTTATTGGTCAGATTATAAAGATAACTTGAGAACTCTTCATGAACCATTCCATTCCATATGAACCTGGAAACCAGCCTTTTTTGATAATATGCACACACAGATGTATGTGGCAACAAAGTAAAACTTGTTCAGAACACATTTTTGTGAATGCTTCAGTTGTTGCTGCCAACATTCCAACAGTAGTAGGTGCATGATCTAAGCACTCCAAACCGACAAAGACCAAGCAGACAAGCACAACATTTAAGGTTTTGGGCAACAAACCCAGCTTCCTGGTGCAGTATCGACAACAGCTGGCTCAGGAGAGAAATCTCCGAAGCAGAGATTGCTTTCGTTAAAGGAGCCGAAGGTCTTATTCACAGTAGGATGCCACTGTTGGTGATAATGATCTAATGTATTATATGTTCACTGGCATCATACACAGAACAAAGAATAAATTACATATTCTGTGTATCACAGTCTCTGTGAGGGTTGGATTTCATGCTTGGTGAAACTTTAGAGAAGTAAGCAAACTGACAATGACTTTAAACAGAGTAATGACCTTAACATACTTGGTTTGGCAAAAATAATAGGCTGATAACATAAATAATAATTTTCTCCTAAATTATCTTTAGTGCACAACACCTCCCAGACAAATTATGACTCAAATGCTTGAGCACAGCACACTTGGTCCATTTATACAGGTTGCCGTCAGCTGACTGTTACGGTTATTAACCTTTCAGAGGGGTTGTATCAGCAGGTCTCTTCCTACAACCTCGAATCTAGGATCACAAGTCTGGTCCTGCGTCTACCCGACATTCACTGTGGGTCCGGACATCCTCCTACTTATAGTGACGATGTCAATCACAACCAAACAAATAACAGCCTTAATTTTAACACAGTAATATGCATTTTCAGATTAAAACCTAGAACAGCAACATGTTTTCTTTAAATCAAATCTGACACCATCTGTGCTGTGAAATACAGACACACAAGTGCAACCAAAACACAAACACCAGTATTTTGCTAACTGCACGAACTGTTACACATTTTAATTGTCACATGGGAAAACTGCACCGCACTCTATCCAACTAAACCACTTAGCAGCATGATTTTACAAAAGACAGATGGGATTTGAAGGTCTTTTAATATTTACGCTACTTTTTAGTCCTGACTGGAAAATGAGGCTCCAAGCATGACCAGCATGTTGGCTATGCATTCCTGATGCAATGGGTCATACTGCAGCTTCACCATGAAATAATATCTGTAGTGGCCAATTAGTGCAGGACAGACAGCTGAAAGTGGGCAATAAGGAAAAATTTCTCAGCCCTGTATTGTCCTAATGGTGAAATTCTACCTGTTTTGTGTTACAAAATCCGCACACAGGCCACTGGTCTGGAAGGGGAGAGACTGCTACACAAAAATCACAAGGTAATGGGAGCCGAGGGAACAGTAAGAATTCAGCGAGTGAAACAACAAGGTTCCCGACCATTTTTGTCACTTTTTCCACCCTTTCCTCTCAGTCAGTAGACCATCATGAACATTATAATCCCATCTCCCAACAGTAACCCTCAAGGGAGATGGCACACTTAACACTTAAGTTTTGCTGGTTATAGCACCCTCCAGTAGCAATGCCTTACTGTTATTCTCCCTCGAGAATTCAGTATCTCCTTTCAATTCTAGCCACAATTAAGAAACTAGCAGTTACTTGGGTGTGACCCATCCTCTACATTGGATACCATCAAACTGCAACTCGGTCTTGCATTTCTGGTAATATCGTTCACTCATATGCAAAGCCAACCAGATGTTTGCATTTTTTTGTAAATCAAGAAAGCTGGACCCTTGTCAGGTAAAATATGGACTGCACACAAGTTGCAATAAGTATATTCACAAAGGTCACCGAAAAAATTGTAGACCTCAAATTCCTTAAATACTTGGCCTCATTCAAATGTTTATTGGGATTTTGCCAGAATAAATTCCAAGTTTGCTGTACAATTAGTGTTGCTTAACTGTTGATATTCTTTTGTTCTTTTCTTTCAGTAAACAAAGACTATGTTGTGCCTGCATGGAAAGCACTCTCTTTCACAGATGTCCTCTTTACACTATACTAAAGCTAGAGAAAGCTGGAGATTATGCTTTTAAATGGTGCCGAATAGTTTATGTATGTTCTAGTACTTAAAAAGCAATTCTGGTCAAGTAAGCTATGAAAGTTTAATTGGATGGACACAATGCTTACCTGTGGAAAAAGTAAGTTGTTTCTGAATTAGAGATTTTTTTAGGATTTTACCTTTAGATGTGAGGAACTCTGTTTTATGACACATATTAGAGTGCTTAATGCACCAGAGAAATCACTTTATTATACTTTTAAGTAACACATCAAAAGCTGCAGACCTTTAAATACATGTTGAATGTATGCAGAGACAGCAAAGTGATACTGAGGTGGGTGGATAAATATGGGTCATTATCAGTGGAAAGACAGCTAAAGGTTCTAGACAGCCAGGGGAATAGAAGTCTTCTCTATCTAGCAGTGAGGTGCAATCCCCAACTCCTCCAATGCTGAAAACAGTATCAAAATTCAACTGCTTCTGTGGACGAAGCAGCTGTGTATGCCAGACTTCTCACATTCTGGGACACAGCTAACTTCT